>CM030832.1:38269791-38977291 GCA_018105865.1 Metaphire vulgaris | reverse complement strand
CTATTTTTAATGACCTAATACAATAATCTAATACTTTGTCAACGCAGAAAACAGAAAACCTATATTTAACGTGGTTAACAGAATAACTGGTGCAGATTTAGTCGATACTTCAAAGATATCAAACGTTATAGGTCTAAGCAACTAGAGGTCAATAGTCAAAACGACATAGAAAAATGCCATTGTCATAAGAAATTAAGTAGCTGTCTAGTAAGATTGTAAGAAGGCCGCTATAGTGCTGTACATATGCAGCAAATGGTCGCAGAGATACTGAGCACGTAGTATTATCATGCCAGCTCAAATGTGCGCTACAAAAATGATAAATTACGGCAGTCTGCGCTAATAGCTACATTTATGCATAGTTTTATTGCCAAAGGCGAAATACAATAGAATTATTACACTAATAAATTATTTGTACCATTATATACGGGAATGGTACTCAAAAGACCGAATAATGCAGGAAATGTGTTTTTAACTGGACCAAGGCTGCATCGGGAAACAAGAATATAGTTGAGCATCCATTCGCTAGGTGGCCTGACCAATCAGCTTTAAGATTGACCACCAAAATCCCATTAACATTGCGAGAATAGGCACTGATCCCTCCCCGTCTTACAGACTCCCTGGTTGTGTGCAGAAGTACTTCTAGAAACAACAGTAGAATCTCCTCATAATACAGATTTCAGACATCCAAATTTGGTCAATTGAGCTGGAGGTGTCGAAATTCTGATATAAAAATATTAGAGCTGTTAAGGTTTCACCTAGTGCAATTTCGGTCGGTTTTTGAAAATCACTAGAATGCACAGCTTTTAAGCGTTAAAAAGAGAAAGCGTCGTTTTTGTGTCATGTCTATGATGAGTCAGCAGCACTGCCTATGAGAAAGTGATGTAAATTTTATGTAGAGTTACTTATATGTAGCAATTATTGGCAATTGCATTTGCCAATAATTGCATTAACTGGGAAGAGGTGACTTAAAGTTGCGCATAATCATGCATGGCATTTGCTATTCTCTACGAAAAATAACCGTCCAAATTTGCATGACCAAAACCGCGGTTTCGGTTCGGTTAACCGTAACAGCACTAAAAAATATAAAGACGTGCGAAGAATGACGCTTTTGTTATGATATTGTCCTGAAACTGTGGGGATAGCCGATTTTCTTTTTTTGCTTGTCGCCACGTCCGAGAAGGAAAAAAGTTATGAGGGTGACCATTTTTGCTCGTCAAACTTTCTGGGGAGACAAACCTCCCCAAACATTTCAAACTCTCCCCCCCCCCCTAATGCATGGTCAAAACCGCGGTTTCGGTTCGGTTCGGTTAACCGTAACAGCACTACACTGTACTTGTATCGGTGGAATCGAAAAGGCGTTGATCTGATCTGTGCTTTTAGCCTTTTACAGATGTCAATGGCTTTTACCCATCGGTTTAAACCACGGAGTTATTATTAGAGGAGACGGCATTACGTCATTTCTAACTAGGCTGCGTGAAGCCAGTAGCGCACAGGCTAAAAATAGCACCTCCATAGGTAGCGGCCATTGTGGTTGAATCGGACGAATACAGAAGTATTAAGTCAGAGTTATATCATTCCCTTTTTAAAAATTATAAATAATAACTTTGTTATTGGGACCTGTCATTCATCTTGGGGGAGCAAAAGTTTTTGACATGATTATTGAGGTGGGGGTAACTGAAAGTTGACAGTTGATGACAAGGGCGGAAAGGGCAGTGTTATTTCGAGGATTTTGAATTGGGGGGAGGTGTCGGAAGTTTTAAGTCTCCCCAAAAAGGGCTGACAAAAAAGTCATCCGACAATAAAAGTGGAGGGAGAGGTGTCCTCCATTTGGGGGGAGGGGTGTTCTGAGCTAATTAGTATCCATTTTGTATAATACCATTGTCACATTACCAAATTTGGGGGGTGTCGGCCTCAAATTTGGGGGGAGGGTGTTGGGGTGTTAGGAGGGTGTAAAAATATCCCTGGGCGGGGGTCAAAATTGTCCAAAAATTGTTGACAATTAATGAACAGCCCCTTATTGAAAACACAATTGATGTCATCCAATATACTGTCCACTTGCTATTTTCAAACACAAATGTCGAACAATAGCATCTTAATCAGTGGCGGCTCCACAGGGTGGCCTGGGGGGAGCGTGCCCCTATTGAGTGCCTGCCCCCTCAAGTGACCCCCTGTTGGGACCCTATACTTTAAACTACATACCTAACAACAAGCGGTAGGCCCCATGGTTAGAAGTTTCCACCCAAACGGCCCCCACTTGCCAAATCCTGGAGCCGCCATTGAACATTGGTAAAACATTCCCGCAGCTATTCCCCATGGCCAGTGGCGGCTCTAGGATTTGGCAAGTGGGAGGGGCCGTTGGGGTGGCAACTTCTAATCATGGGGGCCAACCATTTGTTGTTTAATGTATATAGCATTAAGTATAGGGTCCCAACTGGGGGGCCAGGCTCTCAATAGGGGCACGGGCCCTCCTGCCCCCCCCCGGTGGAGCCGCCACTGCCCGTGGCTCAGCTGATGACGTTTTGAGTCTACCAATGTGGCTGCAGTTTGGGAATTTCCCATATAGTTGGCTTCAGCCAAATGACGTAATGCCGTCTCCTCTAATGGTTTAAACGACGTAAAACCATTGACAAATAGTTTTAGTTTCGCTTTCACACGAATACTTAGGTTTCAGTTTCTTGGAACCAACGATTAAACGGAATCGTATGAAACCAACTGTTAACATGGTTTGTTTAAATCTGCATTTACTTAAGTCTTTGATCTGTTCCTTTAGCGAATATAATCTATTTGTAAAGTGTCTTCATTAGGGTCGCCTATTTATGTAAGATAATGATCTTGTATTCAGAATTTCAGAGGAACCGCTCGTCAATCTTGGAAGCTCTGTTCATGTGTCAACATGTCTGCCCGTCTTCCATTGAATGATGATGTGTTGGGGTTAAACCCTTGGCTGTCCGATCAAACCAACATTTTTTTTATCGCGGATGATGCTAATTATGATGATGTTGATGATGCTTGATATAATGTATTTTATAATTTTATAGCGCAAGTTAAATACACCAATGGTAATGTATCAACGGATCACCCTCTTGTCAATATCACTGTTAGTTGCATTTGACAGTCAATCAGCAAACTTAGAGAAATCAGATAATTAATCATAAGTGGGAAGGTTTTTGGTGATTCAGCGTGTATTGTAGCTACCGATGCGTTCCAGTCTGTAATGTTGTGTAAATTAAAAGAATGGTCCAAAGTATTACCTTTGATATTTTTCGGCAAGCCACAATTGTAAATTTCTAAGAGCTGATTTAATATGACTCCATCTGTAATTTAAGTGATAACCGTTCAGCACGATTTTTGATGCTCTGAAGTTTTTGCTCATCACATCTTTGTATAAAGAATTATAATACCGTAATCAAGTCAGCTGGAAACAAGAGCACTGACAAGACAGATAAGTTCAGACTGAGCTACAATATCCTGAATTCTTTTAATATCTCTAATTTGCAAATGAGATGCTTTACTTAATATGCGGGTTCAAGTGAAGTTGACGTCAGCAATTTCACTTTCTTTTACAAGTAATCAAAAAATAGGACATTTCATGGAATACCATTTATTACAATGAAGAAAAGCCTGACTTGGAAAAACAATAATCATTTTGACACTTGATGAACAAAAGAAGTGGGAAAGAGGTCATTGCTGCACAAAAAATAATAACCTAAGCTTTTTAGGGGATCCATCACTGATCTTGGGAGGGGGTCAAAAGTTGCTGACATAAAAATTGGGGGGGGGGGTAACTAAAAGTTGACAGTTGTTGACAAGGTGGGGTAAAAAATTGTTGACATAATTAATGGACAGCCCCAGTTGTTTTTGCCCCAAGCGCTCACATGCAGTTGTCAACTCAGCTGTGAATGAGTACAGCAGGCGTTTACTCGATGCGAGGAAATGTGGTAATGTTTAAAAGGCTGCAACCACCCTCATTAAAAATTGAAGTTGCAGCAATTTTCTGGATTTAAAGGATGAAGAGCGACCTTTGCCAAAAGTGTACTGGTAATTATTCATTTGGTGAAAGTGTTGGCCTTGTTCTATAATGAGAGGACAACACAACTAGCATAAGATAATTATAAGAAGATGGCTGATTATACAGTTCATCGTCAATATCCATGGACTCAGAGTCTGTTAGTTCCTGATGCAATTCTTGCAGTATTCTTGTCAGTTCAGAGCTTGTTGGCTTAACTCTTGATGACTGCTATTGATCATCAGACCATTCTCAGTGTGGTCCTTCATTTTCATTGGAGTCATCCATCATTCTCAGTCTTTAGTCCTTAGTCTGTCTGCCATCTTTCATTTGGAATATCTGTTCAAAGAGATGCAGGTACCTTTTACAACAGCATTTATGTCTGCTGGCCTAGATGAATCTGACCTGGGTTCTTATGATGAAAAATTGATTCCTCGCATATAGAACTTTCAACTGCAAATTGCAACTTTCGTTTAGCTGTTATTTCTAAATGTATCTTGTTGATCAGCCATGTGTTCTTCCAGGTGCATTCTAAGTTACTCAGTTATTAGCAACATTAGTGCTTTCCCCAAGTGACTTACTGTATTATTATTATTATTATTATTATTATTATTATTATTATTATTATTATTATTATATTATTATTATTAGTATTAGTATTATTATTACTACTACTACTACCTACTACTACTACTACCTACTACTACTACTATGGTTCTATAGTTACTGCATTCCAAAAAGCATTTATTGAGTAGGCTAAATATAAAATAACCAGTATATATATATGTATGTCACATTTTTATAGGTCAACAGAGGTGATTGAATTGACAAAATGCAGCGTGTGAACCGCGTAAGAGACAGGATTAGAAATCTTGTGATAAATCATAAATGGATTGTTTTGGCTGTTGTCGGAATTTTAATTGCTGCTACTTACAATAGATTTGTGGCTTCATCAAAACAGAAAAGTAATGACTTAACACCTGAGCGACAGATTAAGGCAGGGGAAGATGGAAAAACGGAAGTTTTGAGTCAAGTAAAAGATGCTTTCAGTCATCTTCAGAAACAATTTCCTAATCAAACAAAGGCATTTTGGAGGGTATCTTCTGCTGCAATTAAGTCACTACTTGCTGTCGATGACCCGAAGCATCCAGCTGTGATTCTTTTAGCAGCTGAAAGAAGAGCAAAACAAGTGCTAGACTGTTTGGCAAAGAAGATGTCGGAGGCTGTGAATCAGCTTCTTGTTGGAGATAAAATTCCAGTTGCTGAATTTGACTGTCTCCCTCACGAACGTCTAGATGCTGAAGAAGTGAAGCTGGCTTTGGATGAAAAATTATCAGCGGCATTTGGCAGTGGAGCAAGAGTTGGTTTGGTGCTGGCTGTGGAACTGCTGCCTGGCAGCTCTCCCATGATCTTCTATCGCTTGTGTGACACGGCTAATGCGCCATTCAAACATGTTGTGATTATTTTAACGTTGAATTTGAAAGAGAAACCAGTTTCAGATAAAGAAACTCACGCACACAAAGAGCTGACAGAATTGTGGACTCCAGTTTTGGAAAAAGACCAAATTGATCCAATTTTTAGTCGTATTGGAAATTCAGTTGCTTATGTCGAGGAAGAAACAGATTTAAGCATGTGTTAACCCCTTAACCGTGTATTTAACTGTAGCTCGATGTAAAATGGACGGATATATCCGGGCTCCCCAGTTAAGGGGTTAAAATGCAAATTGATAGGATGTAAGCTACTCAAGAAACATTTGATTCTTAGTCTTCATTCCAACCTGTTTGCTTCACAAACTCATTTTGTAAATTACTATATACACGTTTTAATAGATTAGAAAAAAATCAGCTTATGCATAATCTGGATTTTGATTTTAGCCAACCAATGTGCAATTTATCGGAGGAATTGGAAGTTTACCGGCTGAGGCCAACACCCTTCTCACTGATTCTCTAAATGTTTGGTCTGTGGTTGATTCCAACCATGGCCGGCGCCAGGTGCCCGCAAAGTCTGCAAATGTGAAGGACCCGGTGGTCACAGCCAGGGCCCAGAGGCATAGCATCCCAATGGCTACTATGGCTTTAGCCATGGGCGGCACACATGATGGGGGCGGCAAATTTTGGAGGCGACATTTCTTTTGGCTTGTTGGGTTGTTGAGGTCGACACCCCCCAATTCACAATCCTAGAAATATCCCTGCCATATGGAGCTCGGAGGGGCCCGGGTCCAGTGATGATGCTGTACGTATTAACAAAAAAGCCTGACCCTGAAAAAGACTGACAACGGAAAAAACAGAGGCCCGGCGAATGTCTGTCAGAGGTTTCAGACCGATCATGTTAATTAAGTAATGCCATAAAAAGACCGATAAACAAAAAAACACTTCACGCTTGCACTCGTAACGATCGTGATCGAGGATCCGGAATTCTGCTTTGAAAAACACCGACAACCCTGAAGGTCATCCATCAACTTTTCACACACTTTTCAGATCAGAGGCCCGTGATTATTTTTGGCATCTGGGCCCAGAAATTCTCCCGGCGGCAGTGGCGTATTTAGGGGGTATGCTCCTGAGTCGTAGCATGCACCTTTTATCTTAATTTGGTCTTTGGCTCTTCCCTTCGGTTGCACTTAAGGGGCCGTCCATAAATTACGTTTGGGGGGTCCGGCCATTTGTGACGAAGTGTGACGACGGGGTTCCGTAAATGTGACGTCACACAAAAAATTTAGGTCATGACCTTTGGCCTATTTTTGCTTGTCTGACCTATTTTTTTGGCTTGTCATGGATTTTGGAGAGGAAAAGTACAAAATATATGACCTATTTTTTGCTTGCCAGATTTTATGATATCTTAAGCCAGTGGTTCTCAACCCGTGGTTCACGGACCAAAAGTGGTCCGCGAGAGGGGGTCTAGTCACTCTAGTGGTCCGCGGCGAAGTTTGAAAAAACGCCAATAAAAATTAAACATATATATTTTCCTTGAAAAAGGTCATATGCACTTTTAAAGTGTATTTTCGCATTTGAACGTTTTAAAAATTCTGACAAAAAAGAAAGGTAAACACCGCTTTTTAGGAGCAGCTGGATGACTGCTGAATAAATATCATTAAGGTGGTCCGCGAGAAATTTTTGAACATCAAAAGTGGTCCGCGTGGCCAAAGGGTCTGAGAACCACTGTTTAAGCTACCCCTTGAAAATGCACCCCTGCTAAAAATTCGTTCCGACGGGCCTGTGTTAAGACTTTAATTATGATTTAGTAGGCCTACTGAAGGACCAAAGCCGAAATGTTTACCTACACTTACTAGTTAGTATTTAGTAGTTACTACTAAAGTAAAGTTTCTGCTGTCGAACAAATGTAATGAAATCAATGAATTGGACGAGAAGATAGTAATGGCTGAGTGTGAAGGTACAACAGTGGTTCTCGCCGCTGATCTAATCCCCCCGCCAATCGTTCCATTTGCTTTTGTTGTTGCTGTTGTGTTTTGAAGGCGGCGCTTTATTTGGTCATCGTACTCGTCGATGGTCGTTAAAGAACAAGAAAGAAGAGCAAAAGCAGCACCTAGTCACGTGATGCACGTAGGTAAAAATGGCGGAAAGAGATTTTCAAGAGGAATTTTGATCGTCTCTTTTTCGTCTTCGGTCGACGGTTAAGTCGTCGTCCGACGTCCCATCGACGAACTAACTGAGCATCGCTCGCCCGGGAACCATCGGCGCCGCGCTGCGAGATGTCTGCAGTGAGCGGGAAGGCCAAAGGACGGGCGGCGACGGGGCCCGCTGCTGCTTTGTTGGGCGGAGAACCTGTGCTGGGCCGAAGACCCCGGGGAACCCAGGGCATTGACGGCAGCTCCCGCAGCAGCACCCCGGTGAGCGTCGCTTCGGCCGCCGGAACGGGCAACCGGGGGGTGTCACACGCGCGACTGGCAGCAGCGACGACGGAGAAGATGGGATTGACAGCGGGAGGAGCAGTGGCGAGAAAGAAGCGTCGAAGATTCGCCGCCGACGACGATGTCGTCTACGACGAAGACGAAGATCTGGCGATGGACGTCGACTTCCACGACTCAGAGGACAGTCGAGGGGTGAACTCCGAGGCGGAGGAGGACGATCTCGACGGATCGCTGGACGAGGAGGCAGCGTCCGTGTGGAGTGAGGCGTCGGAAGAGACGAGCGTCAGCGACGCCGGAAAACTGAAGCTCCTGCCACGAAGACCAAAGAGTCCAGAGTTCATCGACGATGAAGACATACCACCACTCGAACTCCCAGACACATCTACCGACCTATACGTAGAGGGTCAGGATTTGATGCAGGCACTTGGAGTGTACGAAGTGATGCGACATTTCAGCGCAAATTTGAGGATGTCTCCGTTTAGATTTGAGGAATTCTGTGCGGCATTATGCACAGACGAGCAGTCGAGTTTACTTGTAGAAATGCACGTAATGTTGATCCGGGCACTTCTGCGGGAGGACGATGGCAATAACACGCTGTTTGGTCCACAGGATGTCAAGGATAGCATCAACATTCTTTTGTATGTCTTAGACCCGATGACTTGGTATGAAATTATTCGGACATACCTGGAAAGTGATCCGTCGGCTGAATTTTCACAGGCTCTTCCTGCGCTAGAAAAGCCGACATATTCAAGCCTGACAGTTTCAGAGCGACTTCAGATTTTGGTTTCACTCACAAATTTGTTTCTGTCGACAAATCCAGTTCGAGAAGAGATAACAAATGAAGGCAACATAAACTATGATGATCACTGTCGTTCCTGCCACAGGTTATGACACTCTCCTGTTTGTGATGTAAAATATGCTATAAACAGGCCTACAATCAGACCTGGTTAACCCCTTAATCGTGTATTTAACTGTAACTCAATGTAAAATGGACGGATATATCCGGGATCCCCAGTTAAGAGGTTAATATAAAATGAAATGACTGTTCAAGCGACCTAATATTAAACTGAATGGATGGGGCCAAAATTCACAGTGTAAGACTAAGAGAAATAGCATTAGATGGATGTAATGTAATGTAATTAGCTATTTATATTGCGCCTAATCAATCAATGTTAGCAAGCGCATTACAATTAATGTCAGTTATGTCAATTATTATAAGCACAATTAAACAGATGTGTTTTCAAATGTTTACGGAAAGCGACGGGCGACTTTATGTTCCGTAGCGCTGGTGGAAGGGCGTTCCAGGCATGGGGTCCGGCGTACGAGAAGGCTCGTTGCCCCATGACTGTCCGAAGACGAGGTTTCTGGTATTGACTGGTAGAGGCTGATCGTAGGCCTGGTCTACCAATGGCGGTTGATGTTGGCTGGAGCAGATCGGCCAGATAGGTCGGACAAAGCCCATTCTGTGCACAGAACATCAGCGTGCATAGTTTGTGTTGTATCCGTGACTGGACTGGAAGCCAATGAAGTTCACGGCGCGGAGTGACGTGGTTTCAGGTCCAGCACCAGATGCAGCAGCATTTTTACGCAGCGCTGCAGGTTGGCCAGGTAGACTTTGGGAGGCCGGCAAGAACAGAATTACAATAGTCTAGCCTGGACAGAACAAACGCAGAAACCAGTTGCGAGGCGACTTCTTTGCCAGCGATTCGACAAATCTGGCGGATACGTCGTATGTGATAGAAGCAGCTCTTGGCTAACTGTCCAACATGTTGCTTCATGGTCAATTCGTTGTCAAACAGTACTCCGAGATCTCTGACGACGGAAGAAGGGCGGACGATGGTGCCCTGAAGTGCCAGACTACAATCGGTGTTAGACAGCTTAAGCATGTTAGCATGTGAGCCAAACCATGCAAGCTCAGTCTTGGAAGCATTAAGTTGCAATCGTCGTGAGGAACACCATCCTTGGACCTCTGTGATGCAGTTTTGGAGACGACCAAGAGCAAGACCGACGTGATGTGACTGTCAAAGCTTTTATATGAAAACTATTATGCTGTCACTTCACTGTGAAGTCGTGTTTGGCTCACTTTTAAGAAGTAGGTGTGCTAAGATAGAAACCAGCATTTACTAAAAGAATTTTTGGTTATTGTTAAGTTATTTGACTCTGAAAGTAAGTCACAGCTTTGTCCATGTCCATAGCGCTGCAGCTCCCTATGTACTGTCACAATTAGAAACGGTGTCTACTGTCTACAATGAGTGATCTTTTATGCGCCAATATGTGTCCGTACTTACCCTATTACACCTGTTCTCAGCGTACTTTTCTGCATACATCAGACATGTTCCAAACTCAATCCAGTGCTTGTCATCACCTTTTTTATGTATAGAATGGAATGCATTGTTGAAGCTCATCCAAATGCTTTTCTCTGCATAACAATCTCTAATCTGTAGTAATGCATTTCTAGTGATATCCTCAGGAAAACAGTAGCAACTGCATAGGATCGTGTCCCCAGCGTCTTCCATCTTCTGCTGAATTGATGGACAGCATTTGTCTGTCTATTTTTATTTCTTGGGTTTGTGTTTCTTAGACTTGGCGATCTGCTGTGTTGTGACACTTGTCCTGCCGTCTATCATCTTACTTGCTTGGATCTCCCAGAAGTTCCAGAAGATGATTGGATCTGCAGTGTTTGCAAGTTGCATCAGGTGAGATTCAGGCATTTTATGGTCTGATGGTCAGTTGCCATTAGAGTGATTATGTGTTGCATAGAGTTGAGTGTGGATCTTTGTTATTATATTTGCTTTAATGCTACAGAAAGGGATTAAGTACTGCTTTATTGGCATTTCCAGCTGTCATTAATCTGTTGCTGTGATCCTAGCCAACAAGGAATATTTATGACTATTTGAAGGATTCCACTGTATGAAGGCTTTTAAGACAGATTGATTTTCACAGTGTGAATTTGCACTGATATACAGTACTTAGATAATCAAGTAATCAAAGCTTCTAAAGAGTTTTTGTACTAAATGCCATTTTACTTTAACTGGCTATTGATGACAATAATCAAATCTCTGCTAGTTTTGGTATAGCCTCTGTAATGGCATAGGTGTTGTTGTTGTTGTTGTTGTTATTGGTGGTGGTGGTGGTGGTGGTGGTTAGCAATAATGCTCTAAAATAATTTGATATAAGTTAGTGAACTGGTGAACTCTGCCTGAGCATGATTTCAGCTGGTCAGAATTATTCTTTTCCAATGGTCATATTGCCTAAACAGATCGTGTTCTAATCAAGGCTTTAAGCCAGAGAAGGTGAATTTCAGACAATTCTGTAGTTGGTAGAGTGCTTAATATGCATTCCACATGTTTTCATCCGGTTTCTTCCTGCATTCTTCCACTAGTAAATTGGCCAGTGTGAATTGGTCATAAGGATTACTTTACATAACTAGGTCTTGAGCCATTTCTTTAGCTACTTTGTTTTGCACTGACACCTTTTGGTAAAATTGATTACATGACTTGGACTACTTGCACTGGCTTAGACCCCAGATCTTGACTTCTTTGCACTGAATGTAAATTTATGAGTTATAACTGACTTGTTGCAAAGTCATGAACATGCTTTGATTGTTAGGCTCTGTAGAGATGAGAACCTATCCAAATATTCATATTTGTTTATTTGTATTTAATTTATTTTGTGCAAATATTTTAGTTCTAAGTTTGTTGCTATTCACATTGTGTTAGGTCAGAGAATGCAGACTGGATTTGGCCTGTTGCAGCATTCATGAGATTGAAATCAAAACATATAATCTAAGGTGTTTGTGTAGTTTGTCTATTGTCTGTCTTGTTAACTGAGGTTTGTTTCCTGTCTTTGTTTTCTGTAGGTCAAAGGAGTGACAGATTGTGCATCTGAGGCAGAAAAAAGTGGTCTTTTGTGTCGCCAGGAACCAATCGGTTACGACAGACATCGGAGAAAATATTGGTTCTTGTGTCGAAGAATCATTATGTACGTCACACATGATATATGTATAATACTTTATTTATGACTTTTTTGCATTGTTTTAAGACGTCATTATTTGTGATTAGTTTTGTTACAAATATGTTTTTTATGTAATTGGTTTTTAACAAGTGTTTATTTTGCAGAAGCTATGTAGATGCTTTTATAATTCATTTTATTGCAGTATCAGCGCTGTGATTGCCATGTAATGGCATGCAGGGCATTTTGTATCCCAGCATTTAATAAGTGTGAATAATGACATGTTGAGTGGCATTCTTGCATTGAGAAAGATATTGAAACTTTGTTGCAGTGAAGATGAAGAGGATGTGAGGTACTTGAGCATTCCGCTGCAATTGGAGGAATTGATCGAGTGTCTTGATGGCGACCGATATGAAAAAGACCTTGTAGGTTGCTTAAAGGAGATGAAAGATGAAATTGTGAGGCAGATGACAATGACAGAGGACCTGACAAAGGAAAACCAAGGAAGTCGAAAATCCGCGCTTGAAATTGCAAATGGTTAGTGATTTTGGTGACTGCTTAACATCTCTTCCAAACACTTCTGTCTTGATCAGCTTCAATCGCTCGACTCACAACAACTGATCACCAAGTGATCGACAATTCTAATATTTTTAGGCACCAGCTGCATGTTGATTGCACATGTGTACTATATTACTGATACGCTGTCTGTGTATAATATAACATTGACTTTATGATGTAAACCTGAGAACTTCAGTAGCTGATGAGAATTCCTGTTGAATGACTCCTGCTGACAAATGATGCTGCCTATTGATTATTGTTGGCTGCACTGGAGGTGCTTATGTGCGGTTGCCTGGCAATGGCTGGACAGTTTCAGAGAATTTTGGCAGTTTCCGTTACGTTCAGAATTATCTGAGAGACAGCTGCTTTTAAACAAGTTTTTAATGCTAATAAGTTTTATGAAGAGGTTCATTGTAAAAAGCCAAAAAGCAAGATGAATTTGAAAAGTTGTGAAGCAGCATTTGGTGTCTTTTGTACGTGTTCTGTTGCACGGTTTGCTCATTCGTATCTCTTTTTTGCCATTATGTTAATTTATTGTCTGATTTTAATAGAAATATTTGTTGTTTGACATTTTATTAAGGAGCTCTGAATGTTTCACCTGATGAAATGAGTGTTTTGAAAGAATTCAGAAATATTTCCACCTTTCCTTATCTATCTTTCATTTTGTGTTATTTATTCTTTAATTACATTTCAGTCGTTGTTTTCTGTTTGTGATATTTGCATTTCAGATGCCAGTGATAGATTTATTACAGTTCAGTTTGTGGGCGGTTTCATTTTGTGTGAAATTAAAATGAATCTTCTGGACCTTTCATTTTGGTGACTTCTGTTGCCACTTTAATGTTTGCTTATTCAGCAAATCTTTTGAAGTTGCGATCTGAACGTGACAATCAGCCGGAAGAAGAGCCTAAGAAACAGATGGAAGACAATACGATGAAGTCTAGCTGTGAGGACGCGGAAGACCCTGCTGAGACAGAAGGAAAAGATTTTCCCAGCAGTGACGACATGCACATGGCAGTGGATGAGACCAGGGTAAGCAACTATATTTGGAATTTTCGCCGAATAACATTATAACCGTTTGGTGCAGAATATAAGATTTCTTTTTTATTTAATATAGAAAATACTATGCCACCGTCATTGTCCATTTGCAGAGTAATTTTGAAAAGCTGATTTTTGGCTGAAAATATTCTACATTTTCTAAGTAGAGAACAAACATAGTTGATTGGTCCTATGCTTGTTGCATGATCCCTATTGGAATAATTTTTCTCACCTGATGTGAAGTTGTATTTTCTTGATACTACGTTTTTTAAGTCTTGATTTTCACAATCAGATGATGTTCAGTGATGGCAGTGGTGTTCTATGGCTCCAGTTCTTAGACATCTGTGCTCTAAATTCATTTGGAGAAGATCAGTTCAGATATTAGGAGGAAAAAGTGCTCTTTTGTTGTGAATACACTCATTAAAGATTGTTTGTTTCTGTCCATTGATTAGACTTTTAAAAAACTGATGGAGTTTTGTCAAGTGGATGATTTATTGCAACTGACCGATATGATGACTTTAGTTACCAGCATAGTTTCCAACACTCTGTTGACCTCTGTAACTGAGTACTTTGCATTGAGTCACCATTAACATTGTTTTCTTTAGTGTTAGGTTAATGTCCAGTATATTATTATTATTATTAGGGCTGGTAATGATTAATTTAATTTTAATAGTTAACTTTTGAGAAATTAACAATTAATTAATAGTTAATTCCGATTAAAAAAGATTAAATCGTTAAAATAAATTAACGATTAATCAATTAATTAATCTTTAATTTCTGAAGTCCTAATTATTATTATCAAAATGCTTTATTAATTGAAACTTTTGAACTGAAATCCGAATGGAAGCAAAAGATATTTAAGACAGACCGAAAATTGGTTAATTTTAATGTTTATATGAAATTTGTCGCTTGAAACGAAGTAATTAATAGTGCCTGGTGAACAGTGTGGCAAAAGTTTTCTATTTTATTCCGAGTAAGATCTAAGAAATGGTTTATCTTGTCATGTTGTTGTTTGGGCACAATTAGTATTGAGATTATTTGTGCTGTTATGTTGCTGCTGCTGTGCAGACTGAAGTGTCACTGTTTACAGGAGGATTCAAGTCAACCGTCAGCCACTACAAGCGATTGTGAGACGATGTCCTCGGAGTCTGCCGCTTCTAAAACAGATTCTGTTGCCGTTAAGGCGGAGCTTAATTTGGAACTGCCGGAGGCGAAGGAAGATGTCGCCGGTGCGGTCACGACATCAGTCGATGAGTCAGTTGCTTCGAACTCTTTGAAACAGGAACCAGATGTGAAATTCAACGACATCAAGCAGGAAACGGAAGCCTTAAAAGCGGACACGAAAGATGTCGACATCAGATCAAAGGCTGCGACACCTTCTGCGTGTAAGACCATAATGGTGATTGGTAGAGACGGCGTGAAGACGTTGATGTCGCTGGTTAGACCCAATGCAAATGGATCTGAAAGGAATGTCATCATGGGCTCCGTCTCCAATCAGGAATCATCGAATCAAGGTCTTTCAGGTATTGACGCTGTGGTTTTATGTCTATGAGTGCAGTATCGAGACTGTCCCTTTCAATGCATTGCTTGCATTGTTATTATGTGACTGCACGTTCGCTTACACTTAACACTGTGCGTTCCTATCAATGTTTGGTTCTGTCTGATGTTCAGTAATGACTTTCTTTACAGCTTTTGTGTTTCTTGCAGATTGTCATATTTGATAAACATTTGCTCCCCTCGGGTGAGCGCTTGAGGATGTGTATGAGGTCCTTTGCGGTGCCTCTAATGGAAAACCTTAACGGTCTATCAATGCTGATAGTGGTGCGTTGTGTCTGTCGAATGGCAATTTGTATTGTTCTTCTTCAGTGTCGAACGAGGGTCGTCGTATCGTGACCCGTTCAAAAACTGGATCTCTGACTCCAAAACAGTTTTCCGACTCCGTTACGATCGCCACAGCAGCGGCGAAGACGTCCATCAAGGCGGCCATTGACGAGAGTTCTGCCACAAAAGACGGAGACAGTCTGAGGCGCAGTCGAAGCAAAGCCACTCTGCCTGTGTCTGCCTTTCTGCTCTCTCAGAGCACCTACTTTAAGTTGGGTATGTCGTCATGCTTGCGTCTCTTTCAGTTGGTATTTTAGAGTTTGTTTGGCTGCCTCAGTGGCTCGGTCTGTAGATCTTCATCCCTGCCGTGGATGACCTCTCGGCCAGTTTGATCATAGGGAAAGGAAAGTTTGATCATAGGGAAAGGACTCACACATAGTGTGTGTCCTTTGCATTCACCTGTCCACTGGTGAAGAGTGCGCTCTATTATGAACTGCTTAGCACTGTAGGCTGATTACTCAGTTCATTATTATTGTGAGAACTGAATATAAATTAAAACTGACAGTTACATGCCAAATTTTCTGTGACATTTAACCTGACATTTTTGCTGATGGCTGTGGTATTGATGGATTTTATTGCATTATATAATTGGTCTTGAAAACTGTAATTTTCTTCTTATTTTTATTATTACTATTATTGTCAATTAATGGAATCAATTATTTAGTCTGGGGTAATGTATTCTCTTTGGTTATTGTTAAATATATCAGAAGTGAATAAGTGAATAACATGTTCTGCTTGACTGAACTTCTTTATAGTTAGCATCTAATGAAGGTATTTTTGCATAATGATTTAGGAGCTGAGGGTAGTTTCAGACTGTATGAGAACCAGTACAGCACAAACCCTTTAGCGCTGAACAAGAACCAGCACAATGAAGAGCGCGAAAGGAAGCGCCATCTTTCGCACAAGTTCAGCCTCACTCCCGTGAGTGAGTTCAGTTGGAGTGGTCTGACTCTTGGCTCGAGCAGTGTGCTGCTTGGAACCCTGCGTCAGAACATTCTCCAGTTGGAGAGCAACATCCCGGGGCCGTTTCTTCATCCAAACTGGCCACAACATCGTGCTCGTTGGACGAAGTTGGTGAATTCTGCGCTTAGACCAGAAGAGTTTGCCAATGTGTTGGCCATGCTGGAGTCCAGCTTAAAACCCGTTGTCTTCAACCAAGTCTGGCATGAAGCGCTCGGTAAAACTTTATTTACATTTGTTTAGTTTATTCATGACCTTAGTGAATGCTTCCTTCATTTGACTTTACAAATTACAAGTGTTTTCTGCCTAAGCTTACCATACATATTAGATGCTGTGAAGATGATGATTGAAAACACAAAGAAAAACAACCTATGGAAAAAGTGAGAAGGCGAGTGAGGTTGCTGTCTTTGTCGTATTAGCTTAATTCTTGTCTTTCTAAAGTCATCAGTGAATGTGACCATCTGATCAGCTGCTGTCGTGTTAGTCAATGAATGTCCAGCAGCTCGTGTGAACTCGTTATTGACCATGAGCGAATGGCAAGATATCGAGTATTGGATGCTCTACTCTCAGAGGAGAGGATGGGACATTTAGAAAAGATGGGTGCATGCACAGTGGTGAAGTGATATCATGAATTAGTTCTGCTTTGCATTATTGTTTTTTCAAGTTTTTATATAATTCCATTATGCATTTTAATTCCAGTCATTTTAATGGCCTTTGAGGACTTGTACAACTAACAAGGACACACAATTTGCATTGCTCAGTTCTTGTTTTTATTGAATCATGGAAAGGACATGGATTTTTAGAAATTCCAAGGAATGCAGTAAACAGACGAATTGACTGACAAAAACCCTGTGTAAAATCTTAGTTAAGTTTGGTTCGTTTTTGTCTAAAGTTTGCAGTTGCTTCTTTTGTTTTATGTGATTATATTTGAATTAATTTTAAAAATTCAGGGCACTCAAAGCTGTGTAGAACACCAGTTCTTGATCGTGAGGAAATTAAAAAACGCGACAGAAAGGAGCAGAAAAGAAGAAAGGACGAAGAAGGAGAAGAACTCAGCAAAAATACTTGGGTGAAATATTCTCTGGGATTGAGGCATCAGGTAATTTCATTGCAGGAACATTTCTTGCAACTAGCAGAGTTATGCTTTGTATTTGAATTTGAGCTTAGTAAGTTCTCTTATGTCTTTCAGCATTCTTAGAGGAATGCCAATGGTTTTTGACTTGCTGCTGGAATTTGAGCATAAATCAGTGAAAATTTTGAGACAGAAAGTTGAAATGGTATCAAGTTGAATGAGAGAATTTTGGCATCAGTCAAGTTTCCAAATGATCCACCTGGAGTTAGGTGTTGAAGAAACTCGGCCAGGGAGAACAGATGTGTCAGAAGTCTTGATCTGAAGCCAGTAACAGCCATAAGCTGGCAGTTTGTTGCTTAGTGGTCATTTTCATTTTCATTCTGGTTTCAAAATTGTGTTTTGGACAAATTTCTAGAATGTAAAAAAGATTTCACTGCCTGTGAGTATTTGTTAGTGTTATTTATTTGACTCATATTTGAGCAGACAACAGTTTATTCTTATTCAGGCCAATGACTAATTGATGTTTGGTGCAGTAGTAATTTCTGGACTGTTAGCCTACTATGAATGTTGAAGCATATGTCTCTCTTTGACTTTAGTGCTGTAGCTACTTGTGTTTGGCTGAACACTATTGTTATCAATCTGGTGACATCTGTCTATAGGAGTAAATGACTTTTATTGGCAATATGAGACATCTATTTAGTCCAGTTGACATGTTTTCCAAAGCAGAATATGTTCTGCTTTCAGTACTGCTTTTGCATGCTAGATCTTGACTTACCGGTATTTTAAATTAGCAAATTTAAGAAATTTGATTAGGCTACTGTAGTCATTGGTCAAGATATAGAATATTTTGTGTAGAGCATCAACACAGTTGGGGCGCTTGTTTTGCTAGAGTATTGTTTAATTTTATATTTGGATGCATTTGAATTTTTGGTGCTTCTAGTTATATGATGACTTGCTTTTAATGACCAGCCTATTGTTTAACACTTGATTCTGCTGTCATCAAAGGGTTAATAGGGTATTACTATGCAATTGTGTAAATTGAGTTTTGATTAACCACTTATTTCTGTTTTTCAGGTTTGGAAACAGAAAGGAGAGGAGTATCGAGTGATGGGACAGGGTGGATGGATATGGATCAGCACCACTCGAATCAGTCGTTTTGCTCCTGCTTCTGCTACTGGACTGAGATTTCTTGCTGCAAAATTGCAGGCCAGGAAAAGGAAGGCTTTGGAAAAGGTGGCTGCAAAAGAAATGAAAGGACAGGAAGAGAACTCAGACGGAAAGAAGGAAAATGGCAGCACAGGATGCTTTCTCAATGAGACAAATGGTCTTATGACAATGGAAGATGACAGCCAAAATATGACAGCCAAAGATGTTGATGAAGATGTTGACATCGAAGATACTAATGGCAGCGCACAGTTAGAAATGGGGAATTTCGACATCAGCCAGGCTCTCTTGTCTCGTTCTCATTATTCACGAATAACTAAACCCTATTCTAGACTTGAGCATTTGCTGGATCGACGGCTGAAGTTGGCAGAACTTGAGCAAAAGCAGAAAACAATATTTGAACATATTGTGAAGCAGTACCACAGTCAGAAGACAGGAAAGATGGAGGAATCGGTCGTCAGCACTCGGCCGAGTGAATCAGTTGACCGCAGTGTTGCTTCTGTGTTTCCCCGTCACAAGACGGTCGAAGAAGCATCTCATGAGAAGACATCCAATAACACAGCCACTTCAGGCATCAGTCGAGGCAGCTGCTATTCTGCCATCTGTTGCAGTAAAGATGGTGGAAATGTGCAGTCGTTGAATAACTGCTACTCGTCTCTTTGCCGGTATTTTGGAGCTCAGATGAGCACGTCAAATCTTGTGAATGAGCTTCCAGGCCTTGGCCTTTCAAATGGCAATATGGGAGATGCAGATTCAGAAGAGGAAGAAGGCAGCAACAATGACGAAGTATGTCTTGACCACGAGGACAAGGAGGACGGCCTTCCTCTTGAACAGTCGAATGACTGTGGAGACAACACGCCTGTTTATGAGGGTTTGATGAGAATTAGAAACCAAATTGCAGAAGCTCAGGGCGTTGAAAATGCTGAATTGACTAACACAAGTAAAGAAGTTCTGGACTCTGGAGGCATGAAACACGCTCCAAGAAAAGAGATGATTTCATCGCAGAATATCAGTGCAGGATTTTCCGACGGTGGTGCCGTCTTGTCTCTGGCGTCATTTTTTCACGATGGCAAGCTTCATATAACTGCTGAAGTAATTAAGCAGTTGGAAGCGAGACTTTCACGGATGGGCAAAACGGAGCTGCCCGTTGTGCTGACAAAGCGAGGGCCCGGCCGGCCGTCTAAGATGGCTCCCAATGTGCGGTCATTCGGATTACTAAAAAAAGGAGCGATTCCAAGCGTACATCGATATCTTACTCCCAGCAAAAAGTCCAGCTTGTTTGTGCTGAGAAAACATTTTCTGAAATCTCTCGCACGACGTGAAGGAAAGTGCGAGACTCCTGGCTTCAATTACGCTTGCAAAATGAGCAACGTTAACTGGCCTTACCCTTGTCCTCGGCCGTACTTTAGGACCGCCTGGGAATACAGGACGATGATGATGCGTAACATTCCGGCCGTTGCGACTCAGCTGAGAGTCTTTTGGGCGTGCATTCGATGGGACGACCTCTCGACGAAGGTGCCACCAAGCGGAGCAAACACCATAACGACGGAAACCGACATAACAACGACAAAACTTTTGAAGCGACGAGACGTTGGCCCGTGTGGGCTGAGGTCGGAGTTTCTTGTGAGAAAAATAGTCATTCCAATCAGTGTTCCTAGTCAGCCCAGAGGTGCGTGCGAACATTATTTGTCATTTATTGTGGTTATCTTTATATGACTTGTTTTGGCAATCTGTCATTGCTGTTGCAGTCTGGTTCAGTAGGTCCATATTCAAGTGGTTGTTTAGATTTAGTTTTATTGAATTATATGTTATTGAGTGGGATTGGCAATGCTTAGTTGAAGAGCTGGAACAGTAAATTTCACAGACATTTTGAGAAGTAATAAGTAAGTAAAGAGTTTGAATCTGTCAACAACATGAATGACAACAGTTTGATTTGATTTAAACTCAAATTGACCAGCTGTCAAGATGCCTTGATCAAAATTTTTAAATTTTATACTACTTTTGGCTATTTTTATGAAGTGTGCAGATGTGAGTTCTGAGTTTAAGCTTTGACTTTACTGGTTTCAAAGCACGCACTGTATTGTTGCGTCTATTAGACGCACCCACTTATAAGACGTACCCAATTATAAGGTGCAAGTTTTGATGATTTGTGTAAAAAATTTGAATAAGACGTCCATATTTAAGATGCACCAACAGAGTCAAATACTGAATCAAATACTGATTCAGCAACCTGGTTAATTACCATCCTATTTCTCTTGAATGTGCCTGCCAGCAGAGGGATAGAGAGAGAGGGTGAGAGAGAAAGGAGGGAGGGAGAGAGAGATTGCTTGAATTGGAATGGGTTCTGTGGACCATCATGCTATTATAGATCTACATCAATCATTTAAACATCTAATGCCAAATCTCTATTCAGTTACATAATTACAATCCTCTTTCACTTTAATGTGGCTGCTGGCGGAGAGATAGACAGAGTGCAAAAGTGAGAAGGAGGGGGAGGAAGGGGGAGAAAGAGACTTGGTTTGGAAGGGCTTCCCTCCACTGTACTCCACCTTGGTATAATGTCTACACATAAGTTGCTTAACTATGAAGTACGGAAACTTTTCAGAAACCTGATTAATCACAATCCCCATTCACCTAAATGTGGCTGCTGGCAGAGAGTGAGAGAGACAGACAGAGTCACACAGAGAGACAGAGATTACCTTGAAATGGAAGGATTTCCATTTCCTCCACCCTCAACCCTCCGGATGCTATAACAGGCCTACATCAATTGTTTAAGTATCCAATACCAATTAGAGAACCAGTAACTTTGGATATCATTTGTCCAATTCTACTTCAAGTTGGACATTTAAACAAAGTTTCCCCCTCTGCTGTTAACCTGGGTAGGTCTTGAATAGTCTATTGCTACTCTTTATCAGGCAGTGTTCTGTGAAGCCATCCGCTAATTAATGGGTATGGTATTTTCGTACCCTATTGTTGTCTTAATAGCGTCACTATGTAGGTTGACTGATGGGCCATTAGGCATTCAACTTACTGAGCAGGAGATGTATCTGAAGGGCATTTATTTGCAGTCTTTGATTTATTTATTGATGATGACTTAGATGTCAGTTCTTTGTGCTAAAAATTTAGATAAGATTCTTCTGAATATAAGAATATATAACACATCCATGGTGCATCTTATGTAAAATATCTTATAAGATGCTTTTTATATACGTGAAAATATGGTAATTGGCATAAGCAAACAGGCTTGTGTTTTCAAAACTTCCAAGAACTTCATTTGGTCTATAATTTGTTTTGCTAAGGATTTTACATGCTGACTTGTGCTGTATTGAATTTTAAAAGTATTTTGTATGTTATGACCAATTGACCATCGTTGCTTCATATTGGTTTTATGCATTGTTGAGGTGTGGTTTCCAGCATCCTCCATATCTTGTAGCATTCATCAACTTCACTTCAGAAATTCAAGCTTATTTTGTGGTATTATAGAAGCAGTAAATCATCAGTTATAGTGTCATCATGATCTTTATGTATTACTGCGATGAAATCTCACCATGAAATGATCAGAGAACAGACAGAACAAAAAGAAACAATACTTGAATCAATACAGAAATGAAGACTGAATGGTTTTGTCATGTTGAAATAATGGAGGAAGGAAGATTGCCAAACAGTTTGAAAGAAAGCACCATATAACTAAGTTGAATCGAAAAGGAGAAAAGAAAGACCAAGAAAAATGTTGAAAGAAAACTTAAAAGAGGATGCAGAAGAAATGCAAATGAACTTTATCCAAATGACCAAGGCAGCAAGAGACCAAAGTGGAAGGAATTCATTCAGACCCATTGTCCAACCCAATAGGGAATGATGGAAGGAAAGAAAGAAGAATCTCACCATGTGCTCTAAGTGGCATCAGTTGCAAGACTTTCAGATCCAGATATTTTAAAGACTCTTTATTTTGTCAGTCTTTTAGTCCACGGTAGTCATACTTTTGGATGCACTTATGGTAACTGAAGCGAGAATGCTCAATAAGAATTGATATAAAATGATTGATGTTACTGAATTGTTGCAGACAGTTTAGTAGATGTGCCTCAAATGCTGTAACTGAAATTTTCCCTGCTGTGGACTGGTTAGACATAATGTTGAATGTGAGGTGAATGTGGATTTCAGAGAAGTACACCCCGCAGAGGAGCGGACTTCGTGAGCGACGACGCCCCGAGTCTCCTAAACTCAAAGAACCGAGTGTTACGGAATGCTGGGTTCCTGAGGAGCAGCTGGAACTTTGGGAGATTAAATTGTTTGGTGATAGGTAATTGGATTCTTTTGTCTACTTGTTTTTCTGCCGTCTGTATGAGTAGCGCTGATTATCTGAAAATGTTGTTTCTATTTGTTACTTTGGGTTTTTGGTAGAAGCAAAATATTACTTATCTGAAGAATTAATTACTCTGACTCAGTGAATTGTTGCTGAGTCTATCAGTTGACTCCAGTCTGTCCTTTGCTTGGCAGACAGGCGCCTTTGACTCAATGAATTGTCACAAGCATGACCACTTAACACTTTGAACCCGGCAGGCCTGATAGGTGTATATATCCTAATCGCTAGGGAAGCTAGGATTCAAATGGTTAAGTAAATAATAAGGTTGTTAACGGTTAACCAGTTGACCGGTTAACCATAATTTCAATTGGAAAACATCAAAGCGCTTTGATGTAGCCGCGCAGGACACCGGCATAGGCGCCGGCGGCATCAAAACGCTTTGATGTTGGCACGACACCAGACTGCCGCTAACGAGCGGTTAACCGGTCTTTTTTTGAATGGTTAACCGGTCCTTCAAAACCAGCAGTCTTAACAACCTTAGTACATACTGACTATTCTGCACTGGCTCCTTATCCACCACAGTCTCAATCCCATATCTACATGTTTCAAGTTAACTTCTAACAATGTAATGTATTCACACAGTTTGCTATCAGATAAGTTATCACATAAATCTTAACTTTTAGTAATAATAATAATAATAATAATAATAATAATAATAATAATAATATCTTGTGGACAACCACACTCCTGCTCAAATGGGGAGCTCCATCTTCACTTGAGCACTCCATCCGCTCAGTTATGCAAATGGTTGACCCTTTTCGCCACAGGTCCTGCAGGCCCTGTGTTCCATAAGCAGATGTATTCTTCTGCAGTGAGGTTTTGCATTGGTTGGTCTGACCCTCTTGACCCCATGATCTAGCAATGGTTCAACATATACATTGGATTGTAAGTAAAAGCTTTTTGAACTGTGCAAACTGTGAATGGCTGTCGACTCTATGACTCCTAAAGTGGCCTTAACATTCATACACGATCTCATGTCAGTACAAGACTAGATTACTGCAACTGTCTACTCACAAATGTGACTGAAGAACAAATTAGGCGGCTACAGATGGTCCAAAATTCTGCAGCTCGGCTGATCACAGGAATGGAAAAGAGGGAACATATTACGCCAGTACTTCGGGACCTACATTGGCTGATCAATGGTAAAAGAGAGAATAAGTTACAAAATTGCCTCTTTCATTGATAAAAGTCTAAGAAGTTAAATCCCTGAATACTTGCTGCAAGCGTCAGATTAGTCAGAGATAAATCAAGACCTAGTGGATTAAGATCTAATGACATGCAAGTACCATATATACTCGCGGATAAGTCGAGAAATTTATGCCTTAAAATTCACAAAAAAAACGCCAAGTCAGCTTATCTGCGAGTCAATGCAATTTTCCAAAGAATTTTTGTGAAGAAACAATTCCTATTGTATTAGCAGCATTACAGTGTCAAGCCATGTTGTGTCTATTTAAAGCAGTGTCTCGCAAACTGTGTGCCGCGGCACACTAGTGTGCCGCTAGAGATTCCAGCTGTGCCGTGAAAGAATTTCAGAATTTTACTGTTATTTTAATTTTTTTGTTCCCTTCCTAAAAATTTTGCCGGATGAGCAAGTGTAAAAATGGCGTCATATATAGAACCTCACACCAGCCTGCGGCACAGCCTACAATACAATATATCGGACATCCATTTTTTTATATAACGTTGCGCGCGCAACGATACAACTGCCAGAAATTAACGTCTTTCGTTGACGTCACCGTCCTTGCGACCTTTACAATGTAAAAACAACAGCGTCTGAGCGCGCAAGGATACATTTGACCCAATTACCGTTTTGAAATTATTACATTGCATGTGTTGAGATGTTGCAATAGTAGGGTAACTATAAGTATAGTAACAGTTGAATTTGATGCTTTTACCGAGATTTAGCCCTATGAAATTTGAAATGGATAAATTTTTGGCAAGATCTGAGAAAATGCAAGGTGAAAACGACACTAAGGAAAACAACGGCGAGAATCTACAGTCTATGAACGTTACTTTCGCGTTTGTTACATCTTCATATCATTATATGTGACTGCAGACCCGGCAGTTCCTTAATAAAGAACACTCAATTTAATAAATTGTTGGTTGGTTTTGTAATTTTATGAAGAATGTGCCGTGAAAAAAATTTGTTCTGTTTAGTGTGCCGCGAGGTAAAAAGTTTGCGAGACACTGATTTAAAGACACGTCAGTCAAACGGGATGGGCGTCTGGCTCCTCCTTTCTCAACTGAGCACCGTTAAGCAGTGTTTAGATTGGGCCACTCAGATTCCGTTCATAGTGTAACACACATTGTGGACAGCAGATACCTCAAACCAATGACCATTGTCCTGTAAAATAGCATGGATACGTTGGGAGGGGGAGGTGAGGAGAGAGGCAGTCTGTTTGACCGCTCGTGTGACCTTGGCCTCTGTGTAACACAAATACTTTTGACCTGTAAACAGCATGGAGACGTTGGGAGGGGAGGTGAGGAGAGCGGCTGTCTGTTTGACCGTACAGGCGACCTCTGTGTACCGCAAATAGGCCTACTTTTGACCTGTCCGGCCATCTGTTGACTCAATTTCAGTGCAGATCGGCTATTATTAGACAATTTAACATATCTGTAAGCTCCTAAATTTCCTTTTCGACTTATACACGGGTCATAGCAAATTACATAATTTTTGACCAAAAAACGGGGTCGACATATCTGTGAGGTCAACTTTACCGCGAGTACCTACGGTACTAACAATACCAAGAACAAAAATTAAAATTGGAGACCATTCGTTCAAAGCACTTGGACCTGGACCGGCAATTTGGAATGCACTTCCACCAGAAATACGAGATAACTGATTTCGCGGACATTTTTCTGAGCTCGGTTGAAGAAGTTTTTCTTCAAATCAGCAGCGACGGTGCATTTGTGGAAAATAGCGCCTATGAAATGAACTGAACTATGTACGAGTGCACTAGCACCACCAACACCATGATGCTCTTTCTGAAATACATGGAAACATTTTCACATTTCCTCTTAAAGGTAATCACAGTGGGAGCACTTCTGAGTGAGTGATTGTCCAGAGGAGGTGCTATACAAATACCTGATTACATTACATTTGTGATTGTAAACTAAAGACATTTACTTATGAAATTCTTTGCTTTGTTGCAAAATGCTCTTCACTTCAGTGATAAATTGTGTTAACTTGGTTGAGGTGCTGCATAAGTTGTCATATCACTTTAACATCAATGATGCTAACTCACATTGTTACCATTGATGTCACAGACATCGCTTGAATTTGTTATCTCACATAATTATAATTAAGTTTCTTACTTAGCAGTGTTGGTGGAAGTTTTTCTAAGGTTTGGAGGTGAATTTTGCTATTGCTGAGATGTGACTGTGGTAGGATTGAAAAGCAGAATCGTTTGGCTGTTGAGAAATCGCAGCAGCAGAGGCAGTTGGGTGGCGAAGGATCGCTTGACAAAGTACCTCCTCTTGACGAACAGCTGAAAAACCAGAGACAAACGACAGCAGCAGCGGGCATTAAACGGATGGCAGACGGCCAACTGAAGACTCCGGACGTTAGTCAATCACATATCCACTCCATTAAGTAATATTTTCACATCCACTTGACTTTTGCTTATCAGCAAGTATTCACTTATTCTGAATTGTATTCATTGCTTGAATCAGCACTTCAATTCAGATTATGCATTTATACAATGTCTGCACTTACGGAAGTAGCTTAGAGTGACCAGAGACTTTAAATCTTTCAGAGTGGAATTGGACTGAAATCGGCGGCATCACTCATTACGTCCTCTGCGTCCAATTTGCGAGTGATTCAGGTCCAGCAGCCGGCACAGCGCAGTCTGCTGACAAGTAGGTTCTCAAGGATTTCCATCTTTGTTGGTTTCTATGGATTTGTCAGTCTAGGATACTTTCATTCTCTCACAAGCATTAACCTCCTAACTGGGTTCGCCGCATATAAGCGACGCGCGTCAAACGTTCACCAAATGGGATCGCCGCATATAAGCGGCGCGCAACTTCAGCGTCTGTTCAGCAATGGGGAGCGCTGTTTATAAGCGTTTTAATGTAATAATTCGATTTAGTTGTTATCAATTCGGTAGATGGCGGCTCTTTTTTAGCTATTGTGCCCAGTATAAGCTAGGAAAATAGGTTTTATTCGACAGAGGGTCCGATTTTGGCTTTGCAAAAGTGTCATTACTAGGGTTCGAAAAATGATAACTACCCCAAATTTGGTCCGATCTTCAAAATTTTTGAACTATTCTGTTCCAATTACACCCATCTACAAATTTGCCGCTCACATAAGGGGGTCACTGCTGACAATTTTGTGCTATTGAGTTTTGAAAAAAAAATTGTGAAGGGGTCCGATTTTAGGCTGTAGTAGAGTGGACCCTACCCCCAAAATTTATTTTTGGGCATGGATGGTTAGAAAGAACAATAAAAATGCTAAACAACAGTGCAAATCTCATTTCTTTATCTTCTATATAGCATGAGATATACTGAAATGTTAGGTTTTTCAGATTGCAAAATTTTCACAAAATTCTTCACAAAATTTTCTGCAAGATTTTCTTTTCTCTAAGCAATGAGTTCTAGGGTTTGAAATATGATAACTACCCCAAATTGGGTCTGATTTTCAAAATGTTTGGAACTATTCTGTTCCAATTACACCCCTCTACAACTTTGCCGCTCACACTAGTGGGGTCACCTCTGAAAATTTTTTGCTATTGAGCTTTGAACAAAATTTTGGGGCAGGGGTCCGATTTGATGCTGTAGAGTAGACCCTACCTCAAAATTTTTTTGGCACAGTTGGTTAGAAAGAACAATGAAAATGCTAAACAACGGTGCAGACCTCATTTCTTTAGCTTCTATATGGCCTGAGATATAGTAAATTTAAAACGTATAAGTTCACATTTCATATGAACGCTTTTCCCCAAAGTTAATTACCCAGAATGGTGACGACTTTTAAAATTTAATTCCTCTGTTAATGGGTTAAGTTAACATAGAAGTAAGTATATTTAAGCAGGATGTCTTATCTGCTGCCATGGCCAGTCGTTGTGTTTAGGTGTAGTTCTTCTATTGTTGTCTTTAGAAAGCTCTTCATTATTCCTTGAAAATGCATGGGCTTCTTCTAAGAGTCAGAGTGTTGGTTGAAAACTGACCATAGTGATGTTGTATTTGATCAAGGTGCTGGGTATATTGTTCTCTGTGTGACTTGTAGAAGTGTGTTTGCGCAATGTGTGTTTTAGGTGCAACGACTGGTTCTCTTCTGTCGACGACGGCATCTGCATCCGTTTGTGGTGGTGATGGTGGTCAGACGGTTCAGAATCTTCGCATAGTGCACGGTCCAAATGGTCAGCTGCAGGTTCAGGGTCTGTTGCCAGGTTCGTTACTTTTCAGTTAAGCAGACGTTAATTCTGTTGATGATCAGTGCTGAAGGCTGCTTATGTGGCTCGGCTCAACTTTTGTTCAGCGTATTTGCTGTCATAAGTGTGGTTGTTGGTTTTCTTTATTGTGATGTGACATTTAAGTGAATGCATTGCAGTGGATTGGATTGCAGTGCCGGCATTTGCCACTTGGTGAATTTTGAGGCTGGAAAAGAGCAGTTGAAGGCAATTACAGGACTGGACTGTGATGAAACTGAGATGCATGAATTTTCCTTGGAGAAGTCATTTGATATTTTTTCAGTTAGATCTCTGATTTAGAAAAAGGAAGGGTTTGTGAATATTTGATTCCAAGTTTTAAACTATAGAGTCAGTGGTAGGCAGCTTTTTCAATTGTCTTTCGTGAAAAATCGAGGTTGCTTGCCAATGAGAAACATATTCGACTATTTACTCCTGAGAACAATCAAATTAATTCGATTACACACTTTACAGCAGTTTGTTCTCAAGCGTTATTTTAGTTTAGCAGTGTTAAAAGTAACTTCATGTACTTCTTTTTACTAAATAGCATTGTTCTTTGAAATCCAAAGGTCTAAATTGATGCAATAGATTTTCTGGAACAAAGCAGAATGATTTGGCTCAAGCTGGTTTGACACAGAATGATTTGGGGTTGACCATTTTGATGCAGAAAATTAGTTGCTGTTGATGGAAAAAATTGCACTGAAATATGCCTCTTGGAAAACACTGTTGGCATTAAATATAAAATTATGAGCAGCTACTGAAAAGCAATGGGCAGCATACAACGCTGCACAAGGCTTGCTTCCAAATAGATGATAAACAGGAAAGATCAGAGAATTCTACTAAGGAAACTGTGACCGGAGGTTAGGCTTCCAACAGGCCATAGAAGCGTCCTGCTGTCAGAAAGCCGAGCTTTAGCTTGATTAGAAAATCAGTGAAGGTGAAGATTGGCCAGTCTCTTGATGCATTTGGTGGTAGAGTGCTGAGAAGCTTAAGAATAGAAATTAGTATCTGTCTGTACAACTACCGATGCATGCATGTTCCCCACAACCTATCTACCATAACCACAACCAGAAAATCAGACTGACTTATTGGATCTGACCATTGGGGATTACAATTCTACGTCAGCGGGACTATCGACTGATGTCAAGTGCATTGCTAAAATGGTGCAATAGAAGTTCTTTAGTTCGTTATGCCAATTAATTTTTTTTAGTAAGGCATTGTGACTGACTATTAAAGTTTAATGAGCACCCTCCTCCATTTTTTCTTTACATTTCGAAAAATAAATATAAATGTTTTTGGATGTTAGATTAAAATTTAGCCATTCAAAATGACTTTAAAGCAGTTTCAAGTGTATGTTTAATGGACTATTTATATAGCGCCGTAAGCATGGCATAACCAAAAACAAGGGCGCTTTACAGAGGGTATGACTCCCTAGTGTGATTTGCAAAGCCTTTTATTGGGCCTTGTGATAGTCATCTGTGGTCTAGGACCATGCGATGCCTGCCTGCCAATTTAGTAATCAATGATCGTATCAATAAATAATATGTGTAGTGGTTATAAGACAAATTGCAGTAATGATTTGATATGACTGTTTATGTATTATTATATGTTCTTTTATAATTTAAATTTTTCTTTTGTGAAAAAATTGTATTGCTTATTTGTTTAATTAGGATTTTTTCTTGAGACTCGAAATTTGAATGTTTCCACCATTGCAGTTTAGGATATAAGATTTAGTGATTGTTCTAGGATTTACTAATTTGAAAGTTTAGATTTATTGCAGAAGCTTTTTATTGAATTTCCCCAATGCTACTTTTCTTACTTTGACCTGATACTATCTTTGAGTGTTTCATGCTTTTAACACCAGAACGATTCCAGAACAATTGTTGAATGTAATTCAAGTGTTTTTCTTAAATAAGATCTCTAAGGAATTGCGGGTGTTTCGATTTTTCAGGGCAGCAAATTATTCGACTTCCAAATGGTCAGCTGCACTTAGTGACTGCCACTTCAAAAACACCACAGCAACAGCTGCAATCAAAGTCGTCCACTTCTGTCCTTCTATCGTCTCACGCAGCACAGTCAAAATCCGAAGCGTCTATTTCTGGAGGAACAAGTTTCTCAACTGTCTCGATGACCAGCCCTTTAGCAGGTGACACTGTCTCGCCCTCAGTGACTGCGGGGAGTCAAACGCCTTCCAATCAAGTGGCTGTTATTGGGGGTCAGAGGATTGTGCTGACCGGAGGATCGATTGTGTCGCAGGGTGCAGTCAGTGCTTCTACTCTTAAGCCCGGTCAGTCGCTCTCAAAGTTTGTGGTCATGCCGAGTGGAAGCTTGGCTCTGTCTGGGCAGAAGCAGCCACTCCTTGTGACTGGAGGGGGAGGTGCAGCTGCAAAGCTGGTCAAACTGCCCCTCCAGCTGCAGCAGTCTCAGCAGCAGCCGGGCAAAGTGATGCTTTCCTCAGGCCAGGTGATTTCAGGACAGCCAACCATCGTGCGAACAGCCACGGGACAGCATTTTATCATTCACTCTGGAGCTGCCGTACAAGAGACTTCGGCGTCTGCCGCTGTGTTGGCAGCACAGCACAGTGCATTGTCGCCTGACGCCGCTTCTACCATCGGCGCTACACAGTCATTGTTAACGTCACCAAACAGCCTTGCTTCTTCCGTCAATTTATCAACAAGTCCCTCAGCTGTATCTCCAACAAAGTACACCGTGACACCTCAAGTCCTGCAACAGGGTGAGTACAACACTAGAAACAAAGTTGACTGAAGACTTTATGAAAACATCCAATGACTTTTCACTTACAAGAAATAACTCCTTCTAGTGTTCTTATGTAATACTTGAGTGCTTCATGTCCATTGTATTATGGCCATTTACTGACATATTAAAGTTTTTGTGTGTGTCTTGATTGAGTTTGCTCACACACAATATCACCCTCTTCTCAAAAATCACCTTTAAACATTTTCTCACATTGTTTCAGTAATTCCAGAACTTCTGAATTATCGCTTTCCATCGCCACTATCACAGTCTACAATTGACGGTGTTCATCTGAGTTGTCTGCATATGTATGTGTCATATGCCTATACAGACAACATGTTAATTGATTGAAGCACATATATGCATCATCACTCGTGTACTTTGTGACCTTTTAACGCCTGCACTTTTATGTTCAGTTGTGAATCAGGCTTTGATGCAAACGCAAGATCCTGAGATAACAGCTAAGCTGCTGATGATGCAGAAAGTGGTGCAACAGCAGGCATCAGGATCAGGCACTGTTGTCTCATGCAACCAACAGCTGCAGCTGAAGCAACAGCTACCTTTGAAAGCTTCCAGTGCATCTGTGCGGCATCAGAAAGGTTTAACTCAAGAACTGAAAGAAGAACAGATCAGGTGAGCGAATATCTTTGTCTTTTTATTTGCTCAATTCTGGTATTTTATGTCCAGACATTTTTGTTAATGTTCATGGCTAATTGTGCTTTTCGGTTTTGTGGTCAATGGGATGCACTAATTTTTTTAGACATGATTGTGGCTTACACATAGATTGACTTTGACTGAAGTTTGAAGTTGAGTGACAAGAACGTTTGTTTAAATTGTCAAATTAATTTTTAACAGCAAAATAAGTGACTCTTTTGACTGTTGCGTTAATACCTGATGCCCTAGGAACTGCTTTAAGTGTAAGTGCGTCATGGCAGTCTTAGTTTAAAACCTGCAGCCCAGGTTATATCCATGTAGACTCTGTATCAGGCATTATAAGATATTGAAGGAGATTGCCACAGCAGCAGTGGGCTTAGAATTCTCTAATTTCCCAATTGATGTGATGTTCTGCATTTTGTGTTTTTCAGGTTGTCTGATTGCAATCAGGTCATGAGAGGTATTTTTGATAATGTTGAAAAGTGTGAGAAACAAGAACAGAAACGACAACGAAAGCAAGAGACGGCCGATGAAAAAGTCAAGCGAATTTTCCTGCATAAGCTTGAAGGACAACTGACGAAGCGAAAAGAAACGCTTAAGAAGGAAATCTTACGCAAACGCAATATCTTAGAGAAGACAATCTCAGCTAAGATTCAGGTCAGAAGTTTATCAGCTGTATCTAGGTTACTATATTTTGACCAAATATTCATTTAAGATTTCTTTGATTACTGCTTCAAATTGGATTTAATTTCCACTGAAAATAGGAATTGTGATAAAAGTTGATTTTAAATATCTGGCATCAGCTTGGCTTTATGTGTAATACATCTCCAAATGTTGTTGGAATTCTTTCCAGTTTGTTCTCCAACATATTGCTGTCTGTATTTAATGGGACACAAATTATTGTTACTGTGAGCCTCTTAGTGAGAACTCTTAGTGAGAGTTCTATTGGCACAGTTTACTTTACAATACAGTTACACATCAGAGACTGATTCTGTGAGATGAGTTTGGACTTGTATTCTTTGTAGGCTGAAATAACTCAGGTTGTAGAAGCACGACACAATCGAAGAATAGTCCATGCGAAGAAAAGTCGACCCGACTATGCCATTCGAATGGACGTTGGTCCATTGACCGTTTCTGCCCCGATTTCAGTCGTGTCTACTCCACCAGTTGCTTGCGAATTAGAAATAAAGGAACCAAAGTCAAAACGAAGGAAGCAGAAAGTCGTAACTGCTGGAAACGCCACAAGGCAGATGAGTGGAAACGCAACAAATTTCGATGATAAGCTTTACTGCTTATGCAAAACTCCATATGATGAGTCAAAGTAAGAGGCAGATCAGCATCTCCTAATGGTTTTCACTTTTATGAGTAACACCAGTCAATAAGGCACAGCAGAATGTAGCATTAATAAGTCCACTTTTTTATGGTTCTGGCTCTAAAATGCAGCATTATCAATCTATGGTATTTGTGCCAAAGAGAGCTAATGGAAAATTATGTTGATTATGTTAATGTCCCAAGAGTAAAAAAGGTATAGGTACATCCATAGGCTCATTACTCGTTGGGGTCAGGGCTGATCCTCTGTTTCTTGGCCATCAGCCCATGGGTGGCTAAACCATTCATTGAAGGATGGTGGCCAGTCATTCCACTGAATCACTGGCTACCTTCGCAATGTTGCCACTGCTACTCATTTATTACTACGCAGCAAATATTGATATTGAGACTCATAGCGGAAAAAGCTTGGAGAAAGAACAAACTTATATACAACTGCTTCATAGACTTCAGGAAGGCATTCAACACCGTAGAACACCAAATGGTTTGGACACCATTGGACTCTTGTGGGGTAGACAGCAAAGCCACATGAACACTACAAGACATGTATGAAACCATAATGGCAGCAGTAAGAGTAAGGCAAGAACTAGGAGACAGGTTCAAACAAAAAGAGGGAACAAAACAAGAAGACCCTGTCTTACCCATAACCTTCATCGCATATCTCAAAAGGGTAATGGATGTAGGAGAGAACAAAAGGGAAGGAGTCAAGGTAAATGGAGAGATGGTGAGCAACCTGAGATCCGCAGATGATATAGACCTGCTAGAAGAAGAAGTTAAAAACTTACGGTGCAATTGAGCCTCAACAGTATGGTAGAAGCTGCAGAACCTATGGGACTGACGGTAAATATAGAAAAAACAAAAGCAATGGTATTTGAACAACAAGAGTTCACTGAGAACGTGACAGTCAACAGAGACAAAATTGCACACATAACAGAATTCGAGTACATTGGGAGTCTGTTGACATGGGATAACGACTGCAGCCAGGAGATAAAAGGAATAGCAAAAGCAACAGAAGCAATGGCAGGCTTTAAAATAATATGAAAAAGCAAGGTCATGAAAGTCGAGACCAAACTGGAGATATTAAGAACTACTCCACGCATTAGAAACCTGGGCCGTAAGGAAAAGAGACTAAGAATGTCTACTGGCCTTTTAAATGAAATGCTGTAGAAGAATTTTGAACATCAGATGGCAGCAGAAAACAAATATCATGCAAACATTGATACAGAGAAAATTATTGATAGGAGAAAAATGAACTTCTTCGGGCACGTATGTGGGATGGAAGACAATAGACTGGTGAAAAAGATCATGCTAGGAACAATGGATGGAGATTGGAGAAAATCGAAGAGTCGGACCGAGAAGAGAGTTTGGATGATATCGTGGATTGGGGAAACACAGAGCTGCACACACTAACCAGAGCCACATAGGACCGAGAAAGATGAAGGCAAATTGTGTATCCGGCTGTCAACACCTACGGGTACTGCACCCATGGAGCTGGATGATGATTTACGAAATTCTTTATTTATTTCATTCCAATTACATTTCCCTACACCTTTGCCACTCCTAGAGCTTACCATTCAAAAATTTCTGCTGCAGAGCTTCAAACTTTTTTTTGAGGGGCCTGTTTTAGGCTGGAGTGTGAACCCCTCACAATTTCTTAAAATTTTTGTGCAGATGGTTAGAAAGAGGAATTAAAATGTAAAACAATGGTGTATATACCTCATCCTTTTAGCTTTCCAATAGCCTGGGATATAGCAAATTAGTCCAAGCATTGTTCAAAACTTATTGAAGCAACAATTTCATTAACATAGGGCACTTGGGGTAGGGAGATTATATCTCAGCCAAATATGGTCCGATTTTTAAAATGTTTGATTTATTTTGTTCCAATTACATTTCCTACAACTTTGCCACTCACCAAGATAGATTACCACTCAAACATTTTTGCTGCACAGCTTGGAGCTTGGAGAAAATTTTTTTGAAGGGATGCTGCTTTAGGCCAGATAGTGGACTTTCATCCAAAATTTAAATTTTTGCATGGGTGGTTAGAAAGAGGAATAAAAGTGCAAAACCTTATCTTTTTGGGTGTGATCTGATTAATTATTCCTGGTGTCTTAGGTTCTACATTGGTTGTGATCGATGTGAGGACTGGTTCCATGGCAGCTGTGTTGGCGTTACAAAGTCAGAGGCCGACCGAATGGATACGTACGTATGTCCATCATGCCGTGCAACATCAGGGGACTCGGCCACAAACCAGACGCGATTGCAGGAACAGCACCAAGTGGAGCTGCGCAGGCTGCTCAACGTCATCAAGGCATGAAGCAGTTCAATTGTGCATTTGTAATATCGATTACATTTGGTTTTTGTTTCTTTAATTTTTTTAAAAGTTTTATCTCATAAATGAAAAAACACTTACTTATTTGTTGCCAGGGATTTCAACAAATATTTCAGTATGCTTTTTATATGCATCTATTTTAATCTCGTATTTGAGAAATGAAAATGACTCTTGTAAGTAGGAAACAGCTATGAATATTTTGAATTTTATCAGTTTAATTACTTGTTTTGGTGCCTTCTTTGCAAGTTTATTTAATCCAAGAGTCACCAAACATTTTTGACGGAAGGCTGGATAACTGAAAGAATGACAGTCATGAGCCACATAACCAGTCTGTTTGATGCTTGCGGGAAGGTCTGGGAAAACAAAAAAGCTGAGCTTAGATTCAAAATTAGCAATGGGTGAAGTACACAAAGAAAAAAGAGAACCTACATTTGATTGGCCAAATGGTTGTCAAGAAAAGGCAACGCTAGCAAAAAGATAGTGATGTCACATAAAGTAAGTAAAGTAAAATCTTGTGGATTTCTATAGTGCCTTGGAAAGCAGCACAACAGTAGCTGCTTATTCTTAGGCACTCAGCCTTTCTTGAAATAGCTATGGGAAAGATATATGATCAGCCAGGCAATAGTCAACATCCAAAAGATAAATAATAGATGCAAATAAAAACATCTAGTTTTATCAAGCAAATTTAGGTCGCGGGCCTGATAAGCGGACCTCATGGCCAGTCATGGGCCATACTTGATGACCCCTGATTTAATCAGCTTTGTTGACTTATTGGTTGACTGTTTGCTTTAGGTGCACAGAATGTCTTGGCCTTTCCGAGAACCCGTTTGTCCAAAGGAGGTGCCTGACTACTACACAGTAATCAGAGAACCAATGGGTTAGCAGATGACAGTTACTTTGATCACTGTTTCTTTTACATTTATTTCTTAAATTTTACATTTGAATATGACAACAATACTTTATAGTAGTTAGATAATTGCAAAATTGCCAAACACGATCAGTTTATCCTTATTTGACTTAAAAAATTTAATGTTGAACTGTTTAAAATATAAACTTTCTGAATAATCAAGTGACCAGCAAAATAGGTTCCAGTTAGCATAACAGAAATCTGAAGTCTTAGGATGAAAGGCCTGAGAGAAGTTACCCTCTGCTAAAGGACAGAGAATCTGTTGGAAGGAGAGATGAAGAACTGAGTGACAGATATTAACTACGGCTGATAGAAAAAGTATGAGCATTAGGAAGTGAAGTGAAATTCTATGTGTATTTATCATCATCATTATTATTATTAATTTTTGACTGATATGGTTGTGTACCGGTAATGCATGTCTTCTGACATCCATTGGAGTGTGTAGCTATGTCGGCCATTGTGACTGTGTACCAGAATAATAAACATCCTGAATTCAGCAAGTATTTGTCTGGTTTAAGTATAACTCTGGTATTTGATGACAAATCGGTTCATCCCTTGATTTAGCCGTGCTATGTTGGAGCTTCACAGTCTAAGCCCGTGTGACTGTGTGGTCGCAGGACTAAGCATAATATTTTGCAAGTTGATTTTCATCTGTCTCTATTTGCTGGATTGAAGCCATTGTGGATGTGTGTCAGTGTTGTTGGTGTATTGAGGTCAATTAAGAAATGAGCATCAAGCCTGTTGTCAGAGGTGACATTCATGGCACAGCAAAAGCATGCCAAAAGCAGGATACCAACTTTGTGTACAGTTTAAAGAAACTGTGAGATTCCTTGATGGCTTTAATTGTCAGTCTAGTATTTGAATCTGTTTTCAGCAGAATGCACTAGAAGCCAATCGGCAAAGACTGATTCAACTGACAGTAGTAGCAGTTGCATTCATTGCAGGGTCTCTGAACTCAGGAGACGATTATACTTTCATTCCACACCACTGACACATTGAACTATAGATCTATAGGCTCTTTGTGTAAGACCAAGTGTATGATATTGATGTTGTCTCTTTTGTTGGCATAGTGAGGTTATGTATTTCTGTTAGTGTTTGAATAATTAGTAGTAGAGTGACATTAATTTCATATTGTCTAGCATTGTGAAGACAGTCTTTAAGACTGTGAAATTAAATTATAGTTCACATAAGCTGCAGAATCGTGTGTTTCAGTTCTCGTATATTCCTTAACAGCCATATACTACTGTAATCAATTTGAGTGGTCGATAATCTCAATGGAAGATATGTCTCAACCCAAGTTGTGTGATACCAAGAGATGCCATTAGACTTCTTGCTGAATTCAATGTGCTTCACAGTGCAAAGAAACTGTTTGCTTGCAGCAGTATATTGCAGTTTATGCTGGTTTACACAGTCACATCTTTTAGTTATAATTTGGTTTGGCTTTGAGTTTAGATTCCAGTGTAAATTTTTATTTATCTATTTATTTTATAGACCTATCAACCATCGAGAAGAAGTTGCTTTCACGCCAGTATTCAACTCTTGGTGAATTTGTTAAAGACATCACTAAAATATTTGACAATTGTCGCTACTACAATCCAAGTAGTTCGCCGTTTTATCGTTGTGCCGATGCGCTTGAAGTCTATTTTGTAGAGAAGCTGAAGACGCTGAAAGAGAAGCTGAAACTGTAGTTGGAACTGTACATTCGTGCACTGACAGACATGTTAATTTAACTGAAGCAGCATTGTTGGTTTAACTTAAGGACATTCATCTTAGGTTTAAGTAGGCTTAGGTATGTATGAAGCATGCTTATGTATTATTTTTACATCAATTTCTGCAATCAGCTGACTAAGATTTCGGATACAGACATACACGAATTTTTTACTTATAATCAGAAAGAAGTTTTAAATTTTTAAGGCATGATTTCTGACATTTGTTGTGCATGGCTCAACGTAGTTTTTCGTAAACAAGGTCATGACAGGCACGGTGTAAATAGTGGAAGCTGAATTGACAGTTAACAGTGCATCATAAGCCTCTTGGGGTTTTACTTGCTCCTCATTCGACAGATTTTGGCCTTTTGTTATGAAGAATTGTCACTTTGAGTAGTAAAAAGGTGGAAAATCTGTGCTGATCATAAGTTTTTATGCAATTGCCTATTGAACGAATGCCTATGCTAGATGTAGCTAAGTTTCAGCGTTAAACCCTCTTTCCAAGAAAATGCTTGGCATTTGAATGCATTAAACAGTTCCAACTCAGACAATTCCGGTTTATTTATTCTGTTTTGTAAATTTGTTTTAACACATTTGAATATTTGTCATCTGAAGACAAAATATTAACAATGAGACATATTCACATTGTGATGTGTTCCTGTTGTGTTCTGTCTTTCTGCACCAGTTTTGTTTAATTGCTGGCATTACGTGATTAAGTAACCACACAAGCTTCAGTTGAATAAAAACAACTTTTCTTAAAGAAAACAGTTATATACCTTTATAACTGGGCACTGTGTTAAATTGAAGCCTTACAATTTTTAGGTGTAGCTATTGCATGCTACGATCATAAAATCGACCAACTTTGCCATGCATGAACACTACTCAGTCGGACACCGGCCTACCCGATGCAGGTCAAACAATGTTGAGCATGGCTCATATTTGGATGGGTGACTGTTCAGGATTGATTGGTGGTACTGGCAGCAAAGGGCTCATCCATAATAGTACAAATGTAAAAAAACATTTTCAACACCTCCCCTCGTTGCACACACTGTACATACTTAAATCTCCAAAATTCAACCCCATAAGTGCATACAAACTATATGGATCAGGGGTGTCAAAACCTTGGCCCGTGGGCTGATTTTATTTGGCCCGCGAAAATATTAACATCTTAAAAATTTTTACTAAAAGTTTTATGTGTGAAATTGGCTTGATGTAAAATCTTGTTTGGCTTGAGAAATTGGTTTCGTGCAGAATATTTTTGGATTTTAAAAATTGCTTTGATGTAGAATTGTACATCCTGTATTTTGCAGGCGTGACAAATAAATGGAAGAGCATAAATCTTTTTTGGTTTTGAGTTTCGTTGGTGATGTTGACTGAACCATTATATCGACGGATTTGACGCGCTACATCAACAGCGGGAGATTACTACAGTTAAATAGACAACAAAAATATTATGAAATTGGCCCTGTTTGACATTAGCCTATGGAAGGACTATTGCTACAGTAGACTATACAGTAAATATGCAAAAATTCAGAGGAGTGATGAAACGAATTAAAAGCACATTTTCATGTGTCACCATCTTCATTGTGTCAAATCATTCTAGAATTATTGTCAGTATATTCCGCCGTAATTTTATTCTAGGGAGTTCGAAATGCCACAAAAAGGGCGAGCCATTTCAAACCACGCGATACACAGTCTTTTTAAAATCTATTCTTCGTCAAATGGTCACAATATAAACGTGTACTTATATTCAATATATGCATACTTGTAATCAAATCAATGTAAATAATGTAATGATTATATGGCCAATTTGGCCATTTAATATTTTCGTCATTTTACTTCAGATTTTTAGATAGCTCAGATTTTGGAATATAATATTGACTAGCATTTATGCATTTGGCCCACGAGGACATGGAAGACAATCAAGACATGTCATTTGGCCCGCCGCCAAAAAAGTCTTGACACCCCTGATATGGATGGACCCCCAACCGAGCCGTTCATCGCCTTGGCGTGGATAAATTGGTAGCAGAGTTCATAGATGTAAAAGATATATATTAAAATTAAAAAACATGTTTTTAATAAATAAAAAAATTTAAAAAACAGTGGCCTCGTTTACAGTCCTTTATTTGCCATCCATCCACACGTCATATTTGACATACATCAGTATATTGAAATTATATTGACTGACTTGAATATGTGATCTCTTGCTACATTAATTCTGCAGCATCACCAGTTAAGAAGATGAGCCTGAATTCGCTCGGAATGATTTGATAACCAAATTTGAGGATGCTCAGGACTAGGAAATTGATATAAATTGATATGTAGGAAATAAGATAAAAATCATATTAAGGAAATAAAAAAAACAAAAACGTTTTTTACATCTATGACAGAGTTAAGCAGCAAAGGCAAAACGCACGTCTAGTGAAAGACATGGCAGACTTTGTTTTAACGGTGTATAATCTTTGCTGCTTGCCTAGCACACGGAGATCAGCGCCGGACCCTACGCTCGCTCGGGTACGGATGTGCCTTTACGGGCTCCTAGGAAGTTTGAAAACTGGAGATGACCCTTTTTGCTCGCTCCAGACTATTCGAATGGGAAAGCACAGAAAGGGTGACCAAGGAGGCAAGGACATCGATGCTGGAGTGGATGTTCGACACTACGAAGAAAACAAGTATTCAGCCCTGAAGATAAAAGCTCAAGATAGAGAGGAGTGGCGACGCTGGAGTATGGAACCTGTCTTTGGACAGAGCACCTGAAGAAGAAGAAGACTATTCGACTGAACAGGCGTTCGTTGCTGCGCCACCTATCGAAAGCCGAGCAAACCTTGTAAAGCATATTAAATATAAATTTCCCGAGAAATTAATAAGCATTGAATTGAAAAACTAGAATCTAAACAGGATTCAGTTAATCACGGTTTTCTGACAGGAATGTAACTTTAAAATGTTATTGATCTAGAAGCCTACAAACTAGTGGTTTGCAATTTCGTCAAATTCACACCTCTTTATAATGCAAAATTAGAACGCGCATACGAGAAATTCGCTTAACTGCTAGGTGTGTATCCTACCGATGATAAGACTGACTGGAGTAGCAATGGCGCAAAATGCTTATGACAGATATATTTTTGAAATAAGTTAATCAAATGAAAATATGAACACGATTGATAAACACAGAGATATTGCATTTGTACGCATTCATGTTCATATGCATGTATAAATATTTGTAATTTGTGTATGCATGCAATTCGTGTATGCATAGAGCATACAGCCTAGATACAGATAAAACAACTGCACAAAGAGCACGAGGAAAGGGGCTGCCTCACTTAATTAAGGATTTAGTCGGCGGAATTTGTCGTTGATTTTGTCGGCAAACAAATCGACCGACGTTTAGTCTTGTCTGGAAGCAAAAAATAAGCCACGCCTACAAACGCTCATGTAGCTCACATTTTAAGGATGACTGATGATGAATTTTTCGCTTTATTATGTGGTTTAATGTTGACGGTTATTGCATCCGCACATGCATTATCGGGAAGTTTCCTAATTATTACTGACATAAAGTTACATGTCCATGTGAATTCTTGTCCAACCACTATTTCTTAACGTTTCATGTAATTTTATATTTTTTCTTTATGAAGAATATTTATGTCAAATTCACATTTCGACATTTTTCTTGTAATCTTGAAAACTCGCCGATTTCGCACGTAAATTCTCCGACAATGTGTGTCGTTGTTATTGTCAGTTGGCGCGCTGACCTTTGGACTAAAACCTGATTGGCTGAAAAGTCAAAATGTCCGCCGACAAATCCCGGCAGATTGTGTATTTACATTATCCGGGACTTTGTCGGCGGACGTTTGCTCCCCGCCCCGAACGTCCCGCGAACAAGTCTAGCCAGTCGGGCACCTGCCATTTGAAGCCGGCTTATCATTCAAGCAGATTTGCCCGCAGATAAGTTGGCCGACAAAGTCCGCCGACTAAATCCTTAAGTGAGGCAGCCCCTTAAGACAGAGAATTAAATACACATAGGCTAGCTATATAGCCTGTAAAAACTATATGGGTTTTTGCTTGTGTCAGATTATTTTTCACGACTTTGGAGGAGCAAATCAAGTGTAAACGTGTTTTTAAAAATGTATTTGTATAGAATTTAGTTAATGCATGTGTTAATTTCTATGGAATCTCCCACTTCTGCTGCTGCTGCTGCGGCGGCGGCTGCTGCTGCTGATGATGCTGCTGCTTGTGGTGGTGGTGCTTCCGTTGTTGTTGTTGATGATGAAGTTCAAATGGAATGGACTGAGCAGATGACAACGATTCTTCTGCTCTGTCGTCGTCGCCATCGTCGTCGTCGTTGTCTCTGCTGATGTTAATGGTGATGATGGTCATCCGTTTAGTCGTCGTTTTATGTAGTCGTTGACAGCTGAGGTTTTATTAAGGTAAGTAAGAAGTCAGAACGTCGTTATCTGTGGATATCTAACTTGTGGTTTTTACTGGTACGAGGCATTTTATGATGCGAGGAGATGACACGAAAATTCATTTCACGCTGACTGATATTTAGAACCGTTTATTGAATTTTGTATTTTGTTTACTTCCTTGTAAAGTAGTATTTATATAGCGCCTCTTATATTTTTACTCCTGACTCTGTGGAATCGCTTGATAAAAGTGAGATTGTAGCTTTCGCATTGAAATGAGGGAGGGAGTAAGAAGTGAGGCCCGAATCTATGGGTTCAAGGCATTCCAGAGAGATGGTCCGGTCACTGTGAAAGCTCGACACTGGATAAAAGCAGTGAGGATGTAAGCATCCTTCCGATTAGTGGAGCAGAGCAAGCAATGTGCAGTAGAAGAGGGTGATTTGAAAAGCTCAGTAATGTAAGACGAGGCCTGACTTCGAAGTGCTGCAGAAAGAATTATTTTTTAGAATTTAATGTGGTCAGAAATTGTTAAACACAAAATCAGAGATGATAGAGTAGTGGGGAGATTAAGCCACTACACAAGCCACAGCATTTATAACAGATTGCAGAGTGGAAAGCAGGCATTTGGGCAGACCAAAATAAATTGAATTGCTATAGTTAAACTAAGGGTAAAGGTAGGTCCCATACTCGAGTCCGAACGTTGGGTTCTGGCGCTTATCTCTGGTCTAGGCAATCAGCGACGTAGGTGATATAAGCCATTAACCTGGGTTAGGTTGCCATTGCTTTTCCCAGACCCACGTTTATCTTTACAGCTTAACGCTGCTCATCAGTTTACCACTGCCCTTTAGTGAGTAAGGCTGAGTTGACCTTAGGGCTCCTGCGGGGATCAAACTCGCAACCTTCTGCTCCATCATCCTGTTAACTCTGCTAACTTCTCTTCCCTAATAGTTAAACTACTAGCAACAAAATCATGAACCAGAGATTTGGCCGCAGACAGAGAAAGTGAGGAACAAATAGCCCTAACTTGCTTAAATTGGTAAAAGCAGGATCTAGAGGATTTATCAAAATGCTCTTTGAAGGTCAAGTTGCTCTCAACGTAGACTTCAAGGTTCTTGACACAATTTAAGAAGGAGAGATTGGGAAAGAGTTTGTTGAGTTGTAATCAACTTTAGAGTGCAGATGTTTAGTGATAAGCCAGATTAGTTGAGTTTTGTCAGCGTTGATTCTAATTTTATTGGAGAAGATCCAATTCTGATGAATGGGGATTAGATTGTCAACTGATTTAGTGAGTAAATTCTGAGAAGATTGAGTGCCATGTTGGTAAATTTGAATGTCATCAGCACAGTGGTACACAGTAAAGCCAAATTCTTGCTCGGATTTAGGTAGTTACAACATTGCTAACTGTTTTAAGAATTTAAGATGTATTGTTATATTGTATAAGTTAATTGACAATCACTTTCTATAATTTTAACCAAAAATTTATAGGCGGCAATCATAGGGATATCGAGGGGTGCAGGACACCCCAGGTTTGAGCCAAGGGGTGTCCAATAGCTGCTGGACACCCCCATGTTTGATGCTGCCATTTTACGGTCTACAAGAGTTGCCTCAAGTTTGGCTGTAAGCAACAAAGTCTGTGAGTCTATACACAGGCTAGGTTAGACCTCTATGTCTGTCTACTGTCTGAGTTTTTTTTAAAGCTGGCAATGTGAGAACGAGGTTGTAGTGAGGAATGTTTTGAATTCCTGTTAATGTTCTTGGGTTCTAGGCTTTAATAATGAGTCAATTATTACTGACCACAGAGTGCACTTCCAGTTTAACCTGATCCAAAAGGTCATGATCTTGAATCCCAGATTCCCAGCTGTGGTGTCAGAATGCCTATTGTGACCAGATAAACTAATCTACTGACCTTTTAAGCTAGCAGACCTCTGACCCTGACAATTTCTTAAATGCCATGCTTCACACTGGGTGGCAATGGTTCTGTCTGCTGTAATTAACTGCAGTTGAATAAGTGGCAGTTCTAAGTAGAATTAAGATGGTAGCCAAGGAGTGGATAATATGATAGCAGAGTTAAGCAGCAAAGGTAAAATGCGCGTCTAGCGAAAGACATGGCAAACTTTGTTTTAGTGACCAGTGTAATCCACCTGCTTTGCTGGTTGCCTAGCATACGGAGATCAGCACCGTACCCTACACTCACTTGAGTATGGAAGTACCTTTACAGTTATCAAATTGGCTGCATTTCATCTCACAGCATGTCACAATGAACTAAGGAAGCGACTTTAAATAAACGTATTACGGTATTAGACACAAATTTCTTTCAGTCACAAGCCTTATGCAGAAAATGAGTATTACAAGCAAGAAAACATTTGCCATTCCCATCTCGATATTTAGCTGATTGTGGGTTTGATGCTGTAAATTACTTGATATTGAAGAAACAATATTGACTCGATATAATTAAGCGATGAGACTTAAGAGTGAAGATGTCTGAATTGGTTCCTAATATAAAATCTCTGCAGCATGCACCAAGCATAAGGATCTCACTAAGTGAGTAGCATTAGTCTACTTATCTTGCTGTGAGCTCAAATTGTGTTTTTTATTTTTGCGCTCGACCTTTATTGCATTTTAAAGTAAACTGCAGCTATTAATTTGAATAATTTTTTTCTACATGAACATTGAAAACCCCACATTGCTTATAACTTTTTTATTAGGTGAAAAAGAAAAGCTTTCATTAAACCTACTAGGTATTTCTGTATTTCAGTTCTTTTTGATAAGTTTTGACTGTTTATTTGCCGTTCATTAACTCACCGTGTTATTATTTTTGACACTTTTTGAAGAGTTCTTCAACTGCCCCTTTTGTCTTGTATTTTTCTCTTTAATAGCCTCATGTTCTTTGGAAGCCCTTTCCGTTATTATGGGCCATTTTGGCATCCCGCACATAAATCGGAGTTCACTTGTTGAATAAAAGAGATGTGTTAGGGCCCATTGAGATTTTCCAAATGTCTGTAAGGATATGACCTAAAAAGGATTGGGGACCACTAGATGTGATTACATTAGGGCCTCAGGTCAGGTCAGGTCTTCATCCTCCAGCTGTGTTCAGCTATCGACTTCTCCATGACATCCCTCCTAAGTTCTCAGTCCTTTGCTATTTCTTCCAGAGTCATTCGGTGTCTTCCATCAGTTTTTCAGCTGAGATTCAGTCCTGCCACGTGCAGATCCTCTTTCAATCCATCCACCCGTAGTCTTTTCAGTCTTCCATTAGATCTTCTCCACTCTGGCTTGTAGTTGAAAATTCGTTTTGAGTTTCTTATTTCATCCATTCTGAGCGTGTGTCCAGTCCATTTCATTCTTCTCTTTCTGATTACTTTCATGATGTTTGGTTGCAGTGTTCTCTCTAACTTCTTCATTTGTTATAGGTTCTTCTAAGCCATTTATTTTCTGTTGCTATTATATTTTTCTCCAATTCTTTTTTATGGTACAAGATTCACATCCATATAATAGTATTGTTATTACACAAGTGTTGAGAATTCTTAGTTTTGTTTCCATCCCAACGTCATGTTTTGAAAATTTTGGTATGTAGCCTGTTGAATGTAGATCCTGACGTTGCTATTCTTATTTTGATCTCCGAGTCCAAACCTCCCTCTGCTTCCAATTTACTTCCCAAGTAAACGAATTTCTTTACCATTTCAATTTCTTTTCCATTGTGTGTTACTATTGGCCAATCTCCCACTTTCTTTACATTCGGCATTATTTTTGTTATATTAGTGTTTATTTGTAATCCAAATTTTCCACTTTCTGTTAATAAGGCCAAGTGCTGTTAATTCTACAATCCTTGAGAGGCACTCTGCTATTAGACTTGTATCATCAGCATATTCTGCATCATTTATATTTCCCGGCTTTAGAGCTGTTCCCAGCCCACTTGTGTTTTCAATCCGTCTCATGATGTAATCTAATATAATGTTGAAGAGTTTTGGTGATAGGATACATCCTTGTCTAAATCCTGTTTTGATTTTGAACCACTAAGTGTCTTCTCTGTCAATTCTGATACATGCTAAAACTGTGCTGTATAAATTTTCAATTAGCCTGATTATTTTGGCACAAATGCCATATTTCTCCAGGAATTTCCATGCCCTTCTCTCCAGATAGAGTCATAAGCTTGGACAAAATTGATGAAGCACATGACCAAATCTTCATTAAATTCTAGTTTTTTTTCTCAATGAGTTGTTGAAGGACGAAGATTTGGTCAGCGCATCCTCTTCCTTTCCTGAATCCACACTGGTTTTCCCTGAGTTTCATCCACTGTGTCATTTATTCTGTTTAACATGACTCTGGTGAAAACTTTCCCTGGTACACTTAAGAGGCTGATTCCTCTGGCATTGTTGCATTCCTTTCTGTCTCCCTTTTTGTGTATTTGTATTATAATTGCTTTTATCCAGTCAAGTGGCATTTTCTCGGGTTACCATACTGCTGTTATGACCTATTAGGGCCTACCGAAGTGAAAATATGTGTTACATAATTTCTTGCTGCCAGTGAATTAATAAAGTTTACCAGCATGAAACCAATTATCGAAAGGATGTGATTTTTTATGTTATGAATGCACTAAAGCTGACTCTTGAGCTTATATAACTTAAAAAACTGCAGAGCACTGACACCATTAAAAAAGGAGGGGAAATGGTCCATCTCATGAGAGGTCTGGACAGTGGACACCAGAGGCGTAGTGTCCCAATGGCTACTATGGCTCTAGCCATGGTCGGCACACATGACGGTGTGGCAAATTTTGGAAGCGACCTTTTTTGTGTTTGTAGGGTTGTTGAGGAGTTATTGGCGAAGGCGAAGGAGGCGGCAAAATGTAGAAGGGGCGGCAAATTCAGTGATGATGACCTTTTTTTGCTTGTCAGCTGTAGTAAGAGCAAAATAGGGCAGCATTTTTTCCAGGAGCCATGGGCGGCACAAGTGCACACTACGCCACTGGTGGACACACCCAAGTTTTGTGGCAGATCGCTGCCTATGAACAATTCCTTTCAGTATTTGATAAAATGTGCTTGGTTTGATCACTGATTTATTTATCATTTTAAAATTTTTCTGAATAATATGTGTCCTTTTGCTCATATGTTTTACCAGGAAGAGAAAATGTGTGATGTTATGCCGACAATCCTGGAAGATGACCATGGTCGTGGCATCCATGATGACTCTTTTAGTGAGGATAGCGGTAATCTTGAGCAAGTTATGGAAAGCATGCTTGAAGAAAAAGAGAAGCTTCTTGAAAATCTGAGTGATGCTCACGAGGAAATTGCAAACTTGAAGAGTGCATCCGAGGAATTGAGAAGAGAGAGAGATCTTCTGCAGCAGAAGATCTTTTGTGGTCAAATGCAGGTCGGTGGCGTTCCTCTCTGTACCTGTGTGCTCAAGTACTGTTGCAATGACTCTCTCTTCTGATTTCAGTTCAGTATTGAAACTGAGGGCTGTGCAAATGTTTTATCACATTTTGAAAATGGTGTTCAGTTGCTTTTGTCTTGTTTTGCACTTTTTGCTATCGTCATTTGAGAGCTGCCTTTTGGAATTGAACACGAAATTCCAGCGGTAGCTTGATGTGTTATATGTGGTTGTTATTAAATAATTTCAATATATGATTAAATAATTTGATTAAATAATTATCTTGCATAGAGAGAATTAATTGATATGAAATGCAATTAAAATAAAGAGCTTTGAGATCTGATATTTGCAGCTGCACGTACTTGTTTTTGAAATAGCAAATGAATATTTAAAATGGAAATAACTTGTGCATTTATATGCATGTAACTTGTATTTCTCCCTTTTCAGGGAAGACTATAAGTTACGATATTTGTCACATAAGTAACTAAGATAACAAAAAATTCGAAGAAACTGACAATGTTGCTTTGGCTCAACATTAGTACTCAGCATAAAAGGCTTCTTTCGTTTTTCCTGTAGACTGAAACTTGTTCAGTTACGATGTGTGTACACAAGTGAAGTTGACTGCACTAATTTTGTATAATTGTTTAGATTAAGTTCTGTGAATTGCAGGGTAGCATAGTTATCATAGGCTTAATAATACAATTGTGTATATAATATTGACCTCCTGTATGTTTGTCTGCAATTTGGAGTCATACTTAGTGACCCAACAGTGCTATTATTAGATGCTCTTAGGTTGATTAAGTAGCTGTGGAGTTAGAGTGTAACACAATTCAGAATAGAATTCTCTGAAATATGCATGTTCATCATTACAGTTTTAAAAATGAAATTATAAACTGAAATATAAATTATTTTGAACTTTTATTATTAAAATTTACAAATTTACCATATAGGAGCATCATCTTCTCAGCACTACCAACTTGCCAAGTGGAGTCTGCTATTACTGACTACAGCAGTTTAACTTTTACCCACTGACTACATTACCAATGGGATTCATGTTTGGGCTGACCGGCCATCCAGGTTCGACCATTGGTCCTACCATTGTCCATTTGCAACACTTCATTTTCATAACATTTTGTCAGTGCACTACACTTACTCCAGCAGGCAGCAACTCTTAATATCTCTATGTTTATCGAATAAACATAGAGATATTAAGAGCTTTATTGTTTATGAATGTGAGGTTAAACAGACGGAATAAATTTTTTGATGTGTAGTACATTGATAGTTTGTATGTCTGCTATCTGCTGGTAGAAGAAACCGTGTGCACCGTTCACTGGAAATGCGAGCATTCTTTAAGCTCAATGCATCATTTATTAACTAGCTGTGTCGTTATTTCAATGATTCTGCACTGTTTGCAAGATGCAAACAAAAACATCATCGATGAGTACGAACTGAAATTAGCGACATATTACTGAACTGAAGTTGAAACTGAAATTGGATTTATTGTTGAACTTTAATTAGAAATGGAACTGAAATTAAAGTGACAAAATAACTGAAAAAAATGAAATTGAATTAGATATTGCCCTTTCATAACTCAAATAGAAATTGAGTTAAGAATTATTTTTCTAAGTTAAATATCACTGCTGTCTACTATGCACCGTGCAAGACAGGTCGCGATGGAGAACATACCCATTCTTGTAGCCAACCGTCGCCAAGCAACAATGTTGCCCTGACTTGACTAAGACAAGACTGCAACATTGGATGTGGGTTTGTTTATTGATGTGATGATTGCTTCTTTCAATGGTTTGAAGAAATGTTCCTCTGTAACAAATCATTTGTAGATGTGTGTTAAATATCTGTCCTCTTTTTCCTGACTTTTTTTATCATCCAGGAAGACAGAAGGTCGACTGATGGACATTTATTCAGTTTGACAGAGTCACTTTAAGCATCCTCAGTCACAGTCATTGGCTTCAGATGCAGTTCCAATCATGTGTAAATACAATGTAAATGTAAAAAGCGTGGAAGCCATTAAGCTGAAAACCGGATCTTTGAAGTTGACTGCCTACTTTTATGCTCAAGAGAAAAGAAAAGCTATGAGATTATCTCATAGGTCCGTGTTTTTGGTTGATAAACTACAAACGTTTAAAAGCTTCAGAAAATGGTTTCCTGTCCAGAAAAATGCCTGCTTCACCTGTAGTAAATTTGTTTATTGTGGTGTAGGAGAGGTGATGGAAAACACAGTGAATTTGGAAAAGATTTGTATAAAGACTGATCGTACTGCTCTTCTGTTTATTCTTTGAAAGCGATTTCTTGTGGATTTTGTGACGTCTTTTCAAAAAACAATAATAGTAGCAATTGTAGTGATGCACTATTATGTCTCCAGTTCTAATGTTCACTCAGATTTCACTAGTGAAATTCCATCAGCTAAAGATCAGGTCAATTTGAAAAGTAATCAGTTATAGTGAGAAACAGTGAGCAGATCATGGGGATGAGGCCAGCAGTAAGAAGTATTTGTCCTCAAATTATTTTTAATTTGTAGAGTATTTTATAGAAATTTGAAACATTTTCTGGAAAATTTTAAAGCATAATAAAGTCTCTTGCCAGGTTTTTCAACATTACCCAAACTTTTGACCGAAGGAGAATTTTTCCCTTAAACATGTGGAAGATATGTTAACAATTAAGAAAAACTTATGAATAGAACACCTTAGGATGTGCTGTCGTTTATACTTAAGTTGATAAATTGCTTCTGTTTTTAAACCAGGACTTTTCTTCTTTGAGCCGAGAACTCACTCGGTTTCAGGCTCGTCTTCAGGATCAAGATGAAGAGATCGATGAGCTGAAAGCAGAGCGTAATAACATCAGAGTAAGTGCTTTTGGTCAATTCTGTTCGAGAATCACAGAAATAGTGTTGCTGAGGACCCACTCAGCAGCCTGCACTTTTACTTTACCAAAGTGAGATAAGTTGGTGAAGACAATACTGTACATGGTGGAATGAAAGCAAGTTAAAGAGGTTATTAAATGCACGGTTTGGGATTAGGGTTACATTTTGTCCGCGGACAGGGGTGTGATGGAGCCGGTTTGGTCCGGTTCGGCCGAACCGTTTGTTAAAATGACGACTATATAACCGAACCGTCTGCATACTTACTGGTCTGGTTTTTGTTCTCCTTACTGTAATACATGTGGAAACCCTTCCGGCCATTGGATCGGCACATGATTTTTAAGTGGTTGGCGGCCAGTCTTGTAACCCAACGGCATTCAGATTTTATTTTCTATGGCTATAGTTGCAGCTGATATGGTTTATACAGTATGTTAAAACTTAAAAGCACCCACCATATGATCCATGTCATCTCCCACCTAATTTCCAGTTTCACTGCACTCTTATCCAGTGGACATAGACTACCAGATCAAAGCTGATGTCCAAAACTAAAACCCGACAAAGATGAAGTCTACGTTCAAAGTGTAAAGATGCCTGAGAGTTTAAACTACAATAGATGCCTAAGTTCAATGATGATAGTAACGGATTAAGGAAAGCGGTATTATAATTAGTAGTAGCTCTACGCCTTAATTGGAGGATTCACTCACATGAAGCGAGACCAGTCAAGGCTTGTGATTTATGGGTTTCTCTCTGGGTATTCCCGTCTCTGGTCATATATATATATATATATATATATATATATATATATATATATATATATATATATATATATATATATATACATACATACATAATGGACAAGCCAGTGTCAGCGAACCAGTTGTTAATCAATTGGCATCACACCGCTGTTCGCGGACATTTTGTCCTAGCACCTTTGATGCGGATTGATCAGAAACACGTCAGTTTCATTTATCTCCCAGTAGTTAAAAACCATTTCAATTGCAACTGATATTCTGCAGTCTGCATTATATACTGCATCATAATTCAGCAATAAATAGTCTGTCATTGTCAGTTATTCATTCGTTGTGTATTTCACTAAATTAAATTTCATGTGCAAGTGGCCCACGGAGCCGTCAGAAGTCAGCAATGTGGCTCGCGGCTGAAAAACTTTGGAGACCCCTGGATTACATTATTGATTGAGCCATTGATTATAATCAAATAAATGCATGCAAATTGATTAAATTGTTTGTTTATTTTGATTGACTGAGTGATTGTCATGAAGCAAATTCATACTGGGATTTTCGAGTATAATTTGGTTGCTGAGTTTTGTTGCGAAGATGACTGGAAAATCAGCGATTGTGATGTCGTTTCCATTGCTCAAAAATAAGACATTGCTAGTGAATGAGTGCTATGAATTTTTCGTCTGTGTTGATGAAATGCTCTATCTAACACTTGAGACATCTGCATTCTGTTTTGAAACACCCTAAGTTGGCTTCATTTCATTTTGTATTCTCAGTTACTTTTCAAATGCCGTCTTATTTGAATGTGGTCTGTGGCGTCAAATTTAATGTCTTGGTCTTGAATTGTTTTTTGCATGTAATGTTTCTGTGTAGAGTTCATGTTGGATGGTAACCTGATCCTGTGATTTCAGTCTTTGTAATTTTCTTGTGTGTTGTAAATGGACAGAAGCAAGTTGACGTTTGTTTCCGATTATTTCAGTTGCTTCTGGAGCACTTGGAGTGTCTGGTGGCAAGACACGAGCGCTCACTTCGCATGACGGTTGTCAAGCGCCAGACGCTCTCACCTGCTGGCGTTTCCAGTGAAGTGGAAGTTTTGAAGGCACTTAAGTCACTCTTTGAGCATCACAAGGCCCTCGATGAGAAGGTGAAATTAAGCTTTTTGCCTGAAATATCAAATGACCGATCTTTTCACGTAATTCCTGTAATCTTATCCGTGGATTAAAATCCAAAACTTTTTTCTGTTCACAGAAGCTCTTGTCTACGAACATTCATTTGTTTTAAATTCTTGAGCTGTTTGTTGCCATTTGCAAATATATTAAATTTGAAACTTCTTGTTGGTTGGTAAGTTAGTCCCGTATTTGAATGAGTGTATTTTCTGGTGCTGAACTCCATATACTAGGCAAGCAGCAACATAGGTGGCTTACGTTATTAATCTAGAGTAGTTCACCATTACTTTGTTTAGACCCACATTTTGCCTTCACAACTTGATGATTCTGCCTATTTATAGATGCCTAAGCAAGGAACAGCTTGGTTGGCTGCCAACGCCACAACTCGTCCCCATCCAAGTACAAGCCACGCTCAGTGCTGCTTAACTTTAATGTTCTGATGGAAACCGATTGTGCCATGCCAAGTAGGCTACTTTTTGGAAAAGCTAATCTCAGCTTACATCAGCTTACATTCATTGTCAGTCAACTGCCTTAAAAGTGTCACCCTTTGGACCAAACATTTTGCAGTATAACATCCGGAAGCCAGTTTTCCAGTTAAGTGATTATGTTAAGATTTTGTCTTGGCCAAGCATTCCATTGACTCGGATGTTTTCTGCTGCTTCCAGTGATTTGGTTAATGTTTTGCTGTCGTTTAATTCTGCTGTTTCTTTGTTGTAGTTGCGACACAAGTTGAAGATGTTGGCTGATCAGGCAACACAACTGGAGGAAGAGTTGGCACTGACCAATCAGGAGGTAGTTTCTCATCTAATAAAGCTGACAGTCTGTCAGTGTCGTTATTATGGCTGGTGATGATTTATCAAGAAATGAGTAACATTCTTTGTGAATAGTCATTTTCATTCTCTGTCGACAGCACTACAAGTTTGTGGTTTTCTGCTGATGTTGCTGTTTTTACTTTAAAGGTGATTGTTTGCATTTATTATTGGATTTGTGATTTGCCTGTTGTTCAGCTTTTTCAGTTTCGAGAGAGGGAGATGAAATTGAAGGCGAGTAGTGAAGAGCTGGTCAATGCAAATACTCTGGGACCGTCTGGTGACAGTTCACAAGTATTCAACAGAATTGAGATTTCTCAGTTGAAGTTTTATGATTATTTGATACTTTTTGTGTATTAATTTCTATCTATGCTGTTGACATGTTGTATGCTTGAATATTGAGTGGAGGCTGATGCAGTCTCCCTAGATTTTCATCGACAGTGACGTTTTAGAGACAGGATGTGGAGAGGCAGTTCTGATCTGCCATGTTGATCTGCCATGTAGGTCTGCCATGTTGAGTAATTGGCAATCAAGAGTAGAAACCTGATGGTTGCTGTTGTATGAACAGTCACTTAGCATTATGCATCCACTTCTCATTAGAACCTTGAAATTAAGTAGTGTTGAATGCCGCATACTTGAATGGTTTGCTGTTGTGGGATGATGCTGTCTCAGCAGTTCATCATTTAAGCATAGTCTCAGTGTTATGCTGTGAGGGTAACTGTGGGTCTGAAAAAGTCAATGCCAAATTGCATGAGATTGTGTTGACCTCCTGTGTTGCTGTTTTCCTGAAACCAAAAATCAGCCCCAGATCTAAAACCCAAATTCAAGTAAATAATAATATTTATCTTTTTATATAGTAAGCAACTTTGTTTGCGGGTATTTTACCAGATGAATTGTGTTTGTTTGAAGGAGTCTTCAGCAGAATCATTGATTTTTGCTCAGAAGCAGATTTCTGATCTTACAAGAAAGTTAACAGATTTTGAGGAAATTTTAGACGTGTCACGGAGAGAGAATGCGAAGCTACAGGACCAGATTTTTAAACTGCAGAGTGATCTAAAAGAGGTTTGCCATCTTAAATTTCTGAATATCTAAATGCTTCAGTGGCCAAAGTGTAATCAGCTTGTTTTGAATGGAGGTGGACAGAGAAGGTCACAGCCAGATGGTCTGCAAGAAATAAATCACTACAAGGAACCAAAGAACACAAAGAACAGTTTCATTTTCAGATCTGGTTATAGCTTTTCAATTTGTTTATTTACCAGTATGCACAGTTCCAGTGACTACAATTTGACTATGACTATTATTGTATTTGCAGTCTTTGGCACAAAAAGAAGACCAAGAAGAACGAATAACAACACTTGAAAAGCGCTACCTGGCAGCCCAGCGTGAGTCAACTGCCACTGCCGATGCCCACGACAGACTGCAGGCCGAACTGGAGCTAAAGACTAATCAGATGAAACTCGTAAGGGAGATTTTCTTTGCAATTACCACAGCCTGCTACTCAGCAGGGACAGAATGGCAATTGGTCATTTGTATGCAACATGGGTGGCATCTTGCCTTTGATGATGCACACACAGACACACACACGCCCACACAACCACACACAATTTGGAGATGTTTCTGTAGCAGAAGAAGTTTCAGGTGCAGTGTTTTGGCTCAATGAGCTCCTCTGTGTGGTCGTCTGTGTCTTAAACTGGATCACTCTGAGTGGATATACACCAACTAAATGCTATCAATATAAGAGATCAGCAGATGTAAGAGAGCTTTTTGTGTCCTCTGTTGATCCCTTGGTTCTTATCTTTTTAGGCTGAGGAAGAATTGGAGCAGCTGAGGAGGAGGTCAACTGCGATTCCCAATTGTCAGAGTGCCGTTGTGTCAAATGCCAAGAGATCTGATGCAGGAACAAAGGTCCGTATGATTCTAAATTACCGTATTATCCCATGTATAAGATGCACTTTTCCCTTAAGAAATCGGTGCAAAATGTGGGTGCATACTGTATTATACATATGAGTAAATTTTATGTACCGGTACATAAAATTTTATGTACATAAACAATATTAAACATACATAATTTTAAATTTTCCGTATTTTCATGCATATAGCACATGTGTTATACAGGTTTTTACCTACATGGTTGTTGCTGGAGGGAAACTTTGTTTACACTTCAATGTTGAAAAAGAATTAGTAAAAAATCGTGATTGTCTAGGTTACTTAATAGAGATTCCATCATTGATATCTAAACAATTGATGTAGGCCTATTATAGGAAGTTAGGATATCGAACTTAGGATATCATTTCCTCTTGTACAAATTTGTGGATTTTTTTGTCACTTGATTTGTGCATGCCATTGAATTATGTATTTGGATTTTGATGATAGAGTATATTCAGACTGAATATGATTTTAAGGATATTTTGTTAAATAATCTGAAAGAATATTTTAAAATTGTTTTCCTACTGCATCATTGATTTTTACAAAGAAATGGAATTTTGAGGAGCTTTGTAGTTGTGATGTATTTGAAGGTGTTGCCAACTGGTGAAGAAATTCAACATCTGGAATCTCAAATGGCTGGACAGACTGCTGAGCTTCAAAGGGTTGGAAAAACAGATTACAGCCTGTCAATGAATTGATCTGTGAATGTCTAGTCAATTAAATTTTCTGTATTTGTTCTATTTAAGAGAAATAAAAACTTCCTTTCCTGCACTAAGATCTTCTCTGTCACCCTTAAGCCTGCACGTGGTCTAGGTTTGTTTTTGCTGTTCTGTCGTACTTCTGTGCCTACAGTTGCCTGTTGTTGTGTTCGTATATCTAGGCTCGCCAGAGGGAGAAAATGGACGAGAAGCACAATGCTCGACTGTCGGCAACTGTCGATAAGCTGTTGTTTGAGTCAAACGAGCGTCTTCAGATTCACCTGAAGGAGCGAATGAAGGTTGTTGAAGAGAAGAATCACCTGGTGCAGGAACTTGATCATGTTCGCAAGTCTCTTGCTGATCTCCAAGCGGATCATGTGAGCTTCTATTTGCCACAAAATTGAACCAAACTCACAGTTCTCGCGTGTTCATTAAGTTTGATCAGTTAGAATTTTGCCTTGGTAAAAAATTTAATTACGTTTTTCCAGGGCAAGGCTGGCAAAAGTGGAGGAAAGTAACAGATAAATGTCAAATGGATTCATTTGGCTTAGCTTTGACTTAAAGTATGATATTTGATTTGAGGATAAGTTTACAGGAAAAGAAAATTTTCATCCACAAATAGATAGCTGTGATTGTAAGACAGAATAGATTGCTAATTCAATAGCAATTGTTTTGTTTTCTAGGAATTGATTAAGAATCAATTAGCGAGAAGTCATCAAGAGACATACATTTTGCGACAGCAGCTGCGCAGCTTCACGTACGTAATGGACTTTTAGTAGCATGTTTTACTTACTTACTCACTATGACAATAAAGGAATTCTAGGTTTGACTGCTGGTGTTGATGCTTACATATTTTTTTCAGTAGACGACACAGTGGTAGTGGGATGAAGAAGAAGCTCAGGGATTGATTTGAAGACATTGATTGTTGAGATTGCAGCTGTGAATGCCTGTAGCATTTAGTTGCTTTGGTTGCTCAACCTAGTTGAGTTGTCTGTGTTGCTTTTAGTGTTAAGCCATTGTCTCTGCCATCCGTTGTCGTTAATGAACGGATATCAACGAAGAGTCCGAACTGTTGTTTTGTTGAGGGAAGTCCAGCTGATGATCCTGCAGATGTAAGCAGCCAACATTCACTGATTCTTTAATGTGCCATCAGCTGCTTACCTTGATCTGCTGACCTTGAAAAGTCCTGGAAAAGATGGAGCTGCTTGTCTGCCACTTGCAAAATGGCATATGTTGGACCTGTCTCCCTATTGTTATTTTAGTTGTTCTTAAGAGGAGAACATTTCAAGCAAATGCAAATCGTTCTGTTGATTCTGAACTCTTTGTCAGTTGATTTTCTAAAACCGTTTAATGTGTGTTTGGAGGCGTCGTGTAAATGTTGAATGGCGTTGCAGTTGTCGTCGATCGGTGATTCTCTGTGGGATGCAGTGGCACTTGGTCAGCAGCACGTAGGAAGCGACGCATCATGTGCATTCCAGCCGAGTCCTCTTGATGACCCACGGGTGGAGGGTGTCCATACACTGTCTCCTGGTATTGGCAACAGTCAGACGGATGCTCAGGTGTTGGCACAAATGCTCCAGGAGCAACTGGATGTTATCAATAACGAGATCAGGTATTGCTGAAAAGTGTCAACTTGCTGCTTTGTTGAAGTGTATTGTGCACAAGTAGATGCCAGTGAGGTTTAAGATTACAGTTGCATATGTTTTCGCATATCAAACTCAGGGTGCATTTTCCAGAATAGATTTAAAATATGAAGATTGTTGTCTAATTGCTGAAAAATTGTGGCCAAATGTTTAACAGAAGCATATTTGCAATTTAATTTGAGAGTAGATTTAACATGATTTGGATACTTTGAGATTTCACTGAGAAAGTTGTCCGCCATTTTTTGTTTAAGATCCTGTGATGTAAAAGTTATGCTCTGGGATTTGATTTAAGGCTTTATCTGCAAATTATTACAGACATTGTAGTAGTGTCAATGGATGCAAGTGGATGTTTTGTGTCAAATTACTGCTATCGTTGTCCTTGTTCATCTTATTTGATGCATTTTCATTATTGAGGACCATAAGAAACTCTTTTTGACATTTATTAATAGTATCATTGTTGTTTAAAGATATGTTGTTCTGGTTAAAAGATGCTTGAATATATGTCTTATGTCTTTGGTGTAAGTCTGATCAGAACAGATGAGTGTTTCTAAGTAAATGAATGCAGTGAATCAGTTTCCATTTACAGACTGAGAGGAATCTGCAGAGTCAATTGAGGTACAGAATATTTATGTATTTTAATTGCTTTCTCTGGAAATTGTCTCGTTATTTTATACATATTTGCATTCATGTGTGAAATGTTGTCAGACTCATGCAGGAAGAGAAGGATTTTTCAGAGCAGAGAGAGGAGTTGGAGAACCAGATGGGAGGTGGAAATGGTCCGCGCCTCCAGTCGGAGCGTGCCTTTGAGGGTCTGTCTCCCTCGTCAAATGGTCAACTTCCTTCCATTCCGAGTCCTACTTTCCAGCGGCGTCTCACAAATCAAAAATGCCATCTGGTGAGCGGGTGTTCGCTTTATTATGATTATGAAATGCTTTTAGTAAATAGATTTTTTCTTAATTGGTGCTCAGTGTTCCCTATAAGGAGGGTCTAGTGCAAATTTTTTGGGCAAAAATAGTTTGTTTTGAGGAAAGTTTTGTCACTTAGGAACTTTGTGAGCAATGGGCAACGAGTTGAGTGAAGAGTGATGCAGTGATTAATCATAAAAATACGCATTATCTACAAGTGGTTAGAAGGACTCAAATATGGTTTTAAATAACTAATTAATTATAGTAGTATATAGCAATAATAACATACCAAGTACAAATGTTTCTAGAAGACCTTTTTTACAATTTCGAAGTTTACTTTCTTCTATTCTTATTACTCTTCCAGAATTCATACACTTTGCCAATGTCAATGATTTGTCCTGTGTATATAGATTTTTGAGCAAGGCCTAAAAATGTTTGTGCTACAGTCAAGTATATTTGATAAGTTATTGTGCATGCTGTTGGGAATGGTGTTGGTTTTCACTTTTGCCACTTGATGCCTGAAAAGCTAAGATGGATCTCTTGAGATTTGTTTCAGTTTACTCTGTATTGATGTTGTGCTATATAAATTGAGCTTTTTTACTTTGCATTGATTTACTCTACTGAATATTGTCTGTATAAGAAATATCCTGTGACTTGTAGGGGACGCAGCCTGTTTATCCGTACTGTTCTTCAACACCGCATTTAGGAGCATCGACGCCGATGACGGTTACTACCTTGCAGCCGCAGGTGAGTGCACCGTCGTATGTCACAGACATTTGTCTATTAATTTTTCATTTTCTTAAATGTATTTTAATTTCTTTTTCTCAGTGGAATTTTATTTGTCTTTTAGCCAAGTAGAGACTTGTCAATTGGTGGCAATTCCAATGCAACGGATTCCAAGTCAAGTCCTCCGACGCCTCGCTCTTTGAGACTTGAAAGAGTTGTGGAGACTTTGTCCGATCAAAATGTTGCTAATTGTTCTAGCTCTCAAGTGGTTGTCAGGTGCACTTGCAGTTGCTTTACTTTCTGTATGTGTTCCATTATAGTTATTTGCCCGTTATTTTCAAATTAATGCCGAGAGGCTTGTTGTTTGTTCATTTGTTTTGCAAATTGGATGAGCAGAATTTTCTAGAGAATTTTGTCAGTGTCGTTTGTATTCATTTTCAGATCTGCTGTTCTGCATTGCATTTCATCTTCAAAATGGGGATCAGTTTATCTGAAAGTTCTTGAAGATAGCAAAACTGACTTATTATTGATTTTATGTTTGCAAAAAATTAACCCTTTGAACACAGGAGACCGCTACAACATCCTGCCGCATAGGCATATAGCCTAATCACTAGGGAAGCTGGTGTTCAAAGGGTTCAAATTAATGGCTTAAGCAGGCCACAGTTTCTGATAATTACCAAAATATAAGAGTGACAATTGGTAATTGTATATAGGAGTGTTGATGGAGCATCAAACAGCGGTCCGAGTTCGCAGAGCAGTTCAACGTCGAGCCAAGATTCTCTCCACAACAAATCGCAGCTGAAGAAGAAGACTCCCAGCATCAAGACATCGCTGGGTCGGATCTTCGGTAAAAAGAAGATGACGTCGAAGGATTTGGTCTCAAAAAACTATCATCAGAGGCCCTCTGCTGACGACAGATGTAAGTCTCTTTACGACTTTTGTCTTGAGCAGGCCGATGGTCATTTGCTCGGATTTTAAGGAAATTTCTTTAAACTGTTTCTCTCAGATTATCTCATTCTGTCAGCTTCTGAATGAGTATTCTTAAGAGCATACTCTTTATAGGCTATCAGGTTTTTATGTGACATGTGCTAGGCACATTATTATTATTATTTTATTATTATTATTATTATTATTATTATTATTATTATTATTATTATTATTATTATTATTATTATTACTAGCTGTTTGTCCATCAAAAATGATGGGGCAGCTGGGCACTGGCGTAGCGTGCACCTTTGTTGCCCATGGCTCATGGCTAATCCGCCACCCCAAATTCATAACTTTAACATTTAAAATTTGCCACCCCTTCTAGAAATTTTCCGCCTTCACTGAGAATCCCGTGACAAGCAAGAAAGGTCGTCGCTCTCAAATTCACTCTAAATTTTAAATTGCCTACCCTTCTAAAGTTTAAAATTTACCAACATCACTGAAAATCACCTCTGACAAGCAAAAAAACGTTCATCGCTCCAAAATTTGCCGCCCCCTCACCTGTGCGCCCATGGCTAAAGCCATACTAGCCATTGGAACGCTACACCTCTACAGCTAGGCTATTGTTTCTACCTGATTTTATTCAGCTAAAAACTTTGCGAGATATATATTCTAGCATATTTTGTCCAGTGACTTGTCCTTGATTGGAACATGGCTTGAGCAAGTTGATGTAGGGACGGATATGAGGGGAATAATCGAATATCTGAATTATGTCAATAAATGATGTTCAGTTTGTGAGGAGTAGCATGGGGAGGGAGGGAGGGAGGGAAGGTGGGAAAGAGGAGGTGAGGGAGATAAAAAAAGGTAATAAGAAAGGCAAGATTGAAAAGGATGAAAGTGAAGGGGGAGATAGATGCATGAGAGATAAGTGAGGACGGCAAAGAAAATGGAGGGAAGAAGGGAGGAGCGAGAGAGGGAATTGGATGGGAAAAGGGATAGAGAAGGTGGGTATCTTTTTGTGGTGTTGTAGGAGAGGGAAGGGAGGGGAAGGAAAGAGAGGGAGGAGTGGGAAAGGGAGAGAGTGGGGAAGGAGATAGATGGAATTAGAGGGGAGGGAGAAGAGAGGGATGGAGAGGGGAGGGTTTGGGGAAATAACGGGAATAACACATGTGCACATAAAGTTAGGAAACTGTATAAGATATATATAGGCTAGTTAAAAAAGGTGTACTCCATAGGCCAGCATAGGCCTGTCAGAGAACCAAGTGGTTAGCGCCTTCTGTTTTACTTGACAATTGAGTCAACTGGTGGCGCTTGGAACAAAAACAACCAAAAAGTTTCTGCCACTGCTGGGACTTGAACCAGGGACCTCAAGATTAGCAGACCAGTGTGCTAACCACTGCTCCACCATTCACCCGTGTGAACAATGTCCAGCTAAGCAATTATGAATGATGTCTTCAAGCTCCACCCTTTATGAAATTGATGTTGCCTATAGCAACAATTATAAATTGATTGCAGTGCATCATCCAATGAAAACACAGTTATATATAAACACACACACACAAACAGACTTTGGGAAATTTTATATATATATAATAATAATATTTATTATTATTATTATTATTATTATTATTATTATTATTATTAAACTGACAATTTCTTGTGTGCCATAGTACCAAATGTCAGGAGCAAGGACACATTACAGCGTCCAGCTATAGGCCTACAAATAAAATTAGATTACAGTAATCATATAAAGAACAAATTAATGGAATGCAATGTAAGGCATATGAATATGAAAATAATATGATTTTTGGAACAAATATGCCATACATACATGCATACATGCATACACTTGCCTCTGCCATTCACTACAAATGCTTGCTTGATATTATTAAACCAACAATAAAGTAAAGTAAGTAAGTAAAGTAAAATCTCATGGATTTCTATAGCACCTTGGAAAGCAACACAACAGTAGCTGCTTATTCTTAGGCGCTCAGTCTCTCTTAAAATAGCTATGGGGAAGGTACGTTATCAGCCAGGCAATAGTCAACATCCAAAGGGCAGTGAGGCTATGTTGTTACAGCTATGGAGGATATGATTTTAGAAAAAGAAAAATACCACTGCTGCTGCTGATAAATAATAATTTTAAAAAAATAATAATAATAGCAGTCATCATTATCATAGTCATAATATAATAGACTTAAGTGTTGTGTTAGAGGTGCATACTTTAAAAACTAATGAATTGTGTTCTAATTGTGTGTTGTCTGCATTTTCCTTGAAAGACAATTAAGGTGACACTGTTGGACTTGAGGGGGGTGTTAAATGTTGGAATTTTGAAAGACCAAATGATATTCACTTGTTTGAAATGAGCTCAGAAAGTTTAGGTGATCATATCTTAATGCATAGTTTTTATTTGAACTAGGTTTTTCATAGTCAGTTAACTTACTGAGATATTTTTTGAAGTGCTGCTGAGTTGTTCTTTGTTTTCTATATTTGATGATGTTTGGTTCCAAATTGAAACTCGTAATCAGTCTGAAAAGGTGGCAATATCATTGTTTGTCATGACATTCGATTGTGCTGTTGGATTTTGTCCTGTTCATTTCCAAATGCTTCCTTGTATGTTCATTAAACAACAGTCATTATGCTTCATTTGTCACTGGGAATTTATCTTATTAAATTGCTATAATTTCTGTTCTGTTCAGCTGCTGTAAATTCCAGTATTGAAAGTGATGCAGCGTCCGTTGATTGCCTTAGTTTGACGGGGGCGTTGGGTGCACCGTCAGAGTTCGATCGGCGCAAAAAGAAGAAGTAAGTGAAACCATTTACTCTGGTCATTGTTTGTGATGCTGATCTTTGTCACTCATCACAGTGCTTGGCTTTGGATCTGAAATTCTTAATATTTTTTTGTATTTGGATTATTCCACGAATCTTCTCTTTTGTCATTTCCTTGAGAAAATGATTGGCAATTTTAAACAGCCTGTCTTAAGGTTGGTGGCATGCTAAGGACTGGTTTTCAGTTTTGCTTGGCTGCAGTCATTGGTGTAAGCTTGAATGAAGAAGTGGTGCCCACCCCTATTCCTTTCTCCTTCCCTAGCATAGCCTTTCCAAAATTGGGGAAGGCTTGAGCCTAGTTGCCTAATAAGAGTTTATGCCTATGGATGCAAATGATTTTTGCAGTTGATTCTATTTTAGAGTGTTATTGCAGAGAAGTTAGGAATCAACAATTGATAAAATGAATAATCAATTAAAATGCAATTGAGGCAAAATCAATATTATAATCATAGAAGAATAAACAGAAATCTCGCCTGAGCCTGGGACAGCAGTATTCACTAGGTGGCGCCTGCAATAAGTAGATATTAAGGCAAAGCTAAAACACTGACAGGACAGCTGAGGGGAGAAGCGCTTCATTTTAGAAGGGCACAGTGACGCTGTGAGAAAATCAAGGGATTGTCTGTCCCCAATATTTAATACTGAAATATGAGAATAGAGCAGAAGTGAGAGTGCTTATGGTAATCTAAGAAAGAGGCACGCGCTGTGTGACGAAGGAAGAGTGCGATGAAACAGGCACTTTAAGGCAAGCACTGCGAGGTGTAGAGTGAGGTGTGCACTATAACATAAAGGGTCTTCATAAAGAAGTGCTAAGTTCTAACAAGAATTAAGAAGAGGCACAGTTATAGGTGCAAGTTAGATGGAGAGAGACAGAGATATACAGAGAGAGCGTGCGTGAGAGAGAGAGAGAGACAGAGACAGAGACAGACAGACAGACAGACAGACAGAAAGAGAGTCAGAGAGAGAGTCAGAGAAAAGCAAGTCACCACTTCAAAGTGCAGTAAACTCACAACAAGAATGTATTCTCTTTTATAAAGACGAGATGAACAATCGACATGCCTTAGTAATAGCTGGTCACCGGTGTTCACCTCTGTGTGTGGCACAGAGTTGGAAACAATCCTGGGTAAATAGAGAGATACACTGAGGTTAGCAGGGTCTTACCCTTCCCCCATGTCACCACTTTCTGTTTTGTTTATTATTTTAGACTTGGATTGTTGGATGAAGCGATGAGAGCAGAAACACCGTTTGCTCTCTGGAATGGACCGACGATTGTCGCTTGGCTTGAGGTAGTTTCATTGTATTCGAGTGCTTCTTTTGACTTCTTTCTCTGCTGAAATTCACTTCAACCACTGTTCTTTTATCAAACAAAACTGAATTGCTTAAGATGCACTGACCAAAGGGTGAAAGGTGTTAGGAATGACAGGACTCACAGACAGTGGCGTAGCAAAGGGGGGCAGTGGGGGCGAACTGCCCTGGGCGGCACTTGCTCTAGGGGTGGCATTTTTGAGATTTTTTATTTTTTAATTTTATGCTGCGATAGGGTTTTTTGCTGGTCAGGAATTTTGGGGGAGTCGATAACGTTTTTTTGTGTGTTTTTGCTTGTCAGGAATTTTTCGGGAAGTCGATATCGTTTTTTTTGTTTTTTTGCTTGTCAGGAATTTTTGGGGAAGTCTATAAGGTTTTTTATGGGAAGTTGATAATGTTCTTTTTGCTTGTCAAGAATTTCAGGAAGTCTAGAACTTTTTTTCTTGTCACTTTTTTTTGGTTGCCAGATTTTTTCAGAGGCGGCACTCTGTTCACCCCAGGTGGCACTTTGCCTTGCTATGCCACTGCTCACAGAAGCTATGCAAGCGTCTGTTCTACCTACACTCAATATTCAGGTATGGACTATTGACAAGAATGGAGTGATGGTCAGTACAAGAGGGGAAGGGAGAGAGTAAATTTAGAGTGCCTTTGTCTTTCGTGTAGCTGTGGATCGGTATGCCGGCCTGGTATGTCGCAGCTTGTCGTGCCAACGTCAAGAGTGGCGCCATCATGTCTGCGCTGTCTGACCAAGAGATCCAGCGCGAAATCGGCATCAGCAATCCACTTCATCGACTGAAACTGCGCCTTGCCATTCAGGAGATGGTCAACCTCACGAGTCCATCGGCTCCTAAGATAGCGCGAACAGTAGGCATTTCAGCCGTCGTGCATTATAAGCATCTTCTGGATGAAGTCAAACATTGTGCCTTCGTACATTGCATGAGTGGCTGTGGCATTTGGTGTGATCAGTGCACCTGCACCCAAGTGGCCACAGCAATCTGGTTTTATTAGTCAATAGTCCGAGTCCCTGAGCGGATTGTGTTCAAGAGATGCTGGCTGACGTACAGAGGGCTGCATGACCCGTACTGTCCGGAGTATCTCGCCTCTCTTGTAAAGACACCGCAGTGCAGTGATAGGAGATTGTCACTCCGTTCGAGTCGTAGGGTCAAACTTCAGGTTCCTCCTCCCTCCAAGACTGCCAAGTTTGGAGAGAGATCATTTACACGCGGCAACCCTATCTTGTGGAACTCTCTTCCTGATCACGTCACCACGGCTGATACTCCGGAACACTTCATCAAGAGCTTAAAAACGCATCTGTTTGGGTTGGGGTATAGTTGAGATGTTAAAGCGCTTTTGTTGTGGGCCTCAGCCTTGTTACAGCGCTATAGAAATCGTCCAAGAATGAAATGAAATGAAATGAAATAGTGTAGAGGAAGTGATTGAGTTCTCTGGTCTTTCTTTGTTGGTCGTTCATCGTGTAGCTGATGAATACCTTATTTACTGTAAGACTAAAACTGTTGTGATTTGTACACAAATAAGGACTCTTCAGTTTTTGGGTTCCATTTAATGAGCATTATTTATATTTAGATTGTAGTTTACTGGGTAGTTATCATCATCACCACCACCAGGGTGCGATTTGTGACCTGGAGCAGTGGGGGGGGGATATGTCGAGCTTGGGGGATGTAGTTGTTGGAAACTGTAGCAGTGGGGGGATGTAGTGGTGGGGATGTAGAATTAGGGGGGATGCAGTGGGGGAAGATTCCCCCCCCCCCCGCAAATTGCACCCTGACCACCACCATCATATACACTAGTGGCCAAAATTATGGACACACCTTCAAATTTTACCTTCTCGATTATACAGCGTCTGAAAACATAAATTAACTATTCTACATGAGTTATTCTATGGTACAAAGTGTTGTGAATCATTTTATAGCTCTATAAGTAAATGGTTGTGCTTTTGACGAAGTTTTACAAATTTTTAAAGCTTCGCGTGTCGAAAAGCCAGATAATTCGAAAAGTGTGTGTGTGCGTATGTGTGTGTGTGTATATATATAATTATATATATATATATATATATATATATATATATATATATTAGTTTAGAATTGGGCATGTCATGTCTGATGGCGTTTAGCTCCTCAGTGAGTATTTGGCTGGGTGCTTTGCTAGTGGTTATTGCTGTCATGGATTTGTAATTCTCTGAAATTCTCTTTATCTGAATGTCTGTGTTCCGCTAAGTCCCTCGCTTATGGAGAGTTGAATCACGAATGGGTTGGCAACGAATGGCTTCCATCTCTTGGTCTTCCTCAGTACCGAAGTACGTTCATGGAATGCCTGGTGGACGCCAGAATGCTCGAGCATCTCTCAAAGAAAGATCAATGCAATCATATCAAAATGGTCGACAGTTTTCACCGGTCAGTCACTTTCATAAACTTTTGTCAGAAGAAAATGCCCTGTTAACCCTCTGTTACTTGCAGAGTTCATGAATTTGATTGTAATAATTTGATGAAATCTGACTCAAGTGATTTTACTTCTACCTCACTTTGCTCTTTTAAATATACGACTTCTAGATGAGTGGCGTATGTTTTTGTGTCTGGCAGATGAACACATTGCAAATGTGATCAATTGACATCTTGTTAGCATCTGAATTATAACTGGAGAATCATTTCAGTCCATTTTCACAATGATTGTTGATTGTTCAAAATTTGCATTTAAATATACATGAAATAATTGAGCAGTGAACATTCTCAAATTTCTTTGAAAAAAATTTCTTTTATTTATTTATTTGTTTATTTATGTAGAGAGAGAAGTAAAAGTTGAAAAATTAATTTAGCTCAATTTGTCATTTTTTATTTGTCAAAATGTGCCGACCAATTAGAGGCTAATTGCCTTTGCTTATAACTAAAGCATTTTGTGGTGTTTTGTGAGTTTATATTTTGTGATTTACCGGTATTTTGAATTTAGAACCAGCCTACAGTTTGGCATTGTGTGCTTGAAACGTCTTAACTTTGACTGGCAAAGGATGAAGAAACGGAGGGAGGAAAACAGGGCACTGCACAGAGGTATATCTTCTGTCTGAAACATCTAGAAGCAATTGTTTCATTATAATTTACCTGATGGTTTTTTATAAATTTTTTATGCCTAAAACGCAGCTTAATGCACATGATGGTGCCAACTCCCCAGTTGTTTGGTAACCTCTGGTTGTGTTTTCTTTATCTGTTTATTTGAAGACGTTCTTGTGTGGTCGAACGAATGTGTCATCCATTGGGTCCAATCGATTGGCTTAAGAGAATTTGCCAACAATTTGATAGAGTCCGGTGTCCATGGAGGCCTTATGTCGCTCGATGAAAGCTTTGACTCAAACACCTTGGCAATGGCTCTTCAAATTCCAACGACCGATGTTCAGGTGAAGTTTCAAAGGCAGACTCTGTTTTGGTTTTAACGTCAAGAATTTTAAGATCTTACATTAAAACATGTTATGCTCTGAATGTGTTGATGTCCTGAAAACATCTTCATTTTAATTTACACTTTATGGTCAAAATAGGCCGATTTTAAACACCTTTTCATTCTTTATATGTATTTGTGATTTTGCTTACTTCAGGAATCAATATTCAGCCAGGAAGACATGAATTTTTTAAAAATTTAAAACGATTGAATTAGCGATAGAATGCCACAGAAGGACACCATAGTTCATGCATTTGACCTTGGGGTTGTCAACATTTTTTAATGGAACAGCATGGTAACACACATTTTATTGAGACACCATGTAGATTTTTGATAGTTGATGCATATGATTCTTTGTAGTATATTGTTTTTGTTACTTTTTAAGTTATGATTTATTATTTGAACTTTTTAGTCCCGACAGCAACTCCACCGAGAGTTTAGCGCCTTGATGGCCGAAGTTCGATTAGATCAGGTTATGAAGTTTTAAATGTTCCAACTGAAAAATCATCAGAAGTTAACTTTCAGTTTCAACTCATAGCAAATGTTATTTTGACTTCTTGAATGATTTACTTCTTGACTGATTTGATGATTACTTCTATAGTAATACATATTTCTTAACCATAAATAGATAGAAAGAGATTCTTTTATGATTTATGATTTATTTTTTCACACATGCCAAAAAAGATATTATTTGTAGTGTATGATGCTTTGGTCAGTGACTTAGCTGCAAATGAACTGACAATTTTTGGCTAAATTTTTGTCTTTAGACCAAAGGCATAAAATGTGATGTGATCCAGTAAACAAATCTGAAGAACTTAATAATTTTGTGTGATGCAAGTGATTTTAGAGACTTGATTCAAAATTGACTCTTAGCATCTATCGTTAAGTAAGTAAGTAAAATCTCGTAAATTTATATAGCGCTTTGTAAAGTAGTACAGCAGTAGCTGCTTATTCTTGTGTGCCTAATCTTTCTTGAAATAGCCACGGGCAAAGTGGATTGTCGGCCGGGCAAAGGCCAGTGTATCCACAAGGCAGGTTGTCATCATCTGATCTGTTAAATCTCTTCACAGCTCCTTTTATGGTTGCCAAGTATCACCGGGACTTTTTGTGTTTTCAGAGAGTCGATCAAATTCAGTCGCAGCCGGTCAGGGATTGCTGCACGGATGTGCCGTGTAAGTTGAATGTTTCCTCTGCAGCCCAGTCACCAGCTACTTGATAATGTACAAGGAAGAATCAATAAATCTAGTTTGCAAAAGAAATAAGTTTGATGTAGAAATTCAGTCAGCGGACAAAGTTGATGGCTAAACCGTTGACTGAGAATTTGCAGGTCCTGTAGACAGTGACAAGGAGATGATTTGACAGAAGAGACAGATGTGTTTAGGTGTATTAGGTTGTTATACTTCATGATTAACTTTGGTTACTGAAATAGAAATCTTAAAGAATTTTACGGTATCTGTTATTTGGATATTAATCACAAATGAATGCATTTGTGCATTTTTTTTAATTTAGCGTAACTGAGCCACTGTTTGATGATCTTATCATAACCAAAGCATCGGCTGATTAGCAGCAATGACAGCAAACTAAATTTTGATTTAAACAACTTGCAATTATTGTTTTTAATTTTTTTAAAGAACTTAATTGTGAGAAATAAGTACAACTGGCAATTTGTGAGTATATCCTGTCATATTGTTATGTAAGTCTGTTTTCTTTCTTTACAGCCTGAGTCTGTTTGATCTTATGTGTCCAATCTGATTCAGTCTTCTGATTCAGACTCTTCACTTATCCTCCGCATAGATATTATTAGATCAAGTTATTGAATCAAAGGGCCAATTCCCTTGGGAGAAAAGATCTGTTGAGGAAGAGATGAGTTACAAAAAAATCAAAGGGTTGGATTTTGTTCAACAACATCAGTGCGTGACATTAGATGCATGTCATTCTGTCAACCCTTAAATGACAGCTGACATATGTTGATCATGCAACTTTGTGAAGATAAAATACAATGGCATTGAATGTAAGCACTGAATATGTTCTGTTCATTTCCTTTGAATGATGCCATGTAGCTTTATTTCTGTCAGAAATTTAGAATTACCGTAATTTTGTCTTTTTGTACATATGTCAAGTAATATACAGGGTGAACAAGTGAAAAGTGAACCCCTTTATGATATTTAATATCTCGGCCGCGTGTGTAGTGATTTAAATGAAATTTATAGGCCATATACCTGGGAATGTTTCTGATGCAATTGCCACATTCCATGCTGATATTTTTAGTGTTTGCTGAAATATGGCCAAAAAACTAAAGAGACCCACATTTTGAAATTGACAACGGAATATAATGTCCTAATAAAAATTAATGTATCATTTAAGTCTAAAATGGCGTCGTTGTCATCGAGCCAGACAAGGTCAAGGGTTACTTATGGCCAACAGATAAACACAGCAGCATTATGATTGGCTGCAGGGCTGTCTTGATTTGCTTGGAGAAGATTTTATATTCCAGCAAGACAGAACACCTGCCCACTCTGCTCTCAGGACCCAGGACTTTCTGGAGCAAAATTGTACAGTTTTCATCAAGAAAGATGACTGGCCACCCAACTCTCCAGATATCAATCCACTTGACTTCCACGTATGGGGAATCATGCTCAACAGATATCAAAAGTATCAGCCAAAGCCACAGAACATCACGGAGTTGAAGACTGTGCTCAAGAATATCTGGGAGAGTTTGCTTGAGGACCAGATCAAGAAGTCGATACTGTCAGTGAAGAAGCGCTTGTCGGCATGTGTGAAGGGTGAGGGGGCATTTTGAGCACCTGCTCCCATAGCAAATCATCTGAAATCCCCCTTTAATACAGCCCTTTTCAGGGCCAACAAATAAAAAAATTAATTTTTTATCACTTTATTATGACGTTATATTCCAATGTCAGTTTCAAAATGTGGGTCTCTTGAAACCAGAATAGGAATGGCGATGACAACCTTCACACAACTTAAAAAGATCCTCACAAATAAACACATTACAACAACTACATGGCTCAGAATTCTTCAAAGCTATGCTTGGGCAGTTCTGATGTCTGGGTCAGAAACATGGACGTTGACAAAACAACAGAAAGGAAACTGGAAGCTGCAGAGATGTGGTTTCTAAGACGCATGCAACAAATTTCATGGACAGAAAAAAATAACCATTGAGGAAGTACTAAAAGCCTTTGGTGTAAAAAGAAAATTGCTACAAGCCATGAGAAAGCAACAGTTGGAATTTTTTGGACATCTAATTAGAAAGGATGGATTGGAAATCTAGTCATAACAGGAAAAATAGAGTGTAAAAGAGCAAGAGGAAGACAACGAATAAAGTATGCAGACAGTCTCGGAGAAGCAACAAGAGCTAAAGACAACATCGAACTGATAAGGAAAACTAGAAACAGATAAGAGTGGAAATCCATGGTCGCCGACGTAGCAATACATGGCACATAATATTTGCTTTTAACCAATATTTTCATACTAAAACATTACTGATATGCAGTGAAATTGACAAACTTAACTTTAACTAAGAACTGTGGAATTGAATATTTTGAAAAGATTGTAACTGTGACCATTGTATTTTGCCCCCTTGAAAAATTTATGTGGGTGCCACTGTTTCATAAAATGCCACTTTACTATGTTTTCTTATTCATTGCTTAACTGTGTGGCTTGCTATAATTTGAACAGACTAATATTTTGATGAGGCCTCTGATAAGATAGCTTTGCCTGTACCTAATTTGTAAATGACTGACGATGAATAATCATCGTATTTTCATATTTTTGCTCAAGCCAATTTACCTGAAAAAAATATGAAAACCTGAGAAAAATTTATGAAGATCATATTTGATTGTACTTGTATGGAAATTTAAAGAGCTTTAAAAAGTGTTATAGTGAGCTATGACATTTTTATGTCCAATTTGTCATATTAAATTTACTAAGCATAGTTTCATATAATTATTTTATTTTTGTATCACTGCTATTAGTATGAAAACTGGTTTAAACTTTAATTAGAATGCAGATTATTGCAGTATTTTAAAACTTGAAAAGCCATAACATTCTAAAATTAATTAACATATAAAAAAATTCCGGAGAAAGTTTCCAAAATTCATCCGACACATTCTGGCAGAAAACTCTTGAATTATTTTGTAGAACAAGTGTATGCATGTGTGGTATGTATGTATTTTTTAAAGAGAGACAGACTCACATACAGACACGTGAAATGTCTGTGTCATTTGTAGTCAGCAATTGGCATTTACCGGTTTGTGTTCACTCATTAATAGTGTAAAATATTTGTTTTAAAACATTCTATTTATTATAATTATTGTTGTAATCACCAAAGTGTTTTTGTAGTTGCTGCTTGGCTCTGAAGGCTGATACATCACTAAATTGTTGCACTGATACTTGATTACAGGACAAGTGTTCATATACATTCAGATTACTTGTGCATGATTACAATCAGGGGCTCAGGTTGATCTTAATCTGTGTTTGCTTGTATTTGGCAACATGTGTAGTGAAACACATTTTTATCAGCTTGGTCTCTGTGTTGCTCAGCCAGAGGCAAGTCAAGCCAGTGTGGAGGCCTCTTAAATATATATAATTAGAGAATGTTTCATTGAGTATATGTTAAAATTTCTAATCAGATTGCCCTAATTCCTTTACTTACTCCAGCACTTGTGGCACGAGCACTTGTGACCCTTTAGTCAACTGATCGACTGTTTCTATTATTTATGTAAATGCCTTATGAAGACTATGAAGAGAAAATGTCTGACAGAATCATCTTGTTTGTTCAAAGACTAATTATTTCATCTTTTACTTCTGCTGTAAAATAAGTAATCTGTTTCATCCATCTTTATTATTAGCATTTTGTATGAAATCACACATTCTCCATCTACACTGTAACCTTCAAAACCTCCGTTCCGCCACAAATCGCTACCATAGCTTCCTCATTTTGGCCATAAAGAAATACTATTCAAACATCATTTCAACAAATAGCTCCAACCCACAAAAGCTCTGGAAAACTATAAACGACCTATTGCATACAAAGCCGCTTCCTCAAACCACTTCAATGTCACAGCTTGCTGAATCGTTCGCAAATTTCTTCTCCAGAAAGATATTTTTACCCCACCCCCCCAATCTGAGATAGACACCCCCCAATCGATGGATATTTTGAGACCGACACCCCCCAATCTGAGCTAGGGATGACCTTTTTCAAGCTTTTTTGGAGACTTGATAACATTTTTTGCTTGTCAGACGTTTTTGAAGCTTGATAAGGTTTTTTTGCTTGTCAGGCTTTTAGGGAGCTTGATAAGGTTTTTTTGCTTCTCAGACTTTTTCCAAATTCCGACACCTCCTAAATTTTCCTGACACCCCCCCCCCAAATTCACAATCCTAGAAATAACCATGTCCAGAAAAAACTCCAAGATCGCAACCTTATGTCAACTACGTGAAAAATCTCCAAGATCCGCAACCTTATGTCAACTACAACTACTCAAACCAAAATTTGGCAAGTATCTTGGACATCATTTATTCACATCAGATATTTGAAGGGAAGCTGGTGTACAAGTGTTTTTATACAGTAGTTCAGTGCTTTCCAACCTTTGTGCCGCAGCAACTTTAGCATGGCAAAATTTTAGAAAATTGATTTTTTCTTAGACCTAGAATCTGATCTAACAAATCTAATCTAAGTAAATAACGTAAATAAATTGACAACCTTTTTTGCTTGTCAGCTTGGGAAAAGGAGGAGATAACGACCACAGATGAGGTTTTTTGCATTTCAGCTGCAGTGTGCCATTGACTGTATGTTTCTTGGAGAGTGTGCCATGGCTGGAAAAAGCTTGGGAAGCACTGCAGTAGTTGCTGCTTGGCTCTGCTGTCGTTACACTAGTAGTAGTTTATTGCAGAAAGCCTGCTCAATTGTTTTGTATGTTTGTAGGGCATCCAGGTATCTTGCATACAGTCCCTATATCAACACAACACTCACATTGAAGACCAGCAATCACTGCACTTAGAAATAGCTCAGCGCCTGTAACTTTAACTGCTGGCAGTTATGGAGACAAATTAAACGATGTTCTTCATTCCACTCAAGTTGATTGTTGGAAGCGCAATCCAGAATTCCATGGTTGGTATTTGAAATTGGTTTGCCAGCTGTGCTGTCTGCACTTTGTTCACACAGGCAGTGATTAGCACCACAATAAAATACAACAATTTTGATTAATTCTATGCAAATTAATATTAGTATAAAATTGATGAAGAATGAAACATGCCAACCTACATCATCTTAAATGATGTTTGGCATGTAAACCATGTCTTCTGCAATAGGCTCTTGTCTTTGGCCTGCTTTACGCCTCGACTGGGTTCTGTGTACCTGAAGCACTGAGCATTATGAAGTGTTCTATAGAAGTCAGTCAATTACTTTATTTCACAGTTAAAATACAGCACACTGTTATTGTCTACACAAGTCAAAGGCTTAACAGGTTATATCTTTTCTCAAACAAAAAAATGTCATAGCCATCCGTATAAAAAGGTCTTTCACTACAGTACAACAATCCTCATAAGCGGGGTGGCCAAATGGCGGCCCGCCGACAGCTGATTGGCAGCCCTCAAGGCGTCTTTCCAAATAAATCTTATTGGTCCTACTTATGCATACAATATTGAGTCATGAGTAAGACAAATTTAGTTCCTGTGCTTAATTTATGAAATAATAAATTACTTTAAACTGCTGTTTAATTGTAACTGTTACCAGTTACTATTGTTACGTGACTGCAGGTACTGTACTACTGTTGAAAACGATGTGCAATAGGTGCCAATAAATGCAGCCATCCGCATGCTGATCAAAATTTTTAATGCTCCACTTGTAGAAAAAGGTTGGCCACCCCTACTCATAAGTGTGAATAATTGTCATAACTATTTTACGAGATAAAGAATGATCATAACATGACCCGTCATTTGCATGCCGACATTTGCGTGATATTTGTTGATATAATTGGGATTAGGGTTAGAGTTAGGACCGTGGTTACTAAAGCAAGGATAACTTTTAATTTATAGCGAAATTTTTATATTGAAGTGCAGTCGTGTTTCACTCAAAATACACACTAATGTTGGCACGCAACTGTCAGCGTGCATTTGTCATTTTACGTTAGCGCATTTGTCGTCGCGCAAATGTCAGGTACCGATCATAAAGAGCAGCCACTTGCAATTACTTAGAATAAATCACAATGATAGTTATTCATTTTCAAATGTTGATGAGCTTAATTCGTAATTTGTCTTGCAGTTGATTCTGAAAACTTTATGTCTCCAGTTTCATCAACTTTGTGTGACCCTGGTTGCTTCAGGAGCAGCTCTGGTCCTCCACCATATATCCCATGGAAGAAATTCCAAATGTCCTCTGACATCTGTCCATGATCAGAGTTCATCAAGAGCATCGTTGCGCTTCCCTTTGTGACACTAATCTTACTATTGTCTATGGGTCCCGGTGGTTCATCCGTCTTTGCTCTGACAAAGTTCTCCCATTCGTGAAACCACGCCATGTTAAGCGCGTAAATGGCTGCAGCTGCTCCGTGCCGCTGAAATTTCTCGTGCAATTGCAAAAACCTTTCCATTTCATATTTCTGTCTTTGTTTCAGTCGCTCAAACTCTTGAAGACATGGCTGACATTGTGAGAGATGGTTCACAGCTGGCCCCCCACCATACCGCTGGTGAAGAAATTCCCACAGCATTTGTGGAACCTCCATTGCAAGATCAGACACAGTTTGCCACTTTTTTGGCTGGACATCACCATGGCGACAGAGGAAGTCGTAGTTATTGATTGGACCAGGTTCTGAAAATGTATTGAATTTATTGATCCATTGACGTGAGATGTAAAACTTGACAAAACCGGCTTCCTCTATTTCTGTTATTTGATTTGCTTTCTGTCTTATTGCAGACATATCTGCATCTATTTTTCGATAGAACAGAACGTAAGCTTCACAGTTCTCGACCTGCCGAACGTCCACTTCAGTGACAACTTGGTCATCAAACTCGTACCAAGTCTGATTAGAATAATTGAAGCCGTAGGCGGTGTAATGTCCGCCACCAGCAGTGCCATGATGACAGATGACTGCCACCAAATTATAAGTGGTAACCTGGTCCTTGCAATCTTTGTGGAGATGTGAACGCATTTCTAGACCCTCCATCGGAAACGAAACAAAACTGCTGATCTTGCTAGAGTACATGTATTCATGACGAAACCGTTTCAGGTGAATGCAGAGAATTTCCGGAAGTTTCAGAACTTGTGAATATTTAATTCCATTTCTTAGTTTCTTACACTTCTCACAGCTGTACATATTCTCACCCTTCAGGTCGTCGGCTGAAAAAAATGCAGCCAGACAGTCCTGCAATCGAATTGCTGGGCCCCAAATCCATCCCGGAATCTGGCGCAGGAGTCCATACATCCACATAAACCATCCGATCGGCTTTTGCTGGAGGTCAGTGCATGAAGCCTTTGGAAGCAAATGTGGCACAGAGGACCCTGAGGCAACAGATGATGATGCACGAATCATTGCAAGATGATCTTTATTGGGAATTGGAAGAGATAAGTCCTGGAATGTCTCGTTTGTACACGAGATTCGGTGACAAGTCATACACTGAACGGAGCTGAGGATTTCTCCATCAAAAACATCAGAAATTATACTGCAATAAATGGCTTTAAGTTTTTTGCATTCTGATCGTGATATTAAGTGCAACGGCGAACTTCTCATCTTTCCTGGTCTATCACAACAATCATTTACAGAAGTTCTGACAAAATTTCTGTTGCACTCAGTTGCCTCTGGTTCACTCAACTCACAGGCTGAAAGCACAGTGCTGTGTTCTTTGCCGCTGCATGACTCGGGAATATTTGTGTTTGACGGAATATCGTTTTCTTGCTGATTCTGGCTTTCTAAACCGACAGAATCCATCACCGATTTCACGATGATCGTTTTCTCATCATCACCATTGTCATTTGCTGGGCAAAAATTTTGCTGCATAGAATCTTGATTAGTGGGCTCTGAGCCTAAATCTGGCAAGTGATCAGTAGGTTGTATGCTATTGGCACTGTCCCCAGACCCAACGCCACCAAATGCAACAGAGCTGTGCTCACTGCTTAGCCCGGAGTCACATGTTTCATAGTCATTGTCTGAAAAGCGCATGGGTTCAACTGGCATATGCAGTGGTGCCAAGGAGCTTATCTCTTCATCACTGTCAGAATCTGTTGGCTGAAGCTCGGGGTTTGCACATACCGGCTGTTTCAGTTCTTCATGCAGATAGTCCATCATACAGCGCAGAAATTCCTGTGAGTCGTGCTGAAGGAATCCACGAAACATCGGATGTACCTGACGAACGGCATTTGCCACTGCGTTTGGCACCACATAGTTAGGCCGGCGTCTGTGCCACATTTCGTTCATCAAACTCATGTAAGAACATGCAAGCTTCTTATCAGGTGGAATGAAACCAGGACAGTCTATGAAAAAGCGAGTCATTGGTGGACAGTTTGAGAGCGCCTGCAGTGCACTGTTCATGTAGCACGTGTTGCCAATGTTGCACAGACCAGTCAAGCCGCACGGCTGCTCAGTGCGTTCTTCTAACTCCGAGTCAGAGTCACTGTAAGGCTGCGACTTCAAAAACGGTTCTCGCTGCAATTCCACTGTTACACTGGGCGTAGTCTTCAGAATGAAAGGAGGATGATTGCTATCGACGAAGACTTCGCATTCACACTTATAGCACCAGATGCGCTGAGTGGTGATGTTCAGTGTAAGTGGATGCCGGGTCTCCTGTGCATGAACGGAACTGTGGTCCGTCTTTGATTCACCGCATCCGACGTACAGACAGCCCGAATGAAGGCACAACCATAAGTTCGGTCCCGAAAATCCACACGTACAACAGCCGAGGCTATTTCTGTGCTTAACCATTTTCAGATCCTCCAACGACGTTCCTCTGACCGTCGTTACGTGAGGACAACGACTCTTTGCATTTGCCATTTCAAATTCACTCGAACAAACAAACGAAAGGGCAATTCTTAACGTGAATTTCTTGGATCAATTAGATTCAGGAAGCTTCTAAAAGTAGCGTTGTAAAATAATCGTTTCGGTGTTTTTCTTTCTTATCCGTAGTTGTCAAACGTTTAATGAGACGCCAGTTCTTTTAAAAGAAACAAATCTGTTACATTTTTTATACTCGAAACGCAACAGTAAAGAAATTCGGCGCTAAATAAGTCATCGTTGATTTCCCATTTCAAAACCGCAAAACGCACATTTATAGTTACGTATGCCGTAAGTCTCGAGTACTTGACTATTGTTACGTATGCCGTAAGCCTGGAATCATAGATTTATTTTAATATTAAAGTCTATGCCTGGAATCCTTGGTTATTGTTGCGTATGCCGTACGCCTAGAGTCCTTTGATAGTGTATTTACGTGTAGTATAACAGAAGTTACAGAACAGTAACTATTTTACCGGACTGGCAAAAATGTGAGATCCACACTAGACTCGGCCCACTGCGGGCAACACCTTAACTAACCGGGACATAACGATTAATAATAACCTAAATAAGACTGTTTAATAATTTGTAAAAAATAACGGTAGGCCAAATTTAACTGAAATTCTTTGGTTATTTTTTATTTATCGACTCTATTATAGATACACTGACCTTTGCCCGGCCGACAAACCACCTTGCCCATAGCTATTTCAAGAAAGATTAAGCGCATAAGAATAAGCAGCTACTGCTGTTCCACAAGGGCGCTGCATAAGTTTACGAGATTTTACTCTACTTACTTTTCTTTATTTAGTTATTCTATGTGAGTACTCGACTTCAATTTGGATTCGAGTACTCGCGTTACTCGGCGCAGCCCTAACCACGAGTCTCAAGTAGGGCTGCGCCGAGTAACGCGAGCAGTGGCGGCTCTAGGATTTGGCAAGTAGGGGGCCGTTGGGGTGGCAACTTCTAATCATGGGGGCCAACCATTTGTTGTTTAATGTATGTAGCATTAAGTATAGGGTCCCAACTGGGGGGGGGGCACTGGGGGCCAGGCTCTCAATAGGGGGCACGGGCCCCCTCGGTGGAGCCGCCACTGAACGCGAGTACTCTACTCCAAATTGGAGTCGAGTAATTTTTTGGAGTCGAGTACTCGCATAGAATAACTAAACAAAGAATAGAATAGATAATAAGAATAACCAAAAAATTTCATTAAAATTTGGCCTACCGTTATTTGTTACAAATAATTATTAATTAGTCTTATTTAGGTTATTCTTAATGCCCTAGTTAGTTAAGATGTTGTCCGCAGTGGGCCAACTAGACCTGTGCGCCGACGCTCTGAGGGTCGGCGGCGGCGTGTGACCGCTTTATCACCGGCGGCGGCGGCGCGCTGAACCAATTTTATCGGCGGCGGCGGCGTGGACTTTATTGGCGGCGGCGTCGTACAAACGGTTAATACAGTACAATACGTGTGACTACAAAGGACACCATATGATATCGTCGTTTTTGTTCAATCCTCAAGGTTTTTTGTCACTCGGTTAATTTGAAAACAATGTTACAAACCAGCAGTGTTAGGAGTGATCTTAGATCAAAAGATCAAAGATCACGATCTAAGATCACAATTCATGATCTTTGATCTTTGATCTTGATCACTTTTTACTAGTGATCTTTGACTCTGATTTTAAATCACTTTTTTGTTGATTTTGATCTTTATTATCAACAGAAGATCAAAGATCAAATTATACGTATTCTCCCAACTAAGTCAATCAATCAACGAACTTCTATGTGTATTGAGTAAAATGGCGGACAAATCAAGCATTTGGACCTCAATGATCATGTTAGTGCAGCCGGTGCAGATGATGAGGATTATGGGTATGGCCCTGACATTAGTACTGGCACTGCCACTGGGACTCAGAGGGAGGCTTGCTCAGTTGCAACTGGTCGTGAAAATGCAGTCAAGATAGAGGTCATGCACTACCTGAATAACCCAAACGAGGAACTTTCTAGCTTGTTGGCATACCCACATATCAAGGCAGCATTTGTGAAATATAACACAACCATGCCATCTTCTGCGCCTGTGGAAAGACTTTTTAGTATTGGAGGTTTGATAGCTACACCGCGAAGAAACAGGTTGTCTGACGCAACGTTTGAGCGTCTGCTCATGCTGAAAATGAACTGCCGTGTTCAACACTGACTGTGAACTGACAGTTAGTTGCTAAAATTGTCATGAACTGTTTTCAGTTGTGTTAGTAACTTAGTATTACAAAAGTTTACATGCATCGTACAGTTGACATTTGTATCGTTATCATATGTGACACGTCATACATGATATAATAACTATATTTGTATGATCTTTGATCTTAGATCACTTTTAAGGTGATCTTGATCTTAGATCATTTATACTCTAGTGATCTTTGATCTTGATCTTAGATCAATTTCTCTCTAGTGATCTTGATCTTTGATCAAGATCATTTTACAAGTGATCTTTCCTAACACTGCAAACCAGACATGGGTCAATTACGCTTTAAGCAATTACAATTACATTACAATTATACGGATTTTTGTCAATTACAATTATAATTACAGCCAATTACATTGGGACCAATTACAATTACAAACGTGTCAATTACAATTACAATTACAATTACTTTTCATTCCTCTTTCTGCTTCTTTTAAAAAACTTAAGTGTCTAAAATAATTAACATAAATTAGTTCAACAAATTCATATGCTACGGCCTATTTAAAAAACCGTAAAACAAAGTTTCACAAACCCGCAAATGAGTCAACAAATTCGAAGTAGCCTTTTTCGAGCATGATACTAATTCACCACACAACCGGCACTTGACTTTAATTAACATTTGCATTGGAAACAGCATTATTAAAGTCATCAGACTTTTCAAATAATTCCATATTACTCAGTGGCGGCCGGTGGGTATAAGAAGTGGGGGTTGCAATGTTAGTGAGAAAATTTTAACTCTTAAAATTAGGCTGGGATACTTCGGTTCCAATGTGGTCCTGTTATGTGGATAGTGATTGTTTTCTCGAAGCATATTGCCCCAGCACGAATATAATTATTCCTAATTAATCTATCTAACTTAAGCTAGGTTAGGTAGCAGTTGAAACTATACTGCATAGACGTAATTAATTAAAAATACATGAATTATTTAAACAAAATGAAGAACTATTAGGTCTATATATTCCTCTACGGTCTACCTTCTGTTCTGTCGCCTCAGCTTCATACAGCGAATGACATATGCCTTAAGCCTTAAGCATGTTGGCAACACGCCAACACCCTCCCGCGCAGAGAGTTATTCATAGTCTATGCGAGTTGAAACGGGGCTAGGTCTTGGTTGAAACGCGTGTGTCGCTCCATCTCTGCAACCGGCCACGCCCACTTCCTCAAGGCAAGTTGTCTTCAGTAATACTGCATTACAGGCTATGCAGTATACGCTAGCGTGGAAATCGTACGTATCATCCCGTATGTCGCTATTGCCTAGCGACACACGTGGTTCACAACGCAACGCGCAGCCGCCGGAGCGCAGTCAAACACTCAACTCTATTAATTTCTTTGATCGGGAATTGGCTTGCTGTACCAGACAACATTCCATGTGAAATTATTTTTGTTATTGACAAATTGTGTAGCGAAAAATTGGCGGCTGCGTTGGGGGTTGCGCAACCCAGCGACATGGTCACCGGCCGCCACTGATATTACTCCTGCTTGATTTAAGCTCATCTTTACTGGTAGCTGGCATTAAACTTTTATTCACAAAAAAGCGCAGCCGCAGAACACAGGAAGTAGAAATATGATAAGCTGGTTCCCTTCCAATTTGAAAGGCAGTAAAAAGTAAATGCCGGCAAGTAAATGTTTGCATGGCAACTGACCAGAGCAGTGAGTCCATTTACCAATAACCGTTGTGCTTTGACAATTCACTAACCATCCAATGTATTCACTGCCATACATTCATAGACTGACAAGACTTCGGCTCATACATGCTAATACGCTATTAGAACTTATAAAACTCACATTCCTGTAATTGGGTAAATCAATTACAACACCTCAATTACAATTACACACATGACAATTACAATTACAATTACATGTAATTGAACTTTCCACAGATCAATTACAATTACAATTACATTGGCAAAATGTAATTAATTACAATTGAATTACAATTATAATTGTAATTGACCCATGTCTGTTACAAACTTATAATACTAGTAAAATTAAAAGTTTACAGTTTAAGAAACATTTTATCAACAGAGCCGTAGCTAGTGTATTCGGCGCTCGGGGCAAGGTACAAATTTTGAGCCCATAAATTCCAGTGATGACCTTTTTATGCCTACCCACACAGCATACATAGCTGGCCCAGAACAAAGCCATCACTGGCTGCCACAGTTGGCCGACAACTGGTTGCCAGCGCTGGCGCCAGCACCGTTATGAAACTCGGCCCGGTGTTGCACCAACACTGCTGGCTCAGCACTGCTTTTAATATTTACTAACTTTACTTCGATTTGACAGTCTTGGCTTATTAATAATTTTCTTTTACTTCTTCTTCTTCGTAGTATTCTGCCCTTAGGCAGGCTTTGTAGTCCAATTTCGCCATTCATTCCTGTTCATAGCGTTCTCCTTTAGGTCTTTATAGTCCTTTTCCATCATCCAGTCAAGTAGCATCTCTCGTGGTCTTCCTTTGGTCTTTTCCCCCCTCTAGTTGTCCTTCTATTATTTCCCTTAGGAGTGAGTCTCCTCTCATTATATGTCCCATCCAGGTCTTTTGTCTTTTTCTTATTGTGTTGATCATCTCTTTCTTTTCCTCCATCTGTTTCAGCACTTCCTCGTTTGTCTTATGTTCTGTCCAGCTGATCTTCTCCATTTTCTCCATATCCACACTTCAAAGGCCTTTAGTCTTGTTATTTCCTCCTTTCTTAGAGTCCATGTTTCCGATACATATTACTTTTACTTAACAGTATATAATTAATACGTTATGTTAGAGTCCTTTTAGAGACTATACTTGAAAATTTAAATCTAAATGCCGAAAAAATTGTGCGGCCCTCGGCTTGCGTCGCAGACACTTTTGCGGTCCTCGATAAAAATCTGTGCCCATAACTGCTATACAGAATGGACTACTACTACTACTACGACTAATATTATGACGACTAATATTATTGCTGCTGAATTATTAATACCTACAACATCCCTACAGCCACTGCACTATCAACATCATCAGCAACATAATCATCATCAACAAAATCAACAACATCGTCAACAACACCATCATCGACAACACCATCATCGACAACACCATCAACAACATCATCATCAACAACATCATCAACAACACCATCAACAACATCATCAACAACATCATCAACAACACCATCGACAACATCATCAACAACATCATCGACAACACCATCAACAACATCAACAACATCATCAACAACATCATCGACAACACCATCAACAACACCATCAGCAACATCATCAACAACACCATCATCAACAACATCCTCAACAACACCATCAACAACACCATCAACAACATCATCGATGATGAAGGCAATGATGAAGATGATGATGAAGGCAATAATGAAGGCGATGATGAGGTGATGATGGAGGGATTGATGAAGGCAATGATGAAGGCAATGCTGCAGGCAATGATGAAGGCGATGATGAGGTGATGATGGAGGGAATGATGAAGGCAATGATGAAGGCAATGATGCAGGCAATGATGAAAGCAATGATGAAGGCGTTGATGAAGGCAATGACGAAGGCGATGACGAAGGAGTTGATGAAGGCGATGATGGAGGCAATGATGAAGGCGATGATGGAGGCGATGATGAAGGCGATGATGAAGGCAATGATGAAGGCGAAGATGAAGGTGATGATGAAGGCAATGATGCAGGCAATGATGCAGGCGATGATGAAGGCAATGATGAAGGCGAAGATGAAGGCGATGATGAAGGCAATGACGAAGAAGATGACGAAGGCGATGATGAAGGCAATGATGCAGGCAATGATGAAGGCAATGATGAAGGCGTTGATGAAGGCAATGACGTAGGCGATGATGAAGGCAACAATGAAGGCGATGATGAAGGCAATGATGAAGGCGATGATGAAGGCGATGATGAAGGCAATGATGAAGGCGAAGATGAAGGTGATGATGAAGGCAATGACAAAGATGATGGTGAAGGCGATGATGAAGGCAATGATGAAGGCGAAGATGAGGGTGATGATGAAGGCAATGACGAAGGCGATGATGAAGGCAATGGTGAAAGCAATGATGAAGGCGAAGATGAAGGTGATGATGAAGGTAATGACGAAGAAGAAGGTGATGATTAAGGTGATGATGAAGATGATTATGAGGCTGTCAATGATGATGATGACGAGTGGCCAAAATGAAACCTGAAGCAAGAAAAATGAAAATAAATCGAACATGATAATGCAATGAAGTAATTGAATATAGAAGAAAAATAAAATAATGGGAGAACCCCTTGGCTGGGACTCCATACTCAATGCCGTAAATAACAACAAATTGTCTCAATGTCTATCATCCTTCATTCTCACCTTACTCTAGTTTTCTGCCAGAGTTACTTGAGCATTTAATCTCACCACCCTCAGAATTAAATACCTACAGCGATTTTAATTTTCAAATGGATGCAGTTTCAAACCAGACTACTCAGTTAAATAGCCTACTTTTCATCTTCAGCACGTAACTTTTCCAGCACACAATTCTTCATCTCTTTATTACCAGGTCCTCCTCCAAAATTATTTCCAAGATAAGCCCAAATGAAGGAAAGCATTCATTCGATTCCAAGCCTACGCTAACACCTGGTACAGGTGGTTAAGTAAGTAAGTAAGCAAGCAAGAACGAAATTTCTATAGCTCTGCTCAAATGCCTGGCATAGTGCACCAGCTCATTCTGAGGCAAGGTAATGTGACATTAGAACCATCTCACAGCGTTTCTTGAGATTCGGTTTTGATTCTGTAGCTTTCAACTGATTCTTCTTTCTCAGAACCTCATTTTCTTTTCATCCTATACTTTTCTCTCGACCCTACAAGACAGTCATTTTTGAGAACAGCCACCAAAACAAGGTAATCACAGGTAACAACGTAAGCATACATTTCATATCCTATTCTGTGTTACCTTTGGTGCTCAAATCAATTAGTTCATTTGACTTCTTTACACCCTCGAGTCAATCTTTTCCTTTCTTCTCTGATTCATGTATTCCTTCTTTAGCTCTTGGTTTGTCAATATGTTCTAAAATATAAGTAAGCTATTCATTGCAGCCTGTATATCAAAGCCTCTAGTGAACAAATCTATAAACAATACAATATAATGCATAAGAAGTATCAACATACAAATCTACAAAACCATCAGATCCAAAACAATATAAATGATGAATATGGCAATGCTGGAAGTGTGGACCAAGGCTTTCTAACCTGTTCACAGAGGAACCCTATTATTATTACATGGCTATTAAAATCAAATCAAGTAAGGCATCATAAGTGTGGGTAAAATTGCTCTAGGTTTCTACACAGTGGAGAGGGTCAGATTCAAACTCACTACCCTTAGGCTGTATTGGCAAGCATCCTACTGTTACTCAACCACACCCCTAAGTCCTTTATATAAGACTCAGGGTTACTGAAAATCTCATCTGTTGTAGTGTCCTATCAAAATTTCATTATAATATCATCAGATTGTTATGCACTTGTAAAATTGAAGTTCAAGCCTAAAGACAAAATAGTCTAATCAGGCAAAGCACAAAATACATCTGAATAAATAATAATATCAGTAATAATCAGTTGATTATGGCAGTATATTGTACCAAGTACCTTTAGGCTACCTCACAATTGAAAAATAAGATTTAAATCATCATCATCATCATCATCATCATCATCATCATCATCATCATCATCATCATCATCATTGTTTCTGTCTTTCGACAGGTCCAGGTATCCAGTTCTCCCACTCAGATTTAAATAAACAACTGAATTGGGGCTCAACATCAATGATTGACTTAAGAAAATGCATTTCAATGCAGTATGACTAAGATTACTGCCATACAGTTTTACACGATTCTACAGAAAATTTTGTACAATTACAAACCCTCTCACATCTGGAGCTGCATGCAATGACATTCAAAATGTATGGCGGAAATCGGATGAACGGATCTTTTATTCAGTTATCCTGCCCTGCAATTTTTTTAGCCAAAAGTTCAACACGCTGCAATAAACTACACAAGATAATCAATTGATTTATCCGCAACTGAATGTCAGAAACAAATTTAATAATGACAGTAGCTTTACCAAGCACACACAGAAACAATGGATCCTGCACTTTTTAATTAATTACCTATTGTAACCTTTAGAAAAAAAATTACATTTTCAGTATAATACAATATTTATGTGTGCATCGTCATCGTATTAAGTCTTTGAAAACTTCAATTCACCCACAACAAGAGTATCGCCTATGCACGAAGCGGCCACAATGAGCATAGTCCCAAGACTCTAGAGAGAGGTCTACTAGTAGATTTATAGACTTAGAAAAAAGTGTATTTAGACAAATGCACTTTCTGTCTTTCATGCACAAAAGCATAATATTATGTAGCAACTTTTAGCGTCAGCTCATCCATCAGATTGATTTCATAAAGGTTGTTAAGATGCATCTTTATTAATTTCAAACAGTTTCAATTACATTTTAACAACATATTAAAAGACAATGATGAAGAAGATGAATTTTTGAATTTATCGCATAGCCGCTGTGACAGGAAATGAGCAGTGTCAAATCCCGGTTCATTCAATGAAATTTGCCAAATGCCTCAGCTACATGTCTTGCACGTGTTTTTGGACGCTGCAAGGCAGCCGCACTGAAACATAACTCTAAGAAACAGAACAGTAAAGACCTGCTTATACTTACTGACAGCGTCTTCTCAGAGTCAACCTGAGTGATGCCAACTAGATCTCGGAGGCCCTGTCGGCCGCTGAGTGCTATTGGCCATCCCGGTGTTTCGATGGGCATCAGTTGAACCCAATTATGTTGCTTTAGAGCGTTTGCCACATGTTCTACAGGAAATACGTTACAATGGAACCTATTCAAATAGGACAACATAAACTACACTGGCATACTGAACTTGACTGTTAATGAAATGTTCATATAGAAACCCATTTTGATTAAAAGACCTTGATGCTTAGGCAATATTACAAGAGTTAGAAATTACGGTAAATTACCTGGGAAATTAGCCTCTTGGAAACTGAGAATAGGCTTTGGGCAGGAGTGACCTTGGTAAGTTATTTGGTTAACTGTGTAGAACTGTTGAAGCATATCCTGTAACAAAGGTTTTACATGTAATAAAGTTAGGTTCATTTCCAAATTATAAGTTACACTAACGACAGTTTCATGTGACCGATGAGAGCACCATTGCACAGACACAAACACGTTCAGACAGCGGGATTCTGCAAAAATCCATTAACTTACATTGGTCCTCTGTGAAGTAGTTGAGTGTTCGTCGTAGAAGTGTTTGTCAAATCTTGGCAATATGCTCAAATCCCAAGTCGGATTTCTCGGTTCCTTTCCCAATGTTGATCCACCACCATAGCCACTGTCTCCTTGTTCGTTTCGGCCGTCACAACCGCTGACATAACCATAAAGCAAACAAGCTTCGCCATAGGTCAAATACATCAAAATGTTCTAAGTACAAAGCGCTGCACTGCGGCACGCACAACACTGCTGAATAAATAGATAAGATTCACTTCAATTACCTGTGATTAAGATTATTCGGATTCGACATTCTGACGTAGGCCCTACAATTCTGAAAATTAACACGAAAATTGCCAAGATCCACTATATATAGCACGCTTTCAAATATGTTTATCTGCTTCAAGTGATTGGTGGAAGGAATCACGTGATTTCTTCAGCCAATTATTTAGTTGAATGGCATACGTAACAATAGCCTTGGACTGTAGGTTTACGGCATACGTAACAATAGCAAATGACTCTAGGCTTACGGCATACGTAACAATAGCCAAGTACTCGAGACTTACGGCATACGTAACTCTAAACATCGCGTTTATAGAAACTCCAATTCATCATCACCATTGACATCTATTAATAGCCTAGACTGGTCATAGGCTCGTTAGCCTGAGGCCACGGTCGGAGAAACGTAAGATGGCTGCCGACCGTGGCAGGCGTCTTTATTTTTCGTAAACCGACAGAAGATTATATGAATTAAGAGCGGCACGCGGTTCATAAATATTCATATGACCTTCTGTCGGTTTACGAAAAAAGACGCCGGCGGCCTCACTATTGCCGACTCAAACTTCCCCGTTTTTCCATTTAAGTTCCTTTTTGGCGATTTTCACTCGTATATATAGATTCATGATTATATAAGCTATCTTATTTTAGTAGGAATTAATTTTAGGTCGATTATTTTAGGAATGGGAGACTTATTTTCCAAAACGTTCACCAGGCGGCGACACGGGATAACACAGTTCATAAAATTAAGTGCTCCACATCTTGCCGCAGCAGTTTATATTGGAAAACTATTCAAGTTTAAGTTTGTTTTGACAACATAAGGACCAGCAGCTTACAGTTTGAAATATCTGTTTGGTTCAGTGCTTGGTATTTCTGCAATCAATCAGTTTTTTTTATGGTATTGATAAAGTTATGACTTACGACAGAACAAAACAAACTACGAACTCAGCAAACTGTTTGGCACTATTGCTTTTTATTATTATTTCTCATTATTTTATTTTATTCTTATTTGTTTTTTTATTTATCTTAATTAAATTTAATTTTTCATATATTTTTGTTATTTTATTTATTATTATTATTTATTTTTATTATTTATTTAATATTTTAAACTATTTATTTTGCTATTTTTATTATTATTCATTTTATTACATTAGTTTATTATTATTGTTTTATTTAATTATTTTATTTTTTATTTATTAGATTTTTATTTATTAGATTTTTATTTATTACCTTGTATTTATTTAATTTTTATATATTTTATTCTTATCTATTTTTTAATAATTTTTTAAAATAGAATTTTAATAAATTTATTTTATTTTATTTATATTATTTTAATTATTTATTTCATGTTAATTATTTTATTTCTATTATTTATTAATTTTATTATATTATTTTATTTTTTATATTTTACTTTTTATTGAATTTTTTTTAAAATTCCTGTCATTAGCTTTAAGGCTGCAATACAAATGAGTCATGTATTTATTTGGAACAGTCAATTCTGGCCGACTGACAATTACATTTATTAGTACTGACTAGCACAGTTGACAATAATATTAAATTCTTCTGTCTATATGTTATTGAAGTTATTGCCATGAGATCGAGAGCTCGTGAATAAGCTAGTGCAATGCGACAAGTTCGCGGGCAGCGCTACAGATGTCGTGTTTACTTACTTACTTATTGATAACAAATAGCAGTACGTGCCGTTGGATTAATTCCTTATTCCGTTCAGACAGCTTCTAATTTCGCTTCAACTCTCCTTTAACTGGAGATATTCGTTTCTCCGTAATTTGCCATTAGTTTCGGGTTACTTTTAATAATCAAAACTTAGCTGCCACATGTGTTAACAACTGTGAATCTCGGTGCTTGGACCGCATTGTCCTGTGGCGCCGCCCTGGTGAATGACTGGCACACTAGATTCAGAGTCTCCCATTAGAGGCCGTTCTGTTGTAGGCGGTGCATGACGGCATTTTCAACGAATTTACCACATTCAAGCATTAACGATAAGTTAGCACACTCCTAGTCTTCGCAAAATGGCGGAATTTTAGCCTCAGTGGTTGCAATGACAAGCTATAGGCCATGAGCAGTCTAGGCTATTAATAGATGTCAATGATCATCACTAAACGATCGGAAATCACTCTCAGTCAAGTAGAATGTTTCCTCAAATATCACTAGAAACCGTAGACGGGATTTCATAGTAAAATTTTGTAAACTTCTATAGCGCTTTTAAAAGTAGGTACTGTAGTATGGCTACGTAGGTGGCGCATTAATATTGAGTAGTTTGGCAGCCTCTAGCGCAGTGGTTCTCAGACCCCTTTGCCTCGCGGAACACTTTTTAAGTTTAAAAATTTCTCACGGACCACCTGCTAATTATTGAGCAGTGATCTGCTCCTAAAAACGGTGACTACCTTCTTTGCAAGACCTTTTCACTTGAAAATTCAAAACATACACACAAAACTTGCTGATGACCGCTTTTGCTTGTCGCACTTTTCAAAATTTTTCACATGGAAAATACATAGGCCTATGTCTAATTTTTATTTGCGTTCTTTCAGACTTCGCCGCAGAACACTAGACCACTCTTGCGGATCAATTTTGGTCCGCGGACCACCACAGGTTGAGAACCACTGCTCTAGCGAGTGAAGGCTGAGTCGACCTTAGGGCTTTTGGGGAGTCTATCCCGTTCCGTCTGTGTTCTGCTCTAGCAAGTTACCAATCTTCCATCCCTTTGCTAAATAGGTGTGTTTACTATTAAAACAGATAAGGTAACAAAAAAATAATCCAAAGTTTCTACAAAGGTTTTCATTAAAACCGACAAAAGAGATTATATTTATTATATACTTTGGCAACTATAGACATAATACTTTAAAATTACATACAGTAGGCCAGGGTTAGCCAACCGGTGCATGCGGCCCCGTCGGCTGCTGATTGGCGGCCATCAGGGCAACTTTCCAAATAACCAAATACATTTCACTGGTTTTGTTAATGCTGCTGTAATAATGCATGGCCTACAATAAGTTCAATAACGATTCGTGACTAATTACTTTAAACTGAAAACAATTCTAGGAGAGGGAGGGTGAGTGGAAGAGGAGAGATGGAGAAGGAAAGCAAAGAAAACGAGGAGAGATGGGAGAGGAAGATGGAAACATGATAGGGAGAGTGGGGTTTTGATGGGCATATGGGAAAGGCTATTTGGGGAAGGGGAAGGGCCAGAGAGGGTGAGGGAATAGGGAGATCAGACAGAGCAACAGCAACGTGTTGCAGGGTACCGGTATAGCTAGTGTGCAACAGGCACCAAAAAATGCAGCCCTACGAATGCTGAGCAAAATTTATAATGGTCCACTTGCAGCAAATGTCTGGCCACTCCTGCAAATATATTTCTATAAAATACTCTTGTACAGTAGAATATTGTTACATCATATTTGGTTCTTTGTAAGACAACATGCTCTAGAATCAAAATGGCCATTATCATGCAGTTTATGTACTTACAGAAGACTTGGGGTGAGATACTGTTCAGGCCCTCCGAGAGGGGGGGCAGGGGGGCAACTGCACAGGGGTCCGGCGGTCTGGAGGGGGCCCGGGCCGATGATGAATATGTATAATTAACAATAAAATGAATAATAACACTAAAGAACGGTTAAAATGCCAGTTCAGCAGAGGGGCCCGGCGAGCACAAGGGGGCCCGGGACACAGTGCTAAATGGCTGACGAGCAAAGAGCAAAAAAAAAGGTCGTCAACACTTATAATAAACGACTTACGAGCAAAAAAAAAAAAGCCGCCAAGAAATTATTACGAAAAGGGCCCGTCGGCCATTCTGCACAGGGGCCCGGAATTTCTCTCGGAGGGCCTGATACTGTCTAATGAACAATATCTAAAATTCCAGATATTACTTTGGCATTGATCATGTTCATAATTATAATAGAAGCCAATGAAATTTAATTATTCACTAATGACTCCAAAGAAATGATTTAAATAAAATATTCCTATTTATAGTCATACAAATAAATGATGAAAAAGTCCAGTAGCAATGACTATCATCGGTTTACACCATTGGTCACTGAATGGTGTAACAAGAGTTGAGCGTGTATTTCAAGCATCTATTCTATTGTAAGATATTTATTTCACAAAATACTTTTAAAAAGAGGCTGCCCCAGTACAAAATTACTTCCTACATGAAAGTCATATATTAACTGCTGCTTCATCATTCTGACAAAGCACCAACATTCTATGTTGCACAGAAGTGATATTTCTGAAATATAAACAAATCACCAAATATTCAGACAGGTTTAACAATTTATTTGAACAAATCCTTCCAAGATCTATTTATTTAAGCAATTAAGGACAGACAAATATTAGATCTTTAAATAATTTTCATCTTGGTACCTTCCAAGGAGCAATTTGACACTCTATCGTTATCTAAAGTTCAATCTTCCCAAAGCAGCTTGCCTCAGAAATTGAATCATTGATCAAAGACATATTTGTGCTGCCATCTTGCACAGCTTCATAATAATATTCTATAGCATATTATTTGCAAATGTAGCTGCCCAGATATAATATACCTCTTAATGTCACCGAATTTACAATTGTTTCCCAGATAAACAATAAAAGTTCAACTGTACACTTCATTTGCCAACGTACAATTTGATACAATATACTCATCACTACACTCAATCAAACAAGGTGGATGCAAATATCAAATACTGCAACGGCAAGTGAATGCAAGTTAAGTGTTCAGTCGTCCAGAAGGAAACATTTAGTACTGTTAAACCCCGTTATCCCGCCCATATCCGTCCGGCATTCTATTTTGGCGAGGGGCAAGGGTGGCGACATAACGGGGGCAAGTCAATTGAGTAATCATTACAAAGTATTGTTGAACTGTGTATACACTAGGGTGGAGTGAAAAGGACGAAATTTTAAAAATTTTCGAATTTAAAATTCTAATAGTGGGGGAAAGTTGTGCAAGGTATCAGTGATTTGTTCAGTGAAAATTTTGAATTTTTAAATGAACGTTAAGAGCCTCCCCAGAAACGATGAAGTTTGGGCATTTTGTGCAATTATTGCATTTTGGCTTATAGGCCTTATTCATTTACGTACAACTGTTTTATTTCAATAATACAAGCAATACAATTATCCAACACTCCTTTTGTAAAGAGGTAAACAGATTTACAAACATTTTCTATTGCAACTTGCATACTTATAGACCCTGTAGTGCTGCGGCAAGCTTCGTTATGTCTCACAATATGCAAAGCACAGTACATGCCGGCTCAATTACACAATATGCGCTTTACTGTGAAACCACAGGTTTCTGTCTGATTCTGTCTGAAGTCTGATTTTGTGCTAGAATATGGCATGAGTCTGAGAGAGGCATGCTTTGACTTTATGTGTCCTTCTCTTGCAATTGGACCATATACTGCAGCACTGGCCTCAGTTATTAGCTTCACACATCTTTCAGTTGCCTGAGAATGGCACTGAAATCTCTGAAAGTTCAACTGCTGATCTGCGCTCTTTATCAAGGAATAAATGTCTTGGCCTGAGAGGTTAGAAAGCAGAGGAGGAGCTGATGGTTGTTTCTTGTGCCAGTTAATTAAGTCAATATAGGTCTAACTGGCAGCATCAACATTGAACACTGGAATTTTGAATTTTGGAATTCGAGTAATATTTGAAGTACGTCTAGCTTTCAGTATTCTTCATAGCACTACCTTCTCTGATGTGTTGCTGTGCATCTGCATCTGATAACATTGCCAGCAGTAGATTCTCTTCATGTCCAAAGTAGCCGTTTCTTTGGATTGCCAGATCATCTACTAATTTAAGTTCTACAGGAAGGTATCGTGATAATGAAATTGTCTTCCAAAGTTGGTGCCTTCCGTCCTTGCAGGATGGTTTCATTTCGATATGAAACCAGACTAGAGTATATACTTTTGTATCATAAGTTGCTAGTTTTTCAAATTTTCAGTTGGGTTTCCGTACCTTGGTTAGCTGTTGCAAGCCATCTTGAATGTGCGAGTTTCCTTGGGTCGCGTGATGCCAAACTCTGCGAACAGTAACCAAGTGTTATAGCCTTCCAAACGTCCGACAGATAAGCCTTATCTGAACTTAAGTCTTCGCATGTTACAATGGGTATCTATCCTTCAATTAAATCGAAACCTACAATGGAAAAGTTCTGACAAGTTTGTAGCTGCTGACCAAGTGGACCAGAAACCCCTTAGGTCCTGTACCGGTAGTTGACCCACTGCAAAGGGCTGCATACTTCTTCTAACAACCTCATAACATTTCCTGATTTCCCAGTATTAGTTACAGTACCATCGCAACCAATAGCATCCAGTTTCTGTAAGTCAGCTCCTTTCTCTTTTAACATGTACACAATACACGTTTTGATTCAAATCGCAGATTCTTTCTCGGTGAAACGTGACCAACCTGACTCCTAAACAATTGCCACACACTCCTCTATTACAGTTTTTATATGATTTATCCCATCTTTCTTCTTAGGCACTAGTGTTTTATCCTTACTTCCATCAAAAGAAACACATTCGATAACATTGCTGTCCTCCTCTTCATTCAGTTCCGTTCTTTTCCTTTCCCTTCAATTCTCATTTTGCTTCTGACTAAATGTGGGTTTTATCGTCTTCATAAACGAGTACAATGTCTTGAAAACATGCCGAAGATATGGCAGCTACCTACCTTATCTGATACAGAATACATGTCATGCAGCTATTAAAGATATATTAGGCAGAGAAGTTCGCACTTGTGAAGAGGTCTTCTTTGTTCTTTTTACCTTACTCTCAGTTTCTCGCCGTGAAATCCCTGGCGGATCATAGTTGTCATCATTAGGAGTATCACTATCTGAAGTATAGGCCTATGTATCTTCATTAGGCCTACTGATGACTTCAACAGGAACATCTGCTTGCCCACTTGTGGATGGTTGTGATGCAGAGACCTTGGAGAGTTCTGAGTGTCTTCTTGCCAACCTCTTTAGAATATTCCCACATTCCGTGATGTCAATTCCTACCACGGCCATTCGTCTAGCACCTCGCTGATGCAACAGAAATTCACGATCCTTTACAGGCACCTTGTTTTTTATCACACAGGCCACTAGCTGGTAAAGCGTAATTAACTTCAGCACCCTTGTGTGAGACAGTGGGAATAGAGGATATATCCCAACGCAGAAACATACCCAATTACCAATTAGCAATATTACTGAAACTTGAGGACACTTGGGGAGGCTCTAAACATTAATCCAGTTAAGTGATTTTTGGCACAGTTTCTCTCTATACCATAACACAACTTTTCCAAACTATTACATTTACATCAGTAAGAAAAAGTTTTTTCACTCCACCCTAGTATACACTGTATATATATATATATATATATATATATATATATATATATATATACTTTCTTCCTTGTCTCTCACTCCTCCCTCTCTCCTCTCCATATTATATATATATATATATATATATATATATATATATATAATATATATATACATTCATAACACTGTAGGCTACAGTACGGCATTTTGTAGCCATAATCAAATGCACCGTTCGGACTAGCATTGTTACAATAATTATTCAAAAGGAGTGTAGGCCTACGAAAGTACTTCGGAATAGTAGCCTGTCTTTGAGAAGTTAAAGCATGGATTCCACCCTATACGTTTAACAGCAATAAAATTTATTCCTCTCTTCCTTTGTCTCTTTCTCTCCCTCTACCGGTTGATCTCTGTCTCTCTTTATCTCCCTCTCCTGCTCTTGCCTTTCTCTTTAATGTGCCCGCCATTAGCAGCGGACGGCCGCATTACAACGTAAACAATTGCACAGGTGGCCCCTCTCTCCCCCACGACTCTCTCTACCTTCGTCACTGTCTCTCTCACACTCCTCCCTCCCTCCCTCTCTCCTCTCCGTCTCTTGCCCCTTGGTTGCGGGCAATTGACTCTGAGGAATTCCGACACCCAGCCACACTGATTTAGGGAGATGGTGTGGACAGATGTCGTCCATTTAATTGTTCCCATTGGCAAGTGTTCCCATTGGCAAGTGAGTGTGGGAGGTTTCATGGGTGAAAACATGGCTTTCGTTATACTGTACTTAACAGTACCCTGTACAGCATAACGAAAGTGATGCTTTGACAGTGAAATGCACCCGAGTTTGTGGCAATGGCGAGATTAACGAGGTCAAATTACATAGGACCAAACCCAATGCCTTGATGGCGAGGGCGAGAGGCGAGGGTGGCAGCTTTTCAAGGTAGAATGCATGGCGGGAAATCCGTTCCAGACCAACGCGTGGCGAGAGGCGAGTTTGGCGGCTTAACGGGGGGGGGGGGCGAGATAGCGAGGTTTTACTGTAACTTTAATCCTAACTCTGTCAAAACCTTTGCTGAAAGTATAACTGAACATGATAATACAGAAATAGCGCAAAATATTACATCTATCTGGAGTGGAAGAGTTTCTGCGAGCCAATTGTTTAGCATCAAAGATTTCCAGTTGTTTGGCCGTTCCATTCAGCCTGGTCAAACAATAACAGTTATAAGACAATTTTAATTAAGGCAATATTTTATATCATGTAATTATAATTAGGCTAACATGCTAATCATCATGTTTCCATTGCCCAGTCACTGAAATGCTAATCAGACATGACCAATACAACATCATCCCTGCTGTTAACCAGTTCAGAATTTTATTGGGAGTCAATGAGTGAATGCTCTTCACATATAATGAAATGGCAAACAGGGTCATGTGACTGAGGAGTCATCTTGCAGTGGATGAAGCATCATCAACAAGAGTTCTCTGTTCTATAAATAATCAGCTATTCTGACAACTCATGGAATAAGACATCCAATGCTACTTACTTTGCTTTTTCTCTTGCCTCATGTAAAATCTTCAGGTTCCTTCGGTCGATGCTCTCTTGCCATAGTCGCTGTTTCCTTTTTGTGTATCTTAAATGGGAAATGACATAAAGACACGACTCATAAATGGGCGAAATTAAGACACTACCGGTGGTAGTCATCAACAATCAAGCATTTTAAAAACTTCTATGGCACCACTATCATAATGCACAGGGCATCAGCCAATTGCACACTAAATCCAATCCAAATAAGATTCAGATCAAGCCAGAAAGGTAAGGTTAGTCTGATTGGTGGGGAGCAGTCTAAGGGGGATAGGCTGAGCCAAACAAATTTTCCTCTGGGCAAGAGGTTGCAACAATCCAGTCCCAGTCAGAAATGGCTGCTGTGGATTCCTGTCCAACACATAAGACACCCCTTACTTGAATAACTAAAAGAAAGACTCATAGCCAACTGCTGATTTCAAAGATTTACAATACAAATACATAATACAAAACAGCTGACAATTTTATAAAATACAGAGTCCTAATTTAGCATTCACCTGCATACAGTAAAGTCATAATTACACTTTTAATTACATCAAAGTCCATTACATGAAAAAATTCATCCTAATGGTTAATGCAGAGAAACAGAAAACAAGACTTCCCATTCAGAAACCAAAACTACATTCATCAGATGCAAGTTCATCATTTTAACTGAAATTATAGAAAATTTCAAGGTCAATTAACCCCTTAACTGGGGAATAAATCTGTAACTCAATGTAAACTGGACGGCTCTGAGCCGTCGCTTGATTAAGGGGGTTAAACAAATATATATATATATATATATATATATATATATATATATATATTAGGGTGGTCCTCAAAAGCAAAGTTATACTTTTTCAAAGTGCTTTTGCATTTTCCTGTTCCATTTGGGATAAAAACAAATTGGGAAAAATTCCAATCGAATCTAAACATATTTAGTACTGTCACACGACCCTATATTTACAGTGTGTGAAAAGTCTTGCATCGGCTCTGAAACCAAGTATTTTAATAAATTTTTGATATTATTATCAGATTTTCTTGTAGAATTGGTGGTTATTATATATTGTTTTGTATCAATTTTAATTCTCCCTCCATTTCTGCATGTGATGTCACTTGATTATGCACTTTTCCCAGACTTTTATGAGGAAATATGGCCACTGTGTGATTTCTCGAATCTTTACTAAAATGGTCACTCATGGGAGTTCGCATGATATGGTGCAGCGTTCTAACTACTTTAGCGCAATAATTGCTTTTGAATTTTATAAGGTAGCCTTGAAAGGGCCGTTTTTATTTATTGTTGTCATTAGTACTTTATGGGCCAACCCTTGTTCTTTCTGACTAAATGACATCTGTGTGGCATGGAATGGACCAATTTGACAAGGTGCTAATGTGTTATGACGTGATTCCAGGCTGCAATTAGAGACTCAATCAGCTCGCACCTTTTCTGCGGCTGATTCTTGGTAATCTCGGCTGACACTACTACTGTACATTGTACAGTATGTACACTACTACTACAAGTTCTCAATAGTGTCAAGATCAGGTGACTGAGCCGGCAAATCAATGGACTGAACTCCATGATTCTTCTTCCTACAAGCAACAGTTTTCGCTCTGAGACAGGGTGCATTGCAGTCCTGAAACAAAAACTTGCTAGGAAACAGCTGTTTAGCTGATGGCAGCATACATTTCTCTAGAATATCTCTAGAATGTCAATGTATTTATCTGCATTCACCACCCAGTCAACAATATGAAGTATCCCAACCCCACTGGCTGCCATGCATCCACACACCATAACTTTCGTTAAAACTGACATGTTTAGGCACTCCGGCTTCTATTCTTCATGTGGAAACCTTCTTATAAAAATCTTGCCATGGTTGCATAGGCTGCAAAATGTGCTTTCATCACTGAAGAAAACTTTTTCTCATGACTGACACAACACAGTATTCTAGACAAGGCCTTACTAATGAATTATATAGTTTTCTCTCAGAAGAAGTTCAGGAAACGTTAGCTTCCGGTTATCAGGAGATGTTCTGATCAGGACTCTATTGCCTTTGGTGGCTGACTTCCTGGGCCGACCGCAACGGGGTCGATCTGTCGTACTTTTGGTATCCTTGTGCTTCAGTAAAATGCGCACAACCATGCTTTGATTACAGCCGACCTTTGCTGCAATGTTTCGACTGGAATAGCCTTTTTCGCTCAGAACCACAACAAGGACTCGGTCTTCACTAGATAGAAACTGCCTCAACAACGACAACGCCAATACTTGCTACAAGTTGTTGAGTGGCATCTCAAGCAGTTTCCCAACGCACAGAAAAGCCAGCATTTAGTCGATGACACCTATCCGTATGCCAGTGACACGTCATAGAACTCATTGATTATTATGATTACTTTGCAATAGTCTTGATTACAGTGGCATAAAGTTCAACAGTTTTTGGTTAAATGCCTTTTTGGTACTAAATAATTGGACTACTTTTAAAGGACATTTGTTATTACTGTCGCAACTAAATATTGGTATGAACATAGTGGATACAAGGTCTCAGCATTGACAGAAATCCTGTCTGCAGTTGATGAGTACATATATGTAGTTACATAAAGACACAACAAACATAGTCTAACGTTTTGCTGATTCATGGTAATAAAGGGTCAAATATCGGTGAAAACTGGCTGCTATGGGATGTTTTGACATTTTTAGAGCATGCTGTGTAGCACCTATGATAAAGATTAATACATCAGTCAACTCAGCTGGGAAAAGTGTATGCACACTGAAAATTTCAGCCTGTTATCTGCTGTTTTTCTCAAGATATTAAACTTCAAAAATCGTAAAACATAACACGTAGCGTCGACTCGTGATTAGCCTCGTATCTTCAAAATATCATATCTCTGAGAGTTTTTGACAAAACTAGCTGAAAATTTCAAGATTTACTCAACTTGAGCTGTTCTTCAAGCCCTGCAAATTTCTTGCAGATCTGAGATGGTGTGGTGAACAATTGTCTAAATACTGGCTGCGTTGTCATGGAATGACCCTGTTTGTAATTTTCAATGTAAGTGTGACAGTGGTTAATAAGGGTCTATGAATGCCAAACTTGGTAGCAATGATTTTTATTAGAAAATGAACAGCTCAAACCAGCGGTTCTCAACCTGTGGGTCGCGACCCCCACGGGGGTCGAATGACGATTTGCAAGGGGTCGCCCGAGACCATCAGAAAAATTGGGTTGTCTCTTTTCTTGTTATTGTACAAAATTTCCTCAGTGGTAGTTACGACGTGCTAGTTGTTTTACTATAATTGTCATTCGAGGATAGACATGGAGACAATTAAATAATAACGATTTCGAACATTTTTATTGTAGCATTATTATTTTTAGCAGTTTACATTGTCAACGAAAATAATTTAACCGTTGGGGGTCGCCACATCATGGGTAATTGAATTAAAAGGGTCGCGGCACTATAAAGGTTGAGAACCGCTGGCTTAAACAAAAAGCACTTCAATAAAATCTACTTTTAAAATTTTGTGTACATTTGAGGACCACCTAATATATATATATATATATATATATATATATATATTTATCCTCGGAATTTCATTCCCGATATATATATAATTTTATATATATATATATATATATATATATATATATATATATACATACACACACACACACATATATATCATATTAAAATCCTTATCTGTATGTCTCTCTGTCTGTTACCTTCAAGCGTTCTGATTGGTTGACTATTGGTAGATGGTTTAGATCGTTTAGTCCTTACGTCGCGATGCGTTGGTTGTGGCGTTGACTATTGGTAGACGGTTTAGTCCTTACGTCGCGATGCGTTGGTGGACGATGTTCGAAGACGACGTTGCTATTGGTAACAATTGTTCGTACATTTAGCACGGTTTAGTCGAGTCATTGCAGCGTCAGAGGGCTGGGCGTGCAACGACGTTGCTATTGGTAACAATTGTTCGTAGCTTGAGGATCTTAACGTACATTTTAACGTACACAAAAAATACGTGTACAGCGTCACAAATGGCCACAGTTGCGTGATTTTAACGTACATAGGCCTAATTATTACGTGGCGCAGAGCTTGGCTAGGTGGCGATCATTGAAATGTTGTTCAGCATGAATTCAATGATTGGGTATTAGGTATAGGTATTGGATTAGTATTATCCTGCACTGCGAGCGAAGCGAGCGCGAGCGAAGCGAGCATCTTTCTAGTATATACATATATATATATATATATAAGGAAAGCACTTTATCTGATATCCCCATATACCAATATATATTCATTAATTTTGTAGCATGCTTCATTGTTAATTAAAATGTCTATTGTTCCTGTGTTAAATGCATGTTGCAGTTTTGTTATATTTATCATCAGTTAATCCGAAGCTAAATGACATGACTGTTTAGTTAGAGTCAGGCAAGCGAAGAATATAATGTATAAAGAATTTTTAAACTAGCTACTAAATTTAGATCTCATTTTGATGAGAAGTTTAATTAACAATTTTATCATTCATTTGTCTAAAAATAGTTAGACATGCGTTAATTGTGTGAAAAAATTTACATATATGTCAGTTCTTTGTGTGTGAGAAACTTTAGATAAGATGCCCCTGAATATAAGATGAACCCAAGACACTAGATATGTCAAATTTTATATAAGACACGTATTATATATGCGAAAATATGGCATGTATGTATGTATGTATGCATCAAGATCAGTAATTTTTAAAGTTTTTACAATATTTTAGTCATAGTTGAACGTTTTGCTTATCATACACTAAAAGTCTTTTTTATTCACAAAAAGTATTCTCAACCCCATACGATTGAACCCAGAGCCAACACTCCCCAACCCACCACGCCAAGAGAGCACATCTTCTGCAAGGTGCTTACAAATCTTGAAGACCACATTTTATTGCCTAATCAAAATCAAAATGCTTTCTAATTGAAAATTTGACCACTCAAGGAAACATCAGCTGCTGAAGCAAATACTTTTGAGACATTAATCGAGAGAATTTGCACAAATTGTGAGTCTGTAGCATCATCAATCTATTCTTGCCACTGACTTTTCATATGACATTTACCTAACACTGACACACAGCCATTGTATTGCAAGCCTTTCACTTTTCTAATCATAAAATGTCCAAGAATAAAGTAAAGCAAAATAATGTAGAATGTAGAACATAATGTAGAACAGGGGTGTCAAACATACGGCCTGTGGGCCGGATATGGCCCGCAAAAGCTTTTCATCCGGCCAGTGTGTATGTGACTGAATGCAAGGAAAAAAACTATGTTTAGCAAAGTTACATTATTTAACCCGTTGAAGGGGGAATTAATTTTTACAAGACGTTACCAATTTGGGTAATTAATTTTGGGAAATAAAGTTTGTTTGAACTGTGAACATGTACTTTTTAACACGTTGACTGCGATGCGATTGATTGCTGGGGCGCGGCTGGTGTCGAATGCGTTCATGCGTGACCAACGTGAATACCACTAGATTATTTTCAAGACACAATCACGTTAGACGCCTGTAAAAGAAAATATTTTGAAGCAGATGCGTTTCGAGGCCATCTGTTACTAGTATCAAGTTCTCTTTACTCAGGTATGCACCAATTCATAGGAAAAATGCGGTGCCCTGTAAGGTGACGGAACAATAGTTAGCTGAACTTAGCTCAACAATGGCGAGTGGAGAAATTACTGCCATAAAATGGAAACAATTTCAATTTAAATTCCAGCCTTTATTACCTGGTCCAAATGCCTCCCTCACACCCGAGCCAAAAATTGTCCGCCTCGCTGGATGGAAGACTTGACAATGCAAGCCACGTAATTACATCGTAGCAGGAATTCTCCGGGTGTACGTTTATACGACGCGTCAGGGAGGATTATAATTACGAGGCTGTGGTTGAGTATATTGTGGTTTTTGAACAAATGTTTATAGGACAAATATTCATACATCTTCCATAGAATACGCCTTTTTGATTGGTCACTCATTCTAGTAGCTAAAGGAAGCAGAAGAATGATTCCAAGATCCGCATAAGCTAAAATAGTTTGCATTGAACTAAGGATGTCACCTGACGTCCCTAGCGCCCTGAGAAACCAAAATAAGGACGTCAGTTGACGTCCCTAGCGCTCAACGTGTTAAACTTACTATATTTCAGGCTATATAGAAGCTACAAAGATGTGGTTTGCATCATTGTTTAGAATTTTTATTGTACTTACCATCCATCCGTGTCAAAAAGAAATTTTGGGGGTTGGGCCCACCATACAGACCAAAATATGACCCCCTTCCAAAAAATACGTTCAAAGGTCAATAAAAATTTTTTTTCAGCGGTGACCCCCCTAGGTTCAGCGGCAAAGTTGTAGGTGGGTGTCTTTGGAACAGATTAGTTCAAAAATTTTGAAGATGGGACCCAATTTGGGGGAGTTATGGTGTTTCTACACCAGGCACCCGTTGCTCGGAGAAGTGAAATTTTTGGCGAGAATCTTGAATTCTGCAGGTTATATAGAAGCTACAAAGATGTGGTTTGCATCATTGTTTAGCATTTTTATTGTACTTACCATCCATCCGTGTCAAAAAAGAAATTTTGGGGGTTGGGCCCACCCTACAGACCAAAATATGACCCCCTTCCAAAAAATACATTCAAAGGTCAATAAAAATTTTTTTTCAGCGGTGACCCCCCTAGGTTCAGCGGCAAAGTTGTAGGTGGGTGTCTTTGGAACAGATTAGTTCAAAAATTTTGAAGATGGGACCCAATTTGGGGGAGTTATGGTGTTTCTACACCAGGCACCCGTTGCTCGGAGAAGTGAAATTTTTGGCGAGAATCTTGAATTCTGCAGGTTATATAGAAGCTACAAAGATGTGGTTTGCATCATTGTTTAGCATTTTTATTGTACTTACCATCCATCCGTGCCAAAAAGGAAATCAAATCAAATCAAGAAAACGTTTTTAAACGGCGAACACCGTGGTGGAAGAGCAAAATAGTTGCGCGACGTTTTAAAACGCCGACCCCCGTTCGCATATGATTTCCGGGCGACGTTTTAAGATGTCGAACCCCTGTAACGGGTTAAGGATTGCTCAAAAAGTACATATATGAACATCAGAAGTTTCATATATGAAGCTCAAGTTTTTTTACATATGATATAAATGAAATAATTATGACTACAGAAAATGTAAAGTTTGACAAGGATGTATTGCACTGGTAATTAAAAAATACTTTTATTTTTCATTAACAGCATCACAAAAATGGAATACTAAAAGTTAGTTATCAGTGATCTTTTTATATACTTTTTTGCCTAATAGGCCTACTGTAGTTTGTGTTAATGTTATGCACAAATCTGGCCCACGACAACCACAAAGACTTTTATGTGGCCCACTATATGGCTTTGACACCCGTGATGCAGAATGTGGAACATAAGATAATGCACTAACTTGAAGCCAACGTAGAAATAGACGAATCCGCATGCGATCAGCACAAGGCAGATGGCCACAATGACAGAGTTTGACTGTCGTTTGATGCCATGGATGCCATAGTAGGAGTCCTCATCACAGAATGAGTCTTTGCTGCGGTCACGCATGTGCCAAATCGTCTCATCCCAGAAAGCTCTCTCCTGTTCATGACTAAAAGCACATATGACAAATACACGTGACAGCTGCAGGTGGAAATTATCACAGCAGAAGACTTTTCTCAATACCGGTAAATGATGTCCTTGCATTTTCTGTTTCAATCTGACACAAATGACAAATTGTTTGAGCAATCAAAAACTGATTCTGTCAAGTCAGCTTAAAAAGCACTGCAGAGTATCTAACCCTCTGTAGAACGCTGATCTGGAACCAAAGCCTTGAGTAGGCGCATCACCCGAAGTATGAGTCGTGTAACCTGCTCGACTCATGCTCTGCTGCACGTACAACCAGTAAGCAAGACTCGAGTCATACTCCCTGCGACTCAGTGGCTTATTCAGGACAGAGTAAGCCTCATTCAACATCACAAACTTTGAATGATTGTGTGGATCATCGGGATTTTTATCTGGATGGATCTATAAAATTCAAATAGAAATAGAAAACTGTAATGCAAATAGAAAAATCATGTAAAAAAGCAAGCAAATTAATTCTGAATTTACATTATGCTTCTTTAAAATGCTATAAACATAACTTCTTATGAAAAGTTGGTCATTTGACAGAGTCTTGGTCTTAGTCTAAGTCACTTCAAGATTAAATATTCATAATAATTCAACATCTTCTAATATATTTAGACCCAGGGTGGGCAACCTGTGGCCTATAGGCCACATGTGGCCTGGCACAAACTTTATGCCGCCCACAAGCACACAATAAAATAAAATAATTTTGAAATAGCTGTCAACATTTTACTGTGGCTTTGTTGGCCCGTAGTGGCTACACATTAACCAAAAGAGTAAATTGATCATCAGAACAATGATAGCCAGAAATGATTAATTAATGTAAAACTAATAGACTACACATGCATACATTGGTTTTAATTTTACATTACCATATGAAATGCATGTTGTTATGTGGCCCACTCTACATACGTCCAAGAATTTTGCGGCGTTTTGTGAAAAATGGTTGCCCTCCACCCCTGATCGAGACTATCCTTTCACATCTTAAATGAATCCTCATTTGGGCACAGTCATTAAATGCACTTACCTCTTTTGAAAGTTTTACAAATGCATCCCTAATGTCTGTATTGGTTGCATTCTGCGTAAGACCAAGCACCTCATAATGCGTCTTTCGTGAAACAGAACGATCAGAATGCAAAGATGATCTAAAGAAGAATTAAAAGCATCATAGCAAAATCAGCAACAGTAGTTCTCTATACAAGCCTGAACAACAACCGTCAATGTATACATCAAGTGACATTTATAAGCATGCATGACAAGCATGTCAGAGCTGACACCTATAAATGCATTCACATCATTCCAACCCTTCATGGGAAAATGAAGCAGCTGAACAGAGAGCCACAAAAGTTGATGTAATAATGACATTGCCATAGAACACAGGATGCTGTGTTAGTGGCCCGATTAAAACAATGTTCAAGGCACTTTCCTTAAACTAAAATGACCAATGAAACTCCCTATTCAATACAGGAAATGAAATGCCTTTGAAAAATATTAGGCATCACATATCTAGAAAGAACTAATAATGAAGTACTCCACAAAGCAGGAATGGAAAGACTACTACGGTACTCACCAAAGTAAAAGGAAGAAAATTGAAATATTTTGGACATATAGCATGACAGGGAAGCACCATAGGAAAGTCCATAATGCTATGGATCACAAAAGGACAAAGAAGCAGAGAAAGACCAAGAACGACCTGGATGAATAACATCACAGAATGGACCTTTATGACAGCAACAGAAGCACATGGAGCCGCACAAGACAGGACTTCGTGGAGGCAGTTAACCAAAGTCATTGACCAGCACAGGAGTGACGAAGTGGCAGGATGATGATGATGATGATGATTCAATACAGGGCACAATACACACCGCCCCATCTATCAACAGCAGGAAGCAGTTGTGAGCTGCTCATAACAAATTGGAAATGACTTCACTGACAGTGTCATCAACTATTATTGTCCAAGCAGCACTCGGATGATTTGGGCAAAAAAAGAAACAATGAACATCATTTGACTTCGAATTCTCTCATTCAAAGAACTCAAAGAATCAACAGGAACGCTTAAAGCTAACGTCATAAGCAACATTACCAGCTGCATCCTCTTCACTTGCATTGCCATGAAACGTTTGAATGGCAAGAATGACCTTAAATTTTCAAATAATTTTGTATCACTCAAAATGTTTTAGAATATTTCTAAGTAAAATGAATGCAGTCAGCATTTTGAAGTATGCAGTTTTTTGTGGGCAGACCATTTGCAACTAAACTCCATTAACATGGACTTAACAGGTTTCTTTAGACTCTGCTAACACATACTTTTGGTTAACATGAATGCTTTCTCACGTGATTTGAAGTCTGTGCCAATAGGGTTTTACCAAATGTTGTTAAGATCAAAGATATGTTAAGCAAACAAGAGAAAATATATTCATAACATCAAAAGAAATTTACCTCCGGATACAAAGAGAAGATAAACTTAATCGCAATTTTGAAAATTTCGTAGAAATCAAAGAATTATGTAGCATCACTTTCAAGTGAACAAAATCTGAAAACAAAAGTTCCTAAACATTAATCACTTAATCATTCATCTGTTAAAACACAATTCAGATTCAGTCTTTGATGCAGCAAATCAATTGTCAAGTAACTGTAACACAGATTGAATCAGTAGATGAGATACTCGTAAAAGACTTGCCATTGAAATAATTATAAAGATGAAATTACATCAAATACTATTAAAAAAATTTAGAGCAATGTCAAAACATTAAATGAGAATGAATGGGAAAGACCTAGTCTGCCCTCTTTCTTCCCAGTTGCTTCCACCAACTAGTTAGGCCAGAAAAGCTATCAAAAGGATTCACTCGTCTTTCGGACTCTGGAACAAAATCCTTGTCGAACTGAAGATTGTACCACCCGTAGTGAATCGCAGCAATAGAAGGAATACAGACGACAAAGACAATGTTACGACGAAGAAAATTCAAAACACGACTCATTTCACAATTCTAGAAAGAAATACAAAAACCCTCATATACTGTAAAAAATGTGTCTTAATGCTATTACTTCAGATTAGAATGTCAATGAATGCAGTTAATAGCATCAAATTCTACCTAATAATATTGAATTGAATGTCAGTTGTGTGAAGATGAAGACAATCAAATCAAAACTCAGTTTAAATGTTGCCACTTGGGCTTTTTGTCTGCTTCCCTCAGCACAAAAGACTAGCGATGATGACCATTTTTCCCTTTTCTGCACGTCGAGTGTCAAAATGTGATGGTTATTACCTTTTTGCCATGCTTTTTTCCATTATAATAAGTAGTATTCCATGAAATTTCCTAGTTTTTGATTATTTGTAAAAAGTGAAATTGTTGACGTCAACTTCTCTTGACTCCCCTCCCCTGTCAACAACTGTCAAACTTTTTCAAACCCCCCCCCTAAATTGTTGACGTAATTAGTGGACAGCACCCTAGATCCGTATGAGGGAAACAGCAAGACTATGGAGGAAATGCTAACTGGAATAGATTAGTTTTAAACCTCGATCTGAAAATACTCGCTATGGATAATAATAATAATAATAATAATAATAATAATAATAATAATAATAATAATAATAATAATAATAATAATAATAATAATAATAATACTGTAATCAAAATAATAATGATCACCGACAACTTCGAAAACAATGTCCGAACGTTCGATGCACTTGACGTATAATAAGAAAAAGAATTTTAAAATGGATTTCTCTAAAAACCTGAAATATTCGCTTCTTAAAAAGCGGTCGAAAGTCAAGAGCAAAACGACATTTCGTCTTTCCTTCAACTAAGTAAGTAAGTGCACTTCTATTGTCTGGTCTTAAAACATACCTGTTTGACTTTGCTTACCCCTTAGATTGTTCCCCCGCTGTTCTGACTGATCTTCCGGATTGACCTGGCTCTAATTTAAGACATACAATTAATAAATCCAACTTCAGTTTCAAATTCAGTTAAGTAACATATGTCGCTAATTTCAGTTCGTACTCGTCGATGATTTAGTTTGCATCTCGCAAACAGTGCAGAGTTATTGAAATAACGACATAGCTAGTCAATAAATGATGCATTGAGCTTAAAGAATGCTCGCATTTCCAATGAACGGTGCATACAGTTTCTTCTACCAGCAGATAGCAGACATACAAGCTATCAATGTACTGCACATCAAGAAATGTATTCCGTGACTTTCCGTCTGTTTAGCCTCACATTCGCAAACAATAAAGCTCTTAATATCTCTATGCCTATTCAATATATAGAGAGATATTAAGAGTTGCTGCCTGCTGGAGTAAGTGTAGTGCACTGACAAAATTAATGAAACGAAGTGTTGCAATGGGCAATGGTAGGACCAATGGTCCAACCTTGATGGCCGGCCGGCACATACAAGAATCCCAATGGTAGTGTAGTCGGCGGGTAAAAGTTAAACTGCTGTAGTCAGTAATATCGGACTCCGGCACTTGGCAAGTTGGCAGTGCTGAAAGGATCAATCAATCAATCAACTTCTATAGCGCCACTATCATAATGCCCAGGGCATCAGCCGATGGCGCACCAAATCCAAATAGCATTAGAGCCAGGTCAAGCCAGAAGATCAGTCCGAAAACGGCGGGAGAGCAATCTAAAAGGGATATGCCAAGATCATGATTCTCTATGATAAATTCGTAAATTGTAATAATAAGAGTTCAAAATAATTTATATTTCAATTTCTAATATCGTTTTCAAGACTAGATTCCTATTTCTATTTCAGTTTCAGTTATATTACAATAATTTATAATTTCGATTACTATTTCAATTAACGAAAATCGTTAATTTTCGTTCCTATTTTAATTACAGTTAGGGATGTAACTTTTCCGGAAAAGTAGAATGGCCGGAAATATTCCGGAAATTTCCGGAAATTTCCGGAATACTTCCGGAAAAGTTATAAAAGCCTTCAAAACTTCTTTTTTAGAGGTAAACAGACAGCAGTGGACAAAATTAATTACCGCAGGTCCCACAACTAAGAAAACGAAGTTTTATTATATATTTTTGGCACATGTGGGGGGGGGGGAAATTGGTTGAAAACGGGTTCTCCGATATTTTAACGAGATCCCGCCAATTTAAGTATTCTACTTGCTGCTCAGGGAACCAGCTTCACCTTATGAATATTCACGGTTTTGTCGCATCGAGTGCTGGCGAGAGTGTGAGACTATGGGTAAATACCGTAAAATAAACAAGTGTTTAGTTTTGTTTTGTGACAATTCGTTAATTTTTCGCCGAACATCGAGATTTATTATAGTTTTAACAAATCAGACAGCAAAACGGCGTCGCGTACTCTAGTAACTGGTTCTCTGCGACTTCCGACTCAGACATTATATAGCGCTACCATACTGACAGTTGTTAACTTGCTAACAAATGCCCAACAAATGAATAGTTATATATAGTAATAATGATAAAAAAATAATAATAGATATCAGTAATAGTAATCAATAGTAATAAATACTAATAATAAACAGTAATAATAATTATAATAAATAACATTAATAATCAACTTTTCCTTTCCGGAAAAGTACCTCAGAAATTTCCGGAAATTTCCGGAAATTTCCAGAGGAAATTTCCGGAATTTTCCTAACTCACATCCCTAATTACAGTTAACGATAAAATAACTGTTGCGACGCATGGACTGTTAGCCCCCGGTCTAGGATTAAGGACGTCGTCGATATAAGCAAAATATAAGCGCTACATAATCACACACGGAGAACCAGAACAAGAACATTGTCATGGTAAGGAGAGACTCGTTTAAAAAGTTTTTGCAGAAATTCTGAGTTAAATGAAAATATTAAATTAATATATTTTTAGAGGATCATATACATACTTGTGTTTATATATTGTATTAATTGGATCGCTGATTAGACTGAGGTGTAATAAATTGGTCGTGGATAGAGTCACGGTAACCGTGACTTATCCATGGAACTAAAGTCCCGTGAGTTTTCTGATTGGCCAGGTTTGTGTAACGTGGGCCACTTGACAGTGTCGGGATTCTATCCATAGAGCTAAAGTCATGGTAGCCGGGACTCTATCCATATAGCTAGAGATACGGCTCCCGGGAGCCGAGTTATCGGGTTAGAGTACATAATTATTATTATTATTAAGAGCATTTATAGAGCGTAAATAAACGCAGAGCAGCAAATGCGCTAATGGTAATAATTAGGGTTTCCATGGTGATACTCCTTCTGAGTTACCAATTTCAATGGTCAGACATCGCCAAACGCACATTCGAAGGTACAAAGGTATCTACGCATACGTCCTACAGGTACTTGTCGATGACTGATTCAGTCGTCCCTACTCCCTATACAGATTCACGCTCAGTACCTCCTTCCTCTCCTATTTCTTAGAATTTAGAAACGTGGCAGTCTTGTGCAGGCTGTACAGCCACTACACCTGTAGCCTCTCAAAGCTCAGCCAACGCCCGGGGCATCCTCCTCAGCCCGAGTCATGGCTCCCGGGACTTTAGCTATATAGCTAGAGTCCCGGCTCTTGTGGCTTTAGCTCTATGGCTAGAGTCACAGTTACTGTGACTATATCCACTACGTAATAAATTATGTAGGACAATTCAACTAAATGGCCGTTCGCCTACTAGTATATTAATAACCTTACTTCATTTGTTATGTAATGAATTGGTGACATTTTTATAGCACTGTTTGTAGTCCTAAGGAATATTGCAATCATGAAAAATGGCCAAAAGTTTGCCATAGAATTTATAAATATGGCCTTCTTTTCATCGTCTATCTTGCTGTTTTCCTCTCTGACTGATATCTAGACTGACCTGTATTTTGGGCATAGATTCGTAGTTAAATTGATTGATGCCTTTGGGGGCGAATGTTGAGATGGATGCCGAAAGTAGTCCGTTAAAGCCGAAAGAAGCTCCAACGATAGAGACCTTGAAATGAAGTGTTTCTAGCCAAACCAAAAAATTATCTAGTGTAGTTTACAACCAGCGCATAGAAAATGGTAGAAAATTAGATGTAAAATATTTGAATAAAATTCAGAGTTAAATGAGAGACTTTAAAGGTTTTAAAAAGCAACACCTGTTTATGGTCGGCCCAATACATTTGATTAAAACCTTCAAAGTCTCTCATTTAAGTCTGAATTTTAATCTGATGCAGTAAAGCGACCCCAACCATGTGGCATACATCTGTGAAATAGCACTCCAAAAGTGTCTGTTTGTATGAAAGTGTTTGTGTGGGGGTATTGTGGGTATGTGTGGACTGATACACTGACACTTTCATTACAGTGTGAGGACTGATACATTGTTTACTTTGGAGGCACTCGTCTACACGTTTGCCCCTTTGGGTATTGAAGCTGTGCCATAAAAGTGCATTATTATTATTATTATTATTATTATTATTATTATTATTATCATCATCATCATCATCATCATCATCATCATCATCAAGCTCACTGAACAAGTGTAGCCTTTTCCACTAAACGTTTCCAAGAATCTCTTTTGAGCCATCTTCCCAGCCGTGAAAAGTCCAACATTACAAGGAGCCAAGTCAGATTGAATTGTTCTGGTCCAGGTGGTTCTTATTATTACCAGTATTATTATTATTATTATTGTTGTTATTGATATATATATATATATATATATATATATATATATATATATATATATATATATATATAATGAGTTTGTTAAACATTGGTGATCATAATATGATATATCTACAGGTGAACAAGTAAAAAACTGGGCCCTTTATGATATTTAATATCTCGGTCGTGTGTGTAGCGATTTAAATGAAATTTATAGGCCACATACCTGGGAATGTTTCTGATGTAATTGCCAAATTTCATGCTGATATCTTTAGTATTTGCTGAAATATGGCCAAAAAACTAAAGAGACCCACATTTTGAAATTGACATTGGAATATAATGTCATAATAAAGTGATAAAAAAATATTATTTTTTTATTTATTGGCCCTGAAAAGGGCCGTTTTAAAGGGGGTTTCAGATGATTTGCTATGGGAGCAGGTGCTCAAAATGCCCCCTCAGCCTTCACACATGCCGACAAGCGCTTCTTCACTGACAGTATAGACTTCTTGATCTGGTCCTCAGGCAAACTCTCTGAGATATTCTTCAGCACCGTCTTCAACTCGGTAATGTTCTGTGGCTTTGGCTGATACTTTTGATATCTGTCGAGCATGATTCCCCAGACGTGGAAGTCAAGTGGATTGATATCTGGGGAGTTGGGTGGCCAGTCATCTTTCTTGATGAAATCTGGACAATTTTGCTCCAGAAATTCATGGGTCCTGAGAGCAGAGTGGGCAGGTGTTCCGTCTTGCTGGAATATAAAATCTTCTCCAAGCAAATCAAGACAGCCCTGCAGCCAATCATAATGCTGCTGTGTTTATCTGTTGGCCGTAAGTAACCCTTGATCTTGTCTGGCGCGATGACAATGATGCTATTTTAGACTTAAAATGATACATTTTATTATGACGTTATATTCCATTGTCAATTTCAAAATTTGGGTCTCTTTAGTTTTTTGGCCCTATTTCAGCAAGCACTAAAGATATCAGCATGAAATGTGGCAATTACATCAGAAACATTCCCAGGTATATGGCCTATAAATTTCATTTAAATCGCTACACACACCGCCAAGATATTAAATATCATAAAGGGGGGCAGTTTTTACTTGTTCACCCTGTAGTTTGAGTGTTTATTGGTTTAGAGCTGATCTATTTGTGGCGGTTGCGATGAATGGTGCTCAGAGCCACAGTGGACCTGGTGCTGATGATCTGACAGAACTTCAGAACTTGCAGTAAGTATGTCCACTTGTCTTATTTTGCACTCAAATAATCAATGGCAAGAAAGACGCCTTGAAGCTCGAGTTTTCTAATTAGCTGTGTTTTCTAGTGTTGTGAGTGACAGTAGTTTGTCACTCAGCCGGTGTCAGTTGAGTGTCGTTAATCTGCCGGTCAGGTGTTCAGTCTGCCTATACTGACTGGCCTCATTGTGTGAGTTGATCAGCTGAACCAGTCAGTCGATATATAAAACTGCTTTTGTCTTTTAATTATATTTTTGATAAAAGCATGGCATAAGGAGGGGTGCAACGGGGTACAACTGCACCCTCTGGAAATTATACGTGTATTGAAAATGTGGGGTAATAAATCCTAAAACTGGCTGACATATGTAGATATGTAGTTTCAGTCATTTCATGCATGAGGATTTTTTTGGTTGTCAGATGGCAAAGCATAGGCATATTTAGTCTGTGTCTTTCTTATAATTTTAACACGTTGAGCGCTAGGGACGTCAACTGACGTCCTTATTTTGGTTTCTCAGGGCGCTAGGGACGTCAGGTGACATCCTTAGTTCAATGCAAACTATTTTAGCTTATGCGGATCTTGGAATCATTCTTCTGCTTCCTTTAGCTACTAGAATGAGTGACCAATCAAAAAGGCGTATTCTATGGAAGATGTATGAATATTTGTCCTATAAACATTTGTTCAAAAACCACAATATACTCAACCACAGCCTCGTAATTATAATCCTCCCTGACGCGGGCGTCGTATAACCGTACACCTGGAGAATTCCTGCTACGATGTAATTACGTGGCTTGCATTGTCAAGTCTTCCATCCAGTGAGGCGGATAATTTTTGGCTCGGGGTGTGAGGGAGGCATTTGGACCAGACAATGAAGGCTGGAATTTAAATTGAAATTGTTTCCATTTTGTGGCAGTAATTTCTCCACTCACCATTGTTGAGCTGACTATTGTTCCGTCACCTTACAGGGCACCGCATTTTTCCTATGAATTGGTGCATACCTGAGTAAAGAGAACATGATACTAGTAACAGATGGCTTCTAAACGCATCTGTTCCAAAATATTTTCCTTAACAGGCGTCTAATGTGATTGTGCCTTGAAAATAATCTAGCAGCATTCACGTTGGTCACGCATGAACGCATTCCACACCAGCCGAGTCCCAGTAATCAATCGTATCGCAGTCAACGTGTTAATTTAAACCAATTGTGCTGTGCCTCCAGGTAAATACAATTTTTAAATTAAGCACCCCCTGGTAAAATGTCTGCCTATACCCATGGACAAAAGTTGAGTTTGTGTTAAAATGGTTGAGAATTCTGGATATTTACAAAGACCATATCCAAAACTTATCCCAATATTTCAATTTAATTAGTGGAATGAGTTTTGTATGTAGAAGTGTGTGTATTTTGTCTCATGAATAGTTTTATTGTTTTGCTTTTTAGACTGCGTTATGTTGATGTCATTCAGAATCTGAAGTCTGAGCGAACCAAACAAGATGAAAAATATATGGATCTGAGGACAAAGTACGATCGGTTGAAGGGAGACTTTATGTACAACATTCAGCTTCTTCAAGGGAGAGATGCGGAGTTGGTTGTAAATGAGAATGCAATGCGTCGTAAGGCTTCATAATTTATTTCATCTTATTCATGAAAACTCACGACCATATTTTAGTGCATCCATGAATAATATGCACCTGCGTATAGTGTGTGGGATTAGGTTTTTACGTAATAAAGTTATCAGAAAATGCACTCTGGCCTATGCTTTGCATGTGCCTCTGATTGACCAGCTCAAGAATTGTCTTATCGTGAAATGCTCTTTCAGATCAAAAAATGTCTTCGGCTTCCAGCTGCGGCTCTTTCGATGCCTAAACAAGTTAACACGATTTCAAAGGAGGCTTTGTTTTCAACGTTAGGATCAATGAAAGTCTTGCTGCTATTTAGTAAATGTTGCTTTGTAAGCCATTGATGAGTGATCCCATACGCTTTTGATTTCTAAACAATCAGACGAGTTCACCATTGATGAGTTCCTGTTACCAGCGTTTGCTTGCCTGTGGGAAAATAAAAGGCCCTTGGATCTGTTATGCCTCACTTGCAGTCACCTGCAGAAAAGTGGGTTCCCGGAACATTCGGTACCGGAACATTCGGCACCAAAATTTTACTTGTGGAAGATTCGGTACCGGATAATTCGGTACCGGATGATTCGGTACCGGATAAATCGGTACATGTTCGGCATACAAATCAGTAGCCATAACCCTAATTTTAACCCTAACCAAAATCCTAAAACTGTATAAATCAGTAAAATGAATAAAATTATCAATAGTATACCTACCCAAATTCTACTTAAATATTCTACCTAAATATATATGGGCATATACATAAGCATAGACACCACCCAAAGCCAGAGGGACCCTGGGATTGGGGAGAGGAGGTGGGGTGGGAGAGGTAGAGCCAGTGTCTAACACATGTAACCGAATTTGCCATCCTGAAGATACCGTTCCCAATGTTCCGGTACCGAATCTTCCATGATCAGTACCGAATTTTCCGGTACCGAATTTTCCGTCCCGAATCTTCTGGTACCGAATCTTCCGGTCACCAGAAAAGTGTTAGGATGGCACACATCTACAGATATCATGCAGGTGCACAGTATGATATGCGTGCGTGTGTGTGCATGTGTGTGTGTGTGTGCGTGTGTGCATGTGTGTGTGTGTGTGTGCAAACAAAAGAGTTTTGAAAATGATAATTATTTTAATGTATATTTTATGTCAAATTTGGGGAATTGTTTTTATTCTTTAATGATTTATAGTTAATTTGGAGATTAATGATTTTTACCAAAAGTTTTTTAGTGGCCAAAGGCTTGGAATGACCGATTAAAATGAATGCTTTTTTATATTCTGTATTCACTTCTGCAGGATTAGAACATGTGTGTTGATTGTCTGCCTAGAACAATGGCATTCTTCTTTTCCAGTGATGTTGAGGACTGAATGCCACCACCACCACCACCGCCCCTTGTTTAAGGCCACTGGGTCCGAGATCTCTGGCATTTTGCAGTTGATGTCTTTCTGTTGGGGATTCTTGTTGGCTTTCTTTTTGCACCTCATTAATTCACAGGTCAATCCTAGGGAAGAGAAATTGTGATATGACATACATGACAAATGTATACAATGCATGACATTAGGGTTTCATGTGATTTGATTAAACTTGTGCAGAACTTACATGCATAGAAATTTGGCAAATCTTTAGTGTTTAAATATGCTGATGTTAGTGAGGCCTTATGTGTATATATGTGTATCTGAGGTTAGCAGAGAGATGGAAAGTCAAATGTATGTGTTGTAATGCATATGTAACATGCATTGACTGCAACTGTGTTTATGCAGAATATAACATTGAGATTGGTGCTAAAGAGAAGGAACTGAGTGATCTAAAGGTGCAGTTGGATCAGATGAGCATCAGCAGGGATAATGAAGCAAAAGCAAGACAGCAGCTGCAAATTCATTATCAACAGAGGATTCGGGAGAAACAGAAGGAAGTTGAAGAGTACAGAAGGTGCAGCTTCAGAATTGTTTCCTAAATGTCAAAACTGTGCCCATATTTTTATGTTTATTATGCATTTCTTACATTTTTAGTATATGGTGTATGTATATATAAGTATGAATTTTTAAACAAAACAGCAAGTGTTTGAGATACTCTTGCCCTGGAAGTGTCAACTTCCTGTGTGGGTAACTTGGCTAAAGGCAAATATTTTGTACTTCCAGCAGGAGGTCGGCTTTGACCATTGGTGGATTCAACTGAATATAAAATGAATTTAATATGTTCCCTTCAGCAAATTGATAATTGTTTTTATCAGATTTTAATGTGCTACAATTACCTCTGTCCGTAGACCAAGAGTCTTGGAAGACACAATGACTTCTCTTCCACTCAAATGAAATAATTTCTTTCTGAAATAATTTCTTTCTGGACCTTAAAACTTTTTTATGCATTCTTCATTGGTTATTATTAACTAAAGACATTTAATGGTCAGTTTTATAAATTTGAAAATGAGTATTTAATTGACTTTAGCTGTGTGCTGTGTCTGGTCCAGTGCTTTTTTCAGTGGCAGCGCACAGGAACGGTGTTCCCACACCTTTTTTGCCAGATTCTGGAAGTTGATGTAAAAAGACTGTTACCATTATTCTGCATAACTTTTTTTGGACAGTTTAACAATATATTAACTCTTTGAGTTCACTTCAGTTTATTGTAAACGATGTTTATTTCTTTAAATACCCTGTAAATTATAGGGCCTATTGTTCAGTGAGCAAATCCAATTATAATTTCTTACAATAAAACAGATGCAAAATGAGTTCTCAAACCTTCTTTCCTAGAAAAAGTGCTGGTTTGATCCGTCCCTTGCCTTGATTTTGCACATGTTTCTATAGAGACAAAGATGTTGAAATAACTCAAGAACGCAACAATTTGGAGATTTTCAAGCGTAATCTTGAGCGCCAAGTAAAGGAACTTGAAGAAGAACTGGACTTGCAGCAGCGACAACTAACGACAGGTTTGGTTTTAATTTTAGGCAATAATATTTTTATGTAATGTAAAAAGCCTCTTTATTCCACTGGTCAACAGTGAAAATGTTCTTCTTTCTTCTTCTTTCAGGTGCCATGCATTGCTGCGTCGGCGGCCATGGACTTCCACTTTTCTCGATCTCTAGTGTTCCTCAGGAGTTCGATGTTATTTCCTATCCCCATTTCCTCTCTCATTCTGTCTGTATATTTTGATCTTTGTTTTCCTCTTGATCTTTTACCCTCCACCATGCCTGTCACTGCCAAGTTTTCTAATCCTTCTTTTCTCATCACGTGTCTAAAAAAATTTCTTCTGTCTTAACTTGATGGTAGTCATCAGTGTTCGTCTCTCTTCCATCATCTGTAGTATTTCTTCGTTAGTTCTCTTGTCTGTCCATGGGACCTTTAGCATCCTCCTATAAAACCACATTTCTGCCGCTTCCAGTTTCTTTTTAATCTTTTTTGATATGTGAAAATGTTACTGACTTTAAAAGGACATACATAATCTGTAGTATTTTGATGTCCTGAAAACAAATTTTACCATGATAATTTTTTACTGGCTCTTGTTTTGAAGATATTTCATATAACTCATTTTCTATGTTTTGCCAGGTAAATTTATCCAGTAGGACTGTAACAAGATGCTAAATAAACCTTAAATGGTATTATATTGCATCACATTGAATAATACCATCATACACACATTATCCAACGTTTATTGCATCATTTTCTGATGCAGTGCAGTACTATTGCCATCCTGCCAGGAGGCTGCTGAAGTAAGCTTAGGTCAGTAGGATACTACCGGTATATAAAGGTCAGTCAGGGAGGTTGAGCATTTAAAATATTTAAGACTTCATGGAATATTCAAAGTGCCACCAGCAGTGGGAGCCTTTCTTCAGAAGGTAAGGTAATCTGGTATTCTGTCCCGATATTGAGGGCCCTCATGAATGTCTTAGAAATCACTTATGATCCACAAAATGAAGACTATTCAAAATCAAGTCTTAAGACAATGGAAATTGTCTTCAATTTATTCTACTAGTGCATGCTATCCACTGGAAAGAGCCATATGATAACTTGAAGCAGCTACTGAATTCCATGGAGTATAACAAGTACAGCTGGCACCTCTGTGGTGATTTTAAAGTAGTAACCCTTTTAATGAGACTACAGCAGGGATACATAAAATGCATCTGTTTCTTATTTGAGTGGGATAGATGAACATGGGAATTGCATGCACTACTTGCTTAAGGAATGGACTCGCGGACAGAATGCAGCAGTTAGAGAGAAGAATATCCAGCATCCAGCTCTGATCGAGACTGACATAATTCTGTTACCACCCATTCACATCAAACTAGGCTTGATGACGAACTTTATGAAGGCCATGGTCCGGACTTCATCAGCTTTCCGATACCTGTATGAAAAAGTCCGTAGACTCAGTGAGGCAACGATTAAAGAGGAAGTTTTTGTGGGTCCTCAGGTTTGAGAGCTCTTTAAAGATGACCAGTTCAACACAATTTGCTGCATGATGATGCAAAACAAGCATGGAATGCTTTTCACGTTGTGTCTATAAACTTTCTCAGTAATGTTAGGACAAAAACTACAAGTAACTAGTAGAAGACCTGCTGATGTATCGGAAACTTGGCTGCAATATGTCTCTAAAGATCCACTTCCTTTATTGCCATCTGGATTTCTTTCCCCACTACTTTGGTATGGTTAGTGATGAACATATTCACCAAGAAATCACAACAATAGAAGAAAGATACTAGGGAAAATGGTCCACTACCATGCTGGTTGAATACTGCTAGACACTCCCTTGAGATGCTCCCGAACAACTGTACAAGAGACAGGCAAAGAAATTAAGACATAGTCAATGAGTTGATTTTTACAGCTATTAACCATAGGCCTATTATTATTATTACTGCCGTGCATTAGTGTAATACACAATAATTGCAGGTTACAAAAAACGAGAGCCAATTTTGCGTTTTGATTGTCATATTTGTGTTCAGTAAATAAAATTTAATAAGAAATGACTAATTTCATTTCAGTGACATGACTTGTAAAAATTTGTTGACCAGTGAATTATTGAAAAGGAGAAAACCTTTATTTACTAAATCCAGAGCTTGTATTGTTTTGATGCATTTCAGTATGTAATATTGTTTTTAAAAATTGAAAATGGATATTTGTAGATTTTGATGAAGCTGCCACAAAGAGAGAACATGAATTTCGTGTTCAGATTGATGAGTTAAGCAACACTGTTCTTGGTCATGAGATAAAGGTAAAAAACCAAAAGCATTTTGTCTCAGTTCACAGTCAATCATATTTTAAACACTTTATTGACTTCAGAGACTTGGAATTATGGTCTATAGACTTCTTTGGATTCAAAATGTAAAAGTTTTGTGACTGCAGATGCCAAACATATTGTTCTACTTTAATTATGACATCATATTTATTTGAATTTATGGTTGGATATCATCTCTTTTTCAATTTCTGAAGTTTCTGTGGATAAGAAACTATCTGGTATTCCATGTTGGAAATGGGTTTCCATGCACGGCTGCTGCAGCTGCTCATGAACTCTTATCAGCACCAAAAAGGTGCAATTTGGTTCCATGGCATAATAACAGAATGGTTTTGAATTGAAGAAGTGATTGAGGGCTGGACATATGCACTTTGTGGTCCATCTTTGTTAACTTCATATCAGAAATGATAATGAGAGAAGCTTTGAAGGAATTTATTTTGGGAGTAAGAATAAGACAACAGGTGATCTAAGACAGACAGACAGACAGACAGACAGACAGACAGACAGACAGACAGACAGACAGATGAAGTTATACAATTGAAAGAGAAAATATTGTCCTTCTCTTAATTAAATAAATCAAACGTAAATGACCAGCAACAGGAAAAGGCAGAGAGGTTGCACAAATGCACTGTGACTTGAAGGCATCTGAAAGAATAATGGCTTCAGCATAAATACTCAGAAAATGGTAATGGAAGTCATCAAGTGTTGCAACATATGGATGGAATAGAGCTGGAATGCAAAGGAAAAAGATCAATAGTTTGAGTTGGTTTAGTTGAAGTCAAAAGACAGTGTACATTATCCATGCTGTCAACTCATCTTCAGCTTCTGAAAGAAAGAGGAATTGTCTTGTAGCCGAAACTAACCACACGCTTATGTACGACACTCCCCCTTTTGCACATTGACGATGACGAAGTGAATATGATGACAACGACAATGATGATGATCCATATTTGTTTTGAATCTATGCTGAGCAGCTTTGCATGGCCTAGCATTTAGAATATGTGATAAAGTTTCTTGCAGTGTGAATTATGTGGTTCATTGAATTTTTCACTGTCTTTTTTTCTCTTCAGGTGAAACTGTTGACCAAGGAGTTAGAATTGGCAAAAGCCGCTCATGAGACAGATGGAAAGGAAATGAGGAACGTTAGAAGTACTCATCAGGAATTGGAGAAGCAGCTGAAGAGGAGGGAGTGGGAGATGGAGGAGATTAAAGCATTGAGAGACGTCAGGTCCATGCACAGTTCATGCTTTACCTTATGTCCATTTATTTGCTTCGACTCCAATTGAATGTTCTCTTTCAAAAAATCTTCTTCAATATGATAACGTAAGCGGTATTAGCACTTTGAACAGCTTCTGTTTTTTCAATCATTAAATTATTTCCATGGTTGCTTTGTTTTTTTTTAGAATTTCTGAACTTGAAGAGAAAGTCAGTGAAAGTGACGAGAGAATCAAGCAGCTTGAAGATGATTTTATGAGAAAGTAATGACAGTTTCAGAATTATACATTTCCGTTCATGTACAGGAAAACGCATTTGAAAACTGCATCTAAGAATTTGCATTGAGGCATCAGTTGATGGTCACTTGAAGCCGAATTGATTGGTGAGAAAGAATATGAGCACAATGGTTCATGGAATTTCAAGTGATCAGTTTCATGTTGGGTGATTCTGGATAAGGGCTCATTCATATAGTACATACCCAAAAAAGGCATATTTTCAACCCCTCCCCTCTTTTGCACACCGCGTACAGCCGTACATGTGCAAAATCTTCTAAATCTAGCCCCTTCCCCTCAGTGCGTACGTGCTATATGTAGGGCTTTTTTTGTAAAAAAAATATTTTCCGGAGCGCAACAGTCGGAAGTCACTTGTCAACATGACGTAGCTATATATATATATATATATATATATATATATATATATATATATATATATATATATATATATATATATATATATATATATATATAATGATTATAATTAATACAACAATGTATAGATAGATAGATATAGTTCTAAATTTTCTATTTAATAATTTAATTTTGCAAAAAACCAGCCTTCGGATTTTCCGGAACGCGGTCCAGATTTTCTGGAGCGCCGCTCCACCTCGCTCCGGCACAAAAAAGCCCTGTCTATATGGATGGACCCTAAGATGGATCAGCGTCTAGGAGCCGATATGTTTTGAGTGTTGATCAGAAGTGCCTGTGAATTCAGTGAATTCCACAGTCGCTGTTGCATCACTGAAGAGGCTCATTTGCCAGGTGTAAGGTGTGATACACCTGAAGTGCCATGCAGTGGTGTAGCATGGGTTGGCATCATCTGGGGCAAAGCAGGTACTGTGCCCCTAACTTTTGTCAAATATGCCTTGACAAGCAAAAAAAGATTCCTGTCATATTTCTGACATTGCAAGAGATTCTGATAAAGTAGCTGCAGCTTCATTTCTTTGTCAATGGCTATTTTTAAATGTATTATTACTTGCTTTTTCTCTCGGTTCAACTGAAATTTTGCACACTCAAGAATTTTGCGTCCAGGGCAACCGCCCCTCTGCCCCCTTACTATGCCACTGGTGTTGCATGATCTGGTTGATTACCTGTGGGTGGTGATGGATGAGGGAGCAGAGATAGGAAGGTCGATGAAGTGCATTGAACTTTGTGGTCCAAAAGGACCCTCCTGGAATCAATCTTATGCATGGATTTATGCTGTTAAAACTGCATTTTCTCTTTTCTTTGTTGCTGGCATATCTTATGAAGTTGTTTCATTTCTCAGCAGTCATCCTATTGCTTTTGAGATTTTCTCTTTTATGAAGCTGTCTTATTTTATAATTTATTACTAAATACTTTGACATTTGTTAGTTATCTTATAATTGTAAAATGAAGCAGATCTTTCACTGGATGAGATGATCATATTTTACATATTGTTTATTTTAAATGACTGTGTAACATGTTTTCAGGCATTTAGAGTTGGATCAGGCACTTAGGCGTAAGGACGTGGAATCTTCTAGAGCTCGAGAGTTGTGGGTTGAACGGGAAGCTCAATTGCTCTTAGCCATTGAGTCTCTTACAGAGAAATCAAAAGAGTCTGAAGCGGTCATTCGTCAGCTGCAGTGGAACTTGCAAGATGCAATTAAGGAGAAAGGAAATGTCACTGAAAAGTTTGTGCAACCAATTTTTCCCATATTTGTAGAAATTAGAATTGAAATATTCATTTAAGAGACAGAATCCTGTGGATTTTCTTCACTAAGTATTAAGTCATGTTAGCATTTAAGGAATTCTTAGTTGCTTTTCTTTCGACCTTCTTTCTTTATTGCCATTTGCAATTGGCTGATGCAATGCATATAATCATGTAACCAGCATCAATAGGAAGCTGTTGTAGTGATTGATAATGTCATTTGCTTTCTTACTTATCAGTTGGATGCTTTTTCACATCTGAAGTCAAAATATGCACTTGGCCACATTGCATATTTAAGCTGCCTGCCCAGATGACGGCTAATGTGTCCTATTCTACAGCTGGATCCATTTGACACTTGTAGCATATTGTAATGGTTTACCTTGGGAGAGCATATTTATGATTTGCTACATATAGGGGGAAAATGTATTCGTTGAAGGCCTCATCCCTAAAGCCCAGAAGGGCAAACAGCTACAGAATACTGTGGGGCAATGTGGCTTTATTGTCCCTTGTACTTGTCCTGGAATTGAACTATCTGTGATGAAGCATTGTTAATAATAAGACCAATTGAACAGTTGTAAGGGTTCTGCTTAACAAGTATCATTTTGAATCCACTGCTATCTTTTGTTTCATTTTATTTTCATGTTTTTCTCTGCTTGAGCATGTTGTTTTTTTCAGAAATAATGAAATGAATGTTTAATATTTAGTGTAACACATTTGTGAAGCAGTTTCATGAATTTTGTAGATTTGAGGCTGAAATTTCAGACATAAAGGCAAGATGGGAGCGTCATGTTGCAGAAATTTCACATGACAGCGTCACAAAGGTTGTGCACATGAGTGCACTGCATGAAGCCGAGGAAGCAATGAAAGACGAACTTCTCCGTCGTAAACAAGACATTGAACGGTAACATCATTATCAGTAAATTTCCATCCATTTTTTTTAGATCTGACAGAATGGCAGATGATTTATGCATTCAAATTGCTTGGATTTGGATGCAATAGGTAACCATTGTTCTATTTTAGTGAATATAAGTGTTGTCTGTTTGTGTCAGATATAAGAAAGATCTTGTGGATGCTCTGGAAAGAGAGTCTGCATTGGAAAGAGCCAAAGTCCAGGCAGATCTCGATTGGCAGAGGCGTTGTGAAGAGCTGGAAAGACTGAACTACCAGAGATCAGAAGATCTAGTGAAAAATCTTACAAAGTCTAGGGATGAGGTTAATTTCTTTTCTCCGTTTTGTCTTTCTACCACTTTCCGCTTTGTGTGATTCTGTGTTTTTAAAGTAGTATTAAAACCCCTTTCATCTCTTTGTGATGAAGTATTGTAGTACTAGTACATTGACTGGAAAGTTAGTTTGTGATATGCCTAAAAATTTTCTTTTAATTTATCTGTTGTAACTGACAAAATTTATTATCATTGCTCAGATTCTAAGTATCTTCTGCTTTTACAGGATGTGAATCTTGGCCCTTGAGTGCTGTTTGATTGTTTTCAGGCCCTGGCGACCGTCGAAGAACAGAAACTGCAGATGGAGAAGATGGAAAAGATGGTGAAGATGTTGCAGAAAGAAAGAGATCAAGCTTTGTCTATGCTTACGAGGCACGGCCTCAAGATCGATCATCACATTGAGGTGGAACTCCTCTCTGCCTTGGCTCTTTTGCGTTTTCTGCTGTTTGATAAAGAGTTTTGTCAGTTTTGCCGGTTCAACATCAAATGTCTACTCTAATTCATCCAGGAACAGCACCCGCTCCATAGAGACAGACCATTTCAAGGGCTATACTCATACTCTGCTCTTGTCTTCCATGTGACTTTTCTATTTTTTGGTTGGATATCCAGCCAATGATCTGTCAGATTCACTACCCTCACTGCTACTGCCGATTGAGGGGTTGTTAGCCACCCTTTCAGGGTTCTCGTCAGGCCTGCCCACCTTGTGTTGCGCCCAAGGTAACACTTCAGTCGAAGTCTTCATCACTCATGGTTTAGCCCTGATGAGCAATCTCCTACTCGGATGTTTATCCCCCCACCACTTTGAGGTCACAGGTTAGATTTGTTATTTGAATTGCCATGATCTTTAACAAAGAAAGTTGAAAGTTATGTTTTTGTTAAACTTCTTTGTCGAAGGTTCCAATTGGTGGATCCGTGTCTGAGATTGCAAGCCTTCGTGAACAGAATCAGAAACTGCAGATGGTCATAAAGCAGATGAAGGATGACATGGAATCACTGACGACCAACATTCATAGCAGACCGGACTCCAACGGACAAGGACTCGACGCGGGTAACAATCTCAAGGCTCACAATTGGATGTTGATGCCTACGATAGTGAGGCCCACTGTATGACAACTTAGAGGTTTATGAGGTTTAGAGAAATTGAGTTATCTTAATAATGGGACAACACAGCCATTGATCTCACGGGCCACAAAAGCTTTCAAATGTGGGTCCTTGAGGATTGGTCCAATTCAGACCAAATAACTTGAAAACTCAGACTTCATTTTCCTTACACTCTTTATGTAATCAAAATAATGTTGAAAGAAGCCTCTTTTGGTCAATGATTATTTAACCAAAAACTACTGACCATGTGCCTGATGCCTACCACCGCTGAGTCAGCGTACTTGCAATAGAGACTTGCCGTTTGAGTAAAGTTGTTTTCTTCAAGAGAATCTGACCTGAGCAACATAGGATGCCATTTGCACTGAAATGGCTGTGAATTCAAAGGTGCTTGGATATTTTGCTGATAAGGTTTTCACTTGTGAGTAATTTGGAAGATTCCAGAAAAATTTGTTGGCAGCTTTTATTCATTTTGTTCTACCTCTAAATAAAAATCATGTCAGATCAGGTCTTCGTACTCCAGCTGTGTCCATCTATCGACTTCTCCATGACATCTCTCCAAAGTTCTCTGACCTTTGCTATTTCTTTCAAAATCATCCAGTGTCTTCTGCCAGTTTTCTGTTGAGATTCAGCCCTGCCATGTGCAGATACTCATCCAAACTGTCCACCCATTGTCTTTTCAGTCTTCCTTTATATCTTCTCCCCTCTGGTTTTTAGTTGAAAATTCGTTTTGGCTTTCATATTTCTTCCATTCTGAGTATGTGTCTGGTCCATTTCATTCTTCTCTTTCTGATTACTTCCATGATGCTCGGTTGCAGTGTTCTCTCTCTAACTTCTTCATTTGTTTTATGTCTTTGTATCCAATCCTTAGTATTATTCTAAGCCATTTATTTTCTGTTGCAAATATTTTTTCTCAAATTCTTTTTTTATGGTCCAAGATTCACATCCATGTATAAGTGTTGGTATTACACAAGTGTTGAGAATTCGTATTTCTGTTTTCAGTAGTCTTTTCAATTCCAGTCTTACCAGGATTCATTGCTGCTTCTTTAGATTTTCGTATTTCTTCCTGTAGTTCTTCAGTTTATTTAGATATCCAGTTCTTTTTCCCTATCTTTCTGTATCCTACTTCCTCCTCTGCTACTTTGTTAATTTCTGTCTTGAAATTTTCCCATGCTATTTCCGGATCTTTGTCATTATCTGTCATCTATTTGATTTAATTTTTCTGTTCCGAATCGCCTTTTCCTTGGCACTTTTGAAGAAGAAGAGCTTAACAACTTTTATCTCGGACACAACAAGGTGGTTATCCAAATTAATTTCTGCAGATCTGTATACTCTTGCCTTTCCACTGATGTTAACCACTCTTCTCTAGTGATGATATCATCTATCAGGTTTTCAGTTTTGCTATGTGAAGAGGTCCAAGTGAGTTTCCTACACATTTTTTGTATCAATTGAGTGTTGGTTATGCACAAATTGTTGTTGCTGCATAATTCAAGTAATCTGGTGCCATTGTCATTTTCATCCCCTTGTACTCAATGCTTTCCTATAATTTTTCCCCATATTCCAAAATTATTCCCAACTTCTGCATTGAAATCTCCTAGGAGCAAAATAAAGTCATGTCTTGATGCCATGTCTATGAGATGCTGCAAGTTGTTATAAAATTTGTCCTTCTCCTCATCTGAACCTCCTTCTGCAGGTGCATATGACTCAATTATGGTGATGTCAACATTCTTGCATCTCATTCGGATTTTAATTAGTCGGTCACTAAGGAAAGTCACATCAGTAACTGACCTCATGAAACCTGACTCCAGGGCAATTGCCAATCCGTGTTCGTGAACTCCTGTCTCATTTCCACTGTACCATATTGTGTATCCATTAATCGTCATTCTCCCACATCATGCCCAGTAGGTTTCACTTATTCCACATATCTTGATGTTTAGTTTCTTGAGCTCTTTCGTCAGACAAAAGCACTTCCCGGTGCTGTACATTGTACGTACATTCCAATGTCCTACTCTTTCTTTCTTTTTGGCTGAGATTACATTGCTTCTTGCCATTTCTTGCTTCTTCATAAGATTCGGTATTGAATTTTGCCTCTTTTCTCACTTGATGCTGTTGCCATGGTGCATCGACGATCGGCGCGAACCTTTTTATCCTGGGCGATGTCCAGGCCAGTATGATTATCTTCGGTTTGGAGTGTCGTGCTGATTTGTGGATGTTTTTTCCCAAGGCGGTGACCATTCCTTGACTGGTGTTTCTGGTTGGCCATAGTGTGTCCTATCCAGTTTATACCCGCCCTCTAGGCATACCTGCATGCTCTGCCTGCTTCCACCTTCGCTGCCTGCCTTCTTTATAACTAGGTGATGCCATCATCACCGTTGAGGACTTCATCCATACCCTGGGCTGGGGGTTTGAGCTTGGAGTTTACCTTCTCCTAGACGGATTTGTCTGAAGAGGCTTAGCAAGCTCCATCTGCCTCTGCTTAGTTTCAGAGTTTTCATTCACCTAGTTCATCCCTAAAGAGGGTAAGCACTGAGCAGTGGTGGATTATTTGATGGCGGCCTTGACTCGCCATATCAAACTCAGTCATTGGGTTCTTGTGATATTTAATCTGGTTGGTGGTTCCACGCACCAACCAATCAAAAGTCCAACAGTGGACTGAGTGCATTGTATTTCAAAGTGATTTGCTGTGCTTTTCAACATTTTAACATCAGGTTACGTTAGAAGCCTTGAAGAGGATCTGAGTGCTTTGAGAATCAAATATCGTGAACTGGAACTTAGATTCCATGACCTCGAGACGATCCCCGGTTCAAGTGCAAAGCCTCTGGAAGATCAGTTGCCATTTCACGACAACGCGGCCGTGAACGCTCACTTGGAACAGCTGAACAACGCAATCAGTGTTCTACGAAAAGAGAAAGTGGATCTGACGGCACAGCTGAGGAAACAGCAGACAACAGCTATGCATCTTCAGGGTCGCATTGATCAACTGTCAAAGCAGGTCTCGACATTTATTCAATGCATGAAAATACCAATGATTGAAATGAGTTAAATATTTGTGTCATGCACCTTTAACTACCGGTACATTATAAGATAATCTAGAATGAATGTTACAAAATGCAATTACTGTAAATGGCTGCATTAATGAATAATAATAAAAATCTGATGACCTTTAAAGACTCATTGCTGCCTTTAGTTGTTGTGAATTTGTGTTTTTAATTTTTGTTGTGCTATCTTGTCTGCTAATGTTGGCTCCAAGGAGTAGCATCACACAATTCGATAAGTCCTTCGACTGTGTCATTCAGCTTGTTTATTTTTCAGACGAATGTTTTTCTCTTAATTTTCTTTTGCCCGTGTTTAGCCGATGGAGAAGCAGTTGCAGATTGATCAGCTGCATTATGAGCTGAACGCTTGTAAGCGTCGAAGTGAAACAGAAGTGCTTAGCCTTCGTCAGCGTATTTCTGATTTGGAACTCCAGGTGACAGAAGCGAGGAAAGAGGCGGATGAGTATTATCGAGCAAACACGGAGAGCAACATGGAGGTGACTGCACTCGCGAATCAGGTGACCACCTCCTCATCATCTCACTGCGATCTGTCTCTTTTTTCTTTTTGTGCTTTAGAATTTACATTATGATTGCTTCTAGATGCACCTGACAGAAATTTGAAATACGTTTATTATTACTTTTGAAGGGAAAGTGAAGTTGATCATATATTGTTACAATAAAGAATTTAATATCAATTGTTGTACCATTAATTTATAAGTTCTCTGTTTTTACTAGGTAAGCAATTAAGCATGAAATAGAATTTGACTGGAAAGAGGAAAGCTCCCCCTCCCCTAACATGCAGCTCCCCACTGCAAAGGCTCTCTGGCAAATGGACATGATGATATGAGAGCAATAGAATCTAGAGTGGCATTCATGCCTCCATGTATCATGGCTTGTAGTTGAGCTGTTCGTTGTCACTCTTTGCCTCTCACTGGAAAACAGCAGATGCTATCCATCGTCATACTGCCTTTCTCTCTTATACTGAGCACCGTATTTGGACTATTATCAGTGTTGTATGAAGTACTCAGTTTGAGTACTCAAGTAAAAGTAAAAGTATTATGTCATTTATTTACTTAAGTAAAAGTAAAAAGTACTTATGAAAATAGTTACTCAAGTAAAAGTAAAAAAGTACTCCCCAAAAAGTTACTTTTAAGTAAAAAGTACCGCGATAGACGGAATCGTCAACAGCTCCACATTATCATGTTAAATCACATTTTTATTAGGGCCTAATATTTTAAACAACATGCAGTAGCCTCAACAGTCAACACGTAGGCCTACATATATCAGGGCTGAAAATGTGGTTTTAAAACCTAGGTTTTTTAGGGTTTGAAAAAAACAACTGAAAAAGTCAAAATTTAGGCTTTTAGGGTTTTGTTCTATAAAAAGAAAAATGAAAACTCATATTTAATGTCCTTCAAGTTTTTTACTATCTGCAGACAGAGAAACATACGTGTGGCACAAATTTAGAGAAAGGTTTATACTTTATGGGCTTTGACATGTGAGAAGAGTATAGCAAATGGTTAACCTAAAAATCTAAATTTTATCTGTATAAACCTAGTTTTTTTCAGCCTTGACGCATAGGCCCTATACACCATTAGCTTCTACATTAGCAGCGTCAAAAGTAGCCAGAGCTTGTTGTTCATTCTAACAACCTTGCTTTGGGACTAAGTAAGTACGGGAAGCTGGGAATAATTAAACACCATGTTTGAACAGCAACACAAGTAAATGCAACAAAAGTTGGCGATGAGAAATTTTACTTGTAACGAGACGTGAAAGACATAATGTAACGAAGTAAAAGTACTAATATTTGAATGAAAACTTACTTCGTTACAAGTAAAAAGTACTCTGCAAATTGTGTACTTCGTTACAGTGCGAAGTACTCAGAATTGTACTTAAGTATTGTAACGCGTTACTTCTACTTCGTTACCGCGCAACACTGACTATTATTCACAGACAAATTGGAAGGAAGAACAAAAATAAATATCAGAGTATTATTTCAATGAAAAGCTCCTTTGCTGTTATTAATTTTAATGATAGTTTGCTTGTGATTAAGACGCTATCATCATTATGATTGTCATCATCACTTCATGATCTTCATTCTTAAGATGATAAACTCCCTTTACATTCATATTTTGATAAGTTATCGAAATTAATTTAGTGCTACTGGTGAATTAATAATCGGTTTGTGGTGTTGTTTTATTGACTGAAAAGGTGTCACAGCTGAAGTTGGATCTCGCTTCTGCTAATCCATCAGTCAACTTTGGCGCACAGGTGACAAATGTTTATAACTTAAGACAAAGTTTTTGAATGACTCTTGGAATGTGTGGATTTCCAACACTTACATCTGATCTGCAACTGATTTGGTCGAATGAATAACTTCAGTTTTATTCATTGTTTCAATGAATGTTATAATCTTGTTTTCTGATTTAGGAATTAGTTATTCAACAGTTGGAAGATGTCATCACCAGACAGTCTCACCACCCAGCATCCAGAAAAACTGCTGTGAATGCGGATGGAGAGGGGCAGGGGGAAACGGTGGATGCTTATAAAGAAAGACTCAAGATGGCAGTCAAGGACTTGATACAGATTGCTAAGAAAAATAAAGTTCTCACAGAAATAAACAACCGACTTCTTTCTGAAATGGCAAGAAATGGTCAGCATCTTATTCTTAGTAATGGGTTTTTATTGGCTTAATAACTGTTTTCAGATCTGTTATTTGCTAAGTGAAATGTCTGTAGTAAAGTTCTTGTGATGTGTTCATTGTTTCAGCTAATGTGTGACCCTTAAAATTTTGACCATATTCATAATAGCCTGTTTCCCATTTGTGAATTAATTCTTATAAAATGATCAATTTATTTTCTCAAGCAGTGTTGAATCACATTATTAGGTTAATGGAGAATGCAATGGCAGAGCAGTAACAGTAGGTTCAAGTGGAGTGCAGATTGAGTTATGAAAATGAGGTTGATCAAAATGGCATGACATGTTGAAATATTTACATGACAGGCTAATGCCTCCTAAACCGCTTTAAAATTGCATTATTATTATTTTCTTGTTGTTGTAATTATCGATCTCAAATGACTTCTAAATGTTACTTTGTAATTGCATTTTGCATATCTGCTGTAGTTGTCTTGCCTGAAATGCACATTTAAAGTCGTTTCATTTGATGGTTGAAATGATGTTTCAATGATAACCAGCAGTTGATGATTGCTTTAGGCATAAGGCCTTCCTCCATGAAACAGCCTCTGCCTATTCAGCATCAGCACAGCTCAGCTAAAGTAAATCAGTCAGTACAGAACAAGTTACAGCAACTGGAGGAATTGCAGTATCAGATAACCAGACAGGTTGGTGCATATTATGTGGTTCCTTCAGAATGGAAAATCGCTCAAACTGAAAGTTTAGTTCTTTTACATAGAATGCCTTTGTAGAGAAAAAAAACAGATTAACTTGGTTTTAAATCAATATTTTCTCTTCATCTCCAGAATGTGTCTGCTTGTTTTAGAGAAAAAGAGGCTTTACAAGTTTAAATACTTCTCCTACATAGTTAGTCCCGGTTGTTTTGGTCTGCATGATTTACCTAAATTTTACCACTTGGATTTGATCCCGGTCTTGGGATGCTGATGTCAGATGTGTTTGGAAGAATTTGCTCAAATGGCCATCTGTTGTTTGGTTTTGCTTTTGTTGGTTGAAGAGAACAGCAAAGCAGTCACTCGAGTGATGTCAAAGTCACTCCTTGAAACAAACTGATTGTCATCCAATATCAAACTGTTTAACTGAGGCTCGTTATTATTAATGGCGTCCATGGAGTAGAAGCCTCCACTGGAACTATAATCAATACACCATGTTTTAAGCAGCTTGGTCTCTATTTCACAAAATCATTGATATTAGAGCTAAAAATTGTATTTAATATGATTAAATTTGAGTACTTCTCATAAACAGTAAATTATGTGATCCCATTGGCTGTATTTTCCATACATATGAGAGTTATTGAGTGGAACAAGCTACCATTAACCTCACATGTGTTTAGTTTTTTTTACATGTATAGTGTACAAAGGACAATCACTGCTTTTTGGTGTAGGAGTTGGCGTTAAGAGGCAGAAGCCAAGGACCTTCTGACCAAATCAACGCTCTGGAAAGTGATGAAACTGAGCTGCATTCAATCCTCAAGAAGCCCGTCAATCATTTAGGCATGTGCACTTTTGTTAGCCTTTTTGATCTGCTTCATTCTGGCAACAACAGACGAAACATAAAATGATCTCTGCATTAAAATCAAGTTTTCTTGTGTGTTTAAAATACCCGGCACACTACCGGTAGTTATAGCTCGGAATATTTTACATTTGATGTCTAGGTTTATAATGCAATGTAATGGTAAGTTTTTATAGCTCCCCTTTTTATGCAGCTCAGAGACACTGTATATAGTTATTGTTTCTGGTAAAGAAATAGGTCTCAAGCAAACAACGTGAATTTTAAAAGAGATTGGCATATGGATGACATCTTATCCCAGATTATGTCAAGGCAGCAAGTCAGATTACTGAATGAAGCTCCATGCATTATGTATTATGTGTTCAGACTAGTTAGTATCCTCATACTTTGGCTGGTTTGCTCTATTCTTGCTCAAAATTTTCAGCAGATGATTGTTTTGATATGACTGCAGACTAGAATGTCTGTATGGTCTATATTTTATTGTACATGCATACAGAATTCTGCCGTGTTTTTTACCAAGTAAATATCAGAGATGTTACTCCATGTTGCAGATACAAGTTGTAATCTTTAAAATTGTGACAACATTCATCCGTTAAGAAGGCCTAGATGTAGACACAGATATTATACATTTATTTGAAAATGAATTGAATAGATTATTTGGTTTACTCTCTAGATTTTGTGATAATTCTGTTTTAGATTACCAACCTGGGAGGCAGAAATCTCCATTGATTTCAAAGAATGAATCACCTTCAAATTTCCAGTTGAGTAATTCATCGCTAGGGGGAGAATCATTGCAGGAAATCTGGGGGCTCATCAGCGACAATGCAGTTATGACACCAAGTCCTGGAAACTTGCACCAAAATGCTCGTAAATATCCTTTGTGTTGATTTTTATTATACCTGCTTCTAGAATTCCAGCTTCTTTTTTGGCAAATAAATGTCAGACGTTACTTCATAATCTTATGTAATGTCAATACTAATAAATATATGTGAATCTTGGACCATAAAGAAAGAATTGGAAAAACGTAATAGTAACAGAAAATAAATGGCTTAGAAGAATACTAAGAATTGTATACAAAGAACATATAACAAATGAAGAAGTTATAGAGAAAGAACACTGCAACCAAGCATCATTGGAAGTAATCAGAAAGAGAAGAATGAAATGGACCAGACACACACTCAGAATGGAAGAAATAAGAAACCCAAAACTAATTTTCAGCTACAATTCAGAGGGGAGAAGGTCTAAAGGAAGACTGAAAAGACAATGGGTGAACAGGTTGGAAGAGGATCTGCACATGGCAGAGCTGAATCTCAATGGAAAAAGTGACGGAAGACACCAAATGACCTTGGAAGAAATAGCAAAGGACAGAGGACTTTGGAGAGATGTCATGGAGAAGTCGATAGCTGGACACAGCTGGAGGATGAAGACCTGACCCGACATTATAATAGATGCTGATGTTTGGTAATGCTGGGTAGTGGTTGATGTAAGTGCACTTCAGTGTTGTACTACACTAGCAAATAGCTGCACATGGCTGGGAAACTGTTACACTCAAGGTTGAAATGCTATGACTTTAAATAATATTCATAATAGCTGAAGCTTGAGAATTCTGAATATTTTGTTAGAATTTAAGGCAATTTGCTGCTGAAGTCTAACACTTCGGCAAACATTCATTCCGTGGTTACAATGGCAAAATGTTTTATATTTGAATTCTTTCACGCAGTATTAGCTGCAGCCACAGATGATGCCTCAAGTCCGTTTGTTCATTTGCAGCAGCAGAGTCTCAGAGAGTTACGTCGGCCGACAGTTGGATGGTGACCGGAGCACAACCACCAATAACTCAGAAGCAAAACAGCAACACTGCAAAGAGGAAACAGAACATGTCATCAAAGGCACAGGGTCGGCTGAAGCCTCAACAGAGGCACAAACCCGTCGTTGCCAATTATAACCGATTGCGAGGAAGTACAGATTCACTGTAACCACAACTGATGACACAATCAAAACCAACATAATCCAGAATGTTATCTACCTCGTATTGAAGTAATAATAAAGTTTTGTGATGTTGACCCATTTAACTGGTTCACATCTGACAATAGGAGATATTCATATCTCAAGCATTCGCAAATTCACTGGTATGGAGCAGCAGGGGTGTAAATACGACCAGTGTTCTTTATGTCCTGACATGGGTATTTTTGTGAAGGTGGTGTCCCTATGGGTGTGGACACGGGTGTATTTTGGCTACGAAACAAATACAGTTGTGTCAGAATCCCAGAATAGCATTCCCATTATAGTCAGATTTGGCTACATAATTAATTTTTTCATGTTATAACATATATTACATCTTTAACGTCTTAAAAAGTCCGACAGAAAAGGTCACCTCTAGTTTTCTGTGGTTTTTCAGTGTCCTGAAAAGTCTGCAAAGCCAAATGTGTTTTCTGTTGAGAAATAAGGACACAGCCGTTTTTCTAACCAGGTTTGCACCCCTGTGAAACGGACATTAATATGGCCTGCATAGCGCTCTATGCTTGTGCTCAGTGCATGCGTGTTTAAGATTTATAACCCGGTTTTTATTTGCAATTATTTGAAAACATTTTTATGATAATAAGGTTTGTAGCATGTTTCTGTAAAGGTAAAATATAAGTCAATTCAAAAAGGTAAAGAGCATCAGAAAATTTTACCAAGCTCATTTTTGACAATTTGTAAACAAGATGAAGAAAATAATAGTTGTCTGTAAAGTTCTCATGGTTTTAATTGTTGCAGTTTATGTACACTCATGCATTCCTGTCAAATTCTAAGGGTCCATGTTGGGTTCAGTCTCTTGGCTGCACAGTGCACATTAAGTACATGGCTAGACAGCAGCAAGAATGTCATGTGTTTGTTTCATAACCTTTTGAACTCTAGCTATTAAGGTTGACACTTTGTGTGTGTGTGTGTGTGTGCACTGTGCATGCACGCACATGTGCATATGACTCTTCAAAGATTAATCAACAACACAACAGAGTATTTGTTAAGGATTTCAATAACTTTAACTAAATCATCTCAACTTCATTTATAAACAGTTGCTTTGGAAAAATACAAGTCAAGCACAAAATTGAGAGCAAAAATCGAGGCTCTGAAAATATAGTTAGGCAATGTTTGGCAAAAAAGCATTACATGAATGAGCGTCACAACCCTGCTTTTTAAATTCTGTAACATATTAAAAAATATTAATAGCACGTTTAATCATATTCTTCTGAATGAAAATCAGATCAAATACAAAATCATTCTCATTTTGAAAAACAAGATACAGTTTTTTTTGTTCAACTGATTTCACCCCAAGAACCAACTCAGATATGAAAATCTCAAAAGCAAAATGTTGGAAATGCTTTGATCTTTCACCAAAGAAAATAGACCCTAAAGTATTCAGTAAATGATCACCATTTAATCAACTAAGCATAAAAGTAAATGCACTGAGTATCATAATTTCATGCATATTACCTGTACAGGTAATCATTGCAAATAAACAAAACACCATACCAGTAAATGCTTTTAACAACAGTAAATACTTAACCAAACAATAACAACAGCACATTGTAACCCTGCATTAGTACGTTTCAGTTAAAATATATGTATCTAAAATCTTAATGGAGTAACAGCTTCCACTAATATGAGGCAATACAATGTGTCTTTCTAAACACCATTACTATAAGGCAAGCAACAAACAAATGACGACAGAGAAACTTGCAAGTGGCCTGAAGTGATGAAAATTCTGCAATACTTAATAATAATTGAAGCCACTCAGGTAGACCAAAATATTGATAAATCAGTAGTTGGGAATTGCATGCATATATATAATTATATATATATATATATATATATATATATATATACACATATATACATATACAAGCACTAGGGTTGTACCAGATTTCAGTTCCGGCAGATCCAATTCCAGCTGCCTTCTGGCAGGATTTAGCTAGATCTGTGCTGCATTTATGGGATGCAAATTTTCAATGTTTCTCATAACAGAAATCATTCTTCCAGTGACAAGGCAACAGCATTACTGCTGAGATAACACTGTATTACAGTCAGACATCACTTTAGACTCAACATCCAGATCCCATTAGATGGTGAGGTGCAAGTGTGCACCCAACACTAAAAGTGTAGGTACATACTGTTCATTACAGTAGAATGCTCCAGCAGATCCGATCACTGACCATGCAGCAGCCTTCTACTGTGTAATGATGAGATGTTAATCAACTCATTCCTTCTTGACTGTGAGGGTTCACTGCCACAAAGAAAACGATGTATTTTTGTTGATTCTGCCATTGTGGTTTTTACCAGGGAAGGGGAGAATTTCCTGGTCACTGCTTGCTGACTTGTCCATTCTTTCTATAGCAGGGGAAAGGGGGCATATTGCAGTTATTTCCCCACTGGTCTGACCCTCAAATACCACTTGAGCATCTACGCCAACAGTAACTGGGAAACTGCACTATCTTATAAATGCAGTTATAACTTGGTCATACATTTGATTTTCCAAAGTTTTAAATTTCAAAGTTACCAGTACTCTAAACAGAATGACTAGAAAGTTAGAATCAGGTAACTAACTGATTGATTGGCATATAACCGGCATGACGTCTTTGGTTAGTACTCAGTAGGGCATAACAATGTTGTTGGGCAACTGTCCACAGATAAGCTATAATAATAAGCAGCCAAGAAATGCAGTTTACTAGTTATTTTGTAAATCCTGCTCCAGATGGATTTCACTCTGAAAATCCAGCTCTGGCCAGATGGGAAATTTTGCACTCCAGTACAGCTCTTATATATATATATATATATATATATATATATATATATATATATATATATATATATATATATATATATATATATATATAAATTGCTTATGCACTTTTATAGCACCATTTACAATACCCTTAGGCATAAATCGATGTTACTCCATATCCTAATGGTAAAAGACCAGATCAATCCACATGCTCAGTTATTTGGAAGACCTCACAGAAAGATGAAGACAGTTTCAAAACCTTGATCTGCCACAGAGAAAGCTCTTTTGCCAGTTTTAGTAACAATTATTAGGCATGAATCAGCAAATCTTGTTCAATAGCAATGTTTTGGATGATATAATTATTAATATATATATATATATATATATATATATATATATATATATATATATATATATATATATATATATATATATAGTTACTGTATACATACATTCAGTATAAAGATCAAAAAATAAAATATGAGACATTTAAATATCGTAACATTGGTACTACAATTGAAAACTGCTGGAAAAGTCTTAGCCAAATTATAAGTCATAGAATAACAACAATCAAAAAAGCAATATGTGTGCACAATTGTGTACGCTGTATATATGTTAAGTTCTAAAGCTTATATACAGCCATTTAAACAACACAATTTTCATAAAATAATAATAAAAAATAGTGAGACAATTTAACTGTGATTAAATAATTACAACAGAGAAAGAAAATTAAATTACCAGTATCTAATTTTCCCCCACAGAAAAGTAACTACCATTGATTGTAGTTGGTCTCTTAAAATCACACTGTTTTTAAATGCTATTAATAAATCTATTCTTTAAAATGTGTAACTGTAACAAAGTACCAATCATCATAACATCAACAAGATACCATATTTCAGAGTTACAATTCCTAATAATTCTAAATTCAAAACTCGTCATTTCAGCTAATTTGATTCCAAAAACCAGTTGCTTAGAGATTCCTTTGAAAAGTTACATTTTGTACAAAGAAAGTTTTTATAAACAAAGCAGTGTTTTGTCACTGGGTAGCCACTTGGTAATAATTTTAGCCTTAACCCTGTCGCCCCGCAAAGCAGCTTTTGCTCCCAATACCAGTCCCCGTAAGGCCGCTCTGAGGTTTTCTGGTTTTCTGCATCTTTTCCTCATCCCCGCACAGCCGGTTTTGATTTTCTTCATGGTATTAAATATTCTATGCTGGAAGTATTCTATGCTGGAAGTTCGTTGGCAACCCTACTTGTGTAAGTAATAATAATTACCCGTAAGTAAGTAAAGTAAAGTAAAATCTTGTGGATTTCTATAGCGCCTTGGAAAGCAGCACAACAGTAGCTGCTTATTCTTAGGCGCTCAGTCTCTCTTAAAATAGCTATGGGGAAGGTATGTGATCAGCCAGGCAATAGTCAACATCCAAAGGGCAGTGAGGCTAGGTTGTTACAGCTATAAAGGATATGATTTTAGAAAAAGGAATGATTTAAGTTTAGACCTGAAGACTTGAGGAGATAATGCAGGAATTATAGGAAATGAGGATTCAGATTTTATTGTTTAAAAGTGTCCAAGTCTGCAGAGGGAAGCTGGGATCGAGTTCCAAAGTTCAGGCGAGGCGTATGAGAAGGCACGGTTGCAAATTTTCAGGGATGACTGATTGAGTGGGCGTGACAGAGTGAGGTAAGATGATGAACGTGTGGGTCGAGGAGGCTGATGGGTTAATAGTGATCTAAGGTAGACAGGTTTTGATTATGTGTCTGTGAAGGCTCAACATGCTTGAAGGATTACCATACGAAAAAGGAATTCTGGTGATAAAACTGGAACATATCAGATTATAGTACCGGAATCAGATTGGTGTATTTCTAGATTGCTTAATTGATATTATGTTGACTATCAAATAAGGCTACAGACTACATCATACTTTCTATTTTGACAACAAACTGCATGAAGACAGTGCTTCTTTGCATTATGGTGAACTGTCGCATATTTTATCATTAAATGATTATATTTTCATCTGGAACCAGTTTTGTAATGTATTCAAAGTGCCTGCTGTCATTGCCAGTTCAATTCTGAGGAAACTGGTGAAAACATTTTTGTTCTATGTTAACATTTACTCAAGATATTTGAGTTTATGTGGGAGCCCTAAACAACCCCATAATTTTCCCCAGGAACCTAGGGGACAGGGAATGGATGCACAGCAGCCATAGGGGTGAAAGGGTTAAGAATTAAATTCAAGTTATATATTTGAAATTAATAGATGTTACGAGTGCGCAAATTCAGCACACACCAGCCTGGAACTTTCTAAGGCAAATTCAAACAAATTCCAGATCTTAAGTTTGTTGTCATTACACGTCGATCAAGAGCAGCAGGAGTCTCGTTTTTTCCAGCTTTCAACATATTCTGCCATGTTGAAATTGGCATCTGAAGCACTAACAGACTTCCTAGCTTTCAAGTGCCTACGACAAATATTGAAAGCTCATTACAGTTATACATAAAAATTGCTTGTTATGCTGCTTCACGAAGTGTAGAATGACTTGTGTAATGTATAGCAGTGTTGAGATGCAATGTAAAGTAATATGACTAATTGCTTCAGTTGGACAGCACACATACATTCAAAAAGCCTCAACAACCTAAAGCAGCTTTTGTCAAGGACCAAAGCAAGGTTGTTAAAACCACTTGTTTTAAATGACCGGTTAACCGTTCAAAAAAAGACCGGTTAACCAGTTAACCTGTCATTAGCGGCAGCCTGGTGTCATGCCTACATCAAAGCGCTTTTATGTTGCCGGCGCCTATGCCGGCGTTCTGCGGCCTACATCAAAGTGTTTTGATATTTTCAAATTAAAATTACGGTTAACCAGTAGCGTAGCGTGCCAATGGCTACTATGGCTCGAGCCATGGGCGGCACACATGAAGGGGGCGGCAAATTGAGCGGCGCTGACCTTTTTTCCGGCAAATTGAGTGGTGATGACTTTTTGCTTGTCAGGTTGTCGAAGAGTTTTAGCGAAGGGGCGGCAAAATTTAGAAGGGGCAGCAAATTCGGCCGCAACGACCTTTTTTTGCTTGTCAGTTATAATAGGAGCAGGTTGGGGGGGCATTTTTTCCAGGAGCCATGGGTGGCACGAGACCACGCTATGCCACTGCGGTTAACCAGTCAAAGTTAAAAGGACCGGTCCTTGCTCTTAGGACCGGTTAACCAGTTAACAGTTAACAGACTTAGACTAAAGCACATGTTTCTATGGTTGCTATACAAAACTATATCCTATGGTCAAATAGGCAGTCAATTTGAGCAGTTAAATGTGTCAGCTTTTTAATCTTATACATTAAAAATGCAAAAACAAAATCAGACATCCATTACATGCAGTGGCGTAGCGTGGTCTCGTGCTGCCCATGGCTCCTGGAAAAAATGCCGCCCCAACCTGCTCCTATTATAGCAGACAAGCAAAAAAAAAGTCGTCGCAGCCGAATTTGCCGCCCCTTCTCAATTTTGCCACCCCTTCGCTAAAACTCTTTGACAACCTGACAAGCAAAAAAGGTCATCGTCGCTCAATTTGCCGCCCCCTTCATGTGTGCCGCCCATGGCTCGAGCCATAGTAGACACTGGCACGCTATGCTACTGATTACATGTTAGATGTCTATTAATAGTCTATATGCAGTAAGTAAGCATGTGAGTGTTTCAGCATAATGAGAAATAAAGATGCTTCTTGGTTTTGTGTATGCAAAGGTGTTTGCTGTGTGTGTGACAATCGGCTAGAACAGTATTTTTGGCTTGAACCTGCCAACCCTCGTAATCTGTGTTGTATTAGGGGCTGTCCATTAAATATGTCAACAATTTGTGGCAATTTTTGATCCCCCTTGTCAACAACTGTCAAACTTTAGGTGATCCCTAAAATTATGTGAAAAACTTTGAACCCCTCTATAAGGGGCCACCCATTAATTATGTCAAAAAATTTTAGGCAATTTTTAACCCCTTTGTAGAACAACTGTCAAATTCTCAGTGACCCCTAATGGAATAATGTCAATCTTTGAACCCCTCCCCTGCAACCTAAATATATTTTATACGGCTGGTTTTTGTTAAAATAAAATTATGGAAATTAATTTTTGAATTATTAACCCCTTTAAGACGTAATTAATTTTTTGAAAACTACCCACAGACGCGGAATTGTTTGGGGGGGAGGGGGGGGGGGAATTTTGGGGCTAAAGTTTGTGTTGTGTTATGTTGTTATATTGGGCTATTTTCATGTGACTTAGTTTCACTGTGTTGCCTAGTCATCAACTATTAGCCTGGCATATCTTGGGATCAACGATATATGATTGGAAACGAAAATAATTTATTGGACATAAATAGGGGCTTTCCCGAGTTATCTCGGGTCCCGTCTTTAGCGCTTCATTTCCACTGCCCGAGTTCTCTTGGGTCATGCCGTAAAGGGGTTAAATTTATTGTAAGAATGAAATCGTTGATGTCAATTTATCTTGACCCCCTCACCCAGTCAACAAGGGTCAAACTGTTTCGAAACTCCTTCCCCCTATTTTGTTGACGTAATTAATAGACAGCTCTTTATGTCAAATCAATGCATGCAGCCTTTTATAAGTTACCATTTGTTCTTTTATCAGTTCTGGCTGCTTTATGGCACTGCAAGATTACCATTCCTATCATCAACATCATTTTATCATACTACTGTCACTAGTCTACACATGGTCTTACCTTGCAACTGCAGTAAAAGCAAGCTCCACATTAAGACCAGTTTTGGCACTTGTTTCCATAAACACAACACCATATTCCTATATAGAATAAACCAGAACCACTCGATCCATCTCATAAACGACACACAAAATACCACTATAGACTAAAGCTGCACTTAAACTGCCACACAAAAACACTATAATACTGGTTCACATCATAGCGCACTAATCATTCATCGGCCGATAATATAATCGGGCAGGGGTTTTATCAGGGTATCTCTCATTCACATTAAAAGTTTTTTTCCAAATATGATTCAGAAGTATCTAAGTGGATTTGGTGGCAGTGGGGTATATTGGCAAAATGCAATAGTTATAGAAGTAATGTTCTACCTTTGCAAGACACTCTCCTTCATTCAAGCGCACAGCACGTTCACTCGTCATGTCTGCCTTATTTCCAAGCAATACAATGACAACATCTTCTTGTGCATATTCGTGAATTTCTGCCACCCAAGCCTACAACAAGTCCCATAAACTACAAAGTGTTGAACTAAAAGAACACAGTTCTCCACTTTCCAAGAAAATTTGATATTATGAATGGTAATCATAAGCAATATACAACAGACTACATTTCCATGCACTTGTGTAATACCTCAGCAACAGGATGAAAGCGTGACCCATCAACTGTGCACCCACCATTAGTGCAACGACTTAAATTTATTCTCTGGGATTTGGGGGAAGTGAATGGCTTTTTTGGAATTAAAAGAGACTAAAATTTGTATGTGGTGGTTGAGGGGCAGCCCGAACCCCAGCAAGGGCAGGGCAAAGCGTGAAGTGTGGTATGAAATTAGAATGTGATAGAGTTGTTTAGAATTAGAGGCCAACACAAGTGAGTGCAATGAGTTGAGGAATGAGGTGGGAAATCAATAATATTCAGGAGAAATTTTAATTTTTAAAGCATGTCTAGCCATGTCTAGGTTATTATTTTGGTCTCACTAAAGTACGCATAATTTTTTATTTATATAGAAATTTTTCAGTTAAAGCCTTTAGTTGGAATACGCGGTTTTGTTGTATGCACATACTTCAGCATGCATTTGTTGATTTTAAGTTAGTGCATTTGTCAGCACATATTTGTCGATCGTGCATTTGTCGGCCACACAAATGTCAGTGAACCGATGAAAGCATTCTGAAGATGAATTCTCTTTTGGTAAAGTTTGCCAATTAAATTTTCTTCCAAGTTTTTTGTTATGGATAATTAAAATTTATTACAATTTTTAAAAAGTTAATTTCAATGTTTGCAACACGAATTCAGGCTGGTTATTTTCATCTTTATCCTCTGCCTTGAAAAAACTCAGACAGTGATAGGTAAGTAATGAACAATTTAATTTTAACAATTTCAGATGACAAAGTGACCGTGGATTACTGAGAAACCATACACCACTCACCCTGATGTTCTCAAAACTTGATCGATTTGTAATATCATACAGCAACAGAAGAGCTGAAAAACACATCCACCAAGATCTCTTTACTGGACATGCGGCACAGGTTTCAAGAATGTTTAACACAGCATGACAATAATAGATTTTAATTATGAAGCTTGATTCAGTCACCTGGTTACTTTGAGTTAATTAAAATATCAGTTCATCAAAAACAAGGTTCAATAAATACTGCATTGCTACCCTCAACACCAAAACTGTCATCATCATCACCACCACCACCACCACCACCATCATCATCACCACACTCCATAGTCCATAAGGACTGTCGGAGCCAACGGTGAACAAGTGCTCGTCCATTGCCCTTTCCTTTCTTTGTCCATGTGTACCAGAAGCATTGGCACTGAGTTTTCATGCCATGGAGTTTTTGTTCTGCTAAGATAGTCAGTCCATTGGGTGACTTCCATGTTCACTTGCAGTTTCTGGTCTCGTGAAATTTGCTGTTTGCCACATATAATTTGCTTTGTTTTGCAAAGTCCAAAAGTCTAACTTCTCTCTAATTTCTCTTTCCAATTCCATATTTTCCCATTACATCATCAAATTCAAATTTTACTTTTCCAATTTTTGCATTCCAGTCTCCAATAATGAATTTGATATCTGATTTTGGTATGTTTGCCATTTCTTCCTCTAGCTTCTCCAAAAAAATTTTCCAACAACTGTTCACCACTGACACTGGTTGGTGCATATGCAACAAAAACAGTTTTGTTCCTTGGGTATTCTCTGAATCTAGCTTTTAATGCATATAGAGAGGAAATTATGGAAAACATAGAACATCTAGAAGAAATTATAATAGGAGGACAAAATATAAACAATCTGAGATCCGTGGATGATGCAGCAATAATGGCATATTCACAGCAGAATTTGCAGAAATTATTAGATGAAGTAACTGAAGAAGAAGAAAGCAGAGGATCAAAAATAAATACAAAGAAAACATACTGCATGACAATTACCAAGAAAAAGGAAAGTATCAAATGCCAAATATACATAAAAGGCCGACTGATACATAAAGTACCTAGGAAGCTGAATCCATTACAAATGATGAGAAAAGTGACAAAGATATAACAACAAGAATAGCCATGGCCAAATCAGCTTTTTCAGAGCTAAAACACGTATTAATGAGCAGGCAAATCTCAATGGAAACTAAAATACAAGTCTTGGAAACATATGTCTTGGCCAGTCTTGTTATATGGAGCAGAGACATGGACCATCTTTAAAAAAAGAAAAAACTGGAAGTGGTGGAAATATGGTTTTTGAGGAGGATGTTGAAGATACCAGGGACAGAGTAAAAAATTAACAAAAAATACTGATAATTATAATGGCAAATACATGACGAAAACATATGCAAACTCTAAGGAAAAGGCAACTCGAATTCGTCAGTCACATACTGAGGAAAACCATCTGGAAAACCTTGTTACAACTGGAAAGGTGGAGGGAAAAAGAGCAAGAGGGAAGAAAAAAATGACTTTTATCAAAAGCTTGCTAGATGTGACATAAAAGAGCATCAGCAGTGGAGCTAATACAATCTACAAATGACAGGGAGGCATGGAGGTCCATGGTCACCAGTGTAGTGATACAGGGCACCTAAAGAAGAAGCTTCTGTTAATCTCTCATGGATTGGATTGTATTCAATTAGAGCTTCAGTTGCCCTCTTTCCTAACAGCACACCAACCCCAGGTTCATGTTTCTGTCCACCTGATAATATCATCCTACCACCATCTACTTCACCACTTCCTTACTTCACAGAGACCAATTATATCATATTCCAATTTGTCTAACTCTTGCTTCAGTAAGTCATAGTTCCCAGTTTGGTATAAGGTCCTGATGTTCCATTCCCCCTATGGTAATGTCTCGCTTGCTTGATCGTCCAGCTGTTCAGAGCTTCTGTCCCCTTCCTCTCCTTTGAGACTCAGTAGAGTATTTATCACTGTAGCCCACCAATACCCAAGACTACAGCACAGTCCTTGTTCACCCAGGAAACAACCAGGTCATCAAATCAAAGACAATAATAGCAAGCTTTGAAGGATAGAAAGAGGGGAAGATGCAAACCCTAACATTCTGCCAAAAACCCTTGTCATGCATTCTGGTCAATATACCACAACGTGCGGCATCGAAGACAAGAAGCAATGTCTGGAGACAAAGTCACAGAAGCATTCCAATTTCTATTCTCATTACTTCCTCTAATGAAATAAACACAGGAGTCATTGGCATCGTAAACAAAGGAGGGAGAGTCTAAGATGTAAGTACTAAGCAAATGGTCCCATTGAATGTGCACAGTCAACTAAGGAATGCATGGGGTTAACACATTAACAAATGAATGGGAAAGTAAGACAAAGCACCCTGTGCATCACGGTAGTAAGCACGAGTGATGCTACGAAATCTCTCTTGTCCAGCTGTGTCCCAGATCTACAAAGTCATGTGAAAAATAACAAAATCACTTACTGAGAAATAATACAAGAAAACCACAAACAACAACCACTGCATCACTAATCAAAACTTCCAAAACAAATAGTAAAATCCATAATAAATATGACCAGCATCAATGAATCAATAAAGGATAACATTAAAACATCAAATCATTGCAATAACGTTAATGACAAATGTTTAAAATTGAAGTTGATTGCAGGATGACAGACATGATTTACAATTTACTCATATGATTAGATACATTTCAAGAAAAAGTAATTATCAATTACACTAAATTAAAAAAACTAAGATCCTGGAAAAGTTGTCAGTTCATGCATTATCTCAACCGCAATCCCTGTTCATCAAATCAATTTGAGCTTTCTTCAATCTTGTGATGTAATGGGATTGAATAAGTGATTTACAATTTTGTTAAGGAGGAGGAGGAGGAAGAGGAGGACTTACTTAATTTAAGGACTTGCAGGATTTACAATTCATTCACAAGACTGGCTTTACTATGAAAAGTAGCACTCTGCCTCCAGCTAGGTTACACACAAACACACACGCATGCTTGCCTATGCATGTTACATTACATGGGTGCAGTTAATACACATGGGCATAAGGCATATTATGCCAAATGCGTCTGCAGAGCAACATGTGATAAAATATGGGTGAACTTACTTGCAGCTTAACTTTTGTTCCATCGACATCAACCACTTTATTCTAAAAGAAAATAAGAAACAGGAAATAGAATAAAAAAAGAAGTCGGTCACAACTGAGATGCACGTTTGTGCAATGACAGGAAAATAGCATTTCAATACAAATGAAACAAATGCTATATTCAGAAAATGAGGACATACTTCAAAACTGGAATTGAGATGCAGAGATTGAGGATAGATAAAACCAAAATAGATTCTACCCAAGAAACTGCAATCGCTTAATACAGCTGAAATTCCTTAATCTCTGCTAAAATACATGCACACTTTTATCCTAATTCAATTCTCATTATCAGCAATGAACCAGACAACTGTCTACAGGTTTCAGCTGGGTAAAAGTTAAATTACTTTACTTCATGCTGAAGTTCTTCTAACTACGGGTAATTCACCTTATTCAAGGACTGCCTGACACTGCACAACTGTTCATAAGGAATCACAGAACTTCAAAACCAGAGAAATGCATGCTTCATTTACATAGAACTATCTAGCATCCAATGCAAGAATGGATTTATTTATACCATTTCAAAATTCACATGACAACAATCAATGTTCCCTGTAAGGTGGGCGCCTTTTGGGTGTGCGCCCAAAAACAGCGAGACGTGTCCAAATAAATTTTGTTATTGTCCAAAAAATTTGCAGGAGCCTCTATTTTTTAATTAAAAATTATTAAATATTCAACATTCAACTTAAGTCATGACAAGTGCTGAGCTATATAAATATTTATTCTCAGTGACTCAATTTAAGAGTGGCTTCCGGTCCGGCACGTGCATTATTATGGCCGAGGACTTAATTATATTAGCGTGCATGACTTTGTTCCTTTGCATGAAGCAAAATTGCCCAAAAGTAAAAGTTAGTCAACTGGGAAATTGTTGCCAAAGAGAAATTCCATGCACACATGGAGTCTGAAGAATTAGAAGGAACATTGACCACAATATACATCACAATAGCAAAGAAGAAAATCAGTTAATGCATTACTATACTCACTGAAAGTTAATCATATAAAAAATGAATATAACTAAACAGCTCTTGTGAGCCACCGTTACATAAAGCTAAATAAGAATCATATACAGATGAATAATTTTAAAAGAAATTTCAAACAACAGAATTCAGTGTCAGATCATATGGCAAATCTTATTACATAACTAAAGAAGACAATCAATATTTTTTCATAATAATATAACATGAGCAGCAAAATATATTCTGTCAAACAGCAAAGGAAACAGTTGGATATGAAATAACGCAAAATGCTACAAATCAAACTGACAATAAACGTCAAACCCACTCGGAAATCAATTCCGACGGTTGAGATGAAGCTGCCCGACAAGAAAGTATTGTCTTTGAAGCGCACGAGGAGACACGTCTTACCAACACCACTGTCACCAATCAGCATTGCCTTAACACGACAAACAGCCAAACCTAATGCAAGTTGATTCATTCAACTGCAAATACCATCAACCGACAACAGGCAGAGTGAACAATGGCCCTGATGCTTACATTAAATGCATGAAACACTGCAATTTTTTTAATGCTCTGAAATAATCAAATTCAAGCATTTGACCTTCTCATCACAGAAATCGAATCCTGGTTTAAGAATTCAAAGAAAAGCAAAATGTTGAATTTCTCAAGAATAAAACTTAAGACAAAATAAATAACAGTTGCATACTTGATAAAAGAAACTTTCAAATCAAAACAGATGATGAATTGCAAGAGAAACATCCCCAAGATATTTAAATATTCAAGAGACCTCATCCTTGTCACTGTTTGTGCACCATCTTCTTATTCCTCCATTAAAGCAGGGGTTCCCAAACTTTTCGCGCCACAGAACCCTTTGAATTCTTGAGCATTGTCAGCGGAACCCCACTCGTAGCATGCATGATTGGATTAGAAAATACGAGAAAAGACATGACTGTTTTGCAAAACAATAATGTGTACATAACAGATACACAGGCCTAAAGTTAATTTTGCTGGAAAATGTTTTGATGCAAATGTAATAACATAAGCCTAGTCACTAGTCCAAATTTTGAAACACATACAGTTTACATCTTGGGCATAATAACAATAAGTACCAACTATACTTATATCACCAGCTAGGAGTGTGACTTTTAGGTGTCGCCAAAAAATACAGCAAACACGAAATTCTATTGCTACACTATCTCTATAAAATTATATTTCATCATTATTAGTTGAAGACAGATTGAATCAATAATAATTTTTTAGTTTTTGTATCCTCATCGCGGAACCATTCTATCCGTGTCACGGAACCCTTCTATCCGTGTCACGGAACCCTTCTATCCGTGTCACGGAACCCTGGGGTTCCGCAGAACACACTTTGGGAAACCCTGCATTAAAGAATGGTCAAAGAGGTCACAGCAGCTGAACTCCTAACAATAAGCAATGACCCAATAAGGGTCCAGTTGTGAGAAAATAATCGGGGAGGGTTGAGGATCAAATTAGTTAGTTCTATGATTTTACACCCCCATCCCCCACCCCCACACACAAACATATATATATATATATATATATATATATATATATATATATATATATATATATATATATATATATAATCACCATAAAAGACTCCAGTCTCCACTCTAGTCTGCATCAGGCAAAACAGAGACCAGAGTCACTGGGATGGAGAGAGCATATAAACATAAACCTATAAACCTACAAAACATCCCACAACTTCATAAAATCAAGCTCTGTTGAATTATTCAAATGAAATCCAAATACCCATTTATTTTGCATTTTGTTCATTTGAAGTCTGCTAAAGTGTCCTTCACCTCTGCCATTTCCACAATGCTAGGAAAACAGGACTTTTCACTCACAGGATTTGTCATCCCCAGCACTAATGATCTGCTGATGGTTATGGTACTGGACAACTTCTATAGTGCCGTAGCATGGTGAAGGCCAAAGTCAAAGGCGCTGTCAACAACGCTGACAAATCAATATGGAACAGAAGATGTTGGTCTTGAGGGAAAATTCGCTTAGATGGCACAAAAGAGGTCACTGCCGTGTTGAAATCGGGCGTTGAGCCCTTCATAAGGCAGTCTTCCACAAGAAGACGTTCCGTCGAAGAATCAGCGAAAACACAGAAAGGATGTTAAAGGACCACATGGATGCTGGGAAAAATTCTCCGCATGGCAAAAATCAGGCGGCGAATCCTTGAGGGCGTTCGTCTCCAAGACAGTAATCCATCGCCGAACTTGACGGGAACCGACTGAAGATGGAATTCTGCGTGTGAATTGGAACAGTCTTTGCCCTTTGCCTCCGTCGACTGGCTGGTGGCTTAGATAAATGGCGGGCCAACCACGCCGACACGGGCGACATTTAAATCCAATCTGTGCACGCAGAGAAATGCAAAGATGATCGCCGACCGTTTTGAAAACGACAGCTAGGCAACAATCCATGCGATTAGCGCAAAGAAATAAGTGCAAGACGTTGGTAAAGCCGCCAAGAACGGCGATATTCCAAAGCACGTACAGACACGTGCGAGCAGCCAAAATGGCGCTACCGGAAGTCTGAATTCTGTTCAATGTATCATTTGCTCCTAATAATCAATATGCTTAGTGAAACCACCATCTCCAAAAATTCTGCAGACTAAACATATAAGCATACCCGGTATCAAATGATAAACTTCAATATTTTACTTTACACATAATTTAATATCCTACAGCATATTGAAACAGATGACACAATGTGCCATGCAAGCTTTGCCCTTCACCATTATGAGCCTTTAATTGCAGACGGTCGTGATAGGTAAGAAGACCCGCCGCCTCATTGATACACTGACCTTTGCCCGGCCGACAACCCACCTTGCCTATAGCTATTCCATGGAAGATTAAGCACATAAGAATAAGCAGCTACTACAGTACTACTTTCTAAAGCGCTATATAAATTTACGAGGTTTTACTTACTTACTTAAATGGGTTTTAAACGCTTTGTGAACGAAATGTCTTAAACGAGAAACGTCTAAGCAACCAGTGGTACAACCAAAGTAACAACGACAACAGCGTAAGCGAACATGCTCAAAGCCAACGATGGCGGTGATGAAGCCTTACCTTGCCGGTCAGTCCGTAGATTTCGCCGTGAGTCGTCGTTGTTCCATTCGCTGACGACACTCCACTGGAACTCTTACGATAGGAAGTCATCTTGTTACTTAAGGTCTTCCGCTGCTAATTCCACATTTCTACTGCCGCAGAAAAAGACGGGAAAGAGGAGGAGGCAAAGTGTCTGTCACCGATGAAGACAATTTCTCATCAAAATCTCCTTAAAACAAAATAAACGAAAATAATTACACAAGAAACAGATCATCACAACTTCCGCTTCTACCTTCAAAGAGTATAACATATGGCACAATATAAATTCTTTAGCGCTTTGTTAGCCCCCACGGCCCCCAGTGGGCATAAGCTTTGCGTGATTTATTTTAAATTGACTTAGGAGGCATTACTGCCTGCGTGAAGACCACCATAGACGCTAATGGGGCTTTAGCCTGCTCCGTTAACCTCCCGCTCCAGCGCGTAACCTACTCTGCCATCTTCCGCCTTCCTGTAACTAAAAAAAGTAAATGCAAAGTCCTTCCCGAGCACTCAAGGCTAACCTCAAGGTTCATAGGGCGGCGCTGGTCTCCGTTACCAAGGCCATCAGCCAGTTGACTGGTGCAAGTTACATGATGCGGGGTCAGTGTTCTCATGCAACGCGCCTGCCTCCGCGGATTATTCAGCTACTCATTTGCCATCGCCATCTGGCAAAAGAAGGTTGAGTCGACCTTAGGGCTCCAGCGGGAGCTGAACCCGCAACTTTCTGCTCCATCGTCCAACGTTGTTACCACTCAGCTAACTTCCCGTCCCTGTACTAGTAACTGTTTATTCACAAATTCGCTTATGCCATCGGTTTTCAACTCGTGGGCCAATGGAGTGAGCGATACTAAAGGTTAAATTCTAGAATTTACTTTAAAAGTGATGTAATCAATGCCATGCATTTAACAGGCTGGTGCCAGGGCATTAAACGGTAGTGGTGCCACAGAAGCGCATTGATTGATTAAATGCATAGAGTCAATTATTGTGCATAGAATTGTTTAGTTGTTTTTGTTGTTGTGAAAGGTTCTCTTTCGTCAAATTGTATTAAAATATTTTATAAAATTTAAAATATAATAACTTTTGTTGAATTTCAGACAAAGAGAGGAATTAGTCGTCGAATAGAATGAAGTGGATATCGAAGGAGGGCGCTTACGCAGAGCAGAACCCCTTTCCTCCGATTGTTATTCTCTTATTTAAATGAACTAAATGGATTAATTCTTCTTTCTGAATGTCTTCTTTTGTCTTAGACTCCTTCGGGCGAATGTCTCTGACGGTCGGTCCCTTAGTCTGTCTTAGGCGACTGCTGATGCAGTCACCTGACTTTGTTGAATTGCGCTCACAGTCACAGTGTTAGACGACCAGCGGGATGAGGTGGATCCTCCCGAGTCTTTGAGGGGCTGAGTAGACGACCTTCTGGCCTACAGATTATCAGTCAATGATCAGAGTATTTGGGTGGCATGTGTAGCAGTGTGTATGCGCCTGTACAGTGCACGTATATATATATATATATGTGTGTGTGTGTGTGTGTGTGTATGCATGTGTTTAAAACGGTAAAAGTAGTTCCGTACTCGAACGAGCGTAGGGTTTTCGGCGCTGATCTCCAGTACTAGACAAGCAGTGATGCAGGAGGCTTACCTGCCGTTAATCTAGAGTAGGTTGTCATTACTTTCTCTTGACCTTTGTTTTACCTTTGCAGCTTAACTCTGCCGTCAATTTATCGACGCCTAAGCGATGAACGGCTTGGTTGGGCGCTGGCACCGGGATGAGATCCCGGGATGGTCGCCCATCCAAATACTAACTGGGATCGACGTTGCTTAACTTTAGTGTTCTGATGAGAACCGGTTGCACAACTCCAAATAGGGCGAGTCATTCATCTATTACAATGGGTCAAATTTAAGATGAGCTTTGTAAATCTTGCTGGAGAAAACATTGTTGACATGGAAGTTACTGAAATAAATGTTCAGTTTATGTAGCACTTTGGTAATTATGTATTGGTTTATAGCACTACACAGACCATTTTATGCCCTGCAGCAGCGGATATGTGAGTGTCTTGGAATTGAACCCAGTTTGACGGCACATCAAAGGCTTTACTGAGTGAGCAGTTTATGACCTCAACAGTAGTTGCAAAGTTACTTTGACTGCAGTTGATGGTAACTCTAGTAAGTAGTAAGTTAGGGTCATTCTAATCCTGTGCGATAATATTCGTTTCGGGTTCGTATCTGGCAAATGTTGACCCAAAGTATCTGGATCCAGTATCCAGTGGAAAATATCCATCTGGCCAATCCATAGTAGAGTGTCTGAATGCCATAATAGAAGAGAATTTGATATTCATTGAGCTGGAATGAGGTGGGAAGATGACAAAATGGTAACATGCTAGACAGGTATGCTGATGGACACAGGATCTAATTCCACTGGAGTCTCTAAGGTCAACTTAGCCTTCACTTATCAGATGGAGATGACAACTGGGTAGCAGATTAATTTGCAGAGTAAAGAGGTGCATTGCATGAGAACAAACCCTGTATCTTGTAATCTGCACCAGTCGCTTGACAGAGGGCTTTGAAACGCCGCCTTAGGAGCCTTGAGAGCTCAGGAAAGACTTTACTAAGCTAGACTAGTTTATTGCTTATGTAGGTAAATACTGTATTTCTTATACAAATGCCAAATGGATCAGTAATATTAAATATTGGATCTGCCTTGGACATCTTAAATTCTTTATGCAATAAGATTGCTCTTGGAAGAGAACCTGGTATGTTGTTGGATAATGTATGATGTACACAAGTATTTGTACCAACACTATTGACATACGGTATATGACAAATTGTATGTTTTATCTCAGATTTGAATAACAACTAGTGCATAAGAATTTGCAGTTGAGAATAGTTTGTTAAAATTTATAGTTAGCATTTGTAATGGGAATGACCTTGTGTAGAATGTAGATCATTGGTGTACAGACCTTTAATTACGAGACATATAATCAAGTTACATTTAATCACTGATATTTAATTCCCTATACACTTACCTTAATCACATGACAATTATTCACTTGGACATACAATCACCAGACAGTTACCAGTAAGCTCGCACCTTTCATCACGTGAACAACGTACACTGGACATATACGGTCGTGTACTTGAAGCTGGTTTGATCACTTCATGCGACAATATTAATTTTATAGTGTGGACGTTTTAATAAGTTTACAGGGTCTTTGGCTTGAAAAGTGATAAATGCGTAAAAAATGAGTGACAAAGATAATGAACTTTCATGAAGGGAATTGCAAAAGTCGTGCAAATGCACAGAACAGCATTTCTACAGAGTATATCTGGTTCGCAACCATCTCTCCCCAAGAGATGCCAGTTACCCAAACAGCACGTAATTGGCCTAAATGCAGCCGATCAATACTTGCAGAGTGAGATTTAGTTTATTTGCGTGCGATTGCACTTTTATCATTTAACTAATAACGCTCACAAATTTCAATAAATATGATGCTCTCACAATTTATTATATGTTCTTGTGATGAAATGTGCGAGATTAACTGTCTGGTGAGCAAATGTCCATTTGATTAAATGTCATGTGATTAACTGTCGCGTGATCATGTATCTTGTGATTAAACGTCACCAAACCAATGTAGATGATGTCATGAACTCTGGTAATACATTTCTAAAGCAATTGATGTAATTGTTTCGCAGTCTAAGGAACTTGCATTTAAAAATATTTATGATTATATTTTGTCTTATTTATGATTTTACATTCAAATGACGATGTTTTGTAATGAATTTTTTTTAGATAAATTTGGACTTTTGGATTTCTTTTGGCCAATTTGGAACGGAGAAGAGAAGAACCGGTTTGTTGTCCGATGGGTTCTTGCTTCTCCTGTTGTTCCAAAGGCCAAGCACTGCATCAGAATAAAGCGCAGCCCAATAGTCAAGCCTTGAATCCAGCCGAGTCATCCCATCCGTTGAATTCTCAGCACATGGGACGGGCGGCTTCATCGCTTCTCCGACACTCTCACGGAACTCTTGTCTCGGAGGATCCTCCGGCAGTTCCTCCTCATCGTACCGGAGTCTCTCTTGGCTCAAACAGCACCAGCACCAAACCGTTTCCAACACAGAAACCTGCCGCAGACTGCAGGGTCACTGGTGGCGGATGTGCCGTCGATTCCTTAAAACGAACGTCTGGAAGCTGTCGAGACGTTTCAGACGCCAAAATCGCCACTTTGTTTGAGACGTACTACGACGCTGATGAAGACTGCATCCTTGCCGATGGAATAGAGCTGCTCTGCAGTGACTTAAACGTCCAACCGGAAGAGTTCCGAGTTCTGCTTTTCGCTTGGAAGTTGAACGCTGAGACAATGTGTCGCTTCAGTCGACCGGAGTTTGTCGACGGCTGCAGACGGCTTCAGGTGGACTCGGTGCGCCAGATTCAAAGTCGGTTGTCGGACTTAGTGGAAGAGGTGAGAGACAGGGACAGATTTCGCGACTTCTACCGCTGGACGTACACGTTTGGACTCGACTTGGAGCAGTTGCAGCGAATTCTTCCCATTGACATGGCAATAAATCTGTGGCGACTGGTTTTCACGCTGAACGAGCCTTCCGTTCTGGCGAGGTGGATTAACTTTCTCGAAAAACATCCTGTCATTCACGGTATTCCGAAAGATACGTGGGATACGTTTCTTAACTTTTCCGAAGTGATTGACGATGACCTTGGTAACTATGACGATACAGAGGCATGGCCAGCGCTGTTTGATGACTTTGTTGAGTATGAAAATGACCGACAGAACCAGAATCTGGTTTCAGATTTGTCAAAGAAAGATTCCGACCCATTGACTTAGTATTGTGTGAATTTACTTTTGTGTAGTCGATGAACTTTCTGGATTTTAAAATTCTTTTTCTCTCCTGCAGTTAATGTTGAAGTGAAGTGATCGCTTGCTTTAGCTCTTGTTAGGAGCGATTACTATTTGTTTGCCTGCGTGCAGCACATTAGTCAACATTTCTTATTTTGATTTGTATTTGCTGTTTTTAACATTCAGATTAATTTAACCTTACGGGATTTGTCTTTCTTATCAGTGGATAATGCATAATTAAGAAATCTTTTATGTGATGTTGTGATTTTAACAGAAAACAGGACACGTATTGCTATGGAGAGCTTATAATCAGTTTACCTTTTGTATAAAACAGTGATTAAGAGGGTTTCAATCATGTGAAGGTAACACATAATTCACCTTTAGGGTTTAGTATAACATACAAATGTATTTACTGTAATAGTAACTTTGAGGTTATTGGATTGAACATATCAGACCGACTGTATTTGCATTTGTTGGTTAAAAAGGAATGAGAATTGGGAGATGCATTGACCTCTACAGGGTCTATAGACTTCCAGTGCTCCTCTATGGAGCTGAAGCATGGACGCTGACATCCTCGTTGAACCAGAGACTCGATGCTTTCCACCAATTGTGTCTCCGATGACTGCTTCGTGCACTTTAAGCCTACACCTTTTACATGACCAATGCAGAAGTCTTCCAGTGCACGGGCGAGGGTCCAATATCAATAAAGATTTCTGCCAGTAGATTGTGCCTATCTGGACATGTTGCAAGGTATGAACCAGGCAAGGACCACCACCAGAGCCCTACTCGCTACAATTTTCGGCCCACCTAAGCACTGGAAGCGTCCTGTTGGAAGACCACGTACCACCTGGTCAAGGACAATAGAAGCCGACTTGGCTTCCCTAAACCTTGGACTCTTCACTGCCTTGAGGTGAGCACCGGACAGAATGAACTGACGACGTATCGTGGAGACGGCTATGCTCCAGAAGGGCATGCTATAAATGATGATGATGATGATGATGATGATGATGATGATGATGATGATGATGATGATGATGATGATGATGATTGGCCTATGATCGATGAGTTCAGTGTGTCAGTGTGCTCTATTTCATCTTTTCACGCTGACCTAGTGCCTAGATCAGGAATGCACAACCCACGGGCCAGGTCCAGCCCGCCAACGCATTCTGTCCAGCCCTTGGAGAAAATTACAACACAAAAAGATGACCCAAGAACAGTAATTCCGTTATAAAAATTATATATCAACTGACTTTGCTGTCTGTTCAATTGGGTTACTACTAATCTTTGAGTCGAGCAATAGTTCACTGCAACATTTATTATTTATTAAAGTTAATTTTGTTTGAGTTGCAGATTTATATAAAATATAATAATATATGATAAATTATAGAGGTTGCATTTCGAGATTGTGGCCCTCGAATAATCTGAGAATGTTCAATTTGGCCTTTGTTCTTAAAAGGATTGTGCACCCCTCGCCTAAATTAAAGCGCCAAGGAATAAGCAGCTACCTACTATGAAAAGCACTGTATAAATTCACCAGATTTTACTTACTTTCTTAATGGGCTGTAGACTCTTATTGATAGATAATTAATCTTTTGAAATGATTGCAGGTTCAGTGCTTTGTGCTGCTGTTGTTTAACTGAGATGGTTGAGGGGTTCTGTGTTTTAGGATTTCTCTTGTATTTTCCATCTGATAGCCTATGCACCATCATTCACTGATCTGGGGGCAGGAATGACTTCTTACACCTAAATATCTTGTGTTTAACTTTCTTCAGTGCTTATAGGCAATTATTTTATTTGATCAGTTATTTGCCTAGTGTTGAAATGTGAGATTTAATCTAGCATTGATTGCATTTTGACCGTACCATATTTTTGCACATTTTAACCAAGATTTACTGTGCTATTTATATATGCACATGAACTGTAGGCACAACTATAGCATGGTGTATGGGAGCAGTTTGGTATGCATAGGCATAGAAGGCTTAAGGCTTCCCTGGTGATTGTCCATAGTTGCAGGATATGTGTGAAGTCGTGGTAATCAGGTGAAGTGCTGTGTAAAGTGCAGAGTAGAGATTCTTTTTGCGCTTATGTTACAGATGAAGGAAGCTCTTTCATAATTAGGTTAATATCTCTCTTTTATATTTTTAGGTTAACCAAGATTAGAACAAATTTCTCGAAATGCTTAATATTTTCTACTTGATAGTTCTGTTGCTGTTATTTGGCAAATGGAAATTAAGTGTAACAATAATGTTTTGAATATTTAATATTTGACACAAAATATTGAAATTATGATTCCATGGTGATCAATTCAATTTTTGATATTGACTTGATTAAATAGTAGAAAATTTATGTTTAATGTGATTTCAGTCATTTATGTAACATCTTGATGCATTGAATTTTGATGACACATAATGTAACAGCACAATGTGATTATTGTGTTGCTGTGGTATGTGGACGACTTTTTCATATTAATCAGACTCTAGTGAAACTTCTTTATTAGTGTCATTATGATAGTGCACTAAGAGTGAAAACTGTAGTCATAAATCAGATTGATTACAGTTGGCGTTTGTGGTGTCATTTGAGGGTGTATTCAGTAGAGAAGGGACATTCAGCTGAGTGAATTTGTGCTGGGAGTGAATGCCAGGATCTCAGTTGAGTAGATGAAAAGTAATATATTTAATGATTCTGTTCGTGCTTTAAAATTGTTTAGCTGAAGTCTGTTAATTCCGATCATGACATTTGCTCTAAAAGTTGTTCAGTTGAAGTGCGAACATTCTCTCGTTTAAATATTTCTTGATGTTAACATTATGTGCAATTAACAAATGTCTTTTTATCTTGTGTCCTTCTGTGCATGAACTGTTTTTGCTGTTTGTACACTTTTTTATCTGGAAAGGTGGTTTGCTGTCCCAGAGTGCTTAGAGCAGCATTCTGGGTTTTGTCTTTGTTAATTATAACACTCAATGTTGACGGTTTCAATGTTGTTGCTCATGGTGGTTGTCTCTTGTAATACTTGCTGAAGTTGCTGTTGTTATGCGGTTTATAATAAGAATAACAAGGTTTAAAGTGGTTCAGGAGACAGGAGGGTCTACGATGTGTGAGAACAACTATGAGAGCCATCAAATTTAGTATCCTATAGTACTGAAGTTTATTTTGAAATCATTTACACTACCATAGTAGCCATTACTGTCTTCTTGTCCAATTGATTCCATATGTCTACCACTCTTGCAAAAAAATGCTGTTGTTGTCTCCCAACCTGTTTCTTAAACAGTTTCATGTTGTGTCGTCGGATTCAATCATACTGTTTTGTTGTAAAAAAATTACTTTCTCTAGGAATTTCCACTTAGTATTTTGTATGTCTCTCTTAAATCCCCTTTCATTCTCCCTTCTTCCAAAGTTGTCAATCATCAGTGTTTTAGCCTTTCCTCATAGGTTAATCTCTGATACCCTCTGTGTTATACTGTACTCTTTCTAAAGTCTGTCTTCCTTCAGAAATGGGCATCCTGCTTGAACGCAATACTCAAAATGTGGGCGTACCAATGTCTTGTATAATGTATCATCATCTTCATCCAGCTCCATGGGTGCTGTACCCGTAGGTGTCGACAGCCTGAATCACAATTTGTCTCCATCTTTCTCGGTCCTGTGTCGCTCTGATCAGTGTGTGCAGCTCCGCATTCCCCCATTCTTTGATGTCATCCAACCACTCTCTTTTTGGTCTCCCTCTTCGATTTTCTCCATCCATTGTTCCCAGCATGATCTTGGCATGATCATGGTATAATGTATACCGGTAGTCTTATTATTACATCCTTCTCTCTGCTCACTACTGTTCTTTTGATCATACCTAGAATTATGTTGGCCTTCTTAGCTGCTTCTGCACATTTGTCTAGATAGCTTTAATCTGTTATGCACGATGACCCCTAGATCTTTCTCCTTGGTTGTAATCTTTAGAACCTTACCACAATAGCTCAAACTCATGATCTGCTCTCTTCTTCCCAATATGCATCACAGAGCATTTGCCAATCCACTGACCACTGAGATGGTCTATTTAGTCTTCTTTTTTAATCTTTGCCTCTGCTTCACTACCACTCTGTCCACACAGTTTTGTCATGGATTTTGGATACAGTGAATGAATCATTCAAGTTCCTTGGTCTATTTTGTAAGATTCTGTCATAATACAACATGACTCTGGTCTTAATTGTTCTGTGGTTACAGTTAACGTTGTCTCTGATGATAGGTGACCTGTTATTGAGCAAAGCACATCTCAATCTTTTCATTCAGTGCAAGGTTAAAGCGATCTGTGCTTATACCGGTAATTGCATTGAAAATTCTGTACAGTATATTTGATTTGTGATCTCAATACAAAGGCAGTCGGCAACAAGTTATGGAATTTTATCACAATTAGGTTTTATCTGACTGCTGAAATCCAGCTGTACATAGAATTCACCTGCGTAGCATAGCCCGATTTCTGGAATGGGGGAGGGGGCACATCAACATTTTCAAGTAAAAAGTCTACAAGAAAAAATAAATGTACCCGGTAGTAGGAGTTCTTGGCATATTCCTGCATTCTGTTCTCCTCATCCTACCTAACCCCTACAAAATCTCAACTGGTCCCAGTGAGAATAGGGGACAGGCCTCCCGTGGCTATACCAAATGATGGCATGTATGTCTTAACATTGACTCATTACAGAAACTCGATTGGTTTTGAATAACATAAAATTGATCAAATTTAGGAACTAATTTCAGAGTTGAGCATGGCTTGACATAAAAGATTTTTGGCAATTGAATGTGGAAAGACAATATTTATTGTTTCTTTGACATTTAGGAATTACTGTAGAGAGTGGATCATAATAGATCTCACTTGAGGGAGTTGCATTCCAACCTTTTAGTTCTGAATCAGATTTAAAACAGTTGCCTGTAAAACTTATGTACAGATTAACATACACATTAATTCCAATTTGTTTTAGCATGAACTCAGAGTTGGCTCTTAAAGTTCCCAAATGATTTCTTATTGAGCACCTTCATTCATCTCAATTTGTAGTTTAGTTAATCATGTGACACCAAGAATGTTAGAAGCCCACCACCAAAATCAGAACCAAAGAACATGTACGAATGCTCTTGTCACCGGTCATTTTAATTACTGGTAGGCGAGTAACTTTGTAATGAGTTCCCCGTCAATTTATAAATGGTACATTTAAGAGAATGAAACAGTCATTTTGCCATGTTTTATGCGAAACTCCTATCTATATATATTTACATTAAAGTGGATTTTAAAAACCAGTTTGCACGGAATTTCAGTAATCCTAATTTAATTTTCAAAACAATTAAATACTATAACAAAATCTAAAGCAGATCAGTGCTTTTTTGTGACAGCGTGGTCCAGTACGGCAAGCTGTAAAACCTTAAAAGTTTATGTTGTTCTCACATAATTACATTCAAAATTTGAAAATTTTACACTTGTATACTTGTGTATCACTGGACAACAAACTTTTACAAGTCATGTTACTGAAATGAAATTAGTCATTTCTTATTAAATTTTATGCACAGAACACAAATATGAAAAATCCAAATGCAAAATTGGTTCTACTTTTTTTGTAACCTGCAATTATTGTTTATTACACTAATGCATGACAGTAGTAATATGCCTATGGCGCTTTTGATATCCTGCAAAGTCTGAAATATTTTAAGTGCTCGACCTTTCTGACTGGCCTTTATAAAGTATCCTATTGACCTAAGCTTACTTCAGCAGCCTCCTGGCAGTAGTACTGCACTGCATCAGAAAATGATGCAATAAACATTGGATAATGTGTGTGTAATGGTATTATTCAATGTGGTGCAATATTGCATCATTTAAGGCTTATTTAGCATCTTGTTACAATCATACTGGATACATTTACATGATAAAACACAGAAAATGAGTTATGTGAAATACTTTCAAAATGAGAGCCATAAAAAATGTTCATGGTCATATTCAAGGTCAGGACACCAAAATACTACAGATTACCGGTATGTCCTTTTTAAGTCAGTAGGACTAGCACGTTCACTGTTGACCAAAAAAGCACTGGACATAATCTTAACATTTTGACTGGAGCTAATTTTTACTTTTCTGTACATTTGCATTGTTTGGGGATTTCAACCCCTCTCACCCGATGGCAAATTTTGATCTGGCAGTGGACTTGCAATAAGGTCTTAACCCAAGAGAATCTCAGTCAATTCCCTCTGCTCTTTGTTTGAACAAAAGCCTTTTGGCAAATTGCAATCCGTCCATTTTTTATACATGTATTTTGTGGCGTGAGGCCTTCATGGCCATTTGAAATGAGAAGTTTCTTGTCATAATGCTGCATGGAAGTTGATAAATAACCAGTCTGTTATTAAGACCATTAATGCCAACATATTAATAGACACAAGTTGTACTCGAAGAGGTAAAAACACAAATAATTCACAAATGGAATTGCATGCAAAACTAGTCAGTGATTTTAAGCACCTGAATAAAAGAGTTTGTGGAGATCAAGCATTGCAATAAAGCCAACAATTGATAGAAGGCAATAAAGGCTAAACAAAAACTGCAATAAGTCTCTATAAAACATTTAGATGCATCATAGCAAAATACCATTCATCATCTTTAATACCATCATCCATTTGCAGGCTGGAGTGATAACAGACAACTCTCTTATTATAATTTCTTATATTTTAAAGTCCACTCATCTTTAGATGCATCAAGAAAAATTCAATAATGAAACAAATTAATTAGAATGACTTTTACAGAAGCATCTTGAAAATCCATTTATGATAATATATCCACACACACACACACACACACACACACACACACACACACACACACACACACACACACACACACACACACACACACACTGATTCAGTCAAAGCAGGTACACAATCGTGACACAACTTCTGTCCTAATTAAAAAAGAATTTGTCTTAAAAGCAATCTTTACATCAACTAATCCAATTACATTTTAAAATTTATATTTAATGCAACTACAATACTCTCATTGCTACCAAAACAAAAACCCAAAACCAAACAAACACAGACCTGATTCACATCTTCTTGCATAGAGACAGCAACCATAGCTTGAAACAAGAACTTACTGCAAGGAGTCAATTTCATAATTTTGAGAATTCAAAATTCTTCAACAAAATTTCTTCTGCTGCTATTGATTTTACTGTGTCAACAATTTCTGCTATTAAAGTGTGATTAAAAACGCTTAAAGTTATTTGTGCAGGCGATTCTGTCTCTGCTAACTGCACCTGAATGATGTCAACTCATATCTATTTATATGCAAAGTGTCTTAAAGCCAACAAATAAATCTCAAAATTTCATCTGCTTATGAATGTCTGAATGTTTAGCCCAAATGCATCTGATCCTTTATTACCTCGGGCTAATTGGTCACCAAAATTGACCATTTCAATTTTATCCTGATAAAAATGTTGATTCATATTCCTCTTGACAACATTCCTTCACTGACACAAAAATATACGATAATATGGCAAAAAACACAAAAATTAAATTACTATTAGAAAGTCTTTTAAAAATGTGTAATTTAATCACAACATATAAGCAGATGATTTTACCAAAACATTCAGACAATTGTTTCAGTTTTATTTCATCAAAAACAAAACAGACAACCATTTAATTTCAAAATGTATCTTTTAACAGAATCTTATCAAAATGTAAAACAAATCTTGAAGCAATGGACAGCATATAACTCCAACACACAACAATATTCTGCAACAATTAACATATCCTGTACTCTTGTATTTTAGTAATTTGCAGTCCAACACTTGCTCCAGCATAACTACAAATAAGAGATTGCATCAAATGTCGAAAATTTACTGCATCTGTCAGTCCACGACTATTGGCAGACATGTATATGCTCACTTTTTAAATAGAAAGCTCACTTGCTGTGGATTACTGGGAAAAGCTCAATGGCAAATGCACAGGCGAAGGGGGAAGATGCTTCGGGGAAGATGCTTCGGGGATGTCTTAAAAATCACAAGACTAATTTGTCTTGGTTTTTGCTGCTTTCTCCGGTCCACGCCTCAGACCTCTGACAACTTCCGTTACCTTCGACGCCAGTTTCTGCAAGATCCCTTGTTTTCTGAGACCAGGAACCAGCGCTGCACCAACAACTGAAAACATAAAAGACAGCATTCCAAGTCTTTTATCTCCCTCTTCCTTACGCAGGAAATCACAGAATTCTGAGCACATGGTCACTCTAATTGCAATCTTTTTACAAGATCAAAATATGATAAGAAAATCAAGTTACATCTTTATTACCAAAAGTTTGCTTTAACATAACAATACTAGTCTATCATCTATTCTTTCATAAACAAGACATAAAACCAAACTGAAAAACTGGATATGACAAATCTCAGCTATAAAGAGATGTTATGAAACAAGAAGATGTCAACCTAGCAAGTATGTCAGCAGAAGATTGTCAATGAGACTGCCAAGCCAGGCCATCACTGCAAAAGTCCCAATGAGCAAGAGAAGATACTAAACACACAAACGATAATCTGTAACAACATATTCATCTCAAATGTGGCATCAACATGACTCAAAGAGTGACTCAACAGCTCACTTAGCTCAAAGTGTCAGCCACCAATGAGCCCTCTCCACCCCCAACACTAACCAGGCCCACAGGGATCTAAGCGCCGTCTGCATAGTGCTTCTGGCTGATGATCACTGGCGCATTATAAAATATTGATGATCCAGCATCCACTTGTATTCATAATCATAAACTGAAAACTTAAGACTCAGAAGATAAACATGAAGCCAGAAGAAAGCCGAACGCAAGAGCACCCACTGCAAACGTACACATTGGGCCAATATATTAATATAAAACAAAAATAAATATAATTCTATAAGTCTAGCGTAAAAATCAAGCGCTGCAACATCTAATCAGACAAGCGACAAAACAGACGGCAAGAGTAACTAAGAACATCTGCACCTGGTGCATCTAAGGCAGCTCAAACACCAATCATGACTCAGCAACCTGGGTTTATTTCAATCAAAACCCAATCATTCATAAAAATAAGAAACTACATCAAAGGTTTTACACTGCAGCTCATTCATTAGCTCATTAATGTACCAAAACACACTGCCTTTAACATCACATCAATGCATTGGAAGAACAATTAAAACGTGGATTCCAAATCTATGGACTGTGACCCAAAATTGGGTTGCCAAGGGTTTTCTCTTGGGTCGCAACACCAACTTGGAAAACTAAGAATGTCTTGTGTAACAATTGGTACAAACCAAAACAACACAGTTATTTATATTATAGACATAAAATAGTTATTTAATAATTAAATAAATTTATGATAAGCTAAGCTATTTTAATAATAAAGAATCAACGTGTTCTCCTCTCCTTTCAAATACATCAATATTTCGGTTTTTAAATAAAACTCTTGTAATGTTTTTTTAAAAAGTTTGATATCAGTCCAATGAACAGTGACCGCTTGCAATGAATGAAATATATCGTGAATAAATTATTTTGTGATTTACTTACTCTTACATTTAGACTTCAAATGAAATGTTAGACAGAAATGGCTCCTAGTAACCATGGTAATAATATTCTGACTACATTACAGCAATATAGAATTATAGATCATTATGCTATCCCACACTTTCTGCACCAAAATGCACCTGGGACACAGGTGTCCTGGTCATCAGAAAATTGGGTTGCAACTTTAACAAGGTTGGGAACCCCTGAATTAAAAGAACAACATACTTCCTGACATAAATGTCAAATACAGTTCATGAGATCAGTCTTCTTCAGAAACCAATAAATTTCAAATGTCTAACCTTGATGCATCCCACAATTTAAAATCTCACCATTTTTGGTTTTTCTTTCTTCAACGAAACTAAGTATGCCTCTGCATCTTTGATGTGTCTCTTGGCATTCAGAAGACGGACACAGATCGCCTCAAAATGACGTTCCTCTACGATGGTCCTACAAAAACCAATCAACTAACAAGGATCAACAACTAAACATCACACAAAAACATTCTTTACCAAAATAATTCACTTAACATCACAGTATTACAACTACACATATAACAAAGAGCAGCTGTTCTAAGCAAAAGCTATGGTGAAATGATTTATTCCTCTATAAACATATCCTCAGGATTTGTGTGACAGGGAGATTATGCCTGTTATGCCTGCAAACACATAAGCACAACTTCATATCATAAACTATAAAATTTTAATACAGAATCTGCATTCATCACAAGGTCCTTAGATAGCGAAGTAATTTGTAAGTAAGTTGGTCTTCAACCGATCACAACTTTACATATATGGAACAACAGCTCAAAACAACAATAAAACACACGATGGTCAGCATGGGTCAAAATCTGTCGCTTGGTCCGTCCCTTTGAGTATATACATGAAACACGAAATACTTGAAAAAGTCTTAATCTTAACTAAGATAAAGTCATGAGGTCCAAAATATGAAAATACAAAAAAGCAACTACAATCAACTGCATGTCCAAAATATTATACTTTAAAAATTAGATAATTGCTGACTTCAAATGTTTAATTTATCAAAAGCTAAACTATCAATAATTGCATTATTGATCAAATTGGCAAAGAATTGATCTAAAAACTCGACCAGTTTGCCGAATTGAAGAGTCGACCAGTGACGGCTGGAAGAGCAAAGTCAGTGACACTCAGAATGACGCCAAGAAGACAAATGGTCGTCAATACGGACGGCTCCAGGTACCACAAAATCCTAACGGGCAGAATTAGAACATCACCAATCCACACATATATTGCATACAAATGACATGAAAATTATATTTATACAGCGCATCATCAAGAATATCCTCATGGTTGCATCACACAAAAGCTGTAACGAGTCTTAACAAACTGAGTCAAAGTAAATTATGGAAATCAAAGCCAGTGTCGATGATAATGGCAATTTATTTATGAAACCTAATCCTAAGTGACTGGCCACCTAATCTGCAGTTCCTATGTTCTTGGGAAAATCCAGCCACAAAGTGAACAATGTTCCATGTCTGAAGAACAAGTCTGAGAAGAGGCTGAAAGTTACAACCAAAGTATAATCAAGATAGGAAAGGCTGGCAATCGCCCTCATTCAGCCGTTGCCATGTAAAACTGAAAGCGCTAACCCTTCGGTTCTCTATATGGGCGCTGAGTCCATGGAGTGCACCTTATACAGTACAGCTCCACTGTTAGTAGAAAGATGGTCTAATCATCTACTAACACAATTTCTGTCTCTACTAGAGGTGTGCACGGGGACTGACTGTTGTCCCCATCCCCTCCCATCCCCGCAAAGCTTTTCTCCATCTCCACCCCGTCCCCAATGACTTAAAATCCATCCCCACCCCATCCCCTAATTTCTGTCCCCATCCCCATTCCCGTCCCCGCATTTCGGAACCCATTCCCGTCCCTGCATTTTGGTCTCCGTCCCCGTCCGCGGTGTTTTATATCAACTATTCATTTATTAGTACCCAGTGTGCGATTTTATGACCTGGTGCAGTGGGAGGAGGGGATTTGTCGAGCTTGGGGGCGTAGTTGTTGGGGAAATGTAGCAGTGGGGGGATGTAGTTGTGGGGAGATGCAGCAGTAGGGGGATGCAGTTGGGCAGTGGGGAGAAATCCCCCTTCCCCCTACAAATCGCGCCCTGTTAGTACCCAACACGAGAAGTAGCTTTTCAAAAAGTTTTTCAAAAGTTTCTTCTAAACTATACAATAATCATATATGAAAATGGGACACTATTACTAACCTGATATCTTTAGCGCACATCATAACCATAGCGTCAGCCAATTCATTTTTCAACGTGTATACCGGAAACTAACCAAAAGATAACGGACATTCCCGGTTTTACTACCAATGCCATTCTGCCAGCAGTGAGCAACATGTTGAAAAATGAATTGGCTCTCTTTCTTGTCCATTTTTCTGTAACTTTATAAAATGTTTAATTTATGTAGTAGGCCTAAGCTAAGTGGAGATTTTTAATCCACCTCCGAATCGATGGTGATTGAGTCAGGGGCACTAAGGTAAATAGTGATGGTGGTTGGTGGGCACAGGAGAGACTGGGCAATTGGGAGTGGGCACTGGGCGTTCAAATTACAAAGCTGTGCAAAGTGCTCTGCAATCCGCCCCACCTCTAAATTATATTATCTTTTGTTGTCCTGTACATCTATAGGCTCCCCCAACAAGCTGAAACCGGCTCTGATGATTCTCCCCTGGTGTGTTTATCAATTACCCTCAAGTTCTCAAATGGCTTTATGGTCTCTACCAACTGCGAACTAACAATGGTGTCAAGTGATCAAAAGATTCAAAACCAATCTTGCCTGGCCTAACAATTCAATTTAATGGCCTTTTAATTCGAAACTGAAAGGCGTATGCCTATATGGTTAGTAGCTATGCTAAAATCGGCCGAACGCATGATTATTGAATTGCGAGATTAATCGTCCCCATTCCCGCGGTATTTACGGCATTTTTGAAACCGCATCGGCGGTAATACCGTCAGCCTGGATGGATCCCGCTACCGCGGTACTACCGTCATAACTTTTCCGTCCCCATTAATATTTCGGCAAAATTACAGATTTCAATCCCGCTACCGCGGTAAATCCGCGGATTACCATGGTGAAACCGCGGTAGCCATTACCGTGCACTCCTCTAGTCTCTACCTCCTTAAAAATTACCCACTCTACAACTATTTCATACTAAAACATATGAATAAATTATGCAAAACTTATCAACAGTATTTGATTCAATAAGAATGAAATTGATTTAAGCAGTTGCTGCTGACAGGACATAAAAACAGAACATTTTACACAGACATACACTCGATGAAGTGAAAACACTCACGAAAAAATGAGTGTAATGACGCCAACCAAAATGGCCGGGTAATAATTCTGTTCCCACTCAAGGATCTTGTTAAGAGGAAGGATCAATTCCCTGTATCCCTCAAGATCCCGCTTCAGTTGCTTCACTTCAGACGAATCCTAAACAAAATAAAACATAAAATCAAAATGTATTCATCAACTGTTTGACTATTTCAAGAGAACTGTTCAAATGAAACATCAAACTGCATTAACCTTTTCCTCGGGTTAGCCGTTTTAAGATGGCGGCGGAAAACTTTGACCAAACGGGGTTAGCCGTCTATAAACGGCGCGCTATATAAGCGACTGCGTACCTGCACGATTTTCAAAAATCCAACGCGGGGACCGAGTTAGCTCACATCCATTCGATAGGCGGCAGCACCGTTTTCGATAATACTGACTATATATGCAAGGGATATTGACTGTAGACTGACCAAGGCTGGAAAATGTATAGGAAAAATCTTCAGCCGGAGGCTAGAATGGCCATAACTACGCCGAATATGGTCCGATCTTCAAAATTTTTGCACTATTCTGTTCCAATTACACCTCCCAACAACTTTCCCGCTCACAGTTGGGGGGTCACCGCTGAAAATTTTTTTTATTGAGCTTTGAAAATTTTTTGTCGGAGATGGTCCGATTTTGGGGTGTAGAGTGGACCCTACCCCCCAAATTTTTTTTTGCATGGATGGTTCGAAAGCCCAATAAAAATGCTCAACAATGGTGCAAACCGCATCTTTCTAGCTTCTATATAGCCTGAAATATACCAAGTTGTTCGGTTTTTCACATTGAAAATCCGTTCGCGTAATTGTCATTTCAGCAAGCAATTGGTACTTGGGTATGAAACTTCATAATTACCCCAAATATGGTCCGATCTTCATTTTTGCACCATTCTGTTCCAATTGCACTCCTCTAGAACTCTATCGCTCACATTTGGGGGTTTACCGCTGAAGACGTTTTGCTATTGACCTTTGATTAAAATTTGAACAAAATGTTGGGGAGGGGTCCGATTTTGGGGTGTAGAGTGGTCCCTACCCCCAACTTTTTTCTTTTGGCACGGATGGATAGGAAGAGCAATAAAAATGCTCAACAACGGTGCAAACCGCATCTTTCTAGCTTCTATATAGCCTGAAATTTAGTAAGTTTATAACGTATATGTTCACGTTTTCATACGAAGGCCTTTTCCAAAAATTAATTCCCCCGACGCGGGATGACTTTAAAAATTTAATTCCCCCTTTAAAAGGTTAACAACAGTTCCTCAAAATCAGGAATGCAAAATACACATTGCACCTTTTTAAAGTAGTTATTTATTAATTACTAGCAGTTTACCCGTCAAAAATGACCCATTTTGCAAATGTTATAGCATTTTTTGCAATGAATTGTCCTTAACCCTTTAACGGGCAGCGACGTTTATAAACGTCGGCAGGAAGTTGTAACGGAACGGGCAGCGACGTTTATAAACGTTGCGCCACTTCAAAGGCTATTCACGAACGGGCAGCGACGTCTATAAACGTTCTTCAATGGAATATCGCTTTAGTTATTATCCATTCGCAAGATGGCAGCTCTCTTTTAGCTAGTGTGGCCTCTATAAGTTAAAAAAAGAATATATTTTAAGTGACCGAGGGTCGGATTTTGACCAGCATTCATTTTGTCCTTGGTCAAGGTGAAGATGGCCGAGGGAAGCGTGGGCCAACTCTGTCTTGCGCTGAAGTGCGCCGCCTGCTGGAAGAGTCGGACGATTCAGACAGGCGTCTCGACAGTGAGTCAGAAGTGGATGACTCGGAGGCTGAAGCTGACGATCTGGTAATCGCCGACAACGGCGACGACAGCGAAGGCAGCGACAGCGACAACGGTGGTACAGTATCCTCTGATACTAGTAATTTTGCTTGGGGTGATACTCCCAGACACATTCCTGTCAGACTTGCTTTTACATAGTCTAATTTTCATTTGTTTTTGTATGTACATATGTATGTATGTATGTATGTATTTATGTAAGTTTATGTCATGTTTATGACTATGTTTGGTTTTATTTGTCAGATTTCCAGATTTTTGAGAAATTCTCACTTCTGCAAAGGATGCACGTCACGTCACTTCTACCGTAAGAAACCTAATAAATCCACCAAATTGGGTCCGATCTTCAAAATTTTTGAAGCTATCTGTTCCCAAGACACCCACCTCCAACTTTGCCACTGAACATATGAGGGTCATCTCTGAAAAAAAAATTTTATTGACCATTGAAGTAAATTTTTGGGGGGGTTCATATTTTGGCCCGTAGGGGGCCCAACCCCCGAAATTTCTTTTTCGGCACGAATGGATGGTAAGTACAATAAAAATGCTAAAGAATGATGTAAACCACATCTTTCTAGCTTCTATATAACCTGTTACCTTGTGTGTTTCAGATTTCCAAATTCTCGCTACAAAAAGGCAATTCGTCGATCAACTGGAGCTTGGTGTAAAAACCTAATAAATCCACCAAATTGGGTCCGATCTTCAAAATTTTTGAAGCTATCTGTTCCCAAGACACCCACCTCCAACTTTGCCGCTGAACCTAGAGGGGTCATCACTGAAAAATTTTTGCTATTGCCCCCAGAACAAATTTTTTGGGAGGGGGTCCAATTTTGGGCTGTAGAGTGGGCCAAACCTCCAAAATTTTTTTTTGGCATGGATGGATGGAAAGTGCAAAGAAAATGCTAAACAACGGTGCAAACCGCATCTTTGTAGCTTCTATATAACCAGAATTATGGCAAGTTTAAAACGTACATGTTCACAGTTCATATGAACGCTTTTCCCAAAAATTAATTACCCCGATTGGTAACGTCTTGTAAAATTTAATTACCCCTGCAAAGGGTTAACTCGCTGCCTTTCCGTCAACATGACGTGACGCTTGACACAACGCTGTACACATAGTAATTACCGGTATGTACGTAAAAATCACACCACTGTGACGCTGTACGTGCTGTAGTTATGCACGCAAAAATCACACCACTTCCTCAAGCTCTGCCCACCAACATATTGTGATGCTGTACACATTATATATATATATATATATATATATATATATATATATATATATATATATATATATATATATATATATATACATACAGGTATAATAACACAATAATGTATACATGTACAAATGAGCATATGTATTGTATCTATTCAATTAAAAAATTAAGTTTTGAGGTAAGGGATATACAGGGTGTAAAAGTGAAAAGGGCACCCCTTTATGATATTTAATATCTCGGCTGCGTGTGTAGCGATTTCAATGAAATTGATAGGCCATATACCTGGGAATGTTTCTGATGTAATTGCCAAATTTCATGCTGATAGCTTTAGTATTTTCTGAAATATGGCCAAAAAACTAAAGAGACCCAAATTTTAAAATTGACAAACAGAATATAACGTCATAGTAAAATGTATCGTTTTTAAGTCTAAAATTGCGTCGTTGTCATCGCGCCAGACAAGGTCAAGGGTTACTTGCAGCCAACAGATAAACACAGCAGCATTATGATTGGCTGCAGGACTGTCATGATTTGCTTGGAGAAGATTTCATATTCCAGCAAGACGGAACACCTGCCCACCCTGCTCTCAGGACCAAGAATTTTCTGTAGCAAAATTGTCCAGATTTCATCAAGAAAGATGACTGGCCACCCAACTCCCCAGATATCAATCCACTTGACTTCCACGTCTGGGGAATCATGCTCGACAGATATCAAAAGTATCAGCCAAAGCCACAGAACACCACGGAGTTGAAGACTGTGCTGACGAATATCTGGGAGAGTTTGCCTGAAGACCAGATCAAGAAGTCGATATTGTCAGTGAAGAAGCGCTTGTCGGCATGTGTGAAGGCTAAGGGTGCATGGGCATGTTGAGCACCTGCTCTCGTAGAAAATCAGCTGAAATCCCCTTTAAAACGGCCCTTTTCAGGGCCAAATAAATAAAAAATAATTTTTTATCACTTTATTATGACGTTATATTCCAATGTCAATTTCAAAATGTGGGTCCCTTTAGTTTTTTAGCCATATTTCAGCAAACACTAAAGATATCAGCATGAAATTTGGCAATTGTATCAAAAATATTCCCAGGTATATGGCCTATAAATTTCATTGAAATCGCTGTACACGCAGCCGAGATATTAAATATCATAAAGGGGTGCCCTTTTCACTTTTACACCCTGTATATATATATATATATATATATATATATAAATAATAAAAATTTAAAAATAAAATATAAAAATATATATACACACAAAATACCTTATTATATAATTCTCGATGTCTGTCGCGTCCGTCTGTCCGACGGCAACACGGAGGGTATTGCAAGACGCTGTTGTCATTGACAACCAAATATTGTTTAATCAAAACGGAGCGTTTAACGGCGTCTTAATTGCAGCTAAAACCCCGTCCCCCTTTCCTCACCCCATCCCTCTCCCAATCGCCCAGGCCCAACCAATTCCCTGCCCCAAACCCCCTTACCCCTTCCCTCTCCCATCCCTCTCCCAATCCCCCTTCCCTCTCCCCATCCCTCTCCCAATCGCCCGGCCCCAACACATCACCACCCAGGCCCCAACCCATACCCGTCCCACCCTACCCCACAGACCCCAAACCCCGTTCCCATTCCCTCTCCCAACCCTCTTCCCTCTCCCCAAACCTCTCCCAATCGCCCCAGGCCCCAACCCATATCCGCCCCGCCTACCCCACAGGCTCCAAACCCCCGTTTCCATTCCCTCTCACCATTCCTCTCCCAACCCCCCATTCCCTCTCACCATCTCTTTCCCAATCGGCCCGGCCCCAAACCCCGTTCCCAAACCTACGGCCACAAACCCCGTTCCTAAACCTACACAACGCTGCTCCGAAAACCCGTACAACCCACTTTCCTCCTCCCAAATCTCCCTTACCTCTCCCAATGCCCTGCCCCCGTTATTATATATATTTACTCCTTCCTAACCTCAAACCCTATTTTTTTAAATTTTACCTCTCAAGTGGGTATTAAATTTTCAGACGCCGTCGCCGTAATGGGGATTTAATTTTGGGAAAAGTGTTCTTCACAAATGATTGCTGTAACGTTTTAAATTTGCTATATCTCAGGCTATGTAGGAGCTAAAAAGATGAGGTTTGCACCATTGTTTAGATCGTTTATTCCTCTTTCTAACCGTCCGTGCAAAACAAAAAAAGTTGGGGGTAGAGTCCACTTTACGGCCTAAAATATCACCCTCTCCCCCAAAATATTTGTATAGCCCCCTAGCAAAATATTTTCAGCGGTAACCCCACTTTGGTCAGCGGCAAAGTTATAAAGGGATGTCAGAGGAACAAAATTAACCAAAAAGTTTGAAAATCGGTTGACATTTGGTAAAGATCTATCAATTCCAACCCGATGACCCAATGTTTGAACATAATTATTATCGGCGAATTTCGCGAAAGTTTTGAATTCTGAGAATTCTGATCAAAATTACATGATCCAGCGAAGGCATTATGTCCATTCCCATTGATGCTATTGCTGGATCATGACTGAATTCCTAAGTCGATTTCTGTTCCATTAAATATTTTAATTTTAGTTTCCTACTTTTTTGAATTCGCTATATCTCAGGCTATATAAGAGCTAAGAAGATGAGGTTTGCACCATTGTTTAGCCTTTTTATTCCTCTTTCTAACCGTCCGTGCAAAACAAAGTCTAGAGTTCACGAGGTTTGCGACAATAAAGTGAGAATGAGGAGCAGGCTCTTGGTCGGAGTGAAAAAGCAGCACAGCAAACAGGAGAATCAAGCACTGCATGTCGTTCGACACTGCCAAATCATTACACTAACGTTGACTATCAAGTTTCAGAAAATTCACGCGAATTGGCGATAACTCGGTTGAAGGAAAAGGCGGCGAGTTAGGGAAATTAATTGCGCAAAATCCTATTGCATTTGCACAAAATCGGGTGGTAAAGCAGCCAATCTCCCCCGTCATTTTTGACGGGTAAACACCTAGTATATATATAAATACACATACACACACACACACACACACACACATATATATATAATAAATATATATAACAGGGGTTGGGGCCGGGGCGGTTGGGAGGGTATGGGGGTCGGGAGGGAGGTTTGGGAAAAGGAAAGGGGGTTGTGCATGTTTCAGATCGGGAGATGTGCGGGTTTTGGAATGGGGGGTTGGGGCTGGTGGGGATAGGTTGGAGAGGGGCGCGGGGTGTGGGCGAAGGGTACAAAGTGCAATCAATCAGGACGCTTCGTCAAGCTGCAATGAGGATGCTCCATCAAACGCTCCGACAAGTATAAAATTTTGTTGCCTATAGCAATGACGTCGTCCAACATCTCCAACATCTGCCCTGTAGTGTGACTGACATAATGGACAAAAGAAATTATTATTTAAGAAGATTTGTGAAGTCTATCACAACTTTTATAAATTATCAGTTTCTAATACAGATTCTGTTTTTCAGTTTATTCATGAATTTTGTTAAATAAATAAATAAATATTTGTCATATCTCAATAAGTGAAAATAGAGATCTTGAGTGGCGTATTATGCTATATTTTTACTTTTTCGCGATATAAGGTAACAAGAATTTAAGATAACATAGGAAAGAAATTGATAAAATATATATTATAATACTATGATATGTGCTACGATGTGCAGACTGATACACTGGTACTTCAGTTTGTTCGGTTAGAGCGCGGATTTCTACTTCCTATTTACATGCGAGTAGTGACCGCCCACTATTACTGAAATTGTAATCTACGGGTACTTACTACTTAGTAGCACTGGTGCAGCTATCCGGAGAGCCCCCTTACTTGGACTGAGATCATTCATGGGGTTTGCACAAGTGATTTTTTGGGAAAGGGTGATTGTAAACAGAAGCTATATTAGAGCACTTTATCACTCAATAATTAATCATAATTAAAGTTTTTGAAACATGCACCAGAGCTCAGCGTCTATTTCTAATATTGCTCAAAATTTTTGTGACAGATCCTGCTGACCGAGCTGGAAAACATTTTCTAGGGTGGTGGATTGCCGCAAAAACTAACATTTATTATCTGGATTTTGGGGTTTTGTCATTATTATCTGTTGCCATGGTTCGCTCATAAGTCTACCAAGAGGACCCACAGTAAGGCCTTCTTGAATTTGACTACTAAGCCGTAGTAGGCATAGGAATAACAGTGCTTCCCTTGTAACTAATGGCTAATGGGCCCTCACAAACAACGGAAGACAGAATGTGGACCGGTTTCAAACAGTTTTGAGTACTCCTGCTCTACTGCATCTTCTGACTTTATTTGCATATGTTCACAGAATCTTGGTTTCTTTGTAAAACAGCCACCAGTCAATATCAACAGAAAACAGCGAAACACAAATAAACAAACACTGTGACCAAAGTTCAAGAGAGACACAACTGCTGCTGCTGCTCCTACTCCTCTTTCTCCAGTATTAAGACATCGACAAAACGTTTCAATCAGAGATCGGCAAAAATCACCAAAATACAAAGATATCCTCCCGCTGCTGCATTGCGGGAACTGCAGGGTCTACTTCGCTGATTTAAACAGTGAAAATATCATTAGATTCATTTTCTTACTTCAACATCTTTAGCATTTGCGTTAGCCATTTTCGCATTCAACAGCCACCATCAGCATTCGACAAGACAACAGCAACTTCAGCAAGAGTGTTGCCATTTGGATTTTGAAAGAACCTCCAGAAAACCCAACATAAAAGTACTTTTTTGATAGTTTTCGACATATTTCACCATTTTTGTTCAATTTTCGACATTTTCCTCAATATTTCGGAATTTTCAAATTTTTAAAGATGATTAAGCCAAAAAGATTGACAAGCAGATCAGGTCTTTTCTCTCTATCGACGCGGCACAATCGGTGTATTCACTAAGTAAGTAAGTAAAATCTCGTAAACTTATACAGCGCCCTGGAGGCAGTACAGCAGTAGCTGCTTATTCTTATGCGCTTAATCTTTCTTAAAATAGCTACAGGCAATGTGGTTTGTCGGCCGGGCAAAGTTCAGTGTATCTATGAGGCGGCGGGTCACGTTGTTATTGCTATGGAGGAAATGACTTTTCGAATAGTCCCCCTAGGAAGGTTTTAAGTTTAGACCTAAAGGCTTGAGGAGACAGTGAAGGAATTAAAGGAAATGAGGATTCGGGGCTTATTGTTTGACCATTTCGTAGACTGCGGAGGGAGGCTGGAATTGAGTTCCAAAGTTCTGGTGCGGCGTACGAGAAAGCGCGGTTGCAGATTTTTAGTGATGACTAGTGAAGGCACAATTTCTTCTGCCTTTATGAGTCAGATCCTGGGAACACAACGGTACAGTCTGAACAGGATCTCTATTTGAATGATGCTGCACATGCAATTGCCAGCCTTCAGCGCTTTCAATTGGTTAAAGAAGTGTTTATTAGGAAGAACACGCTTCTTCCTTCAAGCACTCCAGTAGAGAGACTTTTCAGTGTGGGCGGGCAGATTCTTACACCTTGCAGAAAGTCTAACTGACGAGCACTTCGAGACGCTTTTATTGCTAAGAGCTAATATAAATCTAATTTGAACAATGAACATCAGTTACACATTGATGCATGCTTTGTTTCAGCAGACTACACTGCTTGTTTAATGTTGCCCATTGGGGAACTGTGATTGTTACACAGAATTTTAAATTATCTTCAATTGCGCTTTGATTATTGTGCGTTTTGATACATAAGTGCAGCATCAATAACAAGTCATGTAACTAGTAAGTAACTAGTTACTTTTTTCAGTAACTAGTTACTTTTTATCCCTTGTAACTAGTAACTATAACTAGTTACATTTTGCAAGTAACTAGCACAGCACTGCAAAATATACATGCACATCTTTCCCGCAGTCAATGTTACTCTCACTTATGACTCTCATCTCACCGATGGCATCTCTTGTGCCCCTTCCTTTCCAGAATCCAAATTGATCATCTCCCAGAAAGTGGATTATGTTGTCACTGAAATCAACTGTAATGATTCTAATTACCGTAAAGCAAACTCATAGACAAATTAGAAATCTAGAAGTTGCAACGGCCATTGAGGAGGTTTTCCATTAAACTGAAACGAGGTATTTTAATCAGCTAAGAAATAATAATTGTGCTCAACACTCACTGTACATAAATTCACAGAAAAACATCCCATAATAAGTTAAACAATGATAAGGAATAACAAAATTTTAGAAAACGGAGCTAAATTTCAACTTTGTTTCAAGCGAGATGTGATATGACACAGTGGGAGTTGACTATGATACACATCCAACTACAGGAGTCAAGAAATTGTTCAAGATCAAAACATAAGGTAACATAAAAGAAATTTCCCCATCTCATAAGAATCTGTACAACAGAGATAGTCAACAGACATTTAACAAAAATAAAAGCTGGAAAAAATGATCACCATGTTCTGCACATACACACTTCGTCAAGAGTAAACTAGATGATGATACACACATCTTACACTTATATACACTAAATATAATGTATAAATATGCATAAGCAGCACAGGAGGCAGCATAGTTATATGCCAAAATTAATTATATAGCGCAATAAGCACAATAAGTGTCACTGATTAGCTAGATGCAGGCATTCTAGTATTGGAATCTGACACAAGTAAAATAATCAAAAATGAGCCAACTATGAAGGTGATCATTCACATGGCAGATGCCCTGGGTGCCGCTTAATGAGGACACCAAAAACCTCTGCAATCTTACTCTACTCTGTGCAGAATGAGAAGAAAATGAGGAAACTGACTTTGAGCACATCACAGACCACTTCGCATCAGTAAAAGCAAGAAAAGTGCATCTGTAATTTTAATCTGGCTTCAATAAAATGCCATGATCTGGATCTGTCAATTAAAGTCCTCACACCCTGGCTAAAAAAATAAACCTATTAATAGCGTTGAAGCCAAATCAACAAAATGTAACTTTTATATACAAAAACAAGACAGCATTCCTATTCTAAGTCTTAATTTGCATTACAAAAATCAACATACTAAATCTCCATATATTCATATGAATGCAATTTGTACAGAGAAACATTAAAATGTGCTATTAGCCTGGGACATCATCACCGTGGAAACTGCAGGCATGATGACGAGCAGTTCGAAAGAGCAGAAGAGGGAGTCACAAGACAACGCAGTCCAATGATATTTCTATGGCTTTGACGACCCATAGTAATGGCAGAGAACATCGTCAAGTTTCTGACACCATTTCAGGGCATTTCCTTCAGGGTCTTCAAGATAATACGTCCTATTTGGCTGCAAATAAAACAGAAAAAACATGCACAACTAAATCAATTAATCAATCAAGAGAAGCTTCTTAAATGCAAATATGATCATGCATTGCACTTTGGTTGAAGGTTTATGGAGATTATTGTGCACCATTCAAATGCTTATCCACTAAGCAACAATATACTCAAGACGTTAGATGCAGGGAGAAGCCTTACTCTGCAACATCAGTCATCAAAGTATAGTCATCAACTGGTGCACATCAATGCAAACTAAATGCAAAAGATCCAAAGACGCATTTTCAGAAAACAAGTCTCTCAAATGGTAAACATCAGCACAACAGCTCTGAATTACCCAATCAAAGAACGTCCAATCCAAAGGCACGAGAAAATTGTGCACACAAATCATAATGAATCAGTATCAGTTCAATAGCAACCAACTGACTATAAGTCCAATGGTAAAAAACAAAGATTTCTTTAGATCTAATTCAAGTGTGAAAACGAGAAATGTCAGCAGAGAGCGTTACCTTTGCAGATTCTGAGGAGCTTACCGTGTGTACAAAGAATATTTTGAAGTTTTTGGCTTCCGGGCGCAGCTCCTTTGACCTACGAATGCACAAACACAATAAAGCAAAAAAAATATAACCTAATCAAAGAAATGCACAGAAATACAGATGGGCACTCGATGCAGTTCGAACCACACCAACCAGGAATTGCAGAGGATCAAATGGCTTCTAAGTATTGCATAGCTATGAAATGCATAAAACTATTGCATCAGTTTCTTTAAATGCAATTTAGCTTAAAACATCCAAAAGACAGAGGAACAGACACTTTAAACAAATGACTTTCACATCTCCAAGCTCTATGCAAATCCGTGTCACCGACATATAAACACAAAGCACAGAAATGGACAAAATAGGCAAAACCCTGTATAAAACACCAGACATGAAATATGACTGATTCTTCAGGCTCAAAGGGGTGAAATGCATGCATCCAAGACATCTTGTATAGTGCCACAATCCACATATAAAGCAAAGGCCAAAGTCAAAGCATTTTGACAGCATTGACAAGTGAACATGGAGTAGAATAGTTTGGTCTCAAAAGACTTCCATCACTGTTCAGAATTAAAGAACTGTCCACCAAAGTGATAAGCAGTGAAGACCCTGTGCTCATGTATCAGCTTAAGTACTAGATGAATTTGAGGGAGATAAATCACCCTCCCTTTTCAATAAAAGACACTTCTGTCACATGAACATCAGTGCACTGACTTCAAAGAAATCTTACGCAAAAACTAACTAAGAACACTTGAGAAATTCTGAAGAACTTCTAATGTAACACTAACTATCAGCTATGAACAAAGACTTTGCCACAAGCATTGACACAACACATCATCATTGGTCATTAAGAAGAGTTTTCTCTTTTGTCTCACCAGGGAATTTCACCTTTCAGGACCATGTTCGATGGGTCAACGTAGAAGAGGCGAGGACCTTCGGTCAACAGGAACATTCGTCTACGAGCAAAAAGACCCTGAAACAAGAACAGAAACCAGTTGTCATAGTAGAACAAGCATGGTCACCAGTAATAGCCCTAAAGTCATTGTGTGAACATGGATGAATAGCATTTTGTATTGAACCAACATTAACTTTATCAAATTTGACCACATAGAAATAAAACCACCAGGGAAATTTTGGTAAAAATTGTGAAAGTTTTGAGAGCTAATGCTTTCTGCCAAATGCCTTTCAATCTGCTTTTAAGTTGTTGTCCACACTTCTGAACATAATTTTTGGACTTAGCGTGGATTCTGAGCATGTGAAACCTATCCGTCATCAGTATCAAGCAAGCACTGCCACCATTTACAATCAGTCAAAGTGCCTATAACCTAAAACAAAATAAAGAACATAAATATGCAAAGTATCAGATGCTCACTTCACTGGCCTTCACTTACACTCAATCAAAAACAACAGATTGCTTTGTCTTCAGAACTAATGCAAGTCGACATCACTGCTAATTCACATTTCTATTATAAATTCAAGGCTATCACCCTTAAATGTATATTTCGGTTTCGTAGATTCAGTACAACGTCATCATCATCATCATCATCATCATCATCATCATCATCATCATCATCATCATCATCATCATCATCATCATCATCATCATCATCATCATCATCATCATCATCATCATAATTCAACTTATTTCAGCCACAGAAAATGTACAATACAAGCAACAATTCATACAAACTACAGCTGCTTGTACTTCTTAGCACTGAAAATAATAAAGATGCCACATGAGATGAATGTGCCACAGCAAGGCAACACTGCAGCTGAAGACTTAGTAACCTAGAATATAAAGAAACATATCAATGACCTTTCTTTTGTCGAGTAGACCCTGCTTTAAGATCAGTTTTCCTTGAACATATCGATGATATTCGTTTGTTTCTGATTGAATTTCAAGTTTTGAGCACCTGTCTTCTTCGCTCGTCCTTTATTAGTAAATACGCAAGAAAGCAATAAAACAATTCAACTAACAGATATCAAAAGTCTAAGTATAAAGTATCGGAAGAATAAAAACACCAGTGCCTTTATCTCTTAACAAACATTTTAAAAAGAAACCTGTAAGGACATAAAATAAGAACTCAGCGGTCGGCTTACCAGTTGTCTTTTTCAATCTGTTTCTCTTCAGCATTTTTACTGACGGTGAGATCAATTCCAAGCAACTGAGACAAATGTGCATCATCAAGACCTGGCTGTTAAATCATTATAAGCAAAAGGCAACAAATTATTAGACAACATCTCAGAACGCAACAAGAAGAACTCCAATAATGACAAATAAACAAACTTTGGACTCAAACATTTTCATCACATTAACAGACACACATGAATTAATCTGAATGAAACAACATTGCAAAGAATATAAATAAAAAAACTCATTTCACAAATGGAGCCAATCTAACAATTCACATGAACATCCAGTATTTACAAACATCCTAAAATTTGGGAAAAAATTAAAACCTCTGAGTCTGAAAATTTAACCTTCAAGTCAAGGATAAATCCCAGTAGCAGATTAAGGAAAACTAGTTAGAAAATGTTTGGAGTTACAAAGACCTCATTAAATTTTTAAACATACCTGGTTAATTAATGTTATTAGTCAATTACAAACTAGCAAGAACTAACTGTTCCTGGCCTTACAGTTACTAACTGATCGTGACAGTCTCAGCAACATTATCACACAGTGCTACTGCAACTACTAGTTACTAAGTATGTTACTACGACTACTGTATATGATTATATGTTATAATAGTTATATCATTAAATTTTTGCACTAAGAATTTATGCAATTTTATTGACAAGATTTAAAATAATACATGCGGCCCTTCAACCAATCTTAATTTCCTGCGGCCCTCTGCACTAAAAAGGTTGCCCACCTCTGATCTAAAGCGTATGCCAAAATTTTTGATGGTAGAAGATCTCACGGGCCACTCAAAGAACCAAATATGGCTCATGAGCCGGGGTCTGTGGAGAACCAGTCTAGTCAAAAGTCTTTCAAGCAAACACACAAGAGCACAGATAAAAGCCCATTGAATATAATCTATAAAGTTTCATTATGTGATAGTTGTTTTCAGTCAAATAATGATGAAGATAAAGAAACAGAGTTAACAACACATAAGAAACTTCAACAAGGAAAGAACTATTGTGAAATAAAAGGAGCAAAAGCAAAACAAAATGTGATCCTCCATTGAGAAATCAAAATTAAATTTATTAAGGAAATAATCCCAATTTGTCCAAATCAAACTCACAGAGATCGTAAAACAATGATACGCTTTACGAGCAAAACATCTGCAGGTAAATTTTTTTTAAACTTTGAAAAATTTGAAGAGAGCCGCGCCCACAAGTCACTATATTTCAGGGGTGGCCAAACCCATAGAAGGCGTGAGGTGCAAATGACGATTTTCAAAAACTTGGGAGCCGCATTGCCACAATTGGGTCCAAAAGCGAGGTAGTGTGGTCCAATTCTTTGCAAAATGTCCTTAAATCTCTGCTGCTATTTTTATGGGATCTATGATATAATTGGCAAACAGGCAAAATTATTACTGCTAGGTGGCAATTGTATGTTTCTGTTCATCTTCTCAAAGTTTTTTAAAATATTTTCACAAGCTGCAGTTTGGCCACCCCAGCTGTATTTGCTTACTTCAATATTGAATAGTGCTTATCGACAATAGATCAAGGCTGCACACACAGGTTTATGCAACTGCGAATAGCGAGCAGCCAGTGAACATGAGGGTTACATGGCGTCAAGTGGCACGTTTTTTAAAATAAAAATGTTAGAATCTGACTTTCCAGGAGCAAACTTTCATTGTAGTGATATTAAAGGCAATTTTGTTGTTGAATTAAAATGTTGGCTCGAGTGCAGAGCATTGTTAATGGCATGAATTTAGTTTTTAATAATTTCTAAATACCGCTCGCATTCAACCATTTACTGTCCACATTTGCATACGCATGCGCAGTGCGCGTGACCTGATTCCTGTTTCTAATTTTAACTATAATGCGGTTAGCCGATAAGCGCTATTGCAAAATTTAAACTAGAATCATGATCTGTCTAAATCACATTTTCTTCAAAATGAATATCAAATTGATCTACACATTTCATTTGGTCATTGTTGGTTTCATCACATCTCTATGTAAGACATCAGTTAATTTTGAAAGAGTCATACTTTGTATTCTCCCCAGAGATTCTCGGAATTTTCTGAGTTCGCTGGAAGGTATGGCAGCAGTTCCGGGGGTTTCTGCAGATGAAGATCACTCCATTCGATTCCTTGAAAAAAGCCGTGAGATCTCAACGCCTCATAACCTCCCATTTCTTTACAGCCAAGTCGCTTCATGGGATCCAACACCTCAAACATCGCAACAATATTTATGCAACATTTATGTGGAATTACATCATCAAAATGTGTAATTCCCACTTTAAATGAAAGAGGGAGAGAGAGATAGTGGAGCCGTTTTTAATAATCAAGCTTTAAAAAAAGCGAACAAATGAATGCCACAATTGCATTTAATGTAAAATGAAGACTTTTTCCTGACAAACTGAAAGTCCAGTGAAGTGTTGACACCAAGTGAAATAAATCAATTTCTATCAGAGCCTAGTTCTATTCCAGAATATCCTATTGTGAAGAATGGAAGTAGACCGCCTGTTGACAGAGAGAATGCCAAAATGGAAGACTCGCAGTAAAATGACAGCACTGAATTAGATAACATAACTGAGCAGCACAGAGATCAAGTACAGACCATCCATTCAGTATACTGTATATACCTAAGTAAGATTGAGGCTCTAAACATTGCAATCTCTGGAGTACAATTAGCCAAATAGCATGCAATCTGTCAAAGGACTTGGCTACAGAGATCATCCGGTCGAGCATCAGCCCTGCTTCTGCACTCAACCTGGATTTGATTCCAGGGCACTCACATACAGATGTCCATCGGTGCAGAGTGGAAATCAATATGGTCTGCACGACGCTTTAGGCTAATTATTATTATTATTACTATTATTATTAAAAGTTAAGACTTATGTGGTAACTTATCCGATAGCGGACTGCGTGAACACATTACATTGTCAGTTATTAACTTGAGACATGTAGCTGGTCTGGAAAAACCATGTCTTCAGGTACTAGTTTGTGATCATCAAGGTGCTATATACTGAAAATGTAAGATCTTAAAATCAAAATGTCAAGATCAAATTAGAAATGAATCCTGCCACAAACAACACATTAAATGGACGTTGCAAAGAGACATTTCAAACAACCACAATCACTGTTTCATTGTTTCAAAGAATCCACAAAGAGAGAAACTGCATCAACCTAAAGATGATTTCATGCAGCGTTTATAAAAAATCCACAAGATCAGTCGCATAAAAAGGACTGCTAACCAGAAACTAATCACAAGTTCTGATGCAAAGTCAAACATCTCAGAAATCAACTGCTTTCCGTTTCCGGTTTTGGTGCCTTCCGGCTGCCTAGCATGTGTATGCGCGTGCCTCGGAGAATTGCCGTTCTTGGCGGTTTGCCGGCATCTGGCACTTGTTTTTAGCACCTAATGTGCGGACAGTGACCTTCTCGTCGTTCCGGGTAGTCATCTGCACGTTCTCCGGGCAGTTTTGGACGTTTTTGGTCATTCGCTGTCGAGTGTCTGGACCGCCATCATTTACCGGCCACCATTACATTGACGCGGCCAGTAGCACTCCAGACAAGACATACGCTCGAAAATGCTACGACGCTGTCTTTCAGACTAGATCAAACGACTGCCGCCCTAATCTTCGCCCGGAATTCCATCTCGGGTTGGATCCGCCAAGTTCGGCGATGGTACTCACAGAACGACCGCACCTGAGGAATTCACCGCCTAATCTTGCCGTGCGGAGAGTTCCTTACAACATCTCTGTGGAGTTTCAACATCTTCTTCCGTGCTTCGTTGACATGTCTGCGAACGTTTCTGTTGTGAAAGACCGCTTTCCATAGGATTCACCACCATTTTCGTTGGGGGTCGAATTTCTACATTCCACCGAAACGGACTTTCACCATTGTCATCCTACGTTCGTCATTGACATGCTAATGATGTCAAAGCACCTTTGATTTTGGCCTTCGCTATGTTACGGCGCTATAAAATCGTCTTGGATAAATAAACAAATAACTAAACTGCTAAGTCAAACAAACAACTCACAAGTAATTTCTGTACCAAATCTTTAGCATCTGCAGCAAATCCTAATGGAAATTCATACTCAAGTTTTACAATCTTCTGGAAGATTTGATATTCATGGCTAAAGAAAAGAGAATAAAAATCACTTCCAGGTTCTCTGCTTGATAAATTGTAAAATAAAAAACACAGGCAAAACCAAGATCAGAACTGGAACTCAGAGACATCTAGTTGACTTTATCTATAATAAAATCCAGAAATATAAATTCACTCGTACTTTCCCCAAAATGGATGTTGTCCAGAAAGCAACTGATAAGCGATGCAACCCAAAGCCCACAGATCAGAGCTGAATAAACAAAGCAAATAAACATATTCATAAACAATTACCAAAACAAGGTTTCAAATATTCCTGTTAAAATATAAGCACACATCTACCATAACAAATGAAGAACAAACAGAAGAACCTACACAGAGACAATACGAAGTGTACAATTGCTTACTGTCGAGGATGAATCTCACAAAAATTTTCAATTAAAAATAGGATGTTGAAGGATTTTATCAAAACAATTACTTATTTAAAGAAATCTGTTTATGCATTCACATCCTGAAATTCTTATGCAATGAAATAAACTTATAAGCAATTTGATGTTGCGCATCTTACCTAAAATATGAACAGTTGCTTTTTAAGACTTCTGGTGAAACGTACTGTGCAGTTCCCACAAATGAATTCTTTCGCTGATTTGTCTGATTTTCTGGCATAAAAATCAATCAGACACTAAAGAATTTTACACATTAAACTAAAACAAACATAGAAAATGAATTATTTGAAATCTCTTAGAACATACAAAGACTATAAAAATTGGGAACAATCACCAGCAGTTGAAAGAGCAGAGGAAAACATAGATGATGGAATTGCTTGTGCTACAGAAACTAGAATTCTGTCATGTTTCAATGTCACATCAAGGCCTTTGGCAATTAGGTCAATCCAAACTTAACCCTTTAGCCACTGCGATCCCTGTAATCCAGTATTTCTCAACCTGGAGCACAGGCCCCACCAATGGGGCATCGACAAATTCTGGTGGGGCATGATTTAATTATGGAATTTTAAGAGAATTAGTGACAGGATTTAATTATGAATGGCTTGAAAGCTAATTGACAGAAAAAGTCATGTGCTTAACTGTGCATAATAGAAGTCTACATCAACCTTAATAATAATTTTTCATACATTCATTTCATCTTTTGTCTTACTTGCCTGTCAATGAATGGTGTGTTGTAAGAATTTATGAATAATTGGCCATCAAAGTCAAGTATGAGCATCAAGTATGAGCGTCTATTCAAGAAGTTTTGCGAAGATCAAAATGCAGAACATGTGAAATTACTACTTCACAGCTAAGTAAGGTGGTTGCCAAAGGGAAACTGTCTCAAAATATTTATGGAACTCTTTGAACTTCTCAGTGAGTTTTTAAAGGACAAATCAGAAATGAAGGAAGTCATTGAAAACAAGAAATGGCAAAGCCTACATTTGCTATTTGATTGACATTTTCGAGAACCTTTATTAATTAAATAGGCAGCTGCAAGGAGTAAATATGACATTCATTGATGCAAAAAATTGATACTTGGATTGATTGTTACATTTCTGATTTTGTGCCAAAACAATAATATAAGAAAGGAATTTTAGCCAGTTCAGTTGGCTGAGCAAGTTTGAGGTGACTGAAGCAGCAAGGAACATCACAGTTGACCATATAAAAATGTTGTTTGCTGGTTTCAATGACAGATTTAGTGATCTCAGATCAATGGAATTTCCACCTTGGTTGACTCAGTCGTTTATAATAATTAATCTTTATTCGTGACAAGCACAGCATCAAAAAATAGTACACAAACAAGGAATAACACAAATCAACTGAACAAAAACCAAATAAAATCAAACTAATAATAAACTAATAAACTAAGCACAAACTTTACACAGTACAGCCATTAGCACTGCCCATCCAGCCAGCCTCTGGCCTCAGACAAATTCTAGCAATGCACTCGGCAAAATACAGTGGCTTCTTCACATATTTATTGACAAAGGATGCTTGTCGCTTTTTTACAGCAACATGTATACTTTCCAAACCCATTAAAACTCTGATATAATCAACATTATCTGCCTCACTTGTTTTAAAAATTTTACACACAGCTACTTGAATCAATCTGTCAAGAGCATTAAGAGTACTTTTGTTTGGACATGTGGCTTCCATGCCATACAATACAATAGGTAGACAGTAGCTGTTTACCAGGTTAACACATTAATTCAGACGCGGCAGCTCTGCAGCGACTATACAAACAGTTAAACGTACGAAAAAATTTTAATTTAACTTCCAAAACAGATAACCCAAAGTGTCTGCCCTTTTCAGTGTGACTCCAAGATACCTAATTTCCTCCACAAATGGCAAGGCAACACCATCCAGGACCAATGCAGCACATGCGATATTACAACGTGTCCCAATCCTCATGACCATAGACTTCTTCACATTAAATTTCAAATCCAAATCCACAAAGTCATTGGTGCAAATATCAAGCATGTGCTGCATGCCGGATATAGAGTGTGACACCAATTAGATATCATCTGCATACAATAAACAGCCGAGAAACAGATCATTGATATAGCAGCCATATCCAGAATTTTGCAGCTTTAAAATCACATCATCAATATAAACAGCAAATAGCAAAGGTGAAAGAACACCTCCTTGTCGTACCCCAGCCACTACAGTGAAAGATTCTGATAATTATGACGGATCTGTCAAATCTGTGTGAAATGCCAGGCCAATGACAAGAGGAGTTGGCAGAGTTACAACAAGATTCTTTAAAAACTGTTTTCAGAATCAAGGGAGTCTTGATGTGGCTTTCTGAAGAGAGTGAGAAGAAATATCCACATGCAACGGCTTGGCAAGAGAAGCATTCCTGCATTTTCCATCATCTGTCGAATGTGGATTCAGTGCTCTTACCAATTAGCTGCAAGCTAAGAGAAATAGACTGGACATCACTATGAGTGGTGATTTGTGGCTCAAACTCACAAAGTTGGTTCCTAGGATCAAACAGCTTTGCTGCCAACATCTCAGATAAGGTTCCGACCAAGCTACATAAATCTCACACTGCTAACAATAGAATTAGAATTCTTCAAAGTTAGGAGTCAGTAAACAAATAGTAAACAAACAATACCTCGAATTAATGGAACAACTGGAAAATGGATTCAAATATTAAAAGGTGCCAGACAGGGAAGTGGATTATCTCCTGAATTTTTCAATGCTTATGAAGAAGAAATCATGGAAAACAAAGAAGAAGTAGGAGTCAAAGTTGGTGGATAGAACATCAATAATCTAAGATTTGCAGATGATGCAGCCCTGATAGCAGATTCACAACAAAAATTGCAGGAACTGCTAAATCAAGTAAATACAGAAAGTGAGAAGAAAGGTTTAAGAATAAACATCAATAAAACTTTCTGCCTAGTGATATCCAAGAAGAAAGACATTCCGAAATGTGATATCATCATAGATGGAGAGAAAATAAACAAGTCATGACATTCAAATATCTAGGAAGCTGGTTCACCAGTGATGCGAAAAGTGAATCAGACAGAAAAGCAAAAATAGGAATGGCCAAAGCAGCCTTTGGGAATTTAAAACACAAACTAATAAACAGACATTTAACAATGAAAACAAGGATTAGGATTCTGGAATGCTACGTTTGGCCAGTCATGTTATATGGTGCAGAAACGTGGACTATCTCTAAAGTCATGAAGAAAAAGCTTCAAGCTGCAGAAGAAATGTGGTTTTTAAGAAAAAATTTGAAAATATCTTGGACTGAAAAGAAAACAAATGAATTAGTACTCGAAATGGCGGGTACACAAAGAAAATTGCTATCAACAATACGTAAAAGACAACTTCAATTTTTGGACATATAATGAGGAAGAAAGGTATAGAAAATCTGGTAACTACTGGAAAAGTCGAAGGCAAAAGATCAAGAGGAAGACAAAGAATGACGTATATCAGCAGTTTACTGGCTGATGTAAAGGGGGTAACTACAGAATTAGAACTCATACAAGCAACACACAACAGAAAGCAATGGAAGTCCATAGTCGTCAACGTAGAAATACACGACACCTGAAGAAGAAGAAACAAATAGAAAATGCCAAAGTTTTACGGCCGTTAGCAGTTAACCGATCCTAAGAGCATGGCTCAGTCCTTTTAACCCCGACTGGTTAACTGTAATTTCAATTTGGCCTATAAATGATGCTTTATAAATGATGCTAACTCGAGCACCGGCAGCTTCAAAGCACTTTGATGTAGGCAGTGCAAAATGCTGGCGAGTGTAGAGTTACTACAGTTGTAGGCCTACTTCAAGGCTATTCATGGAAAAGACACCTAGCTACTGCCAATGACCGGTTAACCAGTTATTTTTTGAACGGTTAATTGGCCTTTAAATACCAGTGGTTTTAACAACCTTAGTTGAATAAATATAATTAATAAAAAAATGTCTAAAGGTACATATTTATTTTTGCTATATATGTGCAAGCACAGCATGCTAAGTACGACTATTTAACTGTTCATTAGGTTTACTCTGCTATGCATTACGATCACAGTGGGAGGTCCTTGGTTGGGAATACATTTCTTTTGTACACAACCAGTGAGGGGTGGGAGAAAAAGGTTCAGAAACACTGCTGCAACCAATACATTATGGAGCCAAAATATCAGCCATACCGGGCAAAAGTGTTAAAAGTTTTGCTTTTCTTATAAACTCCTAAAGCTCATAAAGACTGAAAATCTAAATACAAATTTCTCTGCCAGTTAGTCAAAATTTCTGGAACATCATGTGGAGATACTTATGTTTGGAGTCATTGATTTAAGACTGGCTTACAAGCAGAAATAACGAATCTGTACTCTGATAAAATATAACTGACATTGTCAGAGCACATGAATCTGTACTTGTTTCATTATTAACCAAAATGACTGTAACCAACAGAATGCTTTAAAGTGCAAAAATACTCTACCGGTATATACTTTGCATTTTGACTCAAAAGATGAAAATAAATTCTTAAATGTAATAAAAAGAGTTAAATATGGCAAAAGCAACATAAATAGATGGTGGATCGAATGGCAGACTGTTGCACCAGTTGCTTACCTTCATTGCTGTCCAAAATCTTTGCTGACCCAAAGTCTGTGATTTGAATATGCATTTCGTCGTTCAAAAGAATATTTTCTGGCTTCAAATCTCTTTCAAATTAAATGCAAAATAAATCACTTAAAATTTACAGCACAACGAAACTTATCTGCAGTTCCAATCACATATAATCACTGCTCTCTGCCTGCCAAATGATACACGTGCAAAGCAGATGGAAGAAAACCAAGCAAAAATTAATTTCTTAATTTAAAGCTACTGTAGTCATCGCACTAATACTTCCTTATAACCATATACACAGCAATCGATTTCCAAGGGTTGGAAAATTGTTTAACCCCTGTAGGTCAAGAAAGACCGCAGTGGACAGTGAATGTTCAATTCTGACTTTAAGCTGTCCAACTTCCACACTGAAGGCCGAAAACTGTGGGGTGCGAGTAGTGTTTTTTAAACACTGACCACTGCATACACTGCTGCATTTATAACATAAAGCAAAAGATTCCAAGACAATTAAAATAATGTGCAAAGGAAATCAAAAAGTGTGAAATCAAACAGAGATAATATTGCAATATCTCTGAATGAATGAAATAAGAAACCCAAAATGAATTTTCAACTACAAGCCAGAGGGGAAAAGATCTAAAGAAAGAAAGACTGAAAAGACGATGGCTGGATGGATTGGAAGAGGATCTGAACATGGCAGGGCTGAATCTCAATGGAAAAACTGACGGAAGACACCGAATGACTTTGGAAGAAATAGCAAAGAACAGAAAACTTTGGGGAGACGTCGCGGAGAAGTCGATAGCTGGACACAGCTGGAGGACGAAGACCTGACTTGATCTCTGACCTAGCACACACTGTGCTCTACTTGTCCAAGTACAGATGCGTATTATTATTATTAGGGTGACAACTTATATAGCGCCATCTTAAAGCTCAGGCAGTAGACGAGAACACTTTACAGTGTGTATAAACATGTAGTTGAAGATATAGTCCTCAAAGAAAGAAAGGATTACACAGACAGCAATGCTAAACAACAGCATAGAGATCAAGTACTTAAGTTAAGGCAATCTACAATTAAACATCCATATTTCAACTTTCCTAATTTGCCTTAACAGCAAGACCTACAATTCTTTCAACTTTTCAAACCAAAGACACAACACTCTGAAACCTGTTGACACACCTGTGAATTATGCCGACGCTATGCAGGTATTCCAAAGCTTCTAATATTTCAGCTGTATAAAATTGTGTGCAGTTTTCATCAAAACAGCCAAGTCGCTTGATGTAGTCGAGCAGCTCACCTCTGCGTGCATAGCTCAAACCAAAATCTCAACAGCTTGTCAAGAAATACAAAAGCACATTGGACAGAAACAGCTGCTGACAAGCACAGAAACCAAAACTAATTCAAAGCAATTATTTAAATAGAGACTAGAGAGCAATATGATCAACTAAACAACTCATTCAGTCACATGATAACAAAGCAAACAGGACGGAAGCACAACACGTGACTCCTCATCTGAGTAATCCGGTTGATAACATCAACATAAATATCAAATGCACACACAATGCTCTTTACATGTTCAGCATGTGAACAAGAATAAGCAGTAATTTCCTTTGTTGCCACAAGCTTTAAAAAGGTCAGCAAAAATAGCATTACAGATTCATAGTTACATGGCAAATTTCGATATGCAGAGATCTACTTGGCAAATTATTCATTGTTCTAAATCGGGGATTATTAGCACAGAATATAATGACAAAGTAACAAAGAAATCTTTACAAATTAGACATTTACCCTGTTCCATACACATGTAACCCATTCATACATTAAACTGATAACCATATACACTACTTCTGAACAAATTTGCTAATTTCTCTCTGCTAAACTAAAAAGACTTCTGCTTTCCTATTCCAGAACAGAAATACCATTTTCCATAGTACCTTCAATGCCGCCCAACGGATTTACCAACAGCCGACTGAAAATCTTAAGACTATATACATTTATTGATTATAAAAAATTGTTAATTCATTGATTTATAAGAATGAAATGTTTTAATTATTTTCCAATTAATGCTCTAAAATGAAGCAATGAATCTTCCTTAAAGCCAAATATATTTGAACCCAGTTGCCAAGTCATCATCCTTCAGCTTTTCCAGTCACTGGTTTCTCTTATATGCATTGGTGCTCTAATTTAACCAAGTGGTGACCATTCTTTCCCTGGTGGTATTGCCGGGTCACACCAATATGCTTCACTATGTTATTGTCTACTTACAACTCTCACCTTGTGAAGGTGGATGCAGGTAGACTTCATGATCCAGTATTCAACTTAGTATTTTAATAAAAGTAACTATGAACTAAATGCATAGGCACAAAGTTTTCAAGCCCACAGAGAATGCAATGGGCAAATATAGGCAAGCAATCCATACATCGGCAAATGAATGGCAAGACACCATTACTTCAAATCAAGTTGCGTTTCAATAGTGATCATTCCAAAAGCATTTTGACAAAGGATACATAATCGGTCGTCATCCTGAAATGTGAAATGAAGTTTTATGAAGAATGGATGATTCAACCGCAGTAGGACCTCCTTTTCCCTTTGGACATACGGAGTCTTTTTCTCTCGGATGATGTGTCTTTTCTCCAACACTTTGACTGCAAAACATTTTGCCATAAATGGATTGCATCACATACAAAATGCACTGAAAGACAGTCAAACTATTTGGGGCAAAATGAAACTGTTAAAAGCCGATAACAATTCAGCTCCGAAGTGGCATAAGTTTCTCAACAAATGTGCCTGTGGATTTTTTTTCTTAAGAGATGACAAATGAATGGCCTTGCAGATATCAATAGATCACTTCATATCTCAGAACCTGACAGATTAATGACGTAGGACCAAGCAATGTTTTACAGGAAAGTTTCATCTTAAGATTTTAAGCATCAAAGTGCAGAAACAGTTGCAATTTCATGCTGTTGTCCATATAAAGTACTCGTGTAGGCACTATGGTGCCGATTTATTGACTTATGATCAAATCACTGCTTTCCTGCATTTGGCAAAAACATGCTAAAGCATAAATTAAGACAGCAAATAAAATACATATGACATCATTGGTTCAACATCGTCAACCGTCTGTTAAAAATCATATCTATGTAAATGTCAAAGACATATATTTCTAGACTTCACAGAAACAGAAAAGCAACATTCGATGACATATTGTACACAATTTAATTAAACCTAGTATCTTACTTACTTGCAAATTCTTTTTTCGTGCTAATTTCCTTTGCTAGGAAAACCTACAAAATATTTAAATATATTAATCACTACAACAAATACCTGATAAGGGATATCAGATACCTACATTGAATACAGGTAATGACTAGTTGAGGGGAAAGTATATTATTTGTTCATGTAGCCTGAAGCACTTGTATACAAATATTTCAGATAAAAATGTGTTTAGAGAATCTGCGTCCAGATGGATCCACGAAAGGTGGACAAGTGAAGAACCTTTATTAGCTGGGCCACCAAGGGTTAAGCAATCTAAGTACATCAAACATTACTGATTCATGCTTCAATATCCATAATCCTATTTCATTTTGGCAATTTTGCCACGTTTACCAGTGAAACAATTGCAGCTAATGTTAACCGGCTTCTGTTCATCACCAACATTTAATCAACTGAGTATTTCCAATACAGTTTCCTAGTGGGATTTAATTTTAACCACGGAATTCACATAGACACAGTGGCGGCTCCACCGGGGGGCCAGGGGGGCCCGTGCCCCCCTATTGGGTGCCTGCCCCCCAGTTGGGACCCTATACTTAATGCTACATACATTAAACAACAAATGGTTGGCCCCCCATGATTAGAAGTTGCCACCCCAACGGCCCCCACCCACTTGCCAAATCCTAGAGCCGCCACTGCATAGACAGCAATATTGTCAACACGACATAAGCTGATCTTACGTTTGAGAAAGAGCCTTCTCCAATCATCTTCCCAAAGATGAAATCTGAAGGTTTCTTTTTCACTTGAGTCTGTGCTGCCATTATCTGAAAGTCAAATAAATGAATTCATGATAAGAGAACATCAGTCAAAAAGAGAAAAATATCCCAGCAAACAGAGCAATCAGCCAGAACTGATATAGCACAGAGACACAGAGATTACAAGTTCATCCAGAAGGAATATCTAACCCTGAAATTCACAGCTCTAAAAAAATCCAACAGTATCCCACAAATGGAATGCCTTTGAAATGCATATTAAGCACATATAAAAATTAAGCACTTAAAATAGCACCAATTCTCAAACTCTAAAGGTATCAATCAGTGGCACTCCAAATGTCATGAGTTTATCCACTTGTTGCAAGATTCAATGACTGTTTTGATTTAACCTACTTTGGCAATAGGACTGTCAAGATTGATTCTGGCTTATACTAAGCTGTGCAAACAGCATCAAGTGAGAAACATACATTTATTGTAATATATACTATGAGCTCTACATAATGGCTTAGACAATGCTGAGCTATAAACTGAAGGAGAACTAGTAATTGTCAGTCTGTAAACCTCTAGGGAGTAAAATGTCAAGTTTCAAAATTCCAACACTGTGCTAAATGGCTTGTGTGAACTGATGATAAATGCATAAAACTAGCGCAAAGTTTAAGCGAATAAGACTAGTTTGTACCTAATTTAAGCCAATAAAACCAGACGACGCAGACGTCAATAGACTTAGTGAGTTCAGTCTGTTGGGTGTAAATCCACTGCTACGGGTATAGGGGGGGGGCGCTATAGGCTTGGGAGAGTAGGCCTCCACCTATAGTAGGGGATTTTATCAAGACTGAAAGACTGCAAGCCACTAAGTATTCGATGTCTAATTTCCGTCTATTCATTTATTTCTCTGTGTGTGGTCTCTAAAGAAATTTCACACGCAGAGAACACAGTTGGACGTAGCGATATCCGTGAACAGTAGGGGTATCTGTCTTAACGGTCCTCTAACCGACATAATAACATTAGAACAGTCTCAAGTCTCAACGAACCCTCCTGCAAGTGCATCGAGTCCTTCTTCAAAGGGAAAACGAAGGGAAAGCGATCGCCTCTCCCTTCCCTTAGGACCGTATGTCGGTCGTCAATTCTCTCAATGACACCAAATACATTTCATTCAAATAATTAAAACCAAAAATATCGGACTATAAATGCAAATAACTTCAATCGCCCAACGGGCAACAGCGGAAACGGACACTGTTGCCGCTGACCGTTTACGAAAACACGCAACTAGCCAAATATTAATAATAATAATAATAATAATAATAATAATAATAATAATAATAATAATAATAATAATAATAATAATAATAATAATAATAATAATAATAATAATAATAATAATAATAATAATAATAATGTGATTTTAAGTGGTTTAGAAGGCTAAGTAAGCCTGCGTGAAAACCATTGATGTAACCATCTGCATTCAATAACCTAGTTTATCAAGATAGCCTTTCAATCCGTTTACTGTTTCAACTGTCACTCCCACCTCGTCCAAACTGTTCCATTTGTCCACAACCCTTGCACTAAAAAATTGTTCTTTCTTAGACCAACCCTCTGCCAGGGCCGTAGGGACGGGGGGTATATCGGTATATACTGTATACCACCAAATCCGACTACCTAGAAAAAAATTTTATTGGTTAGTAGCCGTTTTGTTCACATGTGGGACATTAACATGTGTTTTGATTTTGAAATAGCAATGACTAGTTAAGATTTCTATCCCCACTCCCAAATCAAATTTTCAGTCATATGTGAAAAGCTGTTTGTTCCGTTTCTTGACGTTGAAGATGGGTGTCACTTGACAATTAAGCCTAATGGGGTCAGTCATGGCCGACCATGGAGACATCAGCAGCGAATTTGGCCGATTGATTATGTAAACAAAAGTCCAGTAATTAAAATGTCTAGTGTATATCTGCTTGCCAAGAGGGGTCTAGATTTAAGGAAGGAGTAAACGAAACCCCGCTGTCTTTGTTTACAGATTCAGCGGTCAGTACAGTGGTTTGCAAGTTGTTGGGAGTCAGTATATATATATATATATATATATATATATATATATATAGTATATATTAGTATATATATATATAGTATATATATATATAACATATATAATATATATAATATTATATAGGTCTGTCTCTGTCTTTGTATATATATTTGTATATATATATACTATATAATTATATACATATATATACATATATATAGTATATATTAGTATATATATAGTATATATATAACATATATAATATATATAATATTATATAGGTCTCTGTCTCTGTCTCTGTCTCTGTCTGTCTGTCTGTCTGTCTGTCTGTCTCTCTCTCTCTCTCTCTCTCTCTCTCTCTCTCTCTCTCTCTCTCTCTCTCTCTCTCTCTCTCTCTCTCTCTCTCTTTCTCTCTCTCTCTAATATAGAAGATGCGACCCTAATATAATATAGTATAGTGTAGTAGGCTATAATATAATATAATATTTGTATATGTATATAATATATTAAACATATATTAAACATAACAATATATATACCCACAAATTTTATAAACCCCCACCCCCCTCAAATCAAATTCCTGGCTACGCCTCTGCCCTCTGCTTAAACAATTTGCATGTGTGGCCTCTTGTGCTGCTATTGTGTGCCAATGTAAAGAATCGATTGTACGGCACATCTACTTTCCCGGTAATTATTTTGTATGTTTCTATCAAATCCACTCTCCTCTCTCTCTCTCTCTCTCTCTCTCTCTCTCTCTCTCTCTCTCTCTCTCTCTTCTCCTTTCTAATGTTGCCAGTCCACAATATTGTATTGAAGTCATTTTTCGTAGCTTAAATTATAGCACCCATTGACCATCTTCGTTGCTTGTCTTTTCACTTTTCCTAAAAGCTCTATGTCTTTTTTTCAAGAATGGATTCCATGCCTCAACACAGTATTCTAGATGAGGCCTTACTAATGACTTATACAGTTTTATGATTATATCTTTGTCTCGACTCGCTATTGTCCTTTTCATCATTCACAACATTTGGTTTCCATTTTTTGCTGCTCCCATGCATTAGTGAGGCGGATTCATACTTCTAAGGATGATTACCCCAAGTCTCTTTCATTTTCTGTTGTGGTTAGAACCTTCCAGGCTTCCCCCTAACGAATATTCATTAGGCCTACCATTAGGCCTATTAGATTTTCCAACATGCATTACAGAACATTTATCAATATTGACAAGCATCTGCCAGTCCACAAACCACTGAACAATTTCTCTGCCAGTCCACAAACCACTGAAACAATTTCCTTAGATCTTCCTCTAAAATTTTAGCATCATCCTCCGAGTCTATATTTCTACATATCTTTGTATCATCGGCAAACTTTGAAATTTTGAATAGTAATCCTTCATCGATATCATTTCTATATACTAGAAAAAGCAACGGCCCCAGCACTGAACCCTGAGGCACTCCACTAATAACTCTTGCCTATTCCGAATGGCCTCCCCTAATGCCAACCTTCTGTCTTCTTCCATTCGACCAATTTTGAATCCAACAACTGCGAAGTCAGGACTCACGAATCAATCAATCAATCATTCAACCAATCAATTAATCAACTGCTAATGCGCAGTGGCGTAACTAGGGGGCGGGGGGCACTTTGTTGACTGCCCCCGGGCCCCGGGCGGGGGGGGGGTCGAAGAGGGGTCTAAGCTAGGGTTAGGTTAGGGTTAACCCTAACTTAAACTTAACCCTAACCCTAGAAATGATGGAAATGATGTGGCGAGGACCTTTTTTTTGCTCGTCAGGGTTAAAAAGGTGGAGATGATAACGTTTTTTTGCTCGTCAGCTCGAAACTCTGGGGCCCCCATGTCAAAGATGCCTCCGGGCCCCCAAAAGTCATGCTACGCCACTGCTAATGCGCCACTATTTTAATGCCTAGGGTGTCTGCTAGTGGTGAGTCGGTATACCAAATACCGAATCGATATCGCGATATTTAGCCATAGGCCTACCGATAGGTCATACCGACTTCGGTATTCGTAATAGGCCCTACCGCAAAATGTCGAAAACCTACAATCTTATTATATAATTCTCGATGTCCGGCGAATCCGGCGAATCTGTCTGTCGGTCACGATACACGGCAGATTTTGCAAGACGCTGTTGTCATTGACAACCAAATATTGTTTAATCAAAACAGTATAATTAAACAACGCAGCGTTTAACGAAGCGTCTTAATTGCAGCTCAAATCCCCGTTCCCCTTTCCTCACCCCATCCCTCTCCCAATCGCCCAGGCCCCAGCCCATTCCCGCCCCGGCCCCAAACCCCCGTTCCCTTACCTTTCCCCACCCCTTCCCTCTCCCCACCCCTTTCCCAATCGCCCCGACCCCAACCCATTCCGGCCTCGGCCCCAAACCCCCGTTCTCCTTCCCTCTCCTTCTCCCCATCTTTCTCCCAATCGCCCCGGCCCCAACCCATTCCCGCCCCGGTCCCAAACCCCCGTTCCTCTTCTCTTTTCCATCCCCTTCCCTCTACCCATCCCTCTCCAAATCTACCAGGCCCCAACTCATACCCGCCCTGCCCGACAGGCCCCAAACCCCCGTTCCATCCTCTCTCACCCCTCTCCCAACCCCCGTACCTCTCTCCATCCCTCTCCCAATCGCCCCGGCCCCAACCCATCACCGCTCCGCCCTACCCCACCGGCCCCAAACCCCATTCCCAAACCTACACAACGCTGCTCCGAAAACCTGTACAACCCACTTTCCTCTTCCCAAACCTCCCTTCCCTCTCCCAATGCCCTGCCCCCCATTATTATATATATATTTATTCCTTCCTAGCCTCAATACCTATTTTTTTAAAAATTTTACCCCTCAAGTGGGGATTAAATTTTCAGACGCTGTCACCGTACTGGGGATTTAATTTTTTGGAAAAGCGTTCTTCAGAAATGATTGCTGTAACGTTTTAAATTTGCTATATCTCAGGCTATATAGAAACTAAAAAGATGAGGTTTGCACCATTGTTTAGATTGTTTATTTCTCTTTCTAACCGTCTGTGCAAAACAAAAAAATTTGGGGGTAGAGTCCACTTTACGGCCTAAAATATCACCCTTTCTCCCGAAAATTTTTAAAGCCCCTAGCAAAATATTTTCAGCGGTAACCCACTTTGGTCAGCGGCAATGTTGTAAAGGGATGTCAGAGGAACAAAATAAACCAAAAGTTTGAAAATCGGTTGACATTTGGCAAAGATCTATCAATTCTAGCCCGATGACCCCAATGTTTAAACATAAGTATTATATCGGTGAATTTCGCGAAAGTTTTGAATTGTGAGAAAGTTTCCAAATTTTTTGAATTTGCTATGTCTCAGGCTATATAAGAGCTAAGAAGATGAGGTCTGCACCATTGTTTAGCTTTTTTATTCCTCTTTCTAACCGTCCGTGCAAAACAAGAAGTTCAGCGTTCACGAGCTTTCCGACAATCAAGTGAGAATGAGGAGCAGGCGGTTGCTCGGCGTGAAAAGCAGCACAGCAAACAAAGAGAATCAAGCACTGCATGTCGTTCGACACTGCCAAATCAGTACACTTACCTTGACTATCAAGTTTCAGCAAATTCCTGCGAATGGGCGTTAACTCGGTTGAAGGAAAAGGCGGCGATTTAAGGAAATTAATTGCGCAAAATCCTATTGCATTCAGGGTCGGCGCTAGGGGGGGTGTCCGTGGGTCCGGACCCACCCAGCCTCGGGCAGGGGCACCCAAGCAAATCGTTCAAATACGCAGAAAAATGTTGATTGGGGGGGTGACGGGTAGTCTGAGCCGGCGGGTCCTGGCTGTGTAGATTGCATTAGACCCACCCAGTCAACAAAACCCAGCGCCGCCCCTGATTGCATTTGCACAAAATTGGGTGGTAAAACAGCCAATCTTTCCCGTCATTTTTGACGGGTAAACACCTAGTTAATTATAGATACCGATATCGATTCGATATACAGTAGGCTATGATTCGCCATGTTGTGGACTAAGATGCGAAAGTTCTGAGAAGAAGCTGTCATATTTAATGGAGCCGAGTTCGCAATATGATGGTTCGCAGTAGGCCGACAGCTCACGAAGGGTTCGTCTTAACCTCTTGACTGCGTCGTGACGACGAGCGTCGTCATATAGTAGTATGTATTCCCATTGTGTTGTAAGTAAGTAAGTAAGTAAAATCTCGTAAACTTCTACAGCGCCCCGGAAAGCAGCACAGCAGTAGCTGCTTATTCTTACGCGCTTAGGCCTAATCTTTCTTGAAATAGCTATAGCTATGTAATGGTCTTATGTCCGCAATATTGAATTGCCTAATGACCGCAGTAGTGAATAGATATTTTTGTTGCTGAGTAGCTGAGTAGCTGATGCCTGGATGGAAGTCACGTGACATCAGTGACACTATCAAGGGCGGGAAAAGGGGAGTGTCTGGATGTAAGCAGGATAATCAAGCAGCAGTTTGTGGGATAAGTTAACTGTTTCCAGTCCTATCATACACAAATTAAATATTGGCAGTGACTTTTCTGCCATTTTCAGTAAGCCAGTTGGCGTGAAAAAATAGCGTTAACTTTTAAAAAACCTTTTGATAACTTCATTTTGTTTCGATTTAGCTATATTTGTTAGCAAATAGCAATTATACGTTATATATGTTATATATGTTATATATATATAACATATATATTGCACTCATATATAGTGTGTATATATAACATATATGTTATATATAACATATTTATATATAATATAACATATATAACACACATATATAACATATATAACTATATATATATGTTATATATGTTATATATATAACATATATATAACACATATATAACACATACAACATATATAACACATATATAACATATATAACATATATATATAACACATATAACATATATAACATATACATATATGTTATATTATATATGTTATATGTGTTATATATATATATGTTATATATGTGTTATATATATGTCATATGTGTTATATATATATGTTACATATGTTATATGTGTTATATATATGTTATATATATGCTATATGTGTTATATATGGTATATTTGTTAGCAACTGTTTTGTTAGCAACAGTTTACGCGCATATTAAAAATTAACCGGTCGCAGCAGCGTATATATTGCCGCAACGCAGTCAAGGGGTTAATTAGACCAACATGCTATCTCCGAACATGCTATCTCCGAACATGCTATCTCTGAACATGCTATCTCTGAACATGCTATCTCTTAGACCGAGCATGCTATCGAAGGCGTTGGTTTATAATTAAAACGTACCGGAGGTCTACAAATAACCAGATCTAATAATATTTATTTAAATCAATTACACTGGTCAACAAGGTTTTTGTTTCCTGTGCAATTTCTGGTGTTCCAGGTAGATTTTGTCATGCTGATTACAGGAATAATTTTTAAATTTTCCTATCACGTAAGTTTTTTGAGCAAAAGCTGATTTTAAAATTTAAAATTATAAGAATTTTAAAATCGTGGTTTTCGAGAGTTATCTGAGTTATGGGTATTCAGGTTAGGCAAGAATCTTATGTGACCGCCATAACAGATGTAATATGCACTGCTGGCTCACTTAACTACATGGATTTTGAAAATTAGTATAATTAGGCATGTCCAGACATGCCCAGACGTGCCCAAACCTGTCTTCAAGACTACATGCCTAGCATGTATTGTTGCTATGGTTACGCAGTCCTATATAAATACCAAGCAGCACTAGGAAGCAGCTGCAGTCTTTCTATTTGATGAGATATAACTGTTTAGTTAAAGGCTGTGAATTGAATATATTAACTAATTTAATTAAAGTTTCTGAAATGTCGCGTCGATGTCGCAATAGCAGTGACACGTTCTGCTACATCTGTGGAGAGTTTACGTTGAAATAACAGAAGCGGAATATGACAGCAATCGTAAAGAAAGGATATGAGTTATACTTTGGATGCAAAATTGGCGACCAGGACAACGTATGGGCACCTCATATATGTTGTTCATCTTGTGCTACCAGTCTGCGAGCTTGGCTTGCAGGTAAGCGTCCATCCATGCCATTCGCCATACCAATGATATGGAGGGAGCAGAATAATCATGTAACGGATTGCCTTCTTCTGCATGACGAATGTTACAGGATTTTCTTCAAAGAATAGGAAGTCTATTGAGTATCCTAACCTTGCCTCGGCAATGAGACCAGTTCCACACGACGAGAGTCTTCCTGTTCCACCCCCCCCCTCCCACCCGAGTTTTGGACACTGGAGGACGAGGACGAGCATGCAGAGACAGATGAAATGCTGCAGATTGTTGATGATTCAGCTACGGAAGACCCAGAGTTTGAGCCATCGACATCCAGCAATCCTCATTTGATTTCTCAGGCAGAGCTCAATGATCTGGTCAGAGACTTAGATTTGTGAAAAATCAAGCAGAATTGCTTGGATCTAGGTTGCAAGGATGGAATCTGCTCTCTCCAGGTACAAAAATTTCAGTATTTCGTAAACGGCATGAAGACTTGACTCGATTCTTCAAAAAATCGACAGTCTTACTTTTTGCATTGACATTGATGGATTGCTTTCTGCTTTCGGCTGTAAGCACAATCCATCCAAATGGCGACTTTTTGTTGACTCTTCGCGGTTAAGTTTAAAGGCTGTTTTGCTGCACAATGGCAATTCATACCCTTCAGTACCCATTGGACATGCTGCTTACATGAAGGAAACATATGAGAACATGCAGCTGCTATTGAAACACATAGAATACTCGAGATACAACTGGAATATATGTGGAGATCTGAAAGTTGTTGCAATTCTACTCGGTCTGCAGCTAGGCTACACCAAGTACTGCTGCTTTCTTTGCGAGTGGGACAGCCGAGCTAGAGATTCACATTATGTGATAAAGGTCTGGCCACCTCGCAGGGACTTGGTTCCAGGACAGAAGAACGTTAAACATGATCCTCTCGTTGATCCGAAGAACATTTATCTCCCACCTTTGCACATCAAACTTGGGTTAATGAAAAACTTTGTCAAAGCAATGAACAAAGAAAGTGAAGCCTTTACATACTTACGACAGAGGTTTCCACGCACCAGTGATGCTAAAATAAAAGAAGGCGTTTTTGTTGGCCCACAGATTCGAGAGATGCTCAAGGACAGTCACTTTGAGGGCCTTCTGCAGGGTGCCGAGCATGTTGCCTGGACAGCCTTCAGGGATGTTGTTGCTAACTTTCTGGGCAACTACAAGGCGCCAAACTATGTTGAACAAGTTGGAAATCTGCTACAAGCTTACAAGGCAATGAAATGCAACATGTCACTGAAGATACACTTCCTTCATTCTCACTTGGACTTCTTCCCGGACAATCTCGGCGCCTTCAGTGATGAACATGGTGAAAGATTTCACAAAGACATTGCCAGCATCGAGAAACGCTACCAGGGAAAGTGGAGTCCGTATATGCTCGGAGACTACTGTTGGTCACTGATACGTGAAGCACAGGACAGTGACTACAAACGAAAATCTACAGCAAAACATTTCTAATTTTCTCATGTCTTGTCATTATTGCCTAGATCCTTCTGTAGGATTATGTTGCAGAAGACGTTACAATACAAAATGCTAAATTGTCGATTTCTTAAAAACCTTACGTGATACAGAAATTCTAATTACATATTTGTGTTCAGCAAGTCAAAATCTATTAGTTTAACCATAATTTGTAGAGGAAACAAAAACTTGCATAAAATTTGTTGACCAGTGTTATTTGTCTTAATATTACGATGTTATTCAAACTTTTTTACTGTATTTATCAGGGACTTAAACGATGATCTTCTGCAAATCTTAATTAGCCTAATGTGCAAAACTTTCACTAGTTGTCAAATTGCCACCTCTTGAGGGATTTTTATTTTCCCTTCTGGTAACTATTTTCTACCCATCTTAGTTATTCTACTACAGTGGTTCTAACTTCTCAGACCCCTTTGTCTCACGGATCACTTTTGAGTGTCAAAAATTTTTCGCGGACCACCTGAGAAATATAAAACCAGTGTCTACCGAAAAAGCTCGACAAGCAAAAAAAACGTTATCGCCTATCAAAAAAGGCTGACAAGCAAAAAACGTTATCCGTCATATTTTTGTTTTTTCACAATATGCCGCGGACCACTAGACGCCCTCTCGCTGACCACTTTTGGTCCGCGGACCACGGACTGAGAACCGCTGCTCTACTGTGACTCTATCTTCAATTTTATCCAACTAAGTTGTAATACGAAGTTATCTAAATGATAATTTAATTAAGCTCATTTGTCTCTATTCTTATATATATATATATATATATATATATATATATATATATATATATATATATATATATATATAGAGTCTGTATTACAGTATAATAATGTTCACTGTTGCTTCTTTTTCTTCGACTCTCACTTAGTCATTAGAGGTTTTCTACTCTGATTTAAGAGAATCTCTCGACTGATGCATGTCTATGACTTTTAAAATAAAAGTGTGTGTGTGGAAAAAGCCAGACTTCACTATATAGGATGTGGCCAAGGCAATTATAGTATTAAACAGTCTTGGGATGTGGCCTTCAGTGAAGTTCAGTCACGTTCGAGAGAAAGCGTCCGACCGAACCCACTGAGCTGCTTCGCATCCCTAGGGACATCCCACGCCCACCTGAAAGGGTCGGAGGTGTGCAGGGCGAAACTATAGAGGCGCCTTTGGACGCCAGAAATAACCGATGGAGACTGGGCGAAGATTTTTCTGTAAGGCCATTGCGTGATACCAAAGAGAATGGGGGGAGGGGCGGATCTGGGCATGAACCTGTTAAAGGAAGGTTCAGCAGCCCTGTGATGGAGGTTACTAGTCTGCCACACACACACGCCTCAGGACATGCGCTGTGAGCAGTGAGCCGATCCGTCACTAGTTGTGTGTTTCGACCGTCGGCCCCTGAAGAGTTAACCGGGAAATGGTGCTCGCTCTTCCGGACCTCGTCCCCGGTCGGAATGGAGACATTGTTTTAGGGGACGGCGCGGGCAATACGCCCTGAGAGGGGATGTTTCAGCGTCATCTCATGAGGCTGAAGACAATCCATGGCTCCTATACGCTTTCGTCTTCACGTTTTGAGGAAACTTCGACCGTCGACATCTTGCTCTTCTGCATGTCTTCTCTTTTCTTGATGGATCCCATATTGGGATAAAAGACTGCGTTTAAGGATGGGGAGCTGAAGTCGGAGGAACGGGCGTATCGGAAAATCCTTGTGCCCTGCTTTTGAAAAAGACTGATAGGCCTATATACTGTAAGTTGTCTTTCGCCTTTTACCTTGGTCGGTTGGCTTATAACTAAGGGAGCAAAGGGAACAGTTTCTGCCAATTGCTGCTGGTGGGAGGGATCTGCCATACTGTAATATGCTGATGCTATTGATTATATATATATATATATATATATATATATATATATATATATATATATATATATATATATATATATATATATAGTTTATACACACACAATGATACCGACCACGGCGACCTGAAATAAAACGCTATAAAACGAACAGTTATATTTTCAACAAATAGAAAGGCGTGTGTTGTCTCTTCTCTTTCAATCATTTTAGCAGCGTTCATCTATGTACATGGAAGGCTTGTTCAAGACAGAACGAGGAAAGGAACGTGAAGTGACCCCAGACTGAATTCCTGGGTCCGCCCCTGATGTGAGACAATTTGAGGTTACCAGACCTTTCTAGACCACTGCATGGGCCCATCATACAACGGCAGCTCTGAGATGGAATTCGATTAATCGTCATTCTGCGATAAGAAAGACTGAACTGAAAAAGACATAATCATCGATCAGCGATGCATGTCCGCATCTGTCAGCGTTTGAACTTCGACGCAGCCGCTGCTCAAACGCGTCGCTCGAGCAATTCGAGCTCTTCCGACGCTCAACTGCTCACGAGCTGCTCCAGTCAACAAACGACAAACCCCTCCTCCTCCTCCTCCTTTCTCATCTTCGTCGTCGTCGTCGTCGTCAGTCAAATGGCCAAGAATGCCGCCGGCGAATTGAGCGTCGCTACGGGGTCTTCGGGGGCTGGCGTCGGCGTCGGCGAGGTCTTCGTAGGGGACGGATTCTCCGCGGATCTCGCAGACGACGTTCGTCAGGGCCTTGATGTAGTTCTTGGCCAGCGTCAACGTCTCTATCTTCGACAGTTTCCTGCCGATGCGTACGTGAGGAATGACTTCGCGCAGTCCCTGGAAGGCGTCGTTCAGCGAATGCATGCGCTGTCTTTCCCTCTCGTTGCTTTCCATTCGCCGTAGATTCCTCTCTCGGGCGCCGCCGCCGCCGCCGCCGCCGCCGCCGTGGCCCCTGCGCTGCTGCTGTCGGCGGCGGCCACCCATCGGCTGCTCCTCCTCCTCCTCCGACCGACCGCTGCTGCCCACCAGGGCCTTGGCCCCCGGCGGCGCTTTCCTTCTCTGTCTCTGTCTCGACGACGACGACGCTCGGTCACCGTTGGCGGATGAAGTGGCGTTCCCTGAGTCAGAGGAGGAGAGGGGAGACGTCCGAGACGACGGGAGCGGAGGATGCTGCGGTTGCTGCTGCTGCTGCTGATGGGGCGCCGATGAGCTTGCGTCTATGTTTCCATGATGAAGTGAAGGGTCGAAATCCATCTCCGACCATTCCGTTGTTGACGACAATTCGTCGATTGACGTCATGAAATCGAAGGAGATGACGTCATTGTCCGCCAAACCGAATGTTGTCTTCGTCCTGGCTCCTCGCATCCTCTCTCTCTCTCTCTCTCTCTCTCTCTCTCTCTCTCTCTCTCTCTCTCTCTCTCTCTCTCTCTCTTCCTTCTGAGAGTTTTCTGTCTCCTAGTTCTTTGGTCGTTATGTTGTTTGGTTTCTCCTTTAACTTCTGAAAGATAAAAGTTGCGATTAATTTTGAGTCAAATGCAGTAGAACGTTCTTCTGAAATGCGCGATATTATCAGGACCGTCTTAAGTTGATGCTCAGAATCCACTTACAGTGTAGAATGTCTCTTTCAGCTCACTTTGACAGCCATTCACTACTGATTCATAACGCAATCCAGTGTTCAATCTTCTTCTTCTTCTTCTTCTCCTCCTCCTCCTCCTCCTCCTCCTCCTCTTTTTTCAACTTGCTCCTCCTCATCATAACCCTCTTCCTCCTCCTCCTCGTCATTCTCCTTCTCTCCTCCTCCTCCTCCTCCTCCTCCTCCTCCTCCTCCTCCTCATCTGTCTAAACTTTAGTTTTCCGTTGTGGTCATAATTTGCATCTTTCACAGATTATGTGAAAAACGCAAAGAATACTGCTGCGTTCCCTAAACTAAACATTCTTTAGGATAGAAAACAAACGAATACAACAGGCTACTAAAAGCACGGAACAAAGACGGAGGTGAGGGGCAAACGATCCTCACTGTCCAACCGACGACAGTCCTTGCCATTGAAAGCAAGTCTGCTCACTATCGCTGAAGGTTACACCACCGCCTTTATCGGCGCTGGCCGCGCTGCATACACACTCCTCTGCCGTGGGGGTTTATGGCAATTAGGGGAGATGAGTGGGTGGGTTTGGTTTCAGGGAAGTGGTGAGAAATATTGTCATAGCATTACACACTGAGATGCAAACTTGGTGGGAATCTAAGGCTTTGGGGAGAATTTTCCCCATATCTCGCCTATATATGAAACACTGGCCATATTCAATGCTTTTAAATGCTCGAAGGCATGGCCTTACATTTGGACCGCGCTCCTACTTTTTAATAATGACACTGGTTTATTTCCAACAACAAAAACATCATACCAGTCACATGCATAACTTACGTAAGTCAATCGCTCACATTAAACACTTTAGAGCATAGGAAAAATAAAATAAAAAAGAGCAGAGAATTATTCTAATGATATATCATTATGATCATTGTAATTGTTAAAACGTTGGAAAAAAAATACCAAAAGGGAACACAGTACCCGCAGATAGGTATCTATAAGTAAAGTACTGTAAGTCAATGACAATAGAAAATGACAGAGGTATAGGCTAGTGTAAACATCTTGACATCATGAAGTCAATATTTTAACTAATCATTCAATTACTAGATTATTTTCGTGTCATTTAATTAATTAATTAATTAATTAATTACTTTATTAACACACGTCAAACTGTTCAGTCTGTCTTCGGGCTCTTTTGAGATTTTCTTTTTAAAAATCTCTCGGTTACTTTGCCGATGGTCTGAAATTGAAGCAACAGGTAAGTCGATTAATAGCTTCGTATGTTACTGACCTTGAAGGTTACCGACGATAATGGCGATTGGGCAAAACACACCTGCGGACAATGAAGGTAAATACCTGTTGAATCGAAGGACATCTGCGCTGTCAAAGCAACTGAGAGACAGAACAACGCTTCTGTTTCGAACGCTTGCATCTGTCCAATTTCACTCACACGACCTCTGACGAAGACTTTGATGAAAAAGTGGGGCCCAGCCCCATACCTTTCCCCTTCCCTGTGCTAGCCTCTCCAAAAAAATTGGGAGGCTCGGACCTAGAAACCTAATAGAAGTTTACGCCGTTACAAATGATGACACTGCGATGAGTAGAGAGGATTGCACCCACCCCTCAACTATCCCAACTCATTCGCCGTCTCGAATGCCCAACTCCGATCCCCACATCGTCACGATCGACCGATGCCCGGGGTGGGGGTGGGGAGCGTGCGCCTTGTCTTCGCCTCGTCCGAAAGCAGAGGAAGGGAGTTGCGTTGAATGAAAAATGCGCCATCTTTATTTTTGTTTCTCGTGCACATGTTTTTGCATTTTGCGATTTCTGCTTTTGACCTTGAAATGGATTAAAGGTCAACTGAATGCGATCGACTGATGGCTTGATGGTAGGCAATGTATCTACAGCAGCAGCAGCAGTTCTTAGCCGGTCATGATCACGAACGTCTTCTTTCCTGTTACACTGTGCACCGTATGTCCTTTTAACAGGGCAATTCAAAGTGTAACGTGCACAATATAATTATCGTCGCTAGTGTATCTGTCCTTTATGACCCCCATCCCATTCAATAAGCGCAAATAAAGGTCATCGCCTACATTCGGTGCTAATCGATCGTCTGAGAACTTTTTATGGACACCACATTTTCATTTCCTGCTCTTCTTATTAATGGCCGTCGTCGCAGTGCTTGACTTGTGCTGCGCATTCGGCCGAAGTCGACGCTGTCTAATCTACGCAGCTAAGTCACTGCTCGATGAGGCTTACAGGCATAGGCGGCGGCCATGGGGGTGTCGGTTGTGTCTGGACTCCCCCACTTTTCAGCCAAGGGGGTGTCCAATAACAGCAGGACACCCCCACATAAATAGGGTTGCCACTTGCCAGACGTCCTCCAAAAGGAGGACATGTGACATGTCCTCGTTTTTAGGTCCGTAAGGCGAAGCTAAAAATTGTAAAATGTCCTCCTTTTGGAGATTTTGTATGCTATCAATTTTCGTTCCCGCGGTATTGACGAATTTCATACGTTTTAGTGTGTTATCTCAGTTTACCCAAGCATCGATATTAAAATAGCGTTTTAATAATACCAATAGGCCTATCGATTTTCCAAAGTCTCAAAATACTCCACTCTCGTCATTCTATCTCTAGCGTCTATGCAATAGTCTATGGTCGAAATGTTAATTTCATTTCCGATAGCAAACGCAGGAGACTGTTCATAGGCGCTGTCCTTATGTAGCAGCTGAAATATCAGAATGCCCGAGTCCACTCGTTGATCGAAGAACGTCTCCGAATGCAATGGATTATTTATTAGTTCGAGTTAGGTCACTACTAACGAACATGGAAGACTAAGCAATGACACAGAATGATGGAAACACAGAATGATGGAAACACATGGAAACACTGTTGCTATGCTCTCTGTCTCTCTGACCCTTTTTGTGTCTCAGTCTGTCTCTGTCTGTCTGTCTGTCTGTATGTCTGTCTGTCTATTTCTCTCTATATATCTCTCTAATCTAATCTAATTTAATCTTAAACTTCTATAGCGCCACTTCATAATGCACAGGAGCATCAACCGATGGCAGACCAAATCCAAATCATTAAAAATCCAGGTCAAATCCAGGGTATCCGGCCGGACAAACGGGCGACAGTCTATGGTGGATAAGCCAGGCATCTGAAGACTTGAGCGTACACTTTCACTTAGAAATCTCACTGAACTCCAGATTTTTGGGGCAAAAGCAGAAAATCTGACTTAGTTTGACGCTGCTGAAATTACGCATACTGAATAACACAACCAGGGCTGTAAAGTGTGATTGAAAAAACAAGATTTGTGAAAAACTCAATGCTATCAAATTTTAGGTGTTTAGATCGAAAATGAAGAATCTCGTCTTTAATGTTTTAAAATGTTTGCTGTCTGCAGATGGCGGAACCCACAAGAATATAGAGAACGGTCGTTAGGGTTGACATGCAAAATATTAACAGTTTTAAAACCTAAAAAGCTTAAAAGCTAAAAATCTACATTTTATTTCTTTAAAAGCCTACTTTTGTCCGGCCCTGAGCGCAACATATTTAGCATAAATGTCAAATACTGAGGTTATCAATTTGCAGTGATGGGCACTAGTTAACTAAAATAGTTATAGGCCTAACTAATATTAGTTTAACTGGAAAAATTTAGTTGAAGCAATAGTTTAACTGCTTTTTTCTTAACTACTTTCTTAACTTAGTTACAGACATAGTCTAACTACTTTTAAAAATAGTTACAACTAAAATTTTAACTACATTTTCGTCAGCTTTGTTATTACACACAACTGCTTATTTCTTATTATGCTGTAACCTGTAGCTTTGCTATGGTAGTTTTTTCTTCTCTGTTACTCAATTCTGGTCCCTGTTGTCCTCATACGTATGTTTATTTCTTACTTACTGCCAATCATGTACTATACCTGCATAAGCTTTCATAGATTGCGGCGATTTCATTTTGTTACATTGAAAGAAATTGAATAGCCTAATACAAATTGACAAAGAGTTGCAAAATAGTTGGAAATAGTTTAACTACTTTCAAAAGTTTAGTTTTGCTTTTTTGAAAATTTTAACTAATAGTTAAAATGATAGTTTCACTACAAATATTTAGTTTTAAAAAGTTTAGTTAAACTACTTTTTTCCAACTAGTGTCCATCACTGTCAATTTGCAATGTGACTTCATATGCTTACGAAATCATCATCACCATCATCATCATAATCATCATCACCATCACCATCATCATCATCATCATCATCATCATCATCATCATCATCATCATCATCATCATCATCATCAATAACCGTGGGCTCAGCGCCCGTTGGTGTCTGATGCAATCATTACAGTTTTGTCTCAATCTTTTCTGTTGGCAGCAACATGAAATAGTTCTTGCAGACATTTTCCACACCAATCACAAATGCCATCACACCATTCCCTGTGTGGCCTTCCTTTCTTGTTGGAACCGTCCATTATTCCAAGCATTATAGTCTTAATCTTTCTATCATCTTTCATACGACAAATATGTCCAAAGAGACGCAATTTCCTCTGTATAACTTTTTTCATCAAGGTTTCCTTTGGCTGGATTTTCTTGTAGGCTATAGAATAATATTACAGTAGTTATGCGGAAGAACTGCGGAGCTTTTCTTTTAAAGTTCTCTGCCATGCAAAGAAATTGGAAGGGAGAAAAAGACAAAATGACCTTTCTACCATCGAATTCCTTTACAGGCGATCGTTAACGTTGAGCTATTGGCTGGAAGTATTGACAGGTTATGAATAGAATAGGCTACCCCATCATAGGTCAAAGACTAAACATCAAAGGGGCTGTCCATTAATTATGTCAACAATTGTTGGGCAATTTTTGACCCCCCTTGTCAACAACTGTCAACTTTCAGTTACCCCTATAATTATGTCAAAAACTCCCCCCCCCAAGATCAATGACAGGTCCCAATAACAAGGTTATTATTTTTTGCGGTGATAACCATTTTCACGATTTTTCCCTTTTTTGCTCATCGAGTGTCAAAATGTGGCGATGATGACCTTTTTTCCATGCTTTTTTCCATTGTAATAAGTAGTATTCCACGAACTTTCCTATTTTTTGATTATTTGTAAAAAGTGAAATTGTTGACGTCAACTTCTCTTGACCCCCTCCCCTGTCAACAACTGTCAAACTTTTTCAACCCCCTAAATTGTTGACGTAATTAATGGACAGCCCCAAACGCACTCAGTTGGCTTACACGCTGTTCGGTATCTATACACACACACACACACACACCACTTTGGCTGGAGAGATGCGTTAGTCACCCCACTGTTCAATACAGGATTTATCGGATGGTTCGAATATTGCCCCTCTCTGGTCGAGTGACCCTCACCCACTGGAGTCGAAAATTTAGGAGAAAATAGTAATTCAACTGCTCACTGCGTTTATGAAAACTCAACCACTGATGAGACTTTTCCCTCTGTCCTGGTTACGCCCACGCCATAGAGGTCTCAACGGATGATGTCTGTATTAGGACTTTTAAGAGTACGTCTAGGCCTACATACTTACACGTTGAGTACGACAGCGCCTATGCGCAGGCGCAGATGGAGAGAGACGATGCCCCTTGGGGTGGGAGCGGGGGGGGGGCAGATGGCAAAATGGGCGGATGTTGAAGGCGACCGTTGGCTGCAGGTGTCTGGCTTCGTCATTCACTTCATCGATCGAATGCATTTCAAGCGAATAGAATAGAATAATTTAGATTTCATAACAACTCAGTTTCAGTTACAACAGCAACAACAACAACAACAGCAACGACACAGATACCGCAGAATGAAGACTTTTACAGCAACTGGCGAGACTATGCAAAGACCACACAGAGTTTGTGTAGCGCTTTAATGATGACTAGCTGTTGACCCGTAAAAAATGACGGGGAGATTGGCTATTCCTACCCCGGATTTATCGCAGAAGTCCATATTATGACATGTAAGAATATTTTAAATCTGAAAATGTAAAGTGAATACTTGATTAATTAACATTAAAACAATTTCCTATGGCCCCACTGGGTGGTCTTGCCCCGCCACAAGGGGATGCACTCCAGAACGGACCCTACTACTCCAGTTTGGGCCTTCAGCCCAAAGGGTTTGGTCTCCAACGGGAAGATGTGCCCCCAGTGGGCCTACGGCCCCATTTTGGTCACGGCTTCAAAGAGGCTTGGTCTCCCACTGTCCCACGGGGAACTGGGACTTGGCCCTCTGTCTCACTTGCTTGTCAGAGAGCACTTGAACGCCGACCTTGCTGTGCTGCTCGTGCACGCCAAACAACAGCTTTACATCTGTATTATATGCACGTAAAAATCACACCACTTCATCAAGCTTCGTCCACCAGCATAGCGTGCCGCTGTACACATTATATATAACGTAATATGCATATATATATATATATATATATATATATATATATATATATATATATATATATATATATATAACATTTATACTGCATTTATTCAATTTAAAAATGGAGGCGAGGTTTTTAGGTAATGAAGTTGGTTGGGAGCGTGGGTTGTGGCCGGTGGTTGGAAGAAGGGGTAAGGGTCGGGGCGGGGAAGGATTTAGGAGGAGGGAAGGGGTTGTACGGGGTTGGGATCGGGGGTTGTGCGGGTTTGGGAATGAGGGTTTAGGGCCGGTGGGGGTGAGGAAGGGTTGGGGCCGTGGGGTCTGGGGTGTGGACGAGGGTTTGGGGCTGGGGCGAGGGCAAGGGTACAACGTGCAGGCAATCAGAACGCTTTGTCAAGCTGCAATCAGGACGCATCGTCAATCTTCGCTCATTATAACTTTTGTTTGCCTATGGTACCTATTATAGCAGTGCGTTGCCCAATGAGAACGCGAAAATGGACTCTCCCGGGAGAGTCCAAGTCCGTCTGACGGAAGAGAGCAGGACGCGTGACGCACAAAGCAGACAGACGTAGGGAATTATTATATTAGATCAGAAGTTCTCAAACTGTGGTCCGCGGACCCCGGGGGTCCGCGAAGCACCCGCAGGGGGTCCGCGAAGAGGGTCCGGAAAACGATCTGCACAGAGATTGTTACTTATTTACTTAGCCTATTTAAAATAGTCAACAGACTACTGAATGGACGATTGTTTGCTAGATTGTGTGAAGATAGCGGCTCAGAGCATAAACATCTGGTACGAATTACGCACAGAGGTACGCTGGCTGTCACTTGGAAAGGTACTTCAACGTGCCTTTGAGTTTCGTACTCAATTATCATCGTTTTTATTAGAACATAACTCAGACCTAGTAATGCATATTTCCGATAAGGTAGGCCTCCTACGACTTCCAAAATTAGCTTACCTGGCTGATATCTTCAACTATCTAAGATTCTAAATGCACTTAATACGTCGCTGCAAAGCAAAGATTCAAACATTTTGAAAACAAATGATAAGATAACTGTCTTTAAGAAAAAGTTGAGAATGTGGAAGACAAGAGTGCAAAATAAATGTTGCTATATGTTTGAGCTGTTAACAGAATTCCTGAGTGAAAACAGCATACCTTTTGATGGTCCACTGACGTCTTTAACCAGTTGTCATCATTGGCAGAATACTTTGATATTAAAGTATTTCCTGACCAATAACATTACAGATTACGATTGGATAAGAAATCCATTTAGCTGTCAGCTTACCGATTTGACGGGGAGGGAAGAGGAGCTGAATTGTCTAGCGACAGAAGTCTCGAACTGAAATTTCGTGAGCAGACATTGGGCGCATTTTGGTGCAGCGTTAGAAAGGAATATACGCTTTTAGCTTACAAAGCATTAACTGTGCTGGTTCCTTTTGCTACTAGCTTATAGGCCTATATCAATGTGAAACATCGTTTTCGGCGTTAGTTATCATGAAATCAAAGTTCAGGTCGCGTCTTCAGGTGGAGGATGACATTAGAGTTTGTCAGGAATTAAACCAAGAACAGACTGTTGCTGTTGTGATTTTATGAATGTACGATTTTGACGAAAAAAGTTGAATTTTAATTTAGACGTTCATATTGTATAGCTAGTATAATTTGTGTCAGTTATCGTTAGTAAGTCTTAAGTATGACCTTTTCAGGAGGTCCGCGAATTTCTTATACTTTCCAAGGGGTCCCTGTACTTAAAAAGTTTGAGAACCCCTGTATTAGATAAGACCTGGTCAGACCATAATTATGAGCTCTCGACGCGTCATTGGAAATATGAATTTCAGAGAAGCACAGTAGCGAATCCTGGTCCTCGGGTTATCTCAATGCAGTGGGGTCTTATTAAACACACGACAATCAAAGAAAAACAGACAAAGACAATCATGGATGACAGACATGAGAACTTTGACTTTAAAGTTCTCTATTCAGTGACAACACGCTAAACGCCGAATCTTCTTAAGCAGGGCATCACCTAAGCGAAATTTGACACCTATCCCTAAGAACTCATTAACCCCTCAGGTCTCTGTCTCTGTCTCGTTCTCTGTCTGTCTGTCTCTCTCTCTGTCTCTGTATTTTTTAAATTTACGAATCTTCGGGGCTCGTTGGTAGATACAGACACAAGCATTAGATTTGACCAAAAGACATGGATCGAGACGTCTAAGTTCTAACAGCTAAGGAGAAACTCTGTAATCTAATAAGTTCATCGATTGCCCGGCTGCGTTCACCGCCAGCTTTGCATAGAGAAGTGCGATCGCTCCGGATTCGATTCTGGTCGAGCATAGGCGATCAAAAATCTCTGACAATTGCATGTGTATTGGCGCGAGCGTACAGAAGTTAAAGTTGTGTCTCTACTGTGTCGATTTTCGTTGCATTCTGGCTCGTTTTCGGCGATGAGCAAAGAGGCCAACAGATGCATCTGTTTACCAAGAATGGTAGCTGCCTGACAAACAGTCTCTTACAAACGCATAAACCCATACAACACAGAATAGAAAATGTTTTAAACAGATGATGCACTGTTGGCAGTAGTTTCAAATATCAAACGATGTGTCACTAAATTAACTAATCTTATTCTTTTCAATTGCTACATTCAATCGACCGCATTGGAAGCAAAGCAGCTTTCCGACATTCTCTAAAACGTGCTTTAATGGGGAAGACATCGCATCCAGGAAACAACACTGAAATACTGTATTGAGAGAGAAAGAAAGAGAGAGAGACAGAGACAGAGACAGACAGACAGACAGAGACAGACAGACAGACAGAGACAGAGAGAGAGACAAAGAGATACAGAGAGAGACAGAGAGGAGAGAGAGAGAGAGAGAGAGAGAGAGAGAGAGAGAGAGAGAGAGAGAGAGAGAGAGAGAGAGAGAGAGAGAGAGAGAGAGAGACCGCATAATGAGGCCAGTCATGCAATTAATCAAGAGTTGAACGGTGGGAGAGCAACCAATCTGCCATCTTCGATATCAATTGTCCCAGCGAAGAAGGGAATAAGATTCATGGGAAGACAACAGCTGATGATGATGGTGGTGGTGGTTGTGGTGGTGGTGATGATGATGGTGGTGGTGATGACGATGATGATGGTGATAATGGCGACGACGACGACGATAATGATGATGATATGCAGAAAAGAGTTAATCGATTTGATAAAAGAGTCTGTCAAAGTAGTATCGTCTCTAACTTCTGATATATATATAACAGATTTTATATACTGTATATATATATATATATATATATATATATATATATATATATATATATATATATATATATAGGGCCTATTATATATAACAGATGATTCTGACGCAGCACACGAAAGGACCGAAGCGAACGCTAAAGGCGATTACTCAGCGACAACGAAATCCTAAAACACCCGAAATAAATAAGACGGATGATTCTGATATTCACAGATGTCGTCCTACACCCTTCCATTGAAATCTTATCATCTTTGATTCAAAGTCCATTGCCCCTTGATAACAATATTCTGAAGACTAAATTTCTGGGTTTCAAGGATCTAGTTAGGATGCTTAGTCGCCACTTACGCCTTACGTACGGGGCATATCGAAAGTGTTTAGATATCACAGAAGTTCTTTCTCCAACTGAAAACACCGCCAGATATCTCAAGTGCGCAATCCGTATACGATAGAAATTCCAGATGTGTGCAAGAAGAAAAGTTGACAACTGATAAACGTTTTACCCATCATTGTCTTTATGAGTAGGGACCACAGTTTTGCGCGAACCGATTGTTTGTTGTTTGCAAAGGCGTAAACCTAGCATAAAACATCGGAGGGACAGAATCGCCTATAAAGCCATGTCAGATCATGTCATGTCAAATCTCCCAAAAGTCTTAACGAGCAAAAAACGAAAAAACGCCATCCTTATATTTTCCCCTGTCCAAATACCCTGACGAGCAAAAAAAGAAAAAAGGTCGTCCGAAATGAGTGACTGCGGTCGGTTTTAATCCTGGCATCAACATCATGGGGGCGGCGTGAGGAATATGAGGATATAAATTATTGTTTTAACCATAGGCACAAAACATTGCGGGGGATAATTGATACTCTGTACCCCTCCTATTAATTATTGGGGGACCGTCCCCCGCCGTCCCCCCGTGTTTTACGCCCTTGGTTCTTTGCTGCAGAAATTTAGATTTTTTGATGCTTGAAAAGTCTGATGAGCTAAAAAAAACTTGTTGTCCTCCAAAAGTATGATAAGCAAAAAGGTCATCGCCGCTTTTGGTGCTACTTTGTAACAAATGTCTTGGACACCAAACTCCTTAAAACGGCGCTGGGGTGTTGGTCGGTGAGTGCTGAGACCGTCGGTCACGTGATCGATAACGCAAATTAGCGACGAACTTATTGACTAATTATTAAGAGTCTTTGGAATTCTGATGCATTCATTGATTTGCGTCGTTTACTGTTTGATTGAATGATGGATGCTTGGATTGGCAAATTTGCGACAGGCAACAGCTGCTTCTGCTGCGAATGAGGACATGGCTACAGAATCCGTTAAGACGTTCACAAATAAATGAATAATCATAAAAGTTCTAAATTTACGAAATAAATTCGATGCCGCGGAATTATGCAAACTGGTTCTCGGAATTTTGAAAAATTTCCCGCGGATGAGCGTGGTCTTTATACATGAGAAGGAAATGTTCCCACGAGAGAGACATGCCAGAAAATGCAGCGAAAGAAGCTGCAGTGCAAAGGAATGCTCATCACGATAGACACCTCTCTCTCTCTCTCTCATCATGATAGACACACCCCTCTCTCTCTCTCTCTCTTTTTTTCTCTCTCTCTCTCATGTCAGGATGGAACGAGGCATGGGCGTCCGCAGAAATTTTTTTCAAGGGGGTGCGAAACAGGGTCTTGTGACAAAAGGAACAAGTAATTTGTTACTTCGTTCCATTACTTCACAATTTTTCCAGGGGTCTGCATTGCACTCCCTTGCACCCCCACCCCCGGACGCCCATGGAACGAGATACATATGGAAGATTCAATCAAGTACCTGCGTGTTACTTTTACATTCGGTCGCTCATGCATTCAGGCGACGATAGAATCATGACAGGTGGTTGATAATTTGAGCGGCGAAATAATTACTCCTAGCTCCTAGCACTGCGACGACGACGACGACGACGACGACACTGAATTCGTCGTTCAATTCACGCACTTCCGTTTCACAGTCTCTCTCTCTCTCTCTCTCTCTCTCTCTCTCTCTCTCTCTCTCTCTCTCTCTCTCTCTCTCTCTCTCTCTCTCTAATCGGCAATTAATACAACTATCACTCGGACGACGACGACGACGACGACGAAGAGTCTTGCAACAGTCAGACAACAGAGAGCGGGAATATTATTCATCGGATGAAGAAGACGAACGGTAGACGACCTTCGAATGAACGCAGGTGAACGACGACGACGACGACGACGACGACGACTGCAGAGTGCAGACGACAGATGGAGGAAGAGGAGGAGTAGGAGGAGGAGGAGGAGGAGGACTGTAGCAGGCCAGAGGCAGAGCAACTGGGATCGAGAGTGACAGGTCGACCGCACGGGCGTCGAGTACTCCACCTGACTCCCTCCCCCTCAGCAGTCGCCCAACCCCACGTGTCTTCACAGCTATGATGACGTCATCTGCACAGAGAGGGAGAGGGAGGGAGAGACAGACAGACAGACAGAGACAGAGGGAGAGAGAGAGCAAACATTGGACGTCGGTAGGAAAGATCGTCAGCTGTTGAATTATTTGACATTGTTGGTCGTGAGAGAGAGAGAGAGAGAGAAAGAGAGAGAGAGAGAGAGAGAGAGAGAGAGAGAGAGAGAGAGAGAGAGCAAGAGATAGCACACAGGAGGGGTCGTCGTATAAGCGACTGTCTCATTATTCGTACGAAGATTGCAACAGTTTTGACGCTTAGTAAAAAAGACTGATAAAAGAAATCTAAACAAATTAAAATTCAGCATTCGAATCGCTAGACTTGATTGACTTGATGTAGGCCTAAGTGGGTTGTCGATTAGAGTTTTGATCTCCCTCTGTTCGAGAAAGGCTCCCTCCAGCACTGGGGTGTTTAGATTTCTTCCCTGGTCAAACATCACTTGGTCAAACATCACTTGACCAGGGACGCACCTCAACTCATGTAATAAGTGCATCGAAGTGCATGTGACGTCTGGTCAATCGCGTTGAAATGATTCGAGCAAAATGAAAGTTCACAAGCAACTAATCGCTCAGCAATCGAAGATCAATATATAACTGAATCACAAAAGAATTCAAACGAGGCTTTGAAATTAAATTCACAAAATGACATTTTATGAAAATTTCTACTTTCTGAATCTTTCAATTTAATGACTTAAAACCTTTCGTCCAACTGATGCAGAGAGAGAGAGAGAGAGAGAGAGAGAGAGACAGACAGACAGACAGACAGACAGACAGACAGATAGACAGGATGAGAGCATTGGTAGAGGAAGAACACCTGCATCACTTGGGAATCGATTGGAGCGCTAAAACCCACCATCACCTGCGCTTCCGATGTCCTTCGGAGGACAATTCGGTTCACCTGAGCACACCTAAAATTCTCTGAATCTCTCATCGAACGATTTAACTCTTGGTTTTATGTACACAACAGATAAATAGAGTAATAGACCTACACGAAGTGAAGTCACTTGGCGACCGTTGGCTGCACGAACAGGTCGCCAGCGATCGTTATCTTGCCCAGCACGCAACAGACGATTTCCTGATAGGCCAGAGTCCACGTGGTGATGTTCTCAAGCCAACTTATACTTTGTCTTCTGAGTCCTGACTCCATCAACGAGTCCTGTCAGTACACTGCTTTCAATGGGAGCGGAAGATGGCAGAGTATGCTACTCGCTGGAGCGGTGGGCTGACGGAGCGGGTTCAAGCCCCGTTTAGCACCCCTCTAGTGGCTTTCGCACAGGTCGTAATGCCTCCTAAGCCACTTAAAATCACTTTAGGTTTAAATTAATGTTGTCAAGTGGTTGTTTGAAAATATGCAGCAGCAGCAGCAGCAGCAGTCGTCCTGCCGTTGAGAGCCTGTAGGACGGGCAGTTGTCTTTGCTTAGCTAGCAATGCTAATGAATTTCGACGACCAGGCTTTTTCCAGGAATTTGCGTTCGGGGGATGTCCCAAAATTGCGGGGGTGTCAATGTCCAGTGTTGAGTCTTATACGGCTAGTTTTTCATGTAATAATAATAATAATAATAATAATAATAATAATAATAATAATAATAATGTGATTTTAAGTGGTCTTGTACATGGGCGTAAAACACGGGGGGACGGCGGGGGACGGTCCCCCCGAATAATTAGTTGGCGGGGGACAGTGTATCAATTATCCTCCCAATGTTTTGGGCTATATGGTAAAAAAAATTCTATTCTACCCCATGATGTTGATACCAGAATTACGCCAAATCCACATTCTCTCATTTCGGATGACCTTTTTTTGCATGTCAGGGTATTTGGAGAGGGGAAAATATAAAAATATCAGGATGACCTTCCTTTTGGCTTGTCAAGACGTATTTCATGGACGATTTTAAGTCCCCACCATACTATGCAATATCCCCCATAATGGAGGAGGAGGATTTTTATATTTATGGGGTCAACTTTTAAAAACTTATTCTATCCCTCCAATGCTGACGCCAGGTTTACGCCCTGAGTGTACACACACATGCAAAATAGTCCTAGACCAGACAATGCATGGGCTACTTGGTTATTTTTGTATTTCATGGGCGATTTAAAGTCCCCACCATACTATGCAATATCCCACAAAATGGGAGGATATTTATATTTCTGGGGGTCAACTTTTTAAAAATTATTATATCCCCCAATGTTGACGCCAGGTTTACGCCTCTGGTCTTGTATCATCTGCAAAAGTGATATTTCTGATTTTAACATATAATACGCAGTACAAAACAGCTGCATCATAACACCACTGCCCTTCACAGCAGCTTCCCACCCCTGGCAGGAGGTGTAGGGGCAGGAGGGTGTCTGTCAAAAACCGGGGGTGTAACCTCCCGCTGGGGGTGTAGACGACGATTGGTCAAATAATCAACAGGTAAGTAAAACAAGTACTTCAGTGGATATAGGCCTAACTAATAGCAATCATTGAGTAATAATGGCTTGCGTTTTGCTAGCGCTCCAAATGGCAGACACAATCCCAAGGTAGTGCGGCGATTGCAGATTCTGTCCCTGTGTTGTTGCAGTTTTGGTGTCAGTGGCCAACGGTAGGAATTACACGGCTGCAGAATATTTATTAGGCGCATTGTATTAGATTAGAGAAGTGAGTAAGATAGACATCGTGATGGGGCGAACGAAAATAAATCTAAAACTGAAGATAATTATTTATGATTTTTGATAGGGGTGAAACACCTCAAGCGCTGACATTCGATGACTTTGATGACCCGAGCCACGGTCGATCCCATCCACCCACCCACCCACCCACCCACCCTGGGCCACCCACCCACCACTCAGCGACGAAGCGGTCACCCGAGGCAAAGCGCCACCTGGAGACCATCAAACGTAAACGACGATGACGTCGCTGCATGACCAGACGATCACGTGACCTTCGTGTGAACGGTTGTAAATGACAGGAATCAGCCGAGAAATACGTACGTGTCGCTACACAATCATTCCTATGTCACGGGGCGGTGGGCACATGACCCTTTCATAGCGAATGACCGTTTGTCTAGCATCTGTGACAACGGCGGCCATGCACAGGACAGAAGCCACACATGCCACAGTCACGACCATAATTATCACAGGACGATCTGTCAAAAGTGCAGAAGGGTCAGACCAACCCCGGCGCAGACTGTCTGACCTCCAGTAGACGGATGGTATATACGGCAAAATTGAAATGTCTGTCTCCCAAGGGAGGGGATTTTCCCCGCAGCAAGTAATGAGTCGGGTTCAAATCCACCCGAAACAAACCAAATTGCATTTACACACTCAAGGTGCTAATAAGAAGTCGATTCTTCAGTTTAATTTGTTACGATTGCATTTCGAAACAAATGGCCAACATAGTCTCCAATGAATGACCTTTCTGTCTCTCTCTCTCTTTCTCTTTCTCTTTCTCTTTCTCTCTCTCTCTCTCTCTCTCTCTCTCTCTCTCTCTCTCTCTCTGTATTTCTATCTGTGTATGTGTTTCTCTGTTTCTCTGTTTCTCTGTCTCTTTCTGTGTTTGTCTGTCTGTCTGTCTGTCTCTCTCACTGTCTTTCCTTATATGATTCATTTTTTCTTAAACAATGAATATCAGATGGAGTGCGAATGCTCAGTTAACCCATTTGGTGATACTCTTAAATGAAGAATTCTTCTCTTTGGGTATTTGGGTAATCAGACTTCAGATGTTCCCAAAGAAAACGGCGAAATATCCCTGCACAAATTTCATTCAAATCGCGGTAAAATTGCTTTACGCTGTCTGCGTTGACGTCACTTACGCGGTCACTCTGGTGGGAAAGACTGTTCAAATGAACGCATCTCACGCCCGCACTTTCATCGGCAGAGGAGACGATTCGGCCGAAGTCACGGCTGCGAGGGAAACCATCATGATGGAAACACAGCCGCGTTCTACTTCTACGTCTGCTGCTTCGGTTACATCGAAATGTATAACGCTGAGAGAGAGAGAGAGAGAGAGAGAGAGAGAGAGAGAGAGAGAGAGAGAGAGAGAGAGAAAGAAAGAGAGAAAGAACGAACGAACGAACGAAACAAAGAAAAAAGAAAGAAAGAAAGAAAGAGAAGAGATAGATATAGATAGGATAAAAATACAGAGAGTGAGAGAGAGATAGAGAGAGATAGAGAGAGAGAGAGAGAGGGAGAGAGAGAGAGAGAGAGAGAGAGAGAGAGAGAGAGAGAGATGAGAGAGATATGAAAGAATAGTGAACGCGAAATTAAGTTTCGTTTCATTTTCTTTTCTTCTCAGTCGACAAAAAGTTGGCGAAATTTTGTTTTAAAGAGCAAAGGAAAAGACCGCCGAGTGCCTTCCTCGTGGGATCAAAGACCAGACTGCGTCGACTGACCGCGATCGTTCCAGTCAATGGTCCGCTTTCATCGATTCTCGACACCAATTAGATAGACCAGACCTACAAAAAATTAAGCCAGAATAACACATTTAGAACAGATTAATTGATGAAAACAAGCTGCAGCAGCAGCTTCACAATCAAGAGAGCTGCAGTTACATTGCTGTCATCTCTTTGCTGAGAATCAACAACATCAAGATGCTATCAACGATCATCTTTCACATTCTAAATAAACGTAATTCAAGAAATTCTTCAATCAGATGATAACAGAATTTCAGAATATTATATATATATATATATATATATATATATATATATATATATATATATATATATATATAATATATATATGTTACAGGCAATGTGTGTAATCAGTCATTTCACGAAATGACTAAAAGTTTCAGTCATTTCGTGAAATGCCCCATAGGGTCAGTGGTTTCATGAAATGACTGAAAAAACCAGTCATTTCGTGCAATGACTAACTTTTCCAATGATTTATTTCACACATTGCCTGATCCGCTTAATTGCATAAAGCCGTTGAAAACTGACCGCTATTCACGCTAATATAGTCCCATAAGACAACACAATAAATATTTAAATCAATATAACATTATAATATTGCATAAAGCCATGTTAAAATGTGATAGAAGAACGAGAAATGAGACAAGTTTAGTGAAATGTTCGTGTTATTCCAAAAATAACACGGACATTTAACAATGTTTATTTGGACAAGTACCGGCTGTTTTCGTACTAAGTGAAGCGTCAAGGACCTAATTCCGCTTATATAGGACCACATTTCTATAGGAGGGGTTTACTGGAAATCTGTTAGTGCCAGTCTCGATTGGTCATAGTCCAGGCCTGACTGGAGATCGAGTCTTGTCTAGCATATTTGAATTTGAATCCCTGGCTTACTATCACAGGCTCTCTGTTAGCGGGACCAGTCTCCATTGCAGGGACGTCATTTGGGGCAGGGGCCGTTGCCCCCCTGATTTTTAGGGAAAACATTTTTTTCCACCAATGTTTGTGTTATTTACTGAAAAGCAAAAAAGTCATCAACCAGTAAAGGAGTAAAGGAGGGCTTGATGTCGAATCTGGAATCTGAAGTAACTAATCGCACAAACTAGCTGACAAGCAAAACAAGCAAAAAAAGTCGCCAACTTTTTTTACAAAGTTGACCTGTCGAAAGTGTCTTGCCCCCTGAAAAACAGTGAAATGACGTCTCTGCTCCATTGGTCATAGCCCAGAACTGGAAATCGAGTCTTGTCTAGCATATTTGAATTTGAATGACTGGCTTAGTATCACAGGCTCTCTCTTTAGTGCCAGTGTCGATTGGTCATAGCACAGGTCTCGCTGCCATAGAGAAGAACAGAAGAATAGTGTAACAATTATTGACAGTGAATATGAGTGCCAAACAATGAATTTAATGAATCTGTCAATGATTAACAAAGACAGATGAGGAAATCGCAAAGTTGCGTGCAACAGTAGATGTCACGGCTCCATTACTTGTCCAAATAAACATTGTTAAATGTCCGTGTTATTTTTGGAATAACACGAACATTTCACTAAACTTGTCTCATTTCTCGTTCTTCTATCACATTTTAACATGGCTTTATGCAATATTATAATGTTATATTGATTTAAATATTTATTGTGTTGTCTTATGGGATTATATTAGCGTGAATAGCGGTCAGTGTTCAACGGCTTTATGCAATTAAGCGGACCAGGCAATGTGTGAAATAAATCATTGGAAAAGTTAGTCATTGCACGAAATGACTGGTTTTTTCAGTCATTTCATGAAACCACTGACCCTATGGGGCATTTCACGAAATGACTGAAACTTTTAGTCATTTCGTGAAATGACTGATTACACACATTGCCTGTAACATATATATGCGATCTCTCGGTCAACGTGTGATCGCCTTTAGACTCCATACAGGGTGGCGCAATAAAACCGGTTCCAAATTTAAATGGCTGCATTCGAGACAGAGGTAACATGAAACAGAGGGTGGTATACCGGTTTTATTGCGCCACCCTGTATAGTAGGCTATATACGCATAGCAGCATAAGGTTCCAAAAGCCATTAGCTCTGAGATAGAGGACGAATCTGTTGGGACAGCCCATAGAGGCATAGAAGCCAACCGCACGTAATCACCCCCAACTGCCCACAGCAGCGTCAATGCTCCATTCACTATACGATACTTTACGATACTCGATACTCGATCTATTGTAGATGCCGATAGTTTCTAAGGCTAAAGATTCATCGTCAATTTCAAAAAGCATTCCCTGCTGGAGAGGAAGGATTTCCCTTCTTCCATTTTCATCTATTTTTCTTTCCATCTCTATGATCCCTTCTAGACATCTGGCTTCATTTTCCACCGTTCTTCGTGAGCGTTTCTCACTCCCCCTTTCCTTTCTTTCATTCTTGATTATTCCTCGCCGTATCCTTATCTGCTTCCAGGCACGTCGAGAGAAATTCCGGATCTCTGGACAGAGCAGTTATGGCCAATAAAAAGTTGTAAGTAAGACTTGTGAAAAGTTTTAAATTCTAATGTCCTCAAATGTTCAACAATCTAACAAAAAAGTGAAACAACTATTAAAAAAGTTTTGATGCCCTTTTTTGGTTTGTCAGCTTTCAAGACCCTACCTTAAAAGGACGACACGCAAAACCTTCATCTCCTCCTGATTTAAATTAAATCACGCACTCCGGTGACAAGTTTTTAAAAGACTTTTTTGTTATTAGACACAGAGTTATACTTTTATAGTAGTAATAAATACTTTTGCAGAAGAGGTAGAAACTATGTTGCGGACCCACCCTGGCCACCAAAAGTTCGCCGGGCCCCTGGGCATTTGCCGCTGCCCCTCTCGGTGGGTCTGTCCCTTTTTCTTCGTCCTCCCTTGCCCCTCCGTCCAATTTTCCATCCCTTAAGGCGCTGTATATATATTGAGGAATGCTTAACTCTTCTTACTCATCAGAGGCTTTCGGAGCATTTTGACTTGCATCTGTGGCATTCGATCGCAGTTAGGAAGTGATGAAAAGCCACAAAGAAAGAGCATCCGCTACAAATCATAACCATGATTAACCAGCATATTTGGGTGACAAGAGAAGGGGACACAGTGGAATCGGAATTTATTAGCGTGATGAAAAGCAAACTATTATGTCTATTAAGAGCGCAATTTTACATGACTCATGGTTTTTCAGACCGAGAGGAGCAGGGTGAGTAATGGTTAGAACGAGCAAGGTCATCTGATTGGACTTTTGCAGGCAGCTTATTCGCCAGGTGGCGTAGGCCTAGGTCAATTGGACACTATGCTTAATATGTGTCGATTCTTTTAAACTTCGTGAGACATTCTAGAGCAGGGACCACAGTTTCCGCGGAAATTTTGTCCAATGTCTGAGAGCCAGTTTGCAACATTCCGCGTCTCACCGAGAGAAATTTGGCTATAAAGTCTTCCGTGGTGAGCTGAATACAAGCGCTTCTACATGTATGCCCTTTCTCACTTACTTACTTACTTGATATCGTCGCTACTCAACTCAATGATATTACTAGCTCTCTCTCCCTCTCCTTCTCTTTCTAAGGAAAGCAAATTCCTATCTAGGTGGACCTTAATTCCACGCCACAGTGCCACCTTACACTAACAAGACACCTTACCTGGAATAGCACGGTAGCCTTTTCTTCCTTCTCTATATCTGCTTAACTCTCGGCACTTAAGTGTAGGCCTGTGTGCGTCGCGGCGATGTCCCATCTGAGACTCCGCTTGTCTTCCTGTTATCCAGATGCAGTGAGTAGCGACTTTCTCAGACTTCTTCACTTGACTGAGCTCCGTGCCTTGCTCCCAAACACATCGCCCTTAGCTCAACTGCCAGTCGCCGCACAACATCCAGAATAAGAGGATAGCCTTATGAACTGAAAATTTTGTGAATAAACGAGCACTTAAGTTTTGGGACGAACGAAAAAAAACGATAAACCGAACTTACCGAAGTTCTTTGTCCCTTCTTCAGCAAAAAGTTTCAGGCAATTGGCAATCCGCTTACGACGCCCGATAGATGAGAAGACGAGTTTATTGCAGATTGAGCCCCCACTTAAAAGGCAAACCGCTTCATACAAGTCTTTTAAGTTTATAAATTTCTGTAAATACTTGATAATTTGAACTATTCACTATAGAATGTATAAATATATTTTGCAATAAATATTTAGAAAAAAGATAGAGGTTTTCGCTGCAAAGCACCACTTTATCAACCGCTGAGCGTGAATTATAAGTCCAAGTACAGTGTTTACATGGAAATATATAAGTAAGTAAGTAAGTAAAATCTCGTTAATTTCTATAGCGCTTTCAAAATCACCACCGAGGTAACTCCTTATTCCTAGGTGCTTGATCTTAGAATGGAGTAGCTGTAGCCAAAGGTTGGGTCATTCGTGCAGGATTATTTAATCCAAAGAGTAATTGTGGTTGGGACATAAACACCTATGGAGAAAATGATTTTTTGAAGAGAAATGATTTGAGTTTAGAAAGAAACACTCGAGGAGAAGTTGCAAGACGGGAAGGAAATTGTGACTAAGAATTTGTTAATTGGCCATGGTGTAGACAGCGGAGGGATGCTGGAATTGAGTTCCGAAGTTCTGGTGCAGCATATGAAAAAGCACGATTGCAAATTTTGATTGATTCAGAAATTCAGAATATGAAGGAGAGTTACATGAGAGGAAGATCGAGTAGATCGCGGACGTTGTGGGATTTATCAGATTTCGTAGGTAGACTGGCTGGTTTTGATGTATGAATATCGATTATATTTAATGCGTTCTGCTATAGGCCCTATTCAGTCTTTAAACAAACATAAGACGCACAGACTGAGAGGAAGAGAGTCGTTGCAAAACGCCAGAACGCTTATCATTAAACTTCAAAACGCCGAACGCTGTGCATCGAATGCAAACGACGCGTTAACTTCCGTTAAGTCCTATTAGTACAGTTGATAAGCCGTATGATTGTTCATTTTGTGGATAAAAGTATGAAATTTTAAACATTGACACTTCTTATAATTTAGTAAAATTCTGTCCAGAGGCACTTGAATAAACTTAAGGGTAGGGGTACCCCTAGGGGTAGAAGAATGGGTACCCCTAGGGGTATGGCTAGTGGTAGGGGTACTCCTAGAGGTAGTGGTACCCATAGGGCAAAGGGTAGGGGTACCCCTTGGGATAGGGTAGGAAAATCAAAAGTGCTAGCCATTCACACGTCTGCCAATACCATTCTCTGTAGTTTTATATCAAAAGTGCTTGTCATTCACAATTTTGCCTGTGATATTCTCTAATGCGTAAATTGGACATTTTTAAGAACATTTTAAAACTACAGAGAATGGTATTGGCAGACGTGTGAAGGCTAGCACTTTTGACAGAGAAGTTAAGAGCACATGCTAATCAAGTTTTTTTCAAACATTAGGCCACTATCTCTTGTAGATCAAAAGTGCCTGGTATTCAGAATTTTGCCTGTGGTATTCTCTAATGCGTAAATTGCACATTTTAATTGACATTTTTAAACTACAGAGAATGGTATTGGCAGACGTGTGAATGGCTAGCACTTTTGACAGAGAAGTGAAGAGCACCTGCTAATCAAGTTTTTTTAAAAATTAGGCCACTATGTGTTGTAGATCAAAAGTGCTTGGCATTCAGAATTTTGCCTGTGGTAATTTCTATTGCGTAAATTGAACATTTTAAAGGACATTTTTAATCTACAAAGTATGGTATTGGCAACATTACTCATGGCGATGAACAATTGTTCCAGTTTTCATCACAATCTGAGATGGTGACGTCCGATTTTATTCAAAAGCGTGTTGATTTGATGCGGAATTACCATTTTCGTATTTTAGTTTCGGAGGAAAAACGAAATGAAATGATAATATTCATATCTGTACACTCTATAAGCACAATTATTACTTAGTATTGTTTATTTGGCACTGTATCGATTGTCATTTGTCTACGTACTGCAGCTCAAGCGGAATTTTTTTTACAAATTATCAAGAAAATTTATGGTGCCAAATTGCATGGTAATAGATAACAAAAAACTTGTGCATCCTTTGGGGAAATTGTTCAGGGCCATGCACCCTATAACTTTGCCAAGTGGCATGCTTTTATCCAGAAGTGAACGATTCTTGGCTTTTATGGGCTTTAGCCACTGAACTATATGGTTCGATGATACACGTCGCAATCAGTCCTCGATTCTCTCCGGGCGTAAGTATGGAGGCCTATGTCTCAGAATTCCTATTCCTGAATTGGGTCTTTGGTTCTTTGGTGTGACATCCGCTTATTCTGGATGTTGTACGGCAGTTTGCTATCCGACGTTTATCGATTTGGGTGATTGTTAATTGCTGATCCTGTTGACTTCACTGAAATGTTTTTCTTTAACGAGGCACCGATTAATTATGGCAGACATAAGAAATATTGAAATCTCGAGGTGCTGGACACTGCTACAAACTCTCAGAATCTCAGAATATTCTGAACTATTGTAACTCATGAGTATGGAAGAAACTGCGAAGGAAGAGAAAAACACCGTTTATAAACAGCCGACGACATTTATGATCGCTGGATTATTTTATTAGTTTGTTCAACACACTTTCCTGTGAATTTTTCGGTAAACAGTAACTGTTGGAGACCTAACCGTCTAAGATCTCAGATATGGTCTATAGGCTATAGCAGATCAAGATATGGTCTGAAGGAATCTAGCACAATGCGTAATAATAGGGAAGTGATCGGTTAGAAGAAATTCTGTATTGCTGCTTTTGATGGATAGTTGAACTCTGCCCTCTGTTCTACGAATGTTGCAACTGTCTGAAATTAAAATGCAACTAAAAATTGAAATAAAAATAAATAATAAATATTAATGGTCGCAATTAAAAATAAAAAGAAGCAAAAAATTGCAAAGCTGAGGTAAGACTCTCACTCAGTCTTTTCAGAATTTTGCTGAAATTAAATAAATGTCTTTGAAGACAAGCAGGAAAGAGACTTTCGTCGTGTGAAGCGCAACAGTTTTCGAATCTTCTTTCTGCGGTTCTTTTCGTCTGCATGGATGTTAATTAATCGTAACACACCATAGCTTGTGCTGGGCTAGCAAAGGTATTTATTGAGACATGCTTTGACTGACGACTTTGGGCATTGGACAGCAGCTGGTGAATGGGTGATGTTCGAGTTATCTCAATATCTCTAAGACGATTTTAGCACTTTCTGCGTTAAAAGAGACGATTTTAGCCAATCGCCGAACACTGATTGTGCAGAATTAATTGCTCACATTCTATTTCAGCATTGAAGTTTTTCCTCTGCCCTTTTCTTTTATTTGGCGCAGTTCATTTATTTCGCCTCCAGCAGATAAAAAAAACTTCGCGTTTTGACTCAAAAGGTTGACATTTCGCAAAATTATCAAGATTAAAAACCGCCTGCAGTCAATACATCAAAATGTTCCTCTTTCGCTCTCTCACAGGTGACAAATGTTTCGACTTAGAACCCCGCTAGTTTCACACGGAAGAAGTTGCAGACAGATAGCTGTTCGGCTGAAAGACTTAGACTCCCGCGAGAAAAAAATGCGCTTCCCTGCCCCCCACCCCTAGTCCTCTGCAATTCGTTCTTCCGTCTGGAGTGTTGAGTTCGTCGCTGGAACGTTGTCAAAAGCGGCTGCATAATTCAACCGCCGAGAAGCGGACACTTCAGCTTCACTTCGCGTCTTCTGCTGCGACTAATTCTCACCAGAGCCACTTGATGCGACTATTTAAACGACGGAAATCTCAAACGAAACGCCAAACAGATCCCGTAACGGAGCTTCGTAGTACTGTAGTTTAGGTTTTTTTCGAAAATCCTCTCTGTTTCGTCGCGTGCTTGTCGAATGCTTCGCCTTTTGCTTCAAATTTCGTGTTTTGATTCCGTAGTTTACAGATTTTGAGTGAGTTTGACGAAAGCACTTTTAAACATTCAGCCAGCAATAATTATATGCATTCCGTATGTAAATGCTAGTCATCGAAGTAATTTCTTTGTTTCGTCTCTCTTATTTGAGAACTGTGTTAACATCTTTGCAATTGTGGTGCTGTTAATTTCCTTTTCTATTTTGTTCTCCTTTGATCTTTTTTTCGATTAATTACTTCCCTGTTCTCTTTAGCGAGTGTTTTGTGGGGTGAAAGTATTTGAGCTTCGCAGATTGGCTGAAGTCGAGAGAAACTAACTTGCCGCAATGTTCCTCTGGTTTCTATCAGAAATCTTAGAACTTAATTAAGAGCGAAATATTTGCCCTGTCGTCGATTGATAATTACAGAAGGGCGGTACTGAGGCAATCGCTTCAATCGACCCGAATGGGTCAAGTCTGACCAATGCCGCCGTTAGAATGCTATAAATTGACAGATGCTAAGTTCTTATCCAATATGTACATCGTAACATCGGTAGGCCTACCCTGTTACTTTATTCAGTCACAGCACATTGCTTATGAGTTATGACGATGTCATATTTGTGTAATGTAAATGCAAATTCACGTCAATTTCTTTAGCTCTCGTGTGCGGAATAAGTGTGAGCTAACTTTTCGTCATGTGAAATATCATATTCTGTCATGCGTCCTGTGTCCTTCTGACAAACCGGCTGTTGACCGCTGTTCACTTTGATTTTAACAATTGTGTGCGGCTGCTTTGTCAGGTATTCATTATAGGGGTCTTCTTGGTAGACCGTTGCCTATTTCAGTTGACTTGCCAAAGCACAGCAAAACTTGACACATCATCATTATCATTGAGGCAAGTTATATAGCGCCGTTGGCATGACGACGGCCAAAGTCAATCGCACTTTAACAGATGAGGTTTGAAAGAACAAGCGGGTCTTTAGATTAACCATAAATAGGCCTAAGCAGACAATCGGGTTTAGCTTTAGTAACGTTCTCAGGCAGTGAATTCCATAGAATGGGACTGCCATGTGAGACTGATCTGTCGCCGAATGTCGCAGTCTTGGCTGGAGTTGCAAAGAGAGCGGTCGCTGTCTTGTAGCAGAACTCGGGATCCAGTGAAAGCGACGGTGGAGGCTCTTAGAGGGAGGAGGAGGAGGTGGTGACGATTGCTGATTTCCCGGGCTCTGGGCGTGGATGCAGAGGAGAGCGATTGCAGAAATGTCGTTGAGGTTACTGTGCAGTCACTGAAAACGCAGCACGTGACCGATCAGTGTGGAGAATTTGTTGACCAGCCGCTTCGATGAGAAGCGGGAGTCCGAAGGCGCTGAAGGAGGAAATCGCCGATGGACCTTCGGTATAAAACAGCGCCCAGAGAGAGACTCAATGAGTCAATCAGAGCGTCATCGTTATAGGATGCAGCGTCTCTTTGCACGGTCTGCGTTGTGGATGCCTGTGTGCACACTTGCTTGAATGTGGACGTACATATACATGCTTCTTCTAATCAAATCCACGTATCGGTTAGAAATCATCCATTCCGTCGTTCTGTTGCTCATACTCCTGTACAGATATCAGCAAAATTGTTTTCCATAAAACCTACAGGCTTTAAAAACAACAATTCAATATACTAGACCGTTACCAGGTGACATGTGTTAGGCTGGCGAAGTTCGCTGTGGGGTAAGAAATGAACCCTAGCTACTGCCCTTCGTATAGCGTTGATTAAATTTGCACATCCACATGATACTCATCGACAGAATAAAAGGACTCGTTCAAATGTTTTCCGGCTCGAATTCTATTAGTGACGACCTCATTGAATTGGAATTATAATTCTCTCTCCGACACACGACGCCTGAGGAGTCGCTTTAGCCAGCGCCGCAATGTTCACACACTGTCCGGTGCTTAGGTGACGTTTAGGCCTAATTATGGCTGCAGGAAATCGCCAGGAACTCTGAAAGAATTTGCCGAGAGATCGAAATCAAGATTCAATCGATAGATTTTACTTATTCTTAAACAAGATTTTAATTGGCATTTCTTATCTAGAGCTAAAGTCTTGTCCTCTCCTCAAGAAGTAATGAAAACACTATCAACTATTGTACGGTACTCTCTGTCTGTTTGTCGTTTTGCAGCGAAAATGTCTCTGTCTCCGTCGTTCAGTCTCTTTGTCCGTCTCTGTGTCGTTCTGGTTTTCATCGATTGTGCTTCTCAAACGCCGTCTGCCTCATCCACTCAACAGAACCCAGGTACGTCAGGTAAGTCAAGTATGTCCTTCTTTTCTGAATTGGCCGAGAGCCTGAAAAGTATTGCATTCAAAACATTTATCGATTTTCTTCAAAAGTTCTGTCGATTTTAGCTCATAAAAAGGCTAAAATAAGTGCTACCTCATTGTGTGCACAGCAGAAAAATATATAGGACAATGACCTCTTGTGGACCATAGGTCTCAAATGACCTATGACCTAGTTATGGCCAATTACGTAATTATGGCCTATTAACTAAATATAGCTTATGACAGGGTTGTCCAACTAGCGGCGGCCCGCAGGCCAGTTTCATTCGGCCCGCCACCGAGTTTGGGAAAAAACAATTTTAGCTATAGGATCGGTTGTTACCGTTATTTTATAGGAATATACTAGGACTAGGAGGTTACCAAATTACTTACTTATCCACACTCCATAGGTGACGGCGGTTATTAAGCTTACTTAGGCTATTTACTACTGATTATTAACTTACTTACATTTTGTCATCTCGCTGCAAGTCTCGTTCTCGCTCAGTTAAAATTTGACGCCATCTTGAACAGTTTGCTAGTGTAATAAGTTAATAACACAATAACACAATACCTCACTCTCGTTTCTTGTATCCGACCTGGCGCCAGAAGATTGATATTGACATTGCTGGAGCCTGGTATTGTTAGGGAAAAACCTTTTCCGCAGTGCTCGCGATAGATTAGAAAGTCTTCATTCAATAGAATAGAATTGATCATTAGATCGAAATTGAACAGAATCAATCGAATGACTGCCACTAGTCTTACTAAGTCTAACTAAGACAGTTAAAGACACTAAGTCGGTAGAATACTTACTTACTCACTACTTAATTTTAACTGGAATAATATATATGTTAAAAGGATAATATTATAGCAGTATAGCTGTTTATAGCAGTTACCACCGAAGTGTTTTTAAAAATATTTTTTGGTTAACACTTAGTCTTATGCTAGTCGTATATAGTCTTATTTTATAACAGTTTTATATGGCATGCCATACATATATCATAATTGTGCCAACTTGCTTGGCCCGCCAAGGGTCTAAACATTTTTGTGCGGCCCGCAATAGCGTGAAGGTTGGACAACGCTGGCTTATGACCTAATTATGGTCTGCCATTTGGTCACCCCAAATAGAAAGGAAGCATTCGAGAGGGAGACAATTTTAAGAGAATAAAGAGCTGCTAATATTATTAATTAATTTGGTGTGATTTGCAGCAAACTTTCAAGTCACCTCTACACTTTGTTTTGACTTACTTGCTTATTTACCTGTTGCTAAAAATCCAAGTGAAATAGACGCGCTATATGCATGAAGTCAAAGCAGATGTAGCAAAAAGGCTGATTTATTATGACCATTGTGTAATGGTCATAAAACTGTTTAGAACTTAAAATCGATTCTCGTTTCTTAGTCATCATTACGTATCAACATGGATATGCTTTTAGATGCTTTGGGCAAAGGCTGTGAATCAGTTCAGTTGAGACAAAAGACGGAGACGAAAGGAAGCGGCGGTGACCAGTGGCGGCGGCGGCGGCGGCGGCTGAAGGGCGAATTGACCGCCGCCGCCGCCGCCGCCGCCGCCGAGGACCAGGGCTCCGTCCTCCTGAGTCGCTTCCTCCGTCGACGGCGGCGGTCGACCCGACCCCCGGCGACTGTCCTCCGTCGTCCTCTGACCCGGCGTCTTTCTCGAGGATCGTTCGGAATTTCATGCGATTGGGAAGAAACGGAAGAAGAACGAACGACGACGACGACGATGACGTCATCTGCTTTTCGGTTGCCAATGACGACAGACTCGGCGATGCGTGGGAGAGAGGAGGAGGAGGAGGAGGAGGGTGGAGGGTGGTGGGGGACGATGGGACGATGCTGCTTCGACCAATAAACGGCGATGGGTTCGTGAGGTCGGGTCGTGATAAGAGTTGGTTCGATTACAACGGAAAACCTTTTATGAGGTTCGGAAGAAGGAGGAGATCAGCGGCGGAGGGAGGGAGGAAGGGAAGGCCGCAGATAGACGAGAAGGGATTCGAAGCTCGATTCGAAACTGAGGCTGAGAGAAACAGAGATTTTCCCATTCGATTTGACTTTCTGAAGTACGCTGAGCGAAATATTGGAAGCGGACTTTCTATGGAGCGTTAATTAGTCAGACGAAGAACAACACGATAGAATCCTACCCAGCGCCTGATTCAGTCTGTTGTTTTCTAAGTAAGCGACAAATCAGATTCATCAAATAAAGAGCAAAGATCACTTATCTTGATTTTTAACGTCTTTTATTTGTCATAACTATGAACAAACAGACAAGCACGTGATGATGATGATGATGGTGATGGTGATGATGATGATGATGATGATGATGATGATGATGGTGGTGGTGGTGGTGGTGGTCCAATAATAAAATCGTGACCCATTTCGAAATCATTCTAGGATTTACTTTGAATGCAATTCAGATACAAAATGGTTGTAATTGCTGTCAGAAAAGGCACGCGTACTCTCTCTCTCGCTGTCTCTCTGTCTGTCTCTCTCTCTGTTTGTCTCTCTCTCTCTCTGTTTGTCTCTCTCTCTCTCTCTCTGTCTCTCCTACGTTTATCTCTAGTCTCCTTCTGACCCTTTCGTACGACAGGAGCCAAATAACTCTTTTGCGGTCCAATAGTGGGACTCACTGTGTTTGTCCTGAAGGATACGAAATGACAATGGAGCGGGTGCCGATGGCCTTCCAAAATAATGCAGCGCTCGCTCATGAGACGAAATTTCGAAGACCGTGAATATAATTATTATTTCATTGTGATGTCGACAAGAGACGAAAGAGGTTCAAGCGCGGAGATAGGGTTACTGACGAAGTCATTTGAGTTGGTTTCACTTGTATGACGCCTTACGAATTTCTTCACTGAAAATTGTGCCAATAACCTTTTCATTCATTTAGAAATACTTACAGAAGAATTTCCAAATTTCACCACGGAGAGCGTCATTGCGAGTGTCTGGACACCACAGCCTATATGTCTAATGTCACTCATTGAATAACAAACTTAAGCTATCGGCGCCTGAGTGGACATCGGTCTAATTCTTCTTCTTATTCGTCTTCTTCTTTTTCTTCTTCTTATTTTTCTTCTTCTTCTTCTCCTTCTCCATCATCTTCTTCATATTCTTCGTCTTCATCTTCTTCATCTTCTTCATCATCTTCTTTGTCATCATCATCATCACCATTATCATCATCATCATCATCATCATCATCATCATCATCATCATCATCATCATCATCATCATCATCATCATCATCATCATCATCATCATCATCATCATCATCATCATCATCATCATCATCATCATCATCATCAATCATCATCTACTTCATCATCGTCTTTTTTCTTCTTCTACTACTACTACTTGTTTTTCTTCCTCTTTTTCTTTGTCTTCATCATCTTCTTTTATATTGTCTATCCATACATATCTTAGCTTGTCTTCCTATAGGCTACTTCTATTTCCTACAATATTGCAGCGGCTCTCAAAGGCAGTCTTTCTGTCCACACTCTTGTCCTGTGTTCTAACCACTGTAGTCTTCTCCTCGGATTTTGTCTTTTGCTGTGTCCGTCATATTCGTTGTTTCTCTGGTTACTTCGTTCCTGATCTTATATCTTCTTGTAATTCCTAACATTCTTTATATAGGCATGCCATTTCAAAATCAAGTATTTTTCTTTCATTTCTTTCAGCTTCTTTCTTCATGTTCCAGCATTGGGATCTGTACATCAATATTGACAATATATTCCACACCCAGTTTCAAAATATCGCAAAAATTAAAAATTTTGCCAGATACATACTTTTGTTACGCGTTTTAAAAATCTTATGAGTATGGCATAATCGCTTAACCTCCAAATGCAAATACCTTGGACGGGAGAGTCTCTATTGTTGTTGGAGTTTCACAGCAAAATTGTCGGAATACGTTTTGCTTGACCTATTGCGAAATAAGATTAAATTGAAAAAGTACTCTAGGACAGTGGTTCTCAACCCGTGGTCCGCGGACCACAAGGGGTCCGCGAGAGGTAGTCTAGTGGTCCGCGGCGAAGTATGCAAAACGTAAATAAAACTTGGACATATATATTTTCCGTGTGAACAATCTGAAAAGTGCAACGAGCAACAGAAGGTCTTCAGCACAAAAAGGTTATCGGGCCATTTGTGTGTATTTTGTGCATTTTCAACGTGAAAAGTCTGACGAACCAAAAAGAACAAAAGGTCATCACCGCTTTTTAGGAGTAGATGACTGCTCAATTTATCAGGTGGTCCGCGAGAAATTTGTGAACTTTAAAAGTGGTCCGCGAGCAGAGGTTTGAGAACAACTGCTCTAGGACAGGGTTCTCTCAACTTGTTGTAACTGCTACCACCTCAGAGGCTTTGTAGCATCCGGCGACCCTACAAAGTTATTGTCAACTAAAATTGTATAAAACGCTAATCATTTTAATGTAGGCATAAGCCGGGTATGGAGGATTTCAGGCATATAGATTTCTTAAAACCTAAGTCTACTTTCAAGGCTTGTGACATTGTGGTATTGGACTATTGGTTATAAAATTACGTTTTTAAACATCTAATTTCGCGTTACCCCGCGACCCATTAGACTGAGCCCTGCGACCCTCTTTTGGGTCGCGACCCACAGTTTGGGAAACACTGCAGTGACTGCACTCATGCATTCACAATGTGTAACGGTGCAACGTAAGTATATCGGCGGATATTCGCTAGGTGGCATATTCAATTGAGAAAGGAGTGAGTTATGTGAATGCGTCTTATAGCACACCTTTGAAGCCTTTAGATCTTAGGAGTCGACTCGGGGACCGATTCTCACATCGGCAGATAATAAGCGATCGATTTGTCAATTGGGTCGAAGGCAATCGGAAGAAGTGGTGTTATTATGAGGCGCTTGCTGTCTTCACAAGGAAGCGTCTCGAGGGAAATCCAGAGAGAACCTCTGCTGTTATTTGTAAGAGAACTCCTGCTGCTGCTGTTGCTGTTGCTGCTGCTGCTGCTGCGTAGCGTGTACTGGAAGTGCCCGCGGCTAAAAAGGAATCTACGGCTGCAGCAGCTCCGCCTTTCTTTTCTCCCCAAAAAGTCTTTACGATCAAAAGGGGTGTTTGATCGCATCGGTCGTATAAACACCCCAATATAATAGATTCAAAAATTCAGAAATATGACACATGTCAGCCTACCGTTCCTATTTTGGAATTTATAGGATTTATTAAATTATTATTACTTCAACTTTTTATTTTTCCACTTAAGAATTTTGCACTTCAAAAACAATGCGCCCTGGGAGGTCGCCCCTGTTTCCCACGCTACTCCCCCAACTGCTGTTGCGTAATAAGTCTTTAAGCGGTTCCAATAGAAGGATTTCCTTTCGCGCAGAAAGAAATTTTGATCATGGTGCGTACGGTGGGAGGGATGCGGATGAATAACAGCACAGAATGGACCTTTATGACAGCGCTATAGAAGCACATCGAGCCTCACAAGACACAAGACACAACCAATTTCATCGTCCAACATCGCTGTGGCGGAGTGGCAGGATGAAAACAATGATGACAAATAGTAGGCACTGATTGAGAGTGAAAGTAGGAAATTGTACATTCAAGTGAGTTGAGTAAGATACAGTAGGGACGAAGACATATTCCATGGGATCGGCACATTCAGTTTTTCATGGCTTCGGCTGCCTGAGTGATGAGGGCTTTTGTAAGAATTTCCGTCGCGTGCGTTCAAAGCATACGGCCTATTAAGAGTCGGCGAACGGTGTTGATCGATAATTATGTGGCGACCCCGGCGGCTCGCGGTCTCGTAGCGCGGCCGGCGGTCGGGCGGCCCCCAACGCCCGCTCGGTCTCCCGATCGCCATCAGCCGCCGACTCTGCCTGATCGGCGGCGTCACGTTCCCTTTCCGGCTCTCCGACATCAGAGGAGGTGTCCGCGGCTGCCGGGCAGGCAGCACACTGAGGATGGCCGCTCCTCAACGTAGGGTTCTCGTTTTCCTCCTCTGACTCTCTATCCGTTCCGGCTCCGGTCTCGTCCGAGAGACCCTTTAACTCATGCCTCTTATCGCTGGCCACCGCTTGGTCTCGGCGCCTTAAGCGATTTCGATAGGTATTTCTAGTCTCTGACTTCGACTTGGCCCCACGTCTCTTCATTCTCGGCAATCTAGCCGTTTTCCGCTCTCTTATAGACAGGCGGCGTTGTCTCTGGCTTCCTCACACGCTTTCACCAAACCCAAGGCTAACCGTGCCTGAATGGACGGCGGTCCACTCTTTCCTGGCCGTCGATTTACTCAAACTGTCTCCCCGCGCCTTTACGACAGGCGGGCGTCTGTCTCCTCCCTTGGCTCAGAATTGACCTCCTGGGCACTAACGTGGCCTCAGGTAGGCGAGGTTCATCACAGCCAAGGCTCACCTTCACGGACAGTGCGCTGAGACTCCGGCGTCACAGCGACTTTCAAAGACACGAACACAACTTGCCTTTATTGGTTTATTTTTATTTATTTATTAATAAACCAAGCAACAATGACAACAATGGCTACAGTGGCAACACTGGTAACACGGACAAAGACGCGGTAGCTAGACGCAGTCCGGCAGCCACAATAACTAGCGCACAGGAACTGCAATCAATAGCCTTTGATACGTCAGTATGAAACGATAAGCTTTAGCACTTTAAACGGGCTCCAAATACTCGCTTTCAATCGCTGTGCTTTCTTTACTCTATCGCTTCACAGTATAAGCGAGCACACCAAGAAAAGACGATCTCATGACAAAGACTGAAATTTTCAGAGTTTTGAAACTTTTGACGGACACTTAGGCGGATTTTTCGTCTGTAGTCTGTATTTCCGCGTAGTTGCCGTCAACGTGAAAAAGTAGGGACCTGTCTAATAGCGTTTACGTTAGCGGTGGTCAGGGGCTTCGTCTGCGGCTAAGCGACGCGGCAATAGCTCCTGCCAGATGGGCGCGCGTCTCAAGCGAACTTTAGTTCAACAGCCGCCCGCGTCCGCCTACTGACGCGGGCTACATAAATTCCCATATTTCGGAGATTTTCGATTTTTAGAACCAGCCCTTGAGGGCGCTCGCCCTCAAATGTCCCTATCTACGCGTTTTGTCCGCCAGGAAGCTCAACTTCGGACCCACCCCCCTAGCGTCGTCGGCAGCGGCGAAGGGCGCCTCGCCGCCGGCGACGCGCATCGCCGTCAGGACCTTGTTCCACGGGCGCCGCTCTTTAGGCGGAATTTCAAGCTGTAGGGCCACGTCCGCCCAGATGCCGTCAGAGCAGGACCTGGGAGGCAGTGTCGTCGTTATCGGTGGTAAGCGACCCCGTCTACGGGCCCAGCCCTCGCTAACCACCCCTGGTAGTCCGGGCGCCAGTGTTCAGGCGTACGCATCGACTACACAGCCGGCCGACCGCTGCGTTCTCTCTCCTTCTTTCCATCGCTCCAACCGCCTGTTCCCTTCGTCAGCAGCCAGCCAGCCGCCGTCTCCGCGCAGCCTCTGTCAAACAGGCGACGGTCTTTCAGCGGCCAAACTCTCTACTTGCTAAAGACCGAAGGCTCGGAACCATAAACCGTTGCCGGTTTATACAACTTATCTCTCGGTCTTTGATGGGCGGCCGTGGCGATTCTAAAATTTTTACCGAAGCCTTAGCGTCTTAGCCTTGCGCGTGCTCTGTCCGTTTTACATGAATTAAAACTTTATTAATTAATTAAAATTAGTACAAAATACATTATTATAACGCTAATTAATTAGATTAAATTATTAACTAACAAGTTTATACAGTTAAGCAATCTTTAATAATAATAATAATAATAATAATAATAATAATAATAATAATAATAATAATATATGTGGCACATGGTCGCCACACTCTCCCCTGCTCACTTGAGATGCAAAGCATCTCTGCAAACCATGGTGATACGACACGACAGTCGTTAATTTAACCTCCTCTACTTAAGATGGCCAAGAGTACCAGGGTCTTAACTCACTGGGACAACCCGTGCAGGGAAGGGACCTGAACTCCGCGGGAACAAGTCATCCGCTTCTGTTCCCCCTACCTACCACACTACCCAGGTAACTAGAGAAAGGACATTAGTGGTCTCTGCGATACTTAAGCCTCCCGACGTGCAGAAAGGGCGAGGAGTTTCACCACTAAAAAATAAAAAAAATAAAAAATTACAAGAAACAATCCTAATTAAGCGATTTACTTTGTTCGCTTAATATGCTATTTAAATTAACATGACTTATCTTAACAACTGCAGTTAAGCGGTGTTCTTTTGCACGCTTAACTCTAGATTCAATAAAGAAAGCAATGACGACGATGCACAATTATGCAGTAAAATGCACAATATGCGAACAATCAATATATGCAAGCAGTGAAAACTAAACAGTTCAGCGATTTTCATTAGCTGGCTAAACCTAAGCCAAGCGCGTAGCGAATCACAAAATAGCCAATTAAGGCGACAAACTGTCACAACTAAGCAATATGGGTTCACCATAAAACATTTAAAGACTAAACAAACACGGGTAAACAAGTTAAACAGTAAGAGTCTGTCTCTCATAGCAAACAATAGAACGTTCCAACAAAGCGCAATGAAGCGTCCATTCGCTGACGTTCGACAAAGTTCGATCCATTGAATCGCGGGGCGTCTCGAAAGTCTCTAGTTGCCATCTGAAGTCATTGTTCCACAAACGAACCCGTCCAACCAGCGAGGTGGACGAGATTTCCGGGTCCTGCGATCGGTTTCCGCTCTGATGACCTCAACCTCATCGTCCGCTGAGAATTCCGGCTCGGGGTCTTCCTTCGCAGACTCGGTTGTTCGAGGTTCATTGTCACCGCCCAAAGGCAGTTCGATATCCGACAACGTTTCCGTTTCGATGGTTTCAGGTAGCCACGACTTCGGAGCTTCCCCTCGGAACCGTTTCAATTTATCCACGTGCACGATCAAAGGTTTCGAAGTGCGACTTTTCTGGATTCGATACAGTACCGGGCCCAAAACGGTCACAACCAAGAATGGTCCGGTAAAGAATTTGGCCCACTTTGCTTTTCGCCCCGTAAGCACTCTTGGATGATAATAGTAGACCCAATCACCCTCTTTGAATCTCGCGGGCCTCACTCTTAGGTCGTACGATTTCTTCCTTCTCTCGAATGTTTTCTGTAACTGGTCTCTCACCAACTGGTACGCATTATCCATTATCTCCCGACGGTTAGCAACGAATTCTTCCACATCGGTCTCTCGGTCCTCTGTCGGAGACACAAGTAGATCGATCGGTGCATGGTTCTCTCTAGCAAGAAACAGGAAATTCGGGGTTCTCTTGGTTGATTCGTGTTCCGTAGAACGATAGGCAGCCATGACATACGGTAAATGAACGTCCCAATCCTTCTGCCGTTCAGACACGACTTTGCCCAAGAGCATGTTCAGGGTACGATGAAACCTTTCGATAAGTCCATTCCCGGAAGGATGGTACGGGGTCGTGCGTATCTTATCGATTTCCATTATTCGAAACAGCTCTTTGAACAGAGTTGATTCAAAACACGGACCTTGATCTGTCAAAATCTGTCGTGGCATTCCAAATCGTGAGAATACGTGCACCATAAGAGTCTGCGCCACCGTTGACGCTTCTTGATTTCTGATAGGGAGCGCCTCGGCCCATCTCGAAAAATAATCAATAGCAGTCAAAATGTACTTATTTCCTTTATTTGATACGGGATGTGGTCCCGTAATATCGATTCCAAATCGTTCCATTGGTTCGCCAACAAGCACTTTCTGCAACCTCCCTTGCTTTGGCGGTTTCTCTCTACGATATCGCGCACAACGGTCACAACACTGACAAAACCGTCTCATGTCTTCCTTCCAGCCTGGCCAATAGGCACGTCTTTGTAGCTGACCAAGGCTTTTTCGAATACCAAAGTGACCTCCCGAGAAACTTGCATGCATCAATTCCATAACTTCGTTCCGTAGGGTCTTCGGAACAACTAATTGCCTTCGCAAGACTCGGTTTTCCTTTCCATCAAGCCAATCACGGTAAAGGATTCCATTAATAATAGACATCTGGTTCCAATGGCTAAGTAGCGTTTTCAACTCACCGCTCCTCTGCAAGAAAACTTCCTCTGAAGGGTAGCTTTCTGCTTCTTTCCAACCAACAAGGGACGAGACATCTCGGTCTTCCAGCTGCTTAGATCGAATACTTTCCTTGCTCCATTCGTTCCAAGCAGATAAATCTGCCTCTTCCTTCACCGCGAAAACCGCTTTGATTCGATGGTCAGTTTCTTCAGGGTTCTCTAACCCCTCGTGCGGTATTCTTGACACCGCATCCGCGTTGCCATGCTTTGCTCCCGATCTATGAATAATTTCAAAATCGAATTCTTCGATCGTTTCAAGCCACCGAGCTTGCTGCCCAATTGGCTCCGGTGTCTTCCTCAACCACTGAAGAGCTGAGTGATCTGTGCGAAGTAAAAACTTTTTGCCCCATAGATACTGCCGAAACTCCTTCAAAAAGTATACCACCGCTAGCAGTTCCCTTCTGGTTACATTGTAGTTCCTCTCTGCCGGGGAACACAATCGACTTGCGTAAGAAATCACTTTCTCTTCACCACCCTGAATCTGTGATAAAACCGCTCCAATGGCGTATCCAGACGCATCTGTATCCAATACGTAATCTCCATCGTCGATAGGAAGTGCGAGTATCGGCGATGAAGTTAACCGGTTCTTCAATTCCTGAAATGCCTGTTCGCATTCTTCGGACCATTGAAACGTTACTCCTTTCCTAGTAAGACCATGCAATGGTTTTGCTATTAAAGCAAAATCAGAAACGAACTTCCGATAATAGGAACAAAGTCCAACGAACGACCTCACCTGTCTTACATTCTTAGGTGTCGCCCAGTTCTTCACGGATTTGACCTTGTCTGGATCCGTGGCGACTCCTTCCGAACTCACAACGTGTCCGAGGAACAAGACTTGCCTTTGCAGCAAGTGACATTTAGAAGGCTTCAGCTTAAGATTATACTGGTTTAATCGGCTGAATACCTTTTCCAACCGTTCCATATGACTTTACACGTCTTTCGAGAAGACAATAATATCGTCGAGGTATACCAAACAAATATCCAGATTTAGACCTGATAGCACGAGATTCATTAACCGACAGAACGAAGCAGGACTATTGCACAGTCCGAACGGTAACACACGGAACTGGAAGCATCCTTTCCTTGTAACGAAAGCTGTCTTGTGCTTATCCTTCGGATGAAGCGCCATCTGGTGATAGCCAGCACGAAGATCGAATGTGCTAAACCATTTCGCTCCGCCAAGAGTATCCAACCATTCACTGATCAAAGGTAAAGGAAATGAATCCTTCCTCGTTTTCGCATTCACTTTCCGGTAATCTATGCAGAAGCGTAGGCTACCGTCTTTCTTTTTCACCATGACAACGTTTGATGACCATTCAGAGGACGACGGTTCCACAATATTCTGTTCCAACATGGAGTCCACCTGACGATCGATTTCAGCCAACATTGCTATTGGTTGCCTTCTAAGAGGTTGCCGCACTGGATCCTCTTTCTGCGTGTCAATCTCGTGCTGAATCACCGACGTGTAACCCAAGTCATTCTCTGATAGGGAAAAACTTGTCCGGTAGCGCAAGATGAGCTCCCGAAGTGACTCTCTTTGCTCGCTCGTGACGCCTTCCACGTTCTCCCACAAGTTTGACAACTTGCTCTCGTCTCCATTTTCCACATGGATAGCATTCGTGACCACCGTACTCGAAAATTCATCCGCACTGGTTTCCGCTTCGCAGTCTTGTAAGACTTCAACCCTCTCCAACTGACACAAAGTTTTCGATGGAATTTCCACCGTTGTTGGTCCCACATTGATGACCCTTATTCTAGGTTCATCGTCTTCTCCATTTATTAACGTTCGACCGACTATTACATTTGCCAGCAGTTCGCTCGGAACAGTTGCCCATTCTGTTTGACATCGTCCCAAATGAGGGTAAACCATGATTGCCGAAATATCTACTTCTCGGAGGGATGGTATGACAACTTCCCTTTCGATCATAACCTTGCGGCACATGCTCTCTTCGTCCACCTCATGGAGAGGTATTGATTCTGTCCCGACACAGATTCTTCCCGTAGCGAAGTTCCAACTCACTTTATTGTTCTCCAACCAAGCCAGACCCAAAATCAATTCGGTTACTTGTTCGGTCACAAGACAAGGAAGAGCGTACACGTTTCTTCCTATCTTTATTTTGAGGGTGGCCTCGCCCTCTACTTTGATTCTAGTTCCATTCGCTGCCAGCAGGCGTTGCTGAGCCGGTCTCAGTAATTTCTTGTTGACCATATACTTCGGTACCAACGACATTTCACTCCCTGTGTCCAAAAGGCATGGGTGTTCCTTTCTTCGACCTTCCAACTTTCCGAAAACATAAGCCATACGGCTCCCTTTTACTAGATGGTTCTGCGCATCTCTGGTTCCATCAGGTTGACCCGCTTCTTCGCCCACCTGATTTTGATGTTCATCCGAGGCTCGGGCCTGAGGACAAAACCGCTTATAATGGCCTTTCTGACCACAGCCAAAACATGTTCTATCCAACAGTCTATTCTGCTCTCTTGGCCTGTCCACCAGCTCCCGTTTCTGGACAGTGTTTCTGTCGAGAGTCAACTGTTCCAACCTCTCTAAGATCGTTTTCATGCCCCTCTCGACATCGTCTAAACGTCGATTCTGTGGGTCTCTCGTATTCACCTGTTTTGTATTCTTCACTCTCCATGGTTTCCGCTCACCATCGGTACCGAACTTAGAAGCTTTACCGTATGCTTCGAACCGTACAGCGTGCTTGTACGCAATATCCAGACATGACGGCTCCCGCTCTCGTACTTTCTGGGCCAACTCCTGATCGGCTAAAGCGTCGATGAAAGCGTCGCAAGCCACTGTTTCTAACAGTTCATTCGTTGGTCCAGGGTACGCAAGCACCATTAGTTTCCGAATTTCCAACATGACAGAGTTCAAGGATTCTCCCTGAGCTTGTCGATACGTTCGCAATTTCATTCGATAAAGACTTGTCTGATCTTGTGAGCCATATCGCGCACTTAAATGGTCCACCAATGTCTTCCACGTTACGTTCTGCAAATCTCCCATGTCCCACAAAAGCTGAGCTGCAGGACCTGTAAGAGCACACATGAGTTGGTCTGCCTTTTCCCTCTCATTCCAACCGTTACACCGAGAACACACTTCAAACTTTGCCAGAAAAGCGGCCACCGGTGTTTTACCATCGTACTTCTCCAGCTTGATTCGGATACCGCGGTCTCTTTGTTTACCATCCTGAGAACTCTGACAGCGTAGATCCACCGCTGTTCTATTATCTCTCTTGGATTCCACAGTTTGCTTGCCCCGATAATCAGACTCATCCGAAGTTGACTCGTAGTCACTCGGAGTTTCGGTCCCGTTTTCCGACGATTCAGGTGACTTTGGTCTCGAGCCAATTCGTTTTCCAGCTCCTTGTTTTAGAGCTTTCCGAGCTTCCTTGTTTTCCGAAGTTCCACGATTGAAGGAGCCGCCCCTCTCCTTGTGGCATTCAGAACCTTCTTGCTTTACTGAATTTCTAAATAAGAAATTCTTGTCTGACCTGCCCGCCGTCACCTCTTTCTCATGACGGTGCTTTCCATGTCCACGATTCACTTCGTCTTTGGATTTGAGCCAGTCTTGATCCCGAAGGGCAAGCCCTTCCAATTTGTTCTGCATTTCAATCACTACCTGTCGGAGGGCCGACAAGTCACGCTTCTCGTTTCCTTCACGGGTGTTCACTTCTCTCTGAGTCCAGTTGGTTCTTCCTCGCGACCTAGCCGCTTCGGCGCCGGCTCCTAGGCGAGCTCTGTCGTTTGAAATAGACCAACGGACTTTGGTTTCTCGCGCACCAAAGCATTTCGGCCGTAATCTCTCCTGGGTTCCCACATCGACTGATCACCTTCCTCGTTCCTTCGAGAGTAATGTGGTCTATCCACCTCTTTGGACATTGCAGCCTCGGAGTCGGCTCCAAGGTATGCTCTGCCTATGTAGCATTGACCTTCTTTGCCACGCAACGGACGATGGCCTTCTGGAGCGTAACGATTTTCGGCCTCTTTTGACCTTGCTGCTTCGGCGCCGGCTCCGAGGCAGGTTCTGTCAGCGGATAGCTTCCAATCTTGTTGCTCCCATCGTCGTTCGAATCCCAAACTATCACGGTCCTCACATCCCTGATCTGTCCACTGAGCCTGTGAACTAGGGTGACTCTGTATCCTGGACACTGGTCTGTCTGTCGTTCTGTTCACTGCCCTCTCAGTGTTGGTCCCGAGGCAAGGTCTGCCTGCAATATTCCGAATTTCATTTTGACGTGGTGCACGGTACCCTCTCTGCACAACGTAACCTTCCGCTTCTTCTAACATCGCTGTCCCGGCGCCGGCTCCGAGACGAGTTCTGTTATCCGAGTGCGGTCGATTGACGTGCTGTTGATCCCACCGTTCTTCGGTTCTGCGGTTACCTTTGGCGACTCTGTCTCTTTCCTGTCCTTGACACTTTCGATCACTTCGTGAGTCTTCGTTTGGAGGATACGCTGCTCTTTCGTACACAGTCGCTTCGGCGCCGGCTCCGAGGCGAGCTCCGTACTCAGGGTAGCGATCTCCAACGACGATATTCTGCTTCAGTGTGGTGCGGTTGGTTGCTCTTTCGAACATCGCTGCATCGGCGCCGTCTCCGAGGCAGTTTCTGTCCTCCAAAGTGTCCCAATCCGCCTGGTCCTGTTCACCTTGTACTCCAGCCCTATAGGTTCTGTAGTTAACCGCACGGTCTCGATCCTTAACTTTAACCGTTCCATCGTCGCTTCCACGCCTCTCGAGGGCGAAACTGGTTTTCCTTCCTCTCGTTTCTTGGAGTGGGAGCTCGCCCTCCTCCCATGAGACTGGCCTGTAAGTCTCTCTCCGTCGACCTGGTGGAGCAATATCCACTTCGGAGTCCTCGTCTTCGATATCTTCCGTTGGCATCTTCGATCGATACATTCGATCTTCGCAGCTTACGACTGTTTGACACAGTCCTCTGACCGTTCCTGGTACCATAGCAGGCTTGTTCCTGCTTTGATCAAGCAGCGGCGGGCGGTCAACCTCGTAATCTGTCCCTGATTCTGACTCTGTCACAAACACTTGGTCCCTTCGCTGACCGTGGTTAGCTCTCCCAGTGCCGGCGCTACTGAGAAGTGCAAGACCTTGCTGCTGGCGATACTCAAGTTCTCTTATCTGTGACTGGCTGCCTGTTTGCAGAGTTTCAGAAACCGCCCGCCAAACGTTACTCTCCGGTCTCACGGGTCCCATCGGGAGGCGGTCCAACTTGCGCGTCGACTCTCGTACTGGCGCAGACACTTGATCTCCCCGCTGCCTATAACCAGCGTTCTCGGTGCCGGCGCAACCGATAATAGCGTTAGTCACTGGCTCACGATCGGTCTCAAGTTCACTCATCTGCAATTGCCTCTGTGGCGGAGGATGCACGCGCTCTTCACGGACCGCCCACCAGTCTCTATCAGTCCTTGGTTCCTCCAACTGGCTCCGATTAACAGGTTGGCGATCCACTACACGCTGACTGTAACTGTCTGGCTTCCGGTTGAACGCTTCGTCGATCTCACAGGTCGCCAATGCTGCTTCGGTGCCGGCGCAACCTAGGCTAGCAAATTCCCCAGATCTGTGCAGATCTTCTATTACGTTCCCTTCCGCTCTATCTGACCTTCCCGCTCGCCTCGGGATGTTTTCAGCGTTTTGACCACGGACCACCAACCAATCATTGCGGGATGCCTGTCGTCCCGAATCTGAACGTAGTTCCTCTGAGTCTCTCAAGTTCTGACGGGGTGGAATTCTGTTCCAGTCCTCAATATCCATTGCATTTGGCTGGAAGCCAGAATCCACCCCACTTCTGGTACCATTTTGTGGCGACCCCGGCGGCTCGCGGTCTCGTAGCGCGGCCGGCGGTCGGGCGGCCCCCAACGCCCGCTCGGTCTCCCGATCGCCATCAGCCGCCGACTCTGCCTGATCGGCGGCGTCACGTTCCCTTTCCGGCTCTCCGACATCAGAGGAGGTGTCCGCGGCTGCCGGGCAGGCAGCACACTGAGGATGGCCGCTCCTCAACGTAGGGTTCTCGTTTTCCTCCTCTGACTCTCTATCCGTTCCGGCTCCGGTCTCGTCCGAGAGACCCTTTAACTCATGCCTCTTATCGCTGGCCACCGCTTGGTCTCGGCGCCTTAAGCGATTTCGATAGGTATTTCTAGTCTCTGACTTCGACTTGGCCCCACGTCTCTTCATTCTCGGCAATCTAGCCGTTTTCCGCTCTCTTATAGACAGGCGGCGTTGTCTCTTGGCTTCCTCACACGCTTTCACCAAACCCAAGGCTAACCGTGCCTGAATGGACGGCGGTCCACTCTTTTCCTGGCCGTCGATTTACTCAAACTGTCTCCCCGCGCCTTTACGACAGGCGGGCGTCTGTCTCCTCCCTTGGCTCAGAATTGACCTCCTGGGCACTAACGTGGCCTCAGGTAGGCGAGGTTCATCACAGCCAAGGCTCACCTTCACGGACAGTGCGCTGAGACTCCGGCGTCACAGCGACTTTCAAAGACACGAACACAACTTGCCTTTATTGGTTTATTTTTATTTATTTATTAATAAACCAAGCAACAATGACAACAATGGCTACAGTGGCAACACTGGTAACACGGACAAAGACGCGGTAGCTAGACGCAGTCCGGCAGCCACAATAACTAGCGCACAGGAACTGCAATCAATAGCCTTTGATACGTCAGTATGAAACGATAAGCTTTAGCACTTTAAACGGGCTCCAAATACTCGCTTTCAATCGCTGTGCTTTCTTTACTCTATCGCTTCACAGTATAAGCGAGCACACCAAGAAAAGACGATCTCATGACAAAGACTGAAATTTTCAGAGTTTTGAAACTTTTTGACGGACACTTAGGCGGATTTTTCGTCTGTAGTCTGTATTTCCGCGTAGTTGCCGTCAACGTGAAAAAGTAGGGACCTGTCTAATAGCGTTTACGTTAGCGGTGGTCAGGGGCTTCGTCTGCGGCTAAGCGACGCGGCAATAGCTCCTGCCAGATGGGCGCGCGTCTCAAGCGAACTTTAGTTCAACAGCCGCCCGCGTCCGCCTACTGACGCGGGCTACATAAATTCCCATATTTCGGAGATTTTCGATTTTTAGAACCAGCCCTTGAGGGCGCTCGCCCTCAAATGTCCCTATCTACGCGTTTTGTCCGCCAGGAAGCTCAACTTCGGACCCACCCCCCTAGCGTCGTCGGCAGCGGCGAAGGGCGCCTCGCCGCCGGCGACGCGCATCGCCGTCAGGACCTTGTTCCACGGGCGCCGCTCTTTAGGCGGAATTTCAAGCTGTAGGGCCACGTCCGCCTAGATGCCGTCAGAGCAGGACCTAGGAGGCAGTGTCGTCGTTATCGGTGGTAAGCGACCCCGTCTACGGGCCCAGCCCTCGCTAACCACCCCTGGTAGTCCGGGCGCCAGTGTTCAGGCGTACGCATCGACTACACAGCCGGCCGACCGCTGCGTTCTCTCTCCTTCTTTCCATCGCTCCAACCGCCTGTTCCCTTCGTCAGCAGCCAGCCAGCCGCCGTCTCCGCGCAGCCTCTGTCAAACAGGCGACGGTCTTTCAGCGGCCAAACTCTCTACTTGCTAAAGACCGAAGGCTCGGAACCATAAACCGTTGCCGGTTTATACAACTTATCTCTCGGTCTTTGATGGGCGGCCGTGGCGATTCTAAAATTTTTACCGAAGCCTTAGCGTCTTAGCCTTGCGCGTGCTCTGTCCGTTTTACATGAATTAAAACTTTATTAATTAATTAAAATTAGTACAAAATACATTATTATAACGCTAATTAATTAGATTAAATTATTAACTAACAAGTTTATACAGTTAAGCAATCTTTAATAATAATAATAATAATAATAATAATAATAATAATAATAATAATAATAATAATAATATATGTGGCACATGGTCGCCACAATTAATCTTTCTTATAACAGGGTTTCTGAAGTTTATTTGCGTTTTGGAGCTTTTAAGCAAGCATGTTGGAACGAATTTTTAGCAGGGGAGCATTTTTTCCGGGGCGTCGCTAAAAATCATCATTTATCATAAAAAATCTGACAAGCAAAAAAAGAAAAAAGGTCATCACCCCTCCTTTTATTTTTTTCAAAATCCTGACAAGCAAAAAAACAGCCTCATCTTCCCCCCTAATTTTTTCCAAAGGCGCAGATGCACTCCCTGCAACCCCACTTCCTACGTCTCTTGTCATTCTTTGTTTTTCTTTGTCCTCCTATTATTGCCATTTTGCGTCCTCACTTGGACATGAAATTGTTTGGTGAGCCAAGGGAAGTACTTATGCGAAGGAGATATATAGGAAGCACAGCTACTTACTGAAGCGAGTGTCGAAACGATTAAATGACAATTGAGGTAAGCAGTGAGTGTTCTGTTTGACAGCAGCGCAGATTGTTTTGTGCCTTCGTCCATTCAAGAATCAGGATTCTTAAGTCTCGCTCTTGCGCAACATAAATAGGCCTACTATCGAGTATTTTGATCCAGAGGTAAAGGCCCTCTGCCAAACAGGAGAGGCGGTCATTTCCACTAGAAGTGGAGCAGGAGGCAGTGGCGTAGCGTGACTTTTGAGGGTCCAGGGGGCATCTTTGACATGGGGGCCCCAGAGTTTCGAGCTGACGAGCAAAAAAACGTTATCGTCTCACCTTTTTAACCCTTACAAGCAAAAAAAGGTCCTCACCACAGCATTTTTAGGGTTAGGGTTAACTTTAAGTGTTAGGGTTAACCCTAACCTAACCCTAGCTTAGACCCCTCTTCGGGGGCCCCCCGCCCGGGGCCCGGGGGCTGTCAACAAAGTGCCCCCGCCCCTAGTTACGCCACTGGCGGGAGGAGGGCGTGAAAGACTTTTGTTGCTATCCTTCTTGACTATGATTCGCCTCAAAATGCAAGATGGCGATCACAGAATGCGTGTGAATCGGTGCATGTAAAAATGTCCGAATGAACGCAAGTTTTGCGCTTTATTCGTCAGGTTTTTTCTGCTCCGATTCGTCGTCTTGGTATTGTCTCGGCACGTGTCGCTCTGTTAATTTCTAAAGCAGAAAGGGAATTGCGACTTTCGGAATGCCAGCGACGTCGTCATTTTGATCGGATTCATTTTGAAATCCAATAGAATGACTGAGGCGATCCAATGCAGGGATGAGTTTTAAAAGCGCAGACGACGACGCCATCCTGCGCGTTCCACTTCTCTTGGATGCAATCTGCACTCCAAGAGACACCGACCGTTAATCGGATCGGACGGAATCCGAGGCAGAGGGTGGGGGAGGGTGATCCTTCAGTTGCAATCAATTGAGTTCAGGCCAAAGGGAATCGACCAAACCATACACTACTGTAGGAGTCGTTTGTATAACGACCACTGCAGTACCTAGTATGCGAACATATACAGTACTTAGGCTAGTTGTCTTCACCAACTGATCTAATTTCGTCAGATTAAAACGTCACAGACGGTGAATGGTTTTCCAACTGCTGGATTTGTGTAAAGTAAATAAAACTCCTAGGATGATTTGAATGAACGGTCCCAAACCATTTCATTCCTCGTAAGCTTTACACGCCAGATGCCTTAGTGTTCAAGAGAGGACACAAACTATTCAAAATAGAAGACAACGGAGAACACAACACGTATAAGACGCTAAATTCACAAAGCACAATATTTCGAAAAAGGCTTGAAAACTACAAAAAACACAAACAGAATTCAGAAAGCCGTTTTAGGAATTCCTTATTATAATCAGCGCCAGTGTCTGACTGGTGCAGCATACTGGGATACGCGACAACTGGGTACCAGTTGTTATGATCCGAGCATACTGCGAGGAGCATTGGCCACCTGAGTTCGCTGCCGTATTACAACAAAGACGATCAAGACGTAAAGATAAAGACGATTTCGTGCAATTGCACCGGAAGATAGACTATGCCGAGAGTCGAGACAGTGGATGAGGAAAGCGGAAAGCCGGACATTTTGCATTTCTCGCCAGTTCCTGCCGGACGAAGGGGACGAGGGAGGAGAAGACATGTCCTCTTTTGCCGGACGTCCATAGTGTAGGTCACGCTAGAAGGAAGAGGGGTCTAAGAAAGCGCGACAGTTTTCGACACAGGGGTAGGGGTAGGACTACCGTCACGTCACACTTTCAGTCTAAATAGAACCGTAAATGTATCTGATAGGAGGTGTAGTAAAAGTGTTTGCCGTGAAGACTTTTTAAATTTTTTTGCTCCTTAACACCTTTTTGCCCGAGATACATAAAATTCTAGGTTTAAATTATATTCGTTATCATTGCTGGAAGCCGATTATCTATGTTTTGCTGTTGAAAATTGAACGAGAAACTCGAATTTATTAAATAGAAAACCTGCGTGACGTAATTTATAGACGACTTCTTTATGAGGGCCGTGATTTACGACAGGCTGTGACAGGTGATGAGGCCAAAAACTCAGAAATAGCGTGACGTACTTTATGGACGTCCCCTAAAATAATTCGGAGAGCAATTAGTTCATTCGTGTGTTTTAGCACACTACTGAGTAAGCGTCGACCGCAAGTTTCTCGTTTTCTTTTGGCCCAATTGTAATCTTTTAACGGAGACACAGAAGTCTAAATGGGAGGAGGAGGATCGGGTAGTCATTAGGGGAGCGTATCAGGAAAAGCTTTTTCATCTTTCTTCCATTGTGTCCGGTTAAAAGCCGTTTGTGGTTTCTGATCAATTGGGGTCTTCTACGTTTAGAGATTTAAGACGCTGCGCAATTAAACACCATCTTCTAAAAGGCGAAATTAATTATAAATTTGATCCAGAAAGTCGTTTAAGTCTTCATATCTAAAATCAGACGAAAGGGAAAATGCTGAGAGAGAGAGAGAGAGAGAGAGAGAGAGAGAGAGAGAGAGAGAGAGAGAGAGAGTAGACTGCAAGGGCTGAAAGGAATTGTCCTTCGTTGGAATTCAACTGGCCTCAAATATAAGATCTTGAACAATTCAAACCATTTTTACTCTTATTATCGCAGTTTTTTCGTAGTTGTCCTGCTAAACACCATTTTCATGTTTGTCATATAAGGGATTGCATGGCCTGTTATCGTTTTGTTTAGCTAATTCGTTTTCTTTTTTAGCCTAATTTTGTCTTCTAAATTGTTACACGGAGGAATCTAGTTCTTTCATATAATTATGAACGAAGGGGTTAAGAGGCCCAAATGAGCAGAAGAAGGCAGTTTGGAAACACTGACTTTGACTTTTGACCTCCTTAGACTCGTGAAGCATTCGAATGTTTCGCGAATCGGACGATTACAGCCAAAGGTCTCACCCAGAGTGTTTCGCTGGCGACGACGGAGACTGACTGACCAACGGAAAAAACAGAAAATGCGCAGAAGACAATCTATATAATATTAAGATCCTTATCTGTATGTCTCTCTGTCTGTTACCTTCAAGAGTTCTGATTGGTTGACTATTGGTAGACGGTTTAGACCGTTTAGTCCTTACGTCGCGATGCGTTGGTGGACGATGTTCGAAGACGACGTTGCTATTGGTAACAATTGTTCGTAGAACCGGTTTAGTCGAGTCATTGCAGCGTCAGAGGGCTGGGCGTGCGACGACGTTGCTATTGGTAACAATTGTTCGCAGCCTGAGGTAGTTGCAACGTACATTTCAACGTACACAAAAAATACGTGTACAGCGTCACAAATGGTCACAGTTGCGTGATTTTAACGTACATAGGCCTGATTATTACGTGGCGCAGAGCTTGGCTAGGTGGCGATCATTGAAATGTTGTTCAGCATGAATTCAATGATTGGGTATTAGGTATAGGTATTGGATTAGTATTATCCTGCACTGCAAGCGAAGCGAGCGCGAGCGAAGCGAGCATCTTTCTAGTTATTCATTAAAATTAAAATGATTTTAGGCCTACATTTGCGAAACCGAAACCGAAAACACAGAATGCAGAAATTTATTAAAACCGATGGTTCTCACGAATCTTTTTCGGAGACACTGCTTCTGCTGATGATGATAACGATGACGACGACGACAATAATGATAATTGTAATAGTAAGAGCGGGAGTCGAGACAGGCGGAGTGAGGCTCATTCTACTTGAGATGAGGGCAAAGTTTCTGAAGAAAGTAAATTCCAAATGGCATGGACCCTGCTTTGTTGAAATATTCGAATCTGTTCTCTAATCGAGAAGCCATTCGGAAATCCGTTAACTTATACTGATTAATTAGATTTAATTAGAGTAATTAATTTTAATTAGACTTTTAAAGGTCTAACGTTGATACAGGACAGAGCATTCACAAGGTAGCAGCGGCAGCACCGACCACATGTCGTCGTCCGACTCTTTTGGAAAATGTCACGCGATCAAAATGACGGCGACGGACTGACTGACTGACTGACTGACTGACTGACTGACTGACTGACAGTTGTGATCAAAGACGAGACATTTTGAAATTCATCGATTTTTATCTTTCGTTCCGAAAGTTCTCTCACCTGCGGCTGAGATGAACGCCAACAAAAGTAACGCCCCACCGAATTTCAACCGAAGCATGAACAGCCCTGATAATGGAGCATGTAGCCTACAGGTCGCGGGGACACATGCCCTGGGGTCCGGCGACTTGTAGACGGCCCGGGGCCCACGATAAAGTTATAAATGTTGCTATCTCATACAATATTTATTTATCTATGATTGGTTGGTTGGTTGGTTGGTCGGTGACGTAGGGGGTTGTGAGGGCGAAAGGATGACGAACAATAAAGGTATTTGCGCGCGCGACGGTTGAAAAGTCTTGACTAGCAGAAAAGGTCGTCAGCTAAAATTTTTATGGTTTACCGAATGTTTAGGGCAAGGATCTTCAAAGTACGACCCGCGGGCCGGATACGGTCCGCCAAGGCCTTTAATTTGGCCCGCGGCAACAAATGAAGAAGATGCGAAAAAATATTATTGGAGTCTTTTTTTCGCCTTCTGCGTCATAGAAACATAGCTTTTTATTATAACTTGCTTCAGCGTTCAGCTATCTTACTCTTTACCATAGATATACGCTATGTCATGGACTCAGTCATTGCCAATTTCGTGATTTCCTGATGGAAATCGAATCTGAGTTTTCAGACCTACATTACCATACTTCAGTGAGATGGTTTAGCCATGGGAAAGTCCTGACTCGATTTTTTGATCTTTGAAGTGAGATTGAAATATTCTTAAATGACAGGAACCGTCCACTGGTGTTGCTCACAGAAAGTGAATGGCTTTGGAAAAATTAGCATTTTCAGCAGATCTATTCGTGCATCTTAATGACCAGTGCCGACGAGAGGAAGGACAGGGGATATACATCATTATCCTGGCCCGGCGATATACAAAGGGCCCGGCGCTAACCACAGAAAAAGAAAAATATTAACTAAAATAGCTATACTCACTATTGCTCAGCTTCATTGGAAATTGCTTATAGTTTAAAAACTGTGCGCGTCGTGTCATCGTCCGTGAAGGTAATTCCAGGGGACCTGGAGGTGATTTAAACAAGTACGCCTAATCATGATTTCGATACAAAACAACAACAAAAATTCGAAATTTCGAAAATTGTCGAAAAATTTCGAAAAGCTACAAGCGCATGTTTAACTCTTTAATGCTGTTAATAACTTATTGTTGAACTATGAACGAGGATCAAATGCGATCCGCGGCACGATTTAAAATGAACGTTAAGCCGTCAACTTGATTACAGATAATGTTGATTCACGGGTTGTATGAGTGTACCTAGTATACCTATAACTTGTAATAAAAATTTGAAGGCGGAGGCTACAGTAAACCAGGGGCGTAGCTAGGCTGTCCGGCGCCCGGGGACAAAACATGCTGATGGCGTCGCTGGAACTTTAAAAAATTCTCAACCTCAGAAAAATCCCGACAAGCCAAAAAATGGTCGTCACTATTGATGATCGTTAGCCCAAGAGAAGAAGAAACAAAGATCGTCACAACTATATTGATGCTTCTTTTTACTTTTGTTTCTACCTAAACCCCACTTTAACGCCTCCTAAACCCAAATTTGACGCCCCCTCACCTCGGCACCCAGGGACCTGTGTACCCACTGCTCCTAGCTACGCCGCTGCAGTAAATGCAACAGATTATAAAACACAATTTTTAGTATTTTAGTATCCTTGCGATTTTGTGTTCATATCATATGGAGAGTGAAAGAAGAGGCCTGGAATCAATATTTGTCCCCGGCCCTGATTTTCTCTCGACGACCCTGTTAATGACTTTAATATTCGAATACAAGGTGAAACGACACCAACCTGCGATTTCTGCTTCAGCAATAAGTAGTCTTTTATTGTCAGTTATTCATTCACTGTAGTGTATTTAATAATAATAATAATAATAATAATAATAATAATAATAATAATAATGTGATTTTAAATGGTTTAGGAGGCTAAGTAGGCCTAAGCTTATGTGAAAACCACTATAGTAACTCTCCTCATTCAATAACCTAGTTTTCCGAGATAGTCTTTGAGTCCGTTTATTGTTTCAACTGTCACTCCCACCTCGTCCAAACTGTTCCACCTGTCCCAACCTTTGCACTAAAAAAATTGTCTTTCTTGGACCCATCCTCTGCTTAAAAATTTGCATGTGTGGCCTCTTGTGCTGCTATAGTGTGCCAATGTAAAGAATCGATCGTATGGCACATCTACTTTCCCAGTCATTATTTATCTAAATCTAAATATACCATCTAAATGTCCATGTCTCTTGTCCATGTGATCGCGGGCCATCAGAAGTCAGAAGTGTGGTCCGCAGCTGAAAAACTTTGGAGACCCCTGGTTTAGGGGGCCGGTGACTGGTTCTGCCTGAGCCACATGTGCGTTACTGGATATGCTGTCAATCTGTATAGCTTCTTTAGTTTGAGCTGTAGCTTCTTTAAAATCCGTAAAATCCTATAAAGAATTCGGCAGATATTATGAGCACAGGAAAAGTATTGCTCTTCCATTCTGACTTTCTTTTTCAAATGACATTTTAGAATCCAGTCGCACTGTTTCGTCTCACTTCCATCGAATGAAGAGCAGCGTTGAACGCAGCTGCTCACCTGCGCCGAGATGGCTCAGCGCTCAGCTGCTCAGCCTCAAAAGCTGAGCGGAGCCAACGTTCACCTTTAAAAAACAGGTCTTCGTTTGAACGTCGCTCAAAGAGACAGACAAAGCAGCAGCAGCAGCAGCCGACGACGACGACGACACATAAAAGACCTGAGCGTCAGAAGAGCAAGGAAACCGAATCGGGGTGCTACTGAGACTGACTGGGGTCCATAGGCACATTACATTATAATGGCTACGCAGGTCTTCGTAATTGTGGCTCTGTCTTTGCTTTGGAATTGCGCTCTGACGAAAGGGAAGTCGACTTCTTCGTCTCTCGGAAAATTCGGTTTCCGACCGAAGATTCAACCGACGCCGAATGACGCGGCCGACGTTCCAGATGACGTCATCATTAATCTGGTAAGTAAGTAATCGCGCTCAAGTGAAGAAGGCAACCGACGTTTCAGTATAGAAAAATTGCAACTAAATTTCAGAATGGTAATCACTTCGGATTTTAGCAGAGCAATAATTTACGAAGAGGAGGCATTCCTCTGTCTGTGTGTTCTCTGCACTGAGCGATCAAAAGTAATCGCGCAGGTTTTCTAAATATTCTGAGAATTTTCGGTAATAAAGAGATTAAAGGCATCAGACGAAAGGACATAATCCACTGGATAAGATTTCCCAGTTAGCGTAAAGCTTTCAGAAATTTTACGAGCGTTGCTCTGCTCGTCAAATGTTTTACAGACTTTTGTTTTCATTTTCCCCCTTATTTGCCACAACATGGACGTGGCAAGGGAGATAGGCGCAGTTAAATCCAAATTCTATACACGGTGAATAGTGAACTCTCAAGATGTCTCTTTCCAAAGCCTAAGAGTTTGACTAATTTTAAATTTTCTCCACTTTTCCAAAATGTTCGTCGAAGGTGTTCACCCGATTGAGTCTCTCTTCCCTCCTCCTTTTCCGTTTTACGTTTACAGGAAGACTTTCATGTTACGAAACTTTAAGTCGCAGTTTGTTCTTTAGGGCTGGAGTCGCGTGATCAATCTGCTCTGCATAATTAAGCGGTCACTTTTGACATTACTAATCGCGTGAAATATATTTGAAATTACATGCACTTATATACGCAAGTACACATATAAGCAAATATTGCATATGTGATTATGTGACAATGTCAGATTTCTCGAGTGTTTTACTCGAGCACTACCCACTCCCCCCGGATGAGTCTAGGCGTTTGCTCTATATCTCTTCCGTTCTTCGCTGCCTTTTAAAACATCCACCGTCATTGTGTGTGTATGCATGTGCTGTACTATAGAATTCGATGAACTCTCATCCGGGTTCCTTTGCTCTGGAACCTGAATCCGGAGAAGACGGAAACCCGAGAGGAGTTTGGAATTCAGCGAAGAGAGGAAAGAAACTGAGTTTCTCTGATTTCTACGTTTCGAGGGGAAAGAAGTTCAGTCCAGACATGTTCTACGTCTCACGTGGAAAGCGTAACGGCCGTTTGCGTCTCGCTGACGAGTCCTTCGACCGACTTCCGGTTGGCAGAGCACTTCCGGAAAAAGACAACCGCTGGACCCTCAATGCACTGCTTCGTTTTCCGGCGGAAATGCTCGAAAGACCCGAGAAGCAGATGCGGGGAAGAGAATCGACGAAGAACAACAGAACAAGTACGCATCAGAAACAGCTCTTCTAATCTTCTCATTCCGTCATTCAGTCGTCTTCGACTCTGCATGACATTATGGACTCTATATGATCATATTAATTGTTATCTTGATCTTATCTTTCTCTGTTCTTATCCGTTTTTCCGCATGATTTAGTGAAGACTTGGGTGATAGTTTAGTAATTATTGCAAAATCATCCACACATCCTATAGAACTAATTTCTTAAACTTTATGATAAGGCAGAATCAAGAGAGAGAGAGAGAGAGAGAGAGAGAGAGAGAAGGAGGAAGAGAAGGGAAGAGAGAGCGAGCAAAACTGTTATTAGCACGACTTCTGTTGTATATATTCGTTTTAACTTTGCGTATTTAGCGCACCGCGCTTTCCTCGCAGTCTCCATCTGGTGAAATTCGCTTTTTTCGCACAGAAAACCTAAACGCCGTTAAATCACGCTGTTACTATTATTGGAACTACGCAATCAATAAGTGTCGAACATGGAGACTATTAACGTGTTCTAACAAAGCACTGTTTCAGTATCTGTGACAAATAAATGATCTAGTACAGAAGTATACTGAGTTCAGGAGAGTCGTCGTTGGTTTTGTAGCGTCAGATGAAAATGTTGTCCTGGTGCTATCGTTGCATTTACAGAGACGGACACATTTCGTTTGATTGTCTAAGCTGCCTTTTTCGTTCGCCTTTCTTCTTTCGTCTCTTGTGTCTCAGTCGCCTTTCGCTTCGATTTGTCTCAGCGTTAATTGCTTCTGTAATCGCATCAGAAGCGAAAGGAAAAGCTCCCAACGCCATCTGCACCCACGCTGCAAACTCGATCAACCGACGACCGACTGACCGAGGGACGACCAGGCCATGGCAGCCTTGACCAGGCAAAGGACAAGTGGGAAGACCACTTCAAGTGACAAAACGACACAGAGAAAAGGCAAAGCGGGGGGAAGCGGAGGTTGTGACATTAATTGGTGAAAGATAAACTGCATATGTACCAATTAAAGAAATCGCCGTAAAGGAAAGAGAAACCAGTGGACAGGCACGTGGGATGAGGATGTGACGGCATTACACACACACACAGAGAACGAGAGAGAGAGAGAGAGAGAGACAGAGACAGAGACAGACACAGACAGACAGACAAAGAGACAGAGAGACAGAGAGACAGAGAAGGAAGGATGGAACTGGTTAAATATTTAAGTCTGAAAGTGAAACAATTTGTTTCGAGTGTCGGAGGAGAATGCGATCGACCAATTTCTCTGCTGTTCGCATTTTCAATTGCTTGGTCGTGAATTCCTCCAACGTCACGTCAATCGCATGACGGTCACTCATGACACTCACCTGTTGCACGTCGTGCAGTTGAATGACGACGCATTTCGGTCGTCGTTGTTAAAGTCACTCGAGTGAAGAAGAGATCGATCAAATCCAACGACCGAACAGCGAAGGAGAAGAAGACAATTCGGCGATCGCTCTTCTTCAATTCGCGACACTCGGAGACTATGATCTGAGCGTCTCTAAGCGAGACGAAGCGACTCCAGCGCCCTCCGCCAAAGTCTCTGTTGATCGTTCGAACGGAAGTGGCGAAGTCTTCTGTTGACCGGCTCTTCCGTTCTCCGTCTGGTTCGTCGTTTTCACTCTTGATCAATGACCAAGCTGCGGACAACCTCAGTTGTAATCCAAGTGATTCATCATCTTCATCCGGACGACGTCTTTATGAGCCGTTAATTAATTAGGCCTACGGGTTTGTTCTTCCAAGTATCTCCACTTGCTCCACTTTTAGTCTCTGGTCTTCTCTTTCTTCGTCTATTCTGAGGGAAAAAGCGCTCCGGATAAAAGGTCGTTGGGTCTGTGGATTGACGAATGGACTGACGAATAGACCAATGCATGACCATTGACCACAGTTGACACAGTGCAGCTGAATGATAGCGGAGCGAAAGTCAAACTGTAATCACTTGACAGCATTTTTATTTCACCCAACTGCGTCTCTTAGTCAGTTCTGCTAATCTCACCATTGGAGCACCGTAGCACACAGCCCTTTGGCATCTCCATTGACGTCTCTCATTTACCAATAAATCCACCGCAAAATGGATTTTCACATGCGTCTCTCTCTCTCTCTCTCTCTCTCTCTCTCTCTCTCTCTCTCTCTCTATATATATATATATATATATATATATATATATATATATATATATATATATATATATATATATATATATATATGCATATATATGCATATATATACATATACATGAATGCTTATCCACGAACAGAATTTTAATTGATATGAAAATTCAATAAATCGGAGTAAATGCATTCATCGAATATGCTAATTTATATTACGAACCTCAAAGACTTGAATCATTACAATCATCATCAGCATCATCATCATCATCATCATCATCATCATCCAGCTCCATGGGCGCTTTACCCGTAGGTGTCAACAGCCTGATTTACGATTTGCTTCCATCTTTCTCGGTCCTTACATTACAATATCATATTATTAAAAGTAAAAATTCCCGAATTCTTTTATTGACAAAATCGAACACAGCACAATTTCTACTCCGTGATCAACACTAGTGTCACAGTGTGTCATATAGATTGTATTTTGAGAAAAATGTGTTAACATTTTTAAAACTTTTTTCTGCGCATTTTTATCGGCATTAGCATTAAATGTACCCTGTATCAATGCACTCAAAGAAACATTAGAGACTCGATCCACCTGATTTCCGTTCAAAGGTAAAAAAAGTCCGCACTTCGTACTTTTGTGTTTCACTCTGGAAACTTCGAGAAATTTCTATGATAAGAGAGCGATTGAAGAAGAGAGAAGAGAAGATTCTTGACTTCAATAGAAGGAATGAAGCCCTTTGTGTGACACTCATCTCTGTTCGCAATATTTCATGAACGCCGCGGTAAAGATGTTTTGCGTTGCGTTGTGTCTCTCTGTATCAGGATTATCGGCTGTTATTCATTCAGATGAATATCAGATAGAAATGCCAATTTCTCCATCATTACAATCTTCAATATTCTCACATGTCAGCCACAGACAAAGAAAGTCTCTCTCTCTCTCTCTCTCTGTCTCTCTCTCTCTGTCTCTCTCTCTCTCTGTCTCTCTCTCTCTGTCTCTCTCTCTCTCTCTCTCTCCGAAGAATTACAGCTTAAAGTCCGCGGCAGCGCCGACCGTCCAACAGCAGCAATAATATGTGCATTTATTTATGACAAAGGCCAAGAAAAGAAATCAGTCAAAGACTCAACACATCGACGGCGACGTCACAATGAGACAGACAGCGACGCTGCTGCTGCTGCAGCAGCTGCTGCTGACAAATATTGACCTTTAAGTGGAGTTTGACACAGAGTTTTGCTGCAAATTGTTTATGAGAAACCGCTAACAACTTAGATTCACACTAAAATTTAGATTTGATTTCAATTTGACGAAAACTTTTCAACGGTTGGTTTAAAATTAAAATGAAATTGAAATAATCAGATCAAATTAAGACTGAGATGTTAAACAATAAATAAAAGGTAAAAGTAAAGTTCATCCATGGGCTCTGTTCCCGTAGGTGCCGGCGCTGATCTCCGGTTTCATGACCATCAGCCCATAGGTGGCTAAGCCATTCATCGGCGGACGGTGGCCATTCTCTTCCGCCGAACCTATGGCTACCTTCGCAATGTTACTATTGCTATTCAGTGTTTGATGTTACAACCGCCCTCTAGCGGATAAGGCTGAGTCGACCTTAGGTCGACTGCGGGAATTGAACCCGCGACCTCCTGATCCATCGTCCAGCGTTGTTACCACTCTTCTAACTTTCCGCCCCCAATAATATAAATAATAATATAATAATAAATACTCACTCTGAAGCACACACACACACACACACGCTGACAGATGGACACGTGACTGACCCAGGGCCAATGGCCATCGGCATTGCAGTTGTAAGTGCAGTTTCAAAGATTCCTCCATTTTGAGGTCATTCGCCGTCAGCGCACTTTCTCCCTCTCGCTCTGACGATCAGGGACTGAATGACGGAGGACGAAAAGAGAGATTCGGCGAAATCGAATTGAATCGGAGTCTCCGCGTGAAGGTCGTGAGTCGTTCAATTGCACCGAGAGGAGTAGTTGACCAGTCAACGAAATGCTCACCCTCAGCTGCGATTTATGTACGTACGTAATCCACGGATGACTTATGCAGCAGCTGGTGTCAGAATCCATCGACCGAAACGACCGAAGTCAGCGACGCGTGAAGCCGACCGACTGTCTTCGGTCTCAGAGGCAGTCGAGCGCCGACGGCGGCCGATTGCCCCTCTGCTGCCCACGAGCGACGACCGCGTTGACCCTTCACTCTGACCTCTTGACCTCCCGTCTGCGGGTCAACCATAGTGACATTACTTTTATAGTCTTCGAGAGACGATCGAGAGAATCATTTCTGCGCTGGATTCAACTGATTCAATCGTCTCTCATAAATTCAACTTTCTTCTGTAAGCTTCATTCGTTATCAAATTTCCTACTGATTTCCTACCAGTGATGTTAATCCTTGTCCTGGTCCTTGTCCTTAAGGACTCCTTATAAGGACCAATTTGAAGTCCTTGTCCTTGTCCTCGTCCTTGGGGAGTCAGTCCTCGTCCTTATCCTCGTCCTTGGGGGTTCGTTCCTTGTCCTTATCCTCGTCCTTAAGGGGTCGGTCCTTGTTAACATCACTGTTTTCTACATCATTCCTTAACTATCTTAATGCACTCAGCTACTAGCGCAAATGTAAGTAAAAGCGTCCTTCAGAAAAAGTGCAATAGGACATTAGATCGGTATTGTGTGACGGATAGACCGCAGAATAAAATAAAAGTGCAGAAATAGTGAGTACAGTAACTGAACGAGGCATTTATCCCATTGTAAACTACAGTTTTGTTGTTATTTGTAGACTCAAGAAAAAGAAGACAAAGAATTAAAAAACTCTAATTTAAATGAAAGGTCAAATGGAAAATAGTGGTTCTCACACGGGACAGATCCTAATGAACCGCTCTAAACTCAGTTATTAGTACAACTAATTTGCAAAATCAAAATCAGTCAACCTCTTTTCTGATTTGTGCCTTTGCGTATGAGATGCATTTGCTTAGAATCCAGACCTGGTCTCTTTAGCCTCCATTCGATTTCCATCTCCTCGACACTGGTCCTTAAGAAACAGAGCGCTAGAAATGTCGTCCGCTGGAGTCGAATCCACCTCGTCGACTGGAAACTCCGCATCGAAATATGTCGATTCGTCGATGTCAGAGTGTTTGCGTCGGAAGATCCGCGGGTTTTCGAATAATTAATCGACTTTGCTTTGAGATTGGCTGTACACGATTTCTCGTCTTTTAAAAGCGACAACCTTCCGCATCATTTGGGAAATAACAAAAGAAAGATCTTCTTCGGCGCGGTCACATCATTAGAGGTTCGGCCGGAAACCTTTCATTGATGGTTAATAATGGAAAGCAGAATAGAAGGAACAAGGGAAGGGTGCGACCGAGAAGAAGCTGGATGGACGACATCTTTGACTGGACAAACATAAAGAACTACGAACTACGACAGAAGACGGAGAGAGAATTGGAGGAAATTACTGTCAACCCTATGATGGAGGAAGACATACTGTATAGGCAGTGGCGTAGCCAGGATTTTCTGAAGGGGCAGTTATGCTTCCACGATTCTCAACTTCGAAAAATTCCGACAAGCTTCTTTGCCTCTCTTTGCACCCCACCTTCGGCAGTCTCCATGTTAAGAAGACTTTTATATTGAATTATTATATTAATCTTGAATTTCTATATTTAAAATTTGCTAAGCACGAGATTACAAATGGATTTATCTTAAGCCTAAAGTCATGACGATGGATGATGACATGTATGAATGTATGGATGGATGTATGTAAACTATGTATGTATGTATGTATGGATGGATGGATGGATAGATGGTACGGATGGATGGATGCTTGGATGTGTGGATGGATGGATGGATGGATGGACGGACGTATCGATGAATGAATGGATGGATGAATGGATGTAATGAATGAATGAGTGAATGAATGAATGAGCGAGTGAATGAATGAACTAATGAAAAAGTTATGAGAACTTGTGCACGGGCACAATCTTCCATCTGGTCTTTTTTCAACGGCGTCTGTAGTCATTAATTGAATTGATTCCGTATGGTGTATAGGTCATTAGTTCCTTAATCCAGCATGTTTCTCTAGTTAGGCGTTTCTGTTTGTTTTTGCGTTCATCGTTTTCGTTTTGTAATTGTTCAATTGGTATTATGGATAGATCATTGACAGAATGGTCTTTCTGGGTAAAGTGGTTTGCGAGAGTCGCATCTCTGTTTGTTCTGATAGTGGACCTGTGGTTGATCAGTCTTGCATTGAGTGAGAGAGCTGTCTCGCCCACATATTGGAATTTACATGTTTTACAAGTGATTAAATAGATTATATTTGAGCTCTTACAGTCTAGAGTAGAGTTTATCAAATTTCGATTTAAAGTTGATATTGAAATTGGAATGTTTCTAGAGTTCATTTAAAATTCGGATTCAAATAAAGACCTTCTTTAAAATTAGAAGCGAGTAAGCCCAACCTTTAGAGCTTGACAATATAACAGAATAATAATTTGCAAATATCACGAACTTTGTGCCACTGTTTTTTGTGCGTTGTCCGCATATTTCTCACAGTTGCATGACATAGAAAATGAACGACAATCAATTCACCTGACGCTGTTTTGACTGGAGCTGCTCAAGTCCTAAACAATTAGTTGACTACAAGTATACGAAATTTCGAAACTAAGTCGAGGACTTGCTGTTGTTGTAATAAGGATGGGGCATGCACGGGTTGCGTCATCATTTGAATGGTCCGTTCAGCACAGTAGGCCTATATCGGCAAATTACCACCAGTTTCCATATTCTTTTTCGCAATATGCAATCGGTAGTTCAAATATAATCGTTCTTACATCTACCAGGTCATGGCATCTTTCTTGTTGTTACCAAATGCTCTTCGAGTAAATACATCTTTCCATCAAATACAAACTACTCTATGATCGCAGCTACGGCGTTCGGCTATTCATCTACAGACGCCCCTGTATACGGTCATTAAAATAAATATCTGCTGTTTGAGGTTTTGCACATTTCCTCATAAATGCGATCATTTATTTTTATAGCGCAAATACTCGTTTCATAATTGATATTCGTCTCTGCTGGGCTGGATGTTGGAGAAGGAATTCGCCATTGTGTGACATAAGTCATCGTTAGGTCTTCGCTCAAATATTTACGTCCGTTGACACACACGGCGACAGCAAATGAACAATGATCTTACTGTGACATTTTTATTACATGGCCTAAGCAACTGAACTCTGGCAGTGATGAAGAGGAGGGAGGTGCGGGGGTGTCAAACGTCGTGAGCAGCGGTCTCTGCTCCGTCGCTCGTTCAGGTTCAGTTGACTCACTCATGAAAATTGCCGAACTTCGGGTGTTAACTCGGTGAAAGAGGAAAGTAGGTGCTGGATATAGGCTGGCAATCGCCCTGTTCTGCCGAGGCCATGAAAATTTGAAGGCGCTGGCTCTACGAAGACTATGAAGCGACAGACACGCATATATTGATAGCAGATGACAGCGGTGTGACTTGGTGTCTTGAAGTAAAATGTCAAACGTTAGACTATTTCTGGAAAACTTATGACAAGAGTCTCTTCCAACGCATGCCAAATGAAGGTTCGACTGTACCTGCTGTAATCTCCTAGATATTACTTTACGTAGACTAATGCAGAAATTACATAAGGCGAATGAGTCGCGTAAATGAGTCGCGTACGTCATTCGGCGCTATATAGACAGTAAAAAGAGAAAGGTTTTTTGATGAAGCTATTTGAATAACAATTCAACGATTTCTCAAAGCGAAACATTTATGTGGAAATCGCTTCCGTTGTCGACGGCAATATTGCAGAAATTACTCGACGATCTCCCCCTCTGTCCTCTCCACCCTCCATTGAGAGAGAGGAGGCGCCGCTGTCCTCCCCGCCTCCTCCTCCTCCTCCTCTACCGTTCACAAAGGCAGAGGCAGCGAGGAGGTCTTTTACGGCCGCCGATCGGTCGATGCATGTGTACAGTCTCTCTCTCTCTTTCTCTCTCTCTCTCTCTCTCTCTCTCTCTCTCTCTCTCTCTCTCTCTCTCTCCTCTCCCTCTCCTTCCCTCTCTCTCCCTCTCTCTCCCTCTCTCTTCCAACGACGACGATGCATTGTTTGGAGTGCACGTGACCCGGTCGTCCTCTGTGAAAACGAGGGTTTGGTTAATATTTTAAAGAGAGAGAGACTGCACTTGGGAATGTACAGCTAAACAATCGATGGGGTATCATCGATGTCTCAGGATTAGGGGGAGCAGAGTTGGACTTTTAGAAATAAATATTTCAGGTTTTAATTACGTTAATTCGTGAAGCTGTTGTTGGCAAGAATACGCCTCACAGTCTGCCTGGTTCGTAAACGGAGACGAATGCCTTTGACGATTTCCTTTCGCTCTACCCCGACGCAAGATAACCGTTCCTAAGCAAAGATGGATCTTCTTGGAGTGACTCCTATGATACATTATATATGCGATTTCAAATCGCTGTCTTAGGCAGACTTTGAACCCAGAAGGATCTTTGATCCAGCGAGGCAGAGTCGCGATAGAAACTGCATTTGGCACTGACATTTTATTAAGAGCTGACAGTTTGAAGAAAGGAAATTCTCAAAAGAGAACTTCTACATAGATTGTGCGTATGTATGTGTGTGTGTATGTGTGCGTGTGCGAGTGTGTGGGACTCCTTTCTCAACCAGGGCTTGCCACCGTCTATGGCGGAGTTAAGGGATTTTCTACGCAAACTGTTCGTTCAAATGGAAAGAGGCAGCGCCGTCCTTCCTGTCCGCGGCGTCGCTTAATTATTAAGATCGCTTTTGAGCAAACTGTTTAACGGTTTGTTGCAGATAAATTAAGATAGTTTTTGCTCTTGAGGATCAGAAACATGCGACAATATCTATAGAAGCACTTAAATAAGCCAGCAGAATATGTGTCTGTGCGTTTGTGTGCATGTGTTCGTGTGGCTACGTGCGTCGTATCTGTAAAAAGTTCAAAAGTCAAGAAAAGTCCGAAGTCGAAAAGAAAGGCGTGCCATCTTCAGCACTTTTAAGACGTCTTTTTGGGTAAAACTTGTTTTTAAGAGACTTACGAAATTCGATGGATGGATATGCTATAGAATGGATGAGAGAGAGAGAGAGAGAGAGAGAGAGAGAGAGAGAGAGAGAGAGAGAGAAACGTTGTTGGTGATGATATCAGAGGTGAAATAGTGAAATATTTCACCGAAAGTGAAATTGATCTAAGCGTCAAAAGCAAAGAAAACGACAGAGAAGACGTTTGTTGGAAATCGATCTTCATAATTGGACAAAGCGTTCTCTGCTCAACCATTGCTTAATAGACACACTCTGTCCTTCTGTCTCTGTATCTTTCTATCTCTGCTTCTCTCTCTCTCTCTGTCTCTCTCTGTCTCTCTCTCTCTCTCTGTCTCTCTCTCTGTCTCTCTCTGTCTCTCTCTCTCTCTGTCTCTCTTTGTAATCAATCGCGTCCTATTCGTGTGAATCGATTAGACGCTTCAGCGAATTCTCGATTCCCGGGCGAAGAGATCGATTCGTGGGCAAAGGAGGAGGTGAGATAATGTCATCAGCACCCGAAGACACCGGCGGTGACAACGGAGGACCCTCCTTCCAACCACACTCCGGTCGAAGGGGCCGGCGGCGGCGGCGGCGTCGTCGGCGGCGGCGGTGGGCAGAATGCGTAATGGAGACGGGGCCGCCGCCTCAGCCACCGCCGCTGGGGTCCGGGCATCCGAAGGGTGGGGGGTGGGGGGTTAAGTGGGACATGACTTATGCGACTGATGCGACATTTATGCGTCGAAGCCAAAGGAAACCAGGTTTCGGATTTATGAATTTCGCTCATAAATATTCACGAGGAGGACGCGAGTTGTTTTGGCGCGAAATCTTTTGACGAAATTGTCGACCGACGATCGTAAGATTCGATCAAAGCAAATCTTCGATTCTTCGTCCAAAGTGCATTTGCGTTTCTATGGAGACGATGGTTTCTATGGAGACTTTTCATCATCTACAGGCAGACGATTTAGTCTCAAGAGTTACGATTGAAATACTGAAAATAAGCAATTTTAAAACTCTTTCTTAGGGGAATTCGTAAATAGGCCTACTGTCAATTGTTAAATTCAAAAAAATCGTCATGCCATTTGGAACTAGCTGTTTACACGTCAAGCATGACGAAATTATAAAATGGTAAGTGATAAAAGTTAATGACTAATAAGAATTTAGACTGAGGTCCCACACTAATAATAACTTGATAATAAATAGCTTAAAGGTCTGTTGAGTACAAGTCCCATAATTATTCAGTAGGTGGCGCTTTCCGTTGAAAAGATAGAGAATGATAGAATGCATTTTAGCAAACTTTTTATAGCAGGCTCCAGGTGTCATAAATAAAGGTCCTTGAGACAGGAAAGGGCAGGTGAGCTGAGGTTCAGCGTGTGTGTCCAGAGAAAGGCGTGGGCGCCCTTAAGGGCCGCCGTATGAATAAAGTGTAGAAGAGCATCCTGGGATACGGAGGCATATTGAGAGTAGGAGGGTACCTTAAAAGAACGAGAGCGCCTTAAGCGAGAAGAGCACCCTGAGACAGGAGAGCACCCTGAGACAAGAGAACGCCTTAAGCGAAGAGAGCACCCTGAGGTAGAATAGCAACCTGAAACAGGAGCACTCTATGCTTAAGCACCCTGAGTGCGGTGCCTTAGTGGAGAAAGGAGTTCGGTGCGCTGGGCGATATGATCGAAGGGTGGGGTGCAATGAGATCTTGAGAGATAAGCAGAGTGCACAGTGCGAGTTTTGAAGTAGGGCCTACAGTTCAGAACTCCCTGAGCACTTCTTAGCCCAAAAGCTAAGACGGATAGGCCATAGACCTACATGTGCCTTACGTTGAAGACGTACCAGGCGTGTAGTGAACGGGGCGAGTGCCATTTGGAGTTTTCGAGGCCCAGGGACCTCAGGCACCCGGTTCGCCACAATTAATAAATAAAAATAAGGAAAGGGGTCGTTGTACCGTGAAGCAAGTAGGCCTAAGTTCACTTAACCTCCCCCTGCACCCATCCACCCTGTCCTAACGCGGCGTTCTGTAAATTTTGGGAAATTAATCGCTCAACCATGCTTTGATCCTGGGATCCACTGCTTGAGCAAAACGATTCATCCGAACACAGAACTGCATGTTTTCCGGTCACGTGACCGTATCTGTCGTTGTAGAATTAACGCCTGCAATTGTATCTTTCCAGGTTAAATGATCTTCGAACGACGACCGACCTCTGACCTCTGCGCATGAGACAGTCGGTGCTGCTGCTGCTGCTGCTGCTGCTGCTGCTGCTGCTGCTGCTACGGGACCTTAACAGAATGGATTCTATATTGTAAAGCAAAACACTGTCATAAAATGCGTTGGAACTTTTCATTAAAGATTTAGACTTTGGTCAAAGGATGTTTAGGTGTCGCCCTGTAAATACTAAGAGAATTCTGTACTTTGTGACGTCATCTGATTGAATTCAATACTTGGGTTTGTCTTGACTTAAGCGCTTTTCGTTACAATTATTTTCACAAAGGGATTGCAAAGAATAAAAAGACGAGAACTATAATAATATCATAATGCCCTGTTTGTCTTTCGTTGCAGACATTAAATGTCAACGAAATTAAATGGAAACGAATGTCTGCTTAAACACAACGACAGTAAAAGAGCGCGCTTCGTTCGACCCACTTTATAGTTACACAGAATCCGATGAAATTCTACGACTGTAAAAACGAATATAAAGTCGTGAACTTCATTTGTCGTTTTTTTTCTCTCTGTCTAATTATTTCACACAAAGGGCCCATTATATATATATATATATATATATATATATATATATATATATATATATATATATATATATATAGAGAGAGAGAGAGAGAGAGAGAGAGAGAGAGAGAGAGAGAGAGAGAGAGAGAGTCTTACTAAACCAAGGAATATGTAATTCCATAACAATTTTGGATAAATTAATCTTAAAAACTTGGCTTTTACCTTAAAACATGGCTCAAAATGACACAAAAACTTTGTTGTCCTCTTCCTCCAATCATCATCATCATCATCCTCATCATCATCATCATTTTCAACAACAACAACATTTTCATTATCGACATTTACTGACTTCAAATAATTTAATTATTGCGTCAATTGGATGGGAATTTGTCACCTGAAGCACTTAGAAACTTCGAAGACGAAGAATCAGTTTCTATTTCTATTCCAGGATTAGATAATTATCATCAATGACTTTCGAATTCTTAAGAGCAACGCAGCAATTGGATGCTATTACACAGAGTCGTATACGTAATTGCGTCTTACGCCAATGTAGAAACAAGCGACAGACGTCAGAGGAGGCGAAATCAAATCGACTGAATTCCCCGTCCAGGAATCAAGTCTTTTCAGCCGGAGACTGTTTAGGAATTCATCGTCCATTTTTTATAATTAACGAGGAACATAATCATGAATAATCGACATCACTTTCGTCCGGGTTAATAGGCGATTATATTATATGAGCCCAATAGTAGAAGCCACTCAAAATGCAAAAGAAGCACGCGATTAAAATCTATTAGGGGCAGTTAGGTCTATTGACAACTGCAATTGCAATTTTAGTTCGCAAATACTTATTTTACAATACATGCGATCACATACACACGGACTCCATACTGACGACTACTGTGCGCTCCAAGTAGGCCTAAGTAAGTATGTAGCAGATACCCTAAGATTAAATCAGACTAGGCTACAATGAAAACGTAACGATCAAATGGCGAACAATGTCTAAGTGGGGGCTCTTAGAAGCGATTTCAGCTGAGAGCACAGCACGACGTATCCGCCTTCTGTCCGTTGGGATCGATCACTGCCAAGATGGCTTCGACGAAAATCTCGTTTAGTCCTGCTCTGGTGATGGCCGAACACTCGAGGTACTTGTGTGCGCCGATCCGCTTGGCCAACTGACTCCCCTCTTCCCTTGTTATGATCCTCAGCTTCTGTTGTCGGTGACCTTCGATCGTCTCGGCGTCCGTCCTAAGGTCGGTCTTCGTCCCGACGAGAATTATCGGGACTTCCGGCCCGCAGCTGGAGCGCAGTTCCGGAATCCATCGCTCCTCGACGTTGGCCAACGAGGATTCGCAGACGACGGAGAAACACAGCAGGAAAACGTCCGTTCCCGGATAGGACAGGATCCGAAGGCGATCGTAATCCTCCTGCAACAGACGAAGACGTAGGAGGAGGAGGAGGAGGAGGATAAATGGACAGATAACAGACTCTCTCTCTCTCTCTCTCTCTCTCTCTCTCTATCAGCTCAAAACCAACATACCAGCAGGACAACAAAACAGACATTCGCATTTTAAAGTTGGTATTGAACCAGTGGCGTAGCCAGGATTTCGGAAGGTTTTTTTGGTTTTCATCGTGACCAACTTCGAAAAATTCTTGACAAGCAATAAAAGGTCATTAGCCTTATTTTTCTACTTTACAGACCTTTACAAGAAAAAATGTCGTCAACGTACAACGTACCAGCCAGGGGGAGTTTCCACCCCAAAATCGCGTCCAAAAATAAAAAATGCACGGAAACACGTTAAAACAATTTTTTTCGTCGGCAGCCAATGGGGGGGGGGGCAACCCAACCCCCTTGGCTGAGCCACTGCATTTAACTATATAAATTAATTAATTAAACCATGACTGTCCACCTGAATTGATCGGCATGTATTCTTGGCTGAAGTGATCAGAATTCCAGATTATTATTTCAGATGTTTTTAAAATTATTTTGCGAATTAAGCTTGGCGATTGATTCCAGAGTTTGATCTCAAATGTTGAAACGGAACAGTCGATCTATTTGATCGTCGACTGATTCTATGGGCGAAGAGTCATTCGCTCTCTTTCTTCTTCCATTCGCCAGATGGCAGAGCGCCTCCGACCTATGCAGCGTCACGTGACAATTCAAAATCTCTATTGCAGTTGCAGACAGTGCTGGACTGTGGGTAGTAAACCATTACAAAAGTATCCCGTAATCGCTACATCCAAGTAGGCACGGTAACGTTTAGTAAACGTTTAAACAAAGTTGAACTAAGTTTAGATGTCGCTAAACTATGGCTAGTGAACGTTTAGGCAACGTTTATCGTTAAACGTTTACTGAATTTCCATTTTAAATACGTTTTAAACGTTTCCAAAGTAACTTTTCCCAGTAATTGTTGCAATGTTGTAATAAACTGCACTACAGATTGCTTTACTTCTGTAAATAGTGTAACTGGAACAATAACGCGGGTAGTGAGACGTTCGGCCTAATGCCGGTTGTCAATGCACCAAAGTCCAAAGGACCGACGGCAAGAAGAACGGGATGAGAACAGTCACCGTAACTGGTCGATCTTTGTCAATCACAGGTAACAGGCTGACCATCACACCTCAACAGGCAGTCGAAGAATCGATCTTAGAAACAAAATACCGTACTTTCTGATGATGATGATGATGATGATGATGATGATGATGATGATGAGAAGGAGGAGGAGGAGGAGCAGGAAGAGGAGGAGCAGAAGTAGGAGGAACAGGAGGAGGAACAGGAGGAGGGGAGGAGGAAGAGGAAGAGGATCAGGAGGAGGGGAGGAGGAGCAGGAAAAGGAGCAGAAGGAGGAGGAAGAGAAGACCGAAGACTTTAATAAAATCTGGGTATACAAAACACTTTACAGTATTACAAGGAACCTAGTTACCTTCTTTCAAAACTTTCTGTACAAACAAACAATTAGGCCTACTTCGTCTGCAATAGTTCTCTCCCTCTCCTAAACTCGGACAGTTCTTGGTTCTCGTGCCTTCTAAATGGACCGTCACTTCATTGTTTTCCAGAGGGGCAAGACTTTCGACTGCAAGGCAGGCAGTATTTTTAAAAATACCTATGCAGTATGTAAATTGGTCTTGTCCATAGTACATGCTACATACAATACTAAATAGTACATATCAGCGATTGTAATAAAATTATAAAAACAAATGAGACCACAATGAATTAAAAAACCAAAAAAATCGCGAAAAGAGTTTTCCCTAAAAATCAGGGGGCAAAGGCCCCCTGCTCCCGAGTCCCCAAATGACGCCCCTGATGGCCGCCCCCAAACTCTGGGGCTCATTGCCTCAGCCTCGTGTGCGCATTGCAAATTCATTACAGATGTTTAAAACAAGATTAAAACCCCATCTACTGTATATGACCTGGCCTATTCGCCATAGACTGTCACCCGTTTGTCCGGCCGGATACCCTGGATTTGACCTGGATCTTTAATGGTTTGGATTTGGTGCGCCATCGGTTGATGCTCATGTGCATTATGAGGTGGCGCTATAGGAGTTTAAGATTAGATTAGATTAGATTAGAAAGAGTGTCGTATCTGCAGACAGGAATTCCCGCTGGACAGTCAGAAGTGAGCCTACTACGCATAGCATACATTTACCAGCAATAATTATTATTAGAGACGGAACTACAAGCACATGCCTTCTAATGACCACAATCAACGAATGAATGTCAATGTTTGTGTTACACTGTAGAAAGGACATCTACAGACGTTCACTGCACGTTGAATCCACGAAGAAAATCTCAAATGACTGCAGCGACGATAAAATACCACAGAAGTATAGTACACCAAAGTTCATGCATTTTATCAAATGTTTACACTGAAACAGGGCGGCAGCGTTTTGGTCACCATCCATTGATAGACTTTGAAGACACATGTGCATCATGCGCGTTTCACGCTCATGTCCCGACCCAAAAGTCTATATAATAATTATTATTGTGCTAAATTTATTGTTTTAAAATATTAATTCAATGACTGATAAAAGCCATCTGGAATTTAGTCAATTCGTTATCTTCGCTAACAGTCTTTCTGCGTCTTCTGTCTCCATGGTCTCCGACGGACCCACGCCGCTGTCCTATGCAGGCCCGGCCGAGAGAAATTTCTGGCCCCTGTGCAGAATAAAATTTCTTGATGACCTTTTTTTATTTTCTTGCTTGTCAGCCTTTTTCACGTCTTAAAATTACCTGACGACCTTTTTTTTGCTTGTCAACCTTTTCACGCCGGGCCCCCTTTTGCTCGCCGGGCCCCCGCTACTTTAGAGTTATTATTCATATTACTGTTAATTATACATATTAATCATCGGCCAGCCCCCCTCAGACCGCCGGGCCCCTGTGCAGTTGCCTCCCTGCCCCCCTCTCGGCGGCCCTGCTCCTATGCATGGACTATGTCGACTAAGAGGCGCTCTGTTTGAACGCTTGTTTAAGCCTTGGATGTCCTCTTGGATGTCTAAGCCTTGGATGTCAGACCCTCAATCCTAACAGGAGTGGTCAAACGAAGATGCTCTTTGAAAAGCAGACACATACGGGACAACTACACTGTAACTGGCGATATGGATTGATATCGGTTGAAACTACTGTATGTTTCTGGTTTAGCAAGAGTTCAAGACAGCGATTCAAAATACTTCAATTAAAATTAAAGTATCACCTCTTAACAACTATTACCACAATGCCTCTGTTAAAATTCGTTTCACTGTCTGCTAAATCCGAATTGGGTGCAGTGCAGCAATGTGTAGCTATTGCCGAGAATTCTATAATAAGAAACTAGCAAAGTATAGGCTAATGTAGCTACTTACAATACAATTATCAAAAAGTAACAAATAACTTAACCAGTTACTTATTTGTGTACTGTCCAGTAACCAATAACTGTTGTCTAGTTAATTTTTAAAGTAATGTGTCAAGCGCTGCTTGCAGATGTATACAGTATAGGCCTATATATCTTACTTGCTGATATATACACTATATATATAGTCTATATTATTAGTCTATATGGCATTAGGCGTGCTCCAGGATTCTATTTGCCGTTGGGGCGATTGGAGTTGAGCCCCTAAGTGTTTTAAGTCGACCTTCTTTTTAGACAGAATATTTTGATTTGTAACCATTTGACTCTTCATTCCCACCGGTAGTTAAAATTTAGTACTGGGAATTGTCAAGAAACTTTTAAAAGAAAGTGATTTATAAATATACCCATAGACAATAGGCAGTCGATCGGCGGCTTCAGACACTGTTTTTGATTTTATCAGTGAGAGTCAAAGGTTGAAAAGACTTCAGGGAAGTTCAAGATATATATAGAGCTTAAAGGGTTAATGAAGTCTGTATTTCGCATCTTTTTCGTCGTCGTCGTTGTTTCTGTGTATCTGGGGCTTGAACTCGATCCATGCACGGGGACCTCCCGGTGAGCTTTCACAGATTTCACATCGCCTAATTAATTGATGTACATTTGGCTGTCGTGCCTTTTAATTAAATTAAGTAAAATTAATTCAGTACAATTTAGTTGCCTTCCTTCTCCGCCAGCAGCATTTTAATTAAATCAGTATATACGCTCACGTGCAATGCAATTCAACAGGTCATTGATAAGCCTACATACATCTCCTTCTCAAACGCCTTTTCGAACGTTCGATCAGAAAGAAATACCAGCTGGATGTGCTCATCATTAGGGACATAGATCATATAGACTAGCATCGGGAAGACCATATTACAGGAGTACAGGCCCACAGCATAAGCTCATTATGCTGCACAAAGGACACTGCATGCGCGCGGTGATGACGCCTGGTGGCGAGAACAGCTCGTGACTCGTAAGAAAACTTGCGCTTTTCGAGAAAGAATGTTTGAAATCCGGGTTTTGCTCAACTAAAAGCGAAAGCGACAATTTCCGAACGCGCGTCTGTCTAATACCCGCACTGTTTAGCAACTTTTGAATCTCTCTAAAAGCAACACGAATTATATATTATTGCCATTTTATCACCAGATAAGTGAGAAGCAGTTAGTCATGCCATGTGTCATGGCGGCCAGTTTGATATTTACTCCGCTTGAGGCTCCCAATGCTTCCACACGACACATACGCTAAGCAGCTACCGGTACTCTACTCTGTATACTACTTTCCAGCGCTCTCTCTCATTCTCTCTCTCTCTCTCTCTCTCTCTCTCTCTCTCTCTCTCTCTCTCTCTCTCTCTCTCTCTTTATCTCTCTCTCTCTCTCATTCTCTCTCTCAATGTTGACATTGCCTCAAATTGTTAGGCAATGTCGACATATCCCAATTCACTCGGGCAATGTCGACATTGACTGAAATTGTTAGGCATTGTTTAACAATAATATAATATAATATAATATAACAAGGTTTAAAGTGGTTCAGTAGGGACTGCCCTGTGTGAGAACCACTGTTGTTCCCGTCCAATCTAATACCCTAGACTACTGAGGTTTATTTTGAACTCGTTTACAGTTGTAGCCATTACTATCCCCTCATCCAGTTCATTCCATCTGTCCACCACTCTTGCACTAAAAAAATGCTGTTTATGTCTCCCAACCCGTTTCTTGAACAGTTTCATGTTGTGTCCTCTGGTTCTATCATACTGCTTCATTGTAAAAAATCTTTCTCTTGGCATTTCCACTTTGTTTGTTAGTATTTTGTATGTCTTGATCAAATCCCCTCTCTCTCTCTTCTTTTTTCCAGGGTTGTCAATCCACAGTGATTTAGCCTTTCCTCATAGGTTAGTTTATGATATCCCTTGATCATTTTTGTTGCTCTGTGTTGCACTCTTTCTAAGGTCTCTACAATTGAAATAGAAGCAAATGCCGATAAAATAAAACGAAAATAGCAATTATAGGCCTATGCCCCATATCAAGAGCAGCCAAATAATTAATTGGCTCGACGGGACTGAGGGAGAGAGCGCGTGGCCGCGTGGCAGGGCAGATGGGCCAAATGAACCCGATGATTTACGCAGCATTTCACTTCGATTGGCTCTGACAGGAAGGGGAAAGTAAAACTTTTGCAACGGGCGCTCTGCTCGATGATTATGATTTCTCACCAACAAATTGAACTGAAAAAAGGCAACCAAGTTCGAAGTAGAATCTAACATCGGATTGCGCTGAACATGCTGCGTCAAAAGGCCTGTTGAAATATAAAACGAGTCTGAGTTGAAAGCACATAGAGCGGTTTTTTAATCTAAGAGAAAGTCCAAAGGATGAGTTAGTGCCTGTTCAATTTTATGATTCGTCTAGAAAGAGAGGCTAATCTTTCGAAAATGCGGGTTCAACTATTTCGGGCACAATAGGTCAACTGTTGACTATCGCTGCACTCTTTCTTAAAAGAAAACTGCACTTAAAACTGGTCTCGTCAAGAGATTCCAACGAAATTCAAACAATCTTCGGATTTTAATATTGAATGAACAGAACAGAACAAACAGAAAAAGAATCATGTCACCCGAGTGTCCCTCCAATTTCCAAATCAGAAATTTACATCCGCGTCAACTGAATCAGCGGCTGAGAGATTTTGCATTTGAAAACTCATTTTGTGCGCATTTACGCGCATTAGACTGGCTGCGTGCGTTGGAACTGAAACTGTGTTTTCGAAATATAGACGAAACTCTAACTTTACGAGGTTCTTCTGTAAGATTTTCAGCGGCCATAAAATCGTAAGCGGCAGCACTATCAAAGCCATAGATTCTGATTAGATGCTCACTGCTCACCTGTCCTGCGGTGTCGAAGAGAAGAAGAGTCGCGTTTTCTTCTCCGACTGACACCTGAACTGCAGAAGAAAACCGTCGATTCGTTGAGTCGATTTAAACGAAGACACAAATCACTGCATTCAGTTGGCATTCACTGTTAAACTCCAATCGCATTACATTCACGCTGGAAATATCTAAGTATGCAACACCAGCCACAATCAAACCTAGATATTGGTTCAATTGCAGACGATGACAGCACACAAACACATCTACGTGTCCCACTAAACAATGCACTCACTGCTGGTGTTTTGCATCCAATAATATAACTCAGCTGGCAAATCCACAATGAGTGACAGAGCGTTTTCACAATAATTCGAGTAGAATCCTAAAACGATCGGAGCAAAATGCCCGAAGATGAACTCGAAGCGTCAACTCCCAAATTGTCTTACAAAGTTTCTTGTTCATATGAACAGCTGTTTCGTTCATATGAACTCTTCTCGTTCATCTCGTCCTAAGGAAATCAGCGCATTCTGCTTTCGTGAATTTCGAAATATTGAGAATTTTTAGACGACGTTTGGCCAAACTCATAAAAGAAAAACCGAGTGAGAGCCTTTATTACGAACACCGACAGATTCCAGCCCAATTGGCGTATCCACGAATGGGCACGGGGAGCCGCCCTATCGGCCACAGCTCTATTTGTGAGATTTATGCGAAACAAGGGACAGAATGTTGTCGGGTGGAGGGCAGGGCTATCAACGATATCAACAGAATTGTTCGAAGGCTCTAGATTTTAATCTATAATATTACCCTAAACATATAAAGAAACTATATAGCGAGCGGGAGTCATGACCAAGCTGGGGAACTCACGACGTCCCTCCAAACCCCTTCCAGTCGGATCCAGGTCCACCGAGAGGGGGCAAGTGTCCAGGGGCAAATGTCCAGGGGCCCGGCGATCTGTAGGGGGCCTGGGCGAAGCGGGTCCGCAGCAGTTAGGGATATAGGTTAGGGTTGTTGAAGACGCAGGGACGTTTGGGGCGCCCGTCAACAAGGCACAAGACAGGCTTTAAGTTTTAACTGCTTCCTGAAAAGACTGACATGCAAGAGAAAACGGCTCACAGACTGTAGGGCTGTAATCGTTGTCGCGATATCGCGATGTTATCGTGGAGCCGATCATTTCGCGATATCGCGATATGTTTCCGCGGTCGCGATATCGTAATAGCGCTATAAAAGTTATGCGTTCATTCAGTTGAACATTCTATAATGCGGCACTATAGAAGCGCTTAAATCGTAGTGCGCTATATAAACAGTTATTAATATTATAGTACCGGAAAGAAGAACACGGCGCCATTTTCTTTTTCTCCCTACGACCAAGTATCACATACAGTATGAGTACACTGTATACCAGTGGCGTAGCCACGGGGGGGTTGGGGTTAAACCCCCCTTGGACGGCGAAAAAAAATTTTTTAAATGTATTCCCATGCAATTTTTATTTTTTGAGGCGATTTTTGGCAATTTTTGGGTGAAAACCCCCCTTGGCGGCTATTGACGAAATTTTTTAAAACCCCCCTTCCGGAAATCCTGGCTACGCCACTGCTGGATACAAAGCATGACACACGATATTTGCCTACGACGATATCGCGATATCGTCGTAGAGATAACCACGATATGGCGACAGAAAAATTTCCTACGATTACAGCCCTGAGTCACAGTCGGACTGAAAAGTCCAGCTTCTTTCTGCGATTATTATTATTATTATGCGATGAGCAACACGATATTTGCCTGAATACGATGGCTGGCGTTGGCTTCATCTCAGCGCCTGGCAAAATACTGACTTAGCATTTTAGGAACATAGTCTAGAACCCAATACTGTTTTCAACAGTTTTTATCAGGTATGGCGCTGGTCAGGGATATTAAATTCGATGGCCTGCTTTGAATGAATTGGGGGTAAAGCCTGATCAGCGCCAGCAACGACCGAACGTTTTTATTTCAAAGTCGTCTGGTAAATTCTTTTGAAACGGCGACAGTCAATTAAAACAGAGCATAAGCATGATACGCTGTGTAAGGAATCGATTCTCTACCTGTATCAGTTTCGAAAATTGTCGGTACATATTCAAGTGGAAACTGATTGTGACAGTAACTCATCAGAAAACAGGTCTTTCCAACTGTTCCGTCGCCGACGACGACACATTTGATGTTAGCGCTCATCGTCCACCGACCGACCGCTTACCACTCATTCAGACAGAGGATCTCTCCGTCTCCTTCTCTCGCCGCCGGGTTCTAACTTCCTGAATCTACCAAAAAACCGGTCATCCAGCCTAAGCCTGTTTCTGATGGCTGCTCTGAGGGTCTCGTGGGTGCTTTTGCTGCTGTGAAAGAAAGCAGGTCGATGGGTCTGCTGTTGTAGAGTTTCTCTGTGTCGTTGAACTTTAAAATGCGTTTGGACAATGCATCTGGTATCGGACTTCCTTAAGACACTTCGATAAGAATTATTACGTCTCTGTTTTGCCACGTCCTGTGTGAAAATAGAGACAGCTCTCACTCAAAAAGCATTTAATATTTAAACAGAGAATGCATTAACATTTTCACATTATTTTTCATTAAGAAAAATTAGCCTACTCTCCACCGCGTGTCGTCGCGTAAACAATCTCAGGATGAACGAAGGATTGAAGTTAAGAAGATTTACTGTAAGTCTTGATTTACATCGTATTCTGGTCGATGAAACTGTGAATCGAGGAGAAATGAAAATGAATACAATTTTAAAATAAAAATCAGCGCATTTATCTGAAGTAACGCTATTCAAGATTCTCAAGGACAAAACAGAAGAAATTAATTCCTATAGGTTAATGAACAAACTGAAAACTTAGATTCTCTTATAAGGATTACGTTTGCATCAACTACTATCTACTTAGTGGATTTTGACGTATATAGGCTTATATAATATATATAATTATTATCATAGGACCGAGGATATATATATATATATACACTATACAGTATATATATATAATATGCAGTATTCAGCCTGACATTTTTATATCAATCCTTATTGAAGCAATTGATCGAAGGATTTATCGCGGCAGTTAGTTATTCGCTTACTTCGTGTTAGTGAATCAGTGATCTATAGGAGACTTAATTCTGCCCTCGTCCTTTGTTCTTCCGTAAGATTCTACTGAAGTTAGACTTACTACACGAAATATCCGACAACCTATAGAAGACCGAAGCTGTTTCAGATCTCTCCGCTAATCGTGATCTAGTACTTAGCGATTGAACAGAAGCGCTGTACGCAGCCAGTGCTGTTCAGTCAACGCCAACGCCTGTACAACAACCAGATGAGTCAGCAAATGATGAGCTGCAATTAGAGGCTGAAGTAAAAAGAGAAGAGAAGAATTGGACGCGATGACATCTGCTAGCTCTATCAACAGCAGTCGTCAATGTCCGTTTTCTCATTCGTCTGTCATTTATCGTTTGCGTCTCTCTCTCTCTCTCTCTCTCTCTCTCTCTCTCTCTCTCTCTCTCTCTCTCTCTCTCTCTCTCTCTCTCTCTGTCTCCTCTGTCTGTCTGTCGCTCTCTCTTTCTCTCTCTGTCTCCTCTGTCTCTCTATCACTGTCTGTTTGTCTGTCTGTCTGTCTGTCTGTCTCTCTCTCTGTCTCTGTCTCTGTCTCTGTTTCTGTCTCTGTCTCTCTGTCTCTCTGTCTCTCTCTCTCTCTCTCTCTCTCTCAAAGTAGGCAGAGAACTAGAACTCAAAATAGATAACGGGAACTAGAAACTAGAACTAAAAATAGATAGTGTTAAGAGAGATTATTGACTAGAGAGAGAGAGAGAGAGAGAGAGAGAGAGAGAGAACGGAAGAAGGAAGGAGACGTGAATGTAAATTTATCACAGAATAGATACATTGGTAATAGGTCCATCGATTCATTAACTAACCACTCTTTTGAAGTTCATGAACGTCACATCCATTGACCAGGCTTCTTCGCAACTTTCCAGAAGACATTTTGGCGACTCGCTTTAAAACTAAACTTTGTTAGCGTAATACTATGTGGTACAGGGGCCGCCAACTCAACCTACGCCCCATCTGCGCCCCAACTAGCTGTGAGATTCGTGAACTATCGAATGTCGGGTGTCGGGTGATTGCCGATAAGATTTCACAAAGGGGTTTTCCATTAATTACGTCACAAAATAGGGGATGGTTTGAAAAAGTTTCACAGTTGTTGACAGTGAGGGGGGGGGGGTCAAGAGAAGTTGACGTCAACAATTTCATTTTTATAAATAATCAAAAAATAGTGTGAAGAAATGAGAAATCCGTCGACCCCGTCCAGTCTTTGCGTCAACAGATTTTACCAACACGGGACAAAATATAAGGCGTCTCTTGAATCTTTATAGTTTTAGGATAGAGTCGAGTGGTTCCATCATGCAGTGACATAATCATCTGGGCCCGAGGTTGGAAAATTGCAGCAGCGGCGGATCGTGTGCGGTCCGCAGGAGCACAACTGATAAAAAATGTAAATATCCAATAAGCCAACAAAGCCACAGTGAACTGCTAACGGAGACAGTTCAGACTTTTTTGGGCTAGTAACGGCTACACGACACGTTATCCAAAGAGTCGTGCAGTAGTCAGTAGCGTAGCTAGGAGTGCACGGGAGTGACCGCTCCCCTGAGCAAATTTTAGAAACGTGGCGCCTTGTTCGGAAATAAATAATAATAAATAAACAATAATTTTAAAATGAGTGCAAACAAGCTAGCAGCCATAAATTGAAAAACGTATCCACTGCGTTGGCGTAGACGGGACGCCAGGGCCTGACCCCCCATTCGGAGGGCGGAACGATCTATTTTCTGCTCGTCAAGGACTTTTAGTACGCCGCTAATTGTGAATTGAAGAGGTTGGCGTCTCTTTCATAAGCTCGTCGCTCCCCTGATGCTAAAACCTGGATACGCTACTGCAAAGGAGTAACTTAATTATAATCAGAAGATTCTGGAATTTTAATTGTCGGCGATATTTGCTAAGTTTGTGGAAATTCTAGCATTTTCTTTACAGTATTTTGCCAGACTTATTCTCGCGGGGTCGACTGAAAATGCAGGACAGGAAAATGCCGGACTGCAAAATGATGGACGAAATTTCAGGGGTGGAAAATGACGAACGGGAAATTGGCGGACCAAATTCCAAGGGTGGAAAATGCAGGACTGGAAATTGGCGGACCAAATTTCCGGGGTGGAAAATACAGGACTGGAAAATGAAGGACATTATAGCTGGCGTTACTATTGTATTAGTTATGCCAATATATACTCGTATACGTGGTTCGTTGTAAATTTCAATAACACTACATGTGTGTTCTTTTTTCGCCATAATATTTTTACACGTTTTATGTTGACTGCGGTTTTATTGAATTTGTATAACAACTATATGTTTGATTAATTTTCTTATAAGTTCTTTTCTTTGCACAGTAGCCTACTTAATTATAGTTGGCGTTATTATTGTATTAGGTATGCCAACTATGTCTTACTTTGTTATAATCTATTAGGCCCCTAAGTTTTTTTCTTAGAACATTATATTTATGCTGCTTTAGTAATGCGTTTTTAATACCCACTCTGCCTTATTTTGGTAGTTCTTAATAAGTTTTGGAGGAAAGAAATTATCTCGTGTTTGTATGCGTATGTTTTTCGCTAGCAACATAAGTACTATAAAGTAGACAGAGCGTTAACCTTCAGTAACATTTCTATTCACTGGCATAATAACAGGACACATGGGCACAACAAAACAGGTCCTTCATTTCAGGTCCGGCATTTTTCACCCCTGAAATTTGGTCCACCAATTTCCAGTCCTGCATTTTCCACCCTTGAAATCTCGTCCGTCATTTTCCACCCCTGAAATCTCGTCGGTCATTTTCAAGTCCGGCTCTTTCCAGTTAGTGACATTTTTGGTCCGTCATTTTCTTGTCCTGCATTTACAGCGCTCCCATTCTCACCTACGACTCCATTCACATTCACCCCATTTAAATCGTTTGTTGACCGAACTTGTTATTGGAATGAATTGACTTTGGTTCGTTTCTGACTTTTGCGAAAACATCTATATCAAATTATCTGATGAAAAATCATAATTTTTGTAATTTTACTTATTATTAAGAGTTTTATAGGCCCAATTATTTGACGCGATTCTTCGTGCAGTCTGACAGACTGCACAGCCGCCCATGGTTTTGACATCACTTCTCGTCATCTAGCGAACACTCGAAACGTTACTCTTTAGTGTAATCTAGGATAGACAACAAATCTAGAAGATGATTAAAACAAAAAACAAAATGAAAACTATGCCTTTGACCTATTCAAGGCAATTTGCTCTTTTACCAACTAAGAAGTGTACATGTAGTGATTGACTTTGAAGTCTTCTGAGTGCCACACAAGTAATTACGCCAAGAACATCTACACTAAGTCAAAAGAGTTCCTATTTTAAAATAAGACACACAAAAGACAGTTTAGTCTTACTTCTATAGATATACACGTATTGTGCATAATGTACAGTAGTAACCGTTTGTACGCCGCCGCCGCCGCCGCCGCCGCCAATGAAGTCCACGCCGCCGTCGCCGATAAAATTGGTTCGGCGCGCCGCCGCCGCCGGTGATAGAGCGGTCAAACGCCGCCGCCGCCGACCCTCAGAGCGTCGGCGCACAGGTCTGCTATAAAGTAGGCAGAACATTAACATTCAGTAACATTTCCATTCACTGGCATAACATCAGGACAAATGAGACAAAACGTATAAAGTAACACAGTATAAAATAACACGGGCACAACATAACAGGTCCGCCATTTTCCGGTCCTGCATTTTCCACCCTTGACATTTGGTCCGTCATTTTCCAGTCCTGCATTTTCCAGTTATTGACATTTGTTGTCCGTCATTTTCTGGTCCTGCATTTTCAGCGCTCCCTAGTCCCTATACAACACTGTGTGCCGTATACGATCGATTCTTTGCATTGGCACACTATAACAGCACAAGAGGCCACAAATGCAAACTGTTTGAGCAGAGGGTGGGTCCAAGAAAGACAATTTTTTTAGTGCAAAGGTTGGGACAGGTGGGACAGTTTTGAAGAGGTGGGAGTGACAGTTGAAACAGTAACGAATTCAAAGGTTATCTCGGAAAACTAGGTTATTGAATGTGGAGAGTTACAACAGTAGTTACAACAGTAGTTTTCACACAGGCTTACTTAACCTCCTAAACCACTTAAAATCACATTATTATTATTATTATTATTATTATTATTATTATTATTATTATTATTATTATTATTATTATTATTATTATTATTATTATTATTATTATTATTATTATCATCATTATCATTATCATCATCATATATGGCAGCATATCAGCAATCACCTACACTCAACTGATAAAAATTATCATAGAATCCCATAGATGTTGCACAAATATATCACGACCAGTCTAGGTCCGATTATGCGTGGGGAAGGGGGGGGGGGCCCGACCGACCTCTGTGTCCACTCGTGGTGGCTGCGCTAAGCCCAAAGGTATCAAGAGAGTTTCAGCATAAAATCTGAAATCGCGTAAAGTTTCTGCCAGACAAGCGTGTCTTGTAAGACTCTTTAATCCTTAATAGAGCAACTTGCAAGCTCTGTGCTTTTTCCAATCTGGTCCTGTTTGTTCCCAGAGCAACAGAACAGCTTTGCGCATTCCTTTCGAAAGGACGACCCGCACAAACAGTACAGAAGGAAGTTGACTGCATAGTTGATTGTGTTGATCATGTCCGTGAAGCGAGAGGCAAAATAAGTAATAGCATCAGTTCTGTCGTCAGGTTCAGTATCCCAAACGCTGCTTCGAACGCTGTATGCGATCGTATAAGGGGATCGCAATGCAACGGTTGCGACGCACACGGCCACCAGCATCACCGTCAGACGAGCCTCCACCGAAATGGTCTTCGACGACGCTGCGACGGACCGAACTGACGGCGACACACAAGACTCCCGTTGATTTCTTGCCCGATATAACAGACCGATGATGACCGCCGTGAGGATAGTAATCAAGACACACGGAATCGCCAAAATGACCGATTTGACCACGACGTCGTTCCACAGTTTGTACGCTGGCACGTCGGATATTCGACACAGCGGTCGTCCATTTTCAACGAACTCTCGATCCAGTGTCCAGAACGGAAAGAGTCCGAGAGCCAAGCCACCAAATGCGATCAGAGCTATGATGACCTGGACTCTTCGGAGGGTGAAGACGCGACCGATCTTCAGCGGCCAAGCGACTGCCACTAGCCTCTCCACCGCAATCGCCACCGTGATCCACGCGGACCAGAGATTTCCAGAGTATCTGAGCATGTTAGTCATCTTACACGCAGTCCCAGATGTGTCGACGAAATTCAATCCCCACGACGAAGGAAAATAGTAGGAATTTCCGCCACTAGCATCCTGGCGGCAAGAGCTCAGCCAACGAAACATTTCACCAACGAGGACGACGCTGTCCGCCAACGCCAGAGCCACCAACCACCGACCGGTCGTCGTCTTTCTGAGACAAGACGACCTCAGGAAAACGTAAACGGTGAGTAGGTTTCCCACCAGACCAAACGGCAGGATGACGCACAGTCCGTAGAAGTAGATGTCTTCGGCGATGCCGTAGTAATAGATTATATACGCATTCGTAGTTGCATTTGATAGATGATACGAAGTCGTGTCATTTGCATCTCCACTGGCGGCCATGGTGAGAGTCCGGTTCTGAGATTTTCAGAAAATACCGCGGATAGTCGCTAAGATTGTAACCCTACAAAAAAATAACAGAATACAGTTAGAGCAATGACATCGTAATTCTAATAATGCAGCGCAAATCATGTTATTCTCTTCGCAGGTGATTTTTCGGATAAAACGAAGAACGTTTTGAACTCTTCTTCGGTCCACGGGAACGAAAGCAAATTGCCTTCCAAAGAGTAACTGAGTTGGAAATGTGTTTACATTCACTCAAATTACGAACAAAGAAAGAGATAATCCTAATATGCACGTTTATTAGGACAACAAGTAATAGTAGAGAATGACTATTGCTGAATAGGCCAAATAGCCTACCTTGACACGGACCAGGTAAAAATCATAAAATAGTCAAACGCATGTTCCAGGGACGCGCAACACGAATTAACTTCGACTGAAGTCCTAACAGTTTGTTTTTCATTCAGGCCATCTCCGCAATCATTTATTCAGCTGCGAAAGCAGGAAATGAGTGCCGATTGCCACCGATATCAACTAATCAGCGATTGGAAGGGAAATTGAATGGAATTGCGCGAATGACGCACATTGCCAATAATAACGAAAACATCTACGGATTTTCTGTTTAGTCTGTTTAGTTTGTCAATGTCAACGGCCAATGGTCGACCCAAAGCAATTTGCAGCTGCTATAATGGGAAATCACTCGAGTTCGTGACTCCCGCTGGTTCTACTAAAAGCTAGTAATGACAGATGATGATTATTGATTCATATACGGCATACGGTCTTTGGAAAGGGTGCGCAGTACATTTGAAATATAACCTTTTAGCTGATTGCAGTAATAGCGGATATTGGCTTGTCACGTGACACGACCGAAGTCATAAAAACTAGTAGTCAAAATTCCCACCGGAGGATTCCCACGTTCAGTGGCGTATTAACTATGCATGCGCTTAAGGCACCGGCGCCAAAAAGAGGCAACACAAAGTCGATTAAGAAAAGAAACGCAGTTCCGATCATATATTCTATACATAAAATAACGAAACACGAATCTTTCACTCGCACGGAACTCTACAACACAAGAGAGTTCCGTTTTCTCAGAAATTTGTCGATTTTCTTTCCGTTAGAATCTCGACCGGCAAATTTGTTTCCCACGAAAGACCAAATTCCCTAGTAATTTCTTTGAGGAGGTGCACAAAGCATGAACTCCGAACCCCATGCAGTAGATCTAGGCCTACTGGTCACATGGGAAATACTAGATTGGAAACGGAAGGCGGAGAGTAACCCTGTCTCTTCACTTCTCCCATTTCCATCGTTCTCTGCTTCTCAGTTCTCACCACTGCAACTTAGTTGTGAATGTGTCCTCTGTCTGTTGCCTTCAACAGTCTGTTGGCGATAATTTGCCAAAGCTCTCTCCCACTCTAACTCTTCATTAGTCGATCGTCATGCCTTATCTTTTGTATCAATCCATCTGTTGGGTGTGTGTACATTAGGAAGCAAGGCTTTATAGGCCTATTCTAAAATACAGGCGAACCAACCAAACAATTTTCAGATGTCTATGTTAATCCGTCATTGAGTGACAAATTGAATTATATTTGTCTCGCCCGTACTACGTCCAAACTCACGTCTAGATGAAATTCGACTTATTTCGATCATTTAGATAAGAGTTGGTTCTAGTAATAAACTGAGGGAACTCTCTGAAGGACAACAGTCAACTTATTTTCTCACACGATGACGTTTAAGTATTTATTTCCGGCGTTAAATTAATATTGCATGGGAGGTTATGTTGCACTGTGACAGAGCCCGTAGCTTTAAGTTATCAGTATTCTGCGGCCTGAACATGTCGTTTTATTTCGGTTAATAAGCGCTTCTTCGTTATTTGATGGAGACTTTATGGCAAGAGGCGAAATTCAACTCTGCTTGTGTCTCCGTTTGCGTTCGCACCTTCACGATGCACATTAGGAGACGAGATATAAAGTGACGAAATAAACAAAAGACCTCTTCTGCTGCCCCTTCTCTAATGCAGCTAATGATATTCTTAACCTTCACTCTTAGTAATTCTACCATTGCCTCCGCCTGTCATTGTTGAAAACTTCCAGGCTGCGCTACAATTATTTTAAAGCACTGTCAGAATCAATGCAACGACATATTCTGTCCCTGCCTTCGAAGACTTCGACGCGGTGACAGTCACTATATAGGACAATACAATAAGGCCTGATCGACTGCCTGGCATTATAGGAATTTCCCGATTCCAAAATATTTCATCGACTCTCCGTCAATCCTGATTTAAATTTTGCTTTTCATTGTATCAAACAGGCGTTAATTGATTATTTCGATGACTATAATTATTAAGAGACAGTTCAAGATTTATCATAAATGTTATCGCAATTTTATCGTAAGATTGTCTTAAGACATTTCTTGAATTAGAAATAAATGTCTGAAAGTTGCCATGTTGTCGTAAGCTGCTTCTAGAAAATGGCCGCGGAGATTTAAGTAAAATACGCATAAAGTGTGGCAGTTTCAGGAGATGTAGGCTATTTGTCAACATTTTTATCGAAAAAGATTCTCGGGGCCAAGAAAAAACAACTTAGCGCCGATATAATTTTACCGCGGGACAGGGTTTGCGGATCGCCGATCTAGACAAAAGTCTTCAGCTTCTTATATTCGCTTTTATTGCATTATCAGGAGTAACGTATTAAAAAGTCGTCAAACTATACGAAAATCGTTTTATATTCACTGTTTTTATCAGCAGGATGACCTTCTACTGTCGGCAATGTCGAAGTGCAGTTATGCCGCAATTGGTAAAGTCACGAGGTGTAACATTACCAGCAGCGTATACACAGCCAGCATATGGCTCTGCGGAACCTGTTACTGTTAGTAGCGTATGAGAGACGAATATCTACCAAATATTCCTAATTAATTATAGGTGCAAAGTAGCCTACTTTTGATCTCGTGTCAAAAATCACTCAGTTTACAGAAACACTGTCAAGCATACTTCAATACTTATATATATATGTGTGTGTGTGTGCGTGTGTGTGTGTGTGTGTGTGTGCGTGTGTGTGTGTCGGAACCTAATGTTGAGCACTGACCATCCTCAGTATGACTGTATGACGCTTAGTCTCCTTAGTCTCGGTGCCGGTCTGTTACAGTCAAAGCGTGTAATTATTATTAGTCATTACAAGAAATGACTAAAAGTTTCAGTCATTGTGTGTAATGTCCAATAGGGTCAATCATTGCATGCAATGGCAAAAATAACCAGTCATTTCATGCAATGACTAATTTTTCCAATGATTTATTTCACACTTTGACTGACCGCTACATTCGCTTAATATAATCCTATAAGACTGCAAATAAAGTGCATTAGCGGTGTGATGAGTCTGATGACCTTTTCTACACTGAAGCTCCCGTCGTGAATAAATAAAATCAAGTATGGTTTCTGGCGCCCGGGGCAGCTTGTCCCCGTGCACCCCGCATCCTAGATACGCCACTGATGCAGAAATAAAGAGCGGGTACCAAACGCCTTGTAAGGCACCGAGACTAAGGAGACAAAACGTCATACTGACGATGGCCATTGCTCAACGTTAGGCCTAAGCCCCGACCAGAGTGATGACGATGATCGGATAAAGAGGACACCGGGACCAGAATGGAAATTGGGACCTTATGTTGAGCAATGGCCATCCTCAGTATCGATCAGGGTTTAATCTAGGCAGTTTCTGGGGGGAATTGCCCTTTCCCCCCCCGGAAATTTCACATTCCTCGAAAATTTTGGCATACTACATCAACTAACAGCAGGCCCCTAGCTGTCTTTCCCTCCGGCTTTGTCAGTTTCCCCCGGAGTCCAGTAGTAGTAGTAATAGTAGTAGTAGTAGTAGTAGCAGCAGCAGTAGCAGCAGTAGCAGCAGCAGCAGCAGCAGCAGCAGTAGCAGCAGCAGCAGCAGCAGCAGCAGCAGCAGCAGCAGCAGCAGCAGCAGTAGCAGCAGCAGCAGCAGTAGCAGTAGTAGCAGCAGTAGTAGTAGTAGTAGTAGTAGTAGTAGTAGTAGTACAGTAGTTTTACCTTTTGTCGGTTAATGCACAATTGGCTTTAGTCTGAGCGTCGGATGAAAGTGCCTCTGGTGGACTCCAGCGTAACGACTGAAAAAGCATTGCGGAGCGAAGCCTTCACTTTGGGCCTTTTGTACAAACTATGCACGCTTATGTTCTGTGCACGGAACGGTCTTTGTCCGACCTATCTGGCCGATCTGCTCCAGCCAACATCAACCGCCTTTGGTAGACCAGGCTTACGATCAGCCTCTACCAGCCAATACCAGAAACCTCGTCTTCGGACAGTCATGGGGCAACGCGCCTTCTCGCACGCTGGACCCCATGCCTGGAACGCCCTTCCACCAGCGCTACGGAACATAAAGTCGTCCGTCGCTTTTTGTAAACAGTTGAAGACACGTCTGTTTAATTGTGCTTATAATAATTGACATTAATTGCAATGCGCTTGCTAACATTAATTTATTAGGCGCAATATAAATAGCTAATTAGATTAAATTAAATTTTGATGAGCAAACCAAATGCGAGCGCAAATGCTGAACGATATTACTGCTTATTTCATGCAGTGTTTATTCTAGCCACCTTGACATTGGGGGGAGTTTGAAATGTTTGGAGGGACAAGATTTGTCTCTCCACGCTTTGGGGGGATTTCCATCTCCCAAGCCAACATATACAAATTTGGGGGATTTTAAAACTTTGAGGGGGAATCCCCCCAAACAGGCCTAGAATAAACACTGATTTTATGCCATTAAATAAGCGAAGGGCGTTCAGGCCCGCTGAGATAAATTCCGGGTTCCTGGGCAGAGTAGTCATGGGCCTCGAAAATGTTGTTAGTAAGTATGTGAAGCGTTCATGATGTCCTCAAAAAGTTCAACGGTTTTCCAAAAATATGCAAAACAAGTGTACAAAAAGTAGTACTAGTTTAGTAGTGATACTAGACTTTTCAAGACATTAAAAGATGCGCAAAGTCTTCTCAGCCGCCTCTCCCTCCAGCGCCCCCAGCGTTCATAAACGGCCACAGCACCTGCGTTCACTCCAGTCTCATGAATATTACATGAGATAACTTTGAAATTTGTTGCGGACCCGCCCCGGGTCCCCTACAAATCGCCGGACCCATGGGCATTTGCTCTCTGCCTCCCTCTCGGCCGGCCTACATATATGTTGCCAACGAACAAGACATAACTTATTAACTTAGCATGATTTAAAGTGGCTTAGAAGGCATTACTGCCTGTGTGAAAAGTCACTAGAGGCACTAACGGAGCTTGAACCTGCTCCGTCAGCCTGACGCTCCAGCACGTAACCCACTCTGCCATCTTCCGCCCACATGATCATCATCATCATCATCATCATCATCATCATCATCATCATCATCATCATCATCATCATCATCATCATCATCATCATGTGCCATTTCGAGTCGAAGGTTGGTAGTCACAAGTTGTCGTCACTTTTCTCTATCCTCAGCAATTCCTTTTAGTTCTCCGTAGTTTTCAATGCCCGTCCAGTCTTTGATGTCCTCCAGCCAAGTTCTTCGAGGTTGCCCTTTTGCTCCTTTCCCTTCGTATTTCCCTTCCAGGATAATTATCGATTGTTCTGAACTTCTGAATACGAATCTCTCATTAGGTGTCCAACGTACTGTGTTTTCCTTTTGGTGATCCAGAGACGTCATTTAACTGGTTTTCAGGGGGGGGGGGGCAAAACACTTTCGACCTGAAGCTGACGACCTTTTTTTGCTTGTCAGCCAATTTTCACGGTTAGTTTCTTAGTTACTTCAAATTACTCGACATCATCAAGCACTCCTTTAGGGCGTGTAAAATCTAAATAACACAAACATTGGCGAAACAAATTTTTTTCCCTCAAAATCAGGGGGGGGCAAATGCCCCTGCCCCCCAAATGACGTCCCTGTGGTGATCTCTTTCATCAGGTTTCTCCTGTTTCCCACCCTCGTCAGTATTTTCTCATTAGTTATTTTCTCATTTTCTTTTGCATATATTTGTTATTGTCCAGCATTCACACAGGCACATAAACACCGATATTACGTAACATCTCAATGTTCTTTTCTTTGTTGCTAATCCTAAGTTTCTGCTTAGAAGTTCCTAAAGGGGAGGATTTATTTTTCAACACCGGCCATTCTGAAGATTAAGAAATGGATGGCGGCAAATCGTCAGGCATTAAAACGATTAAATCCTAGTAAAACAGAGTTGCTGCGGTTAACGACCCCCAGTGGCGTCATTTCACACTTTTCTTGGGGGGGCGAGACATTTTGTTAAATTTTCTTTTAAAATTTTTATAATTTTTGGAAATAATTTTTTCGACTAAGTTTGAGTTTCGAAAAAAGTTGACGACTTTTTTTTGCTCGTCAGTTTTTTACGATTAATTACCAAAAAATAATTGACGACTTTCTTTTTGCTTCTCAGCCCTTAGGGCTGCTGACTTTTTTTTGCCCCCCCAAACGCAAATGACGTCCCTGTTTTTGTTTTCATTGCACATTAATACATTATAAATTAATATTTTCATTTCCTTGGGAGGGCCACGCCCCCCCCCCCCCCCAAATGACGCCTCTGACGACCCCTCGGAAGGCGCAACTGATCGGTCACCCTCCGCTTCTAATTGACGCCCTACAGATAGTCCAGTCAACAGAAATGCAGCTGATGGGGAGTACTGTTGGACGAAACGCTGTCGTCCAACAGACGTATGTATCAGCAACGTCTCTAGAAATTCCTCGAATGTGCTACTATACCAGCTCCGGCGGATCATGGATGTTCGGCGATATCTCTCTATCTCAGAAACAACGCTACTGGTTCGAGCGTTTATCCTTGGGAAGAACGATTACTGCAATAGTATACAGTGGCGGCTCTAGGATTTGGCAAGTGGAGGGGCCATTGGGGTGGCAACTTCTAATCATGGGGGCCAACCAAATGTTGTTTAATGTATGTAGCATTAAGTATAGGGTCCCAACTGGGGGGGGGACACTGGGGGGGCAGGCACTCAATAGGGGGCGCGGGCCCCCTGGTCCCTCCGGTGGAGCCGCCACTGATAGTATATGCTCCATGGCCTACCTGCATGCCAACTAGACAGACTCCAGATGATCACTGCCTCGGCGCGTTTGATCTTCAAAGCCAAATGGGGAGCACATGTCAGCCCTGTCAGCTACACTGCGCTACAGATCGTATAGCATACAAGATATATAAATAAATAATAAATAATTATGCACTTCTATTGCACCAGTTCTAATACCCAAGGGTATCAGTCGATGGTACTTTAAATCCATCCGCAAAAGACCAGGTCATTCCAGGGATCAGTCAGAGGGAAAGAGTAAGACGGACTATGGAGGAAAAGCTAATTGAAAGAGATGTGTTTTAAGCCTGGATCTGAAAATACTCAATGAATTGGAAGAGATATTGGCATAGCCTACGTTTCGTGTCTTGCATGATCCTGACTTTTCAGCCTATATTTAACTCAGCCGATGCACAGACTTCCGCTCACGGAACGGCGTCTTCAGCTTCGCTCTGGACACTGCGTCATGCTGGTCGTCCCTCTTTCAGGGACAGTGAAATTCGGCGAGAGGTCCGTCACGCGGACCAATCCCGCACTCTGGAGCCCATCACGCAGCTGTGTGACGAACGAGTCAAATATCGATCTATTCGCTAAGAAACTATAAACGTTCCTAATACTCCTATTCAACATCTCGTTCAAGTGCGAAGTGTAAAGCGCTCTTGACTTTGGCTTTGAGCGTTGATTAATTATTATTGCGCTGTGTAAATTGTCTAAATAACGTAACATAACACTTATGATCGGTCAGTGAGTGTTGTTGATTTAAGTAGACGATGTGGCCGAACCATTGCCTGTTGCGTTTTGCATAAGGTTAGCTTGCGCTGATAAAGGTCTCTTGATTGTTGAAAATACTATAGATGGGTTTGCATATGGTTTTATGGTGGGGGAGGGGGATGAGGCACCCTATGGGTTACTTGAAGTTGAAGGACTATATCTATTAGCCATCCAGCCAGCCGTTATCTTCTCTATATTGGAATTTAGACACGTCTAAGGCAGGGAGATATACGAGGTATAAAAAAACTGGTTCTCACCGTTCCAATGCCAATCAGCAGTCAGACGGCGCATCGTACGATAACATTACAGCCTACGCCTTTCTGTGTGTGTGTGTGTGTGTGTGTGTGTGTGTGTGTGTGTGTGTGTGTGTATGGCCTTTTTCCAGCACAGCAGCTGCAGAGTACTTCTTTAGCGGCAGTAAAGTGTTCACGCAAGAACAGATATGATTTGTTATGGTTAAAACTTTCGTTGTTTTCATTTGCGTGCATTCCGTTGCCTTCTTCAGCCTCTACTTCACACGTGTGCTCCTGCACTAAACTAGTAACTACTACCTCAGACCAGTGGCGTAGCGAGGGGGCAGAGAGGGCGAAGCGCCCCAGAAGGCACTTGCTCTATGGGCGGCACTTTCGATATTTCTTAGATTTGTTTGCTTGTCAGAGATTTCTTTGGAGGAGAGTTGATAACGTTTTTATGCTTGTCAGACTTTTTTCGGAGAATTGAGGGCGGCACTTTTTTTTCTCGCCACGGGCGGCACTTTGCCTCGATACGCCACTGCCTCAGACATTGGCATTATAAATCACACCACTTCTGTCAGGTTATCTGCCGATTACCGTCTGTATGCAGATGATAAACAGATGCATTGCTGCACTTGAAAAATCCTCGACAATAATTAATCGCTTATTTGCAAAGTATCCGGTACTTTATATGCCATAGAAGAGTCGATAAAATCATAGAACTTGAACGGCCTCTTCTGGAACATCATACAGTCCGCAAATGCGGTGGGGTCGACGGTCATGGGGGCCTATCTAAAAGATAGGCCTAGATTTTGTATTTACAGCCACATCCCACACATCCTCCGTCATTGGAGACCCGGCCGGGTATTTATCGTGCGGGGACCCAACACAGGTCAGCCCTAGTCCTGGACTCCTGGCTGCAATGCAGATCACACTGTCTCAGACAGATCCCCATTGCCTCCCAAACTTAATTTTAAAAGTTATAACAAAAAGGTATAGGTAAAGGTAGGTCCCATACTCGAGTCCGAGCGTTGTGTTCAGGCGCTTATCTCTTATCGAGGCAATCAGTGACATAGAAGGTATAAAGCCATTAGTCTGGGGTAGGTTGCCATTACTTGTCCCAGACCTAAGTTTTACCGCACAGCTTAACGCTGTTCATCAGTTTACCACCGCCCTCTAGCGAGTAAGGCTGAGTCGACCTTCGGGCTACCGTAGAAACACGCCATTCTGAATGTTGTAGACGCCAGCCACACAGCGGGCGTCGAATTCACTCAGCGGACATAGGGGTAAATTGGTGGGACGCTAAGTGTCCTGGGCTTTGCAAAGTTGGCATCCGGGTAGTCTGGTACGACGCTGGCTTTGCATTTCTCCCTGATCGATGGGCATTCCGTCTCAGCAGTCATTAACATAGTGTGGCTATGTTAGTGACATAGTGACAATATGCTGTGAGCTACACCCATGTAGCGCCAGCACAGCAAGCGGGTGGCGTTTCAATGTTACGAAGCAAAAGTGCTGACATTGGCATAAAAACTTACTTCGTTACATGTAAAAAGTACTGTGTACATCGCAACAGTACGAAGTACTCAGAATAATGTAGGCTACGTAAGTATTGTAACGCGTTACTTCTACCCTACTTCGTTGCCGCACAACAATGGCATTCACGCCCAAGTGCCTACGGTAGTAACGTGACTCAGGCTCAGAGACCCAGGTCATTACACTTGGACCCTTTAAAAACTATAGCTATAAGCAAGTAAGTAAAATCTCGTGAATTTATATAGCACTTTGGAGGTAGTATAGGCTACCGCAACATCTGCTTAGGGGCCGTCCATAAATGACGTCCTGCGATTTTGGCAGTTTTTTTACCTCTCCTCCCCTCGACCACGTCGTCACAAAGAGTCATACCCCATTAAATATGACGTCACAACGCGTTAACTCCTCGTCATCTTTCCAATATCAAAATTAAAGTTTCAAATCACTTATATCTTGAATGAAGCGGATATTGCAATGAATTCGTTTGAAAATATTCATTATAATTATTATATTAGGCTACGGACTAGTAAGTATAACGAACAATAATTATTAATTACTCGCGATTTTCATAACATTGCGGTATTAATAACAGTATTAGGCAGTGCTGAAAGTCTGTGAAAAAAGGTGCAGAAGTCTCTTGGCGCTGAGGTGTGTCGAGTGTCAGTGCCTCAGTGGTACCTTTCTACGCGAACCATCGTTAAATCTGAATAATATCTAAAGTTCTATAGCGCTTTTTAAATCTTAGTTTAATAGTTTTGCAACCAGTAGGCCTACACGGTGCTTTTACAATATTGGAACAAATATTGAAGAATTATGGTAAAAAAATTCATGGTCCAAAAAGGTGCCGGAGCTCAGCTCCGCCGCGCACCGGCTGACTTACAGCCCTGGTGTTAGGTATTATGTGACGTCACATTTTTAGAAACCCCCGCCCCGTCGTCACACATCGTCACAAATGCTTGAATCTCCTTTCCCCTCCCCTAACCCTAATTCCGTGACATCATTTATGGACATCCCCCTTATTCTTATGAGCTTAGTCCAGCGGTTCTCGAGTCTCAACCTGTGGATCGCGACCCCGGCGGGGGTCGAATGACAATTTTCCAGGGGTCGCCTGAGAACATCGGAAATATGGGCCTGTCTCTTTTTTGATGCGTAAAACTGGTTATTATACAAAATTTCCCATTAGGCGTAGTAACTAGTTTTTTTAAAAACTATAATTGTCATCCGAGGATAGACATTGGAGACAATTGAATCAGAATGATTTCGAACATTTTAATTGTCGTAGCATTATTATTTTTAACAGCTTATGAAAATATTGTTACGGTTGGGGGTCGCCACATCATGGGGAATTGAACTGAATTAGTTTCACTATTTCAGTTTAACAGGTTCTCTGTTAGTGTCACTATTACTGTATTAGTGTAACAATTAGTGTGAATATGAGTGCTAAACAATGAATTGAATGAATCTGTCAATGACTAACAAAGACAGTAAAGGGGAAGCCTGAAAATTAGGCCAGCGATAATCCACCTGTCATTAACCTAGCAACCTGAGATGCGGAAATCAGCCAAATCGCAGTCTTGTAGGATCGATTACAGTATAATAGCGAATATAGAGGTCAGTCAAAGTGTGAAATAAATCATTGGAAAAGTTAGCCATTGCATGAAATGACTGGTTATTTTAGTTATTGCATGAAACCACTGACCCTATGGGGCATTACACGCAATGACTGAAACTTTTAGTCATTTCGTGTAATGACTAATTGCACGTTTTGACTGTAACAAATATAATGTATTGTACAGTATATATAGGCCTACTGATTTTTTAGGTATACTCCCTTGCTATGCCCCTGACTATATTATATACAGTAGGCCTAAAGGGCTGTCCATTAATTACGTCAACAATTTAGGGGGCCCGGGGAGGGGGTTTGAAAAAGTTTGACAGTTGTTGACAGTGGAGGGGGGTCAAGAGAAGTTGACGTCAGCAATTTCACTTTTTACAAATAATCAAAAATAGGAAATTTCATGGAATACTACTTATTACAATGGAAAAAGCATGGCAAAGAAGGTCATCACCACCACATTTTGACACTCGATGAGCAAAAAAGGGGGAAAATGGTCATCACCGCAAAAAATAATAAATTTGTTATTGGGACCTGTCATTGAACTTGGGGTCAAAAGTTTTTGACGTAATTATAGGGGAGGGTAAGTGAAAGTTGACAGTTGTTGACAAGGGGGGAGGGGGTCAAAAATTGCCCAAAAATTGTTGACATATTTAATGGACAGCCCTAATACCTATCTAATGTCACTTAGGCTGTCATTCACAGGAAGTCGTGGTGTCGTCGGCGAAGTTATATAGCGCTAACATTCCTGTCAATTCAGTGCACTCCATGCAATCTTAATGTTGTCTGTGTAAACAGGTCTATTTAAAGACGCGTCCATCAAAGCACGATGGGCATCTGGTTCCACCTTTCCCAACCCATAGACTTTAATAATATATGTAGGGGTTGTAGGCTTGTAGCCTGTAGGCTATTAATAGATGTCAATGCCTGTAGACTATAATAATAAAATAATAAGTGAAATAATAATAAAATAATAAATGTCCCAACCAGACTTGGCCATGACCACCTATTCACTATTTCAAGAGGGTCTTCTTACCTGACGTCAGACACAAACTGGCTTCGTCGATCAAATAGCTATTTCTTCGATTAACAACTTGAATTTTAGTAAAAATCCAGAAAACCCTCAAGCGGTGTCTAAACGACTCGAAAGTCGGCTTCGGCGACAACCTTTACCCTCTGCCCAGACCCTTGGTTGCAGTGTGTGCTGGCCGCTAGGCTGAGGCGCTGTGCGGCGGTCTCAGTTCCCTTTTTTCAAACGGGGCTGAAGCGACGAAGGCGTCGGCTGATTATATGATCTATTCGCCAGAGGTCCTTACATCCGGCATCTCGTAGCCTCAGACGCGGTTAATGTTTTACCAGCAATTATTGATGCAGGATGTTAACGAGTATTGAATAATAGCTGCGTATTCGGATGTTACATTTACAACGGTAAAACATTTGTTTATTGCAAAAGTTTTGCTTCTAATCGCTTCATTCAACGTCACTATTTGAGTAACTGTTAGTCTGATATCTGTAAAAGGAAATACAGAGACCGAATGGTTACTGTTGGGAGCATCTGTGGGCATTTCAGTGGCGACTGTTCTTGTCGGACGTCCTCATTTCCCAAGTCTCTTCTACTTAAGTCTGATTACCTAGAAATTTAGAAGACACCATCTGTTTCTAGGGACTATCTATGCGGACTAAAAATCTGAAGTCAGTTTAGTATGTATCTGGCAAGTAAAGAAGGTTGTCGTCAGAATGGTGGGGGGAGAAGGGGCACGGCCACCCGAAACCCACGCCTGGCGCCACCACTTCTTCTGACAGTTGGACAATTCGAGTTTATGAAGTGATTTGGCAGTAATAATTGGCATGAAGTAGGCCTACAGGTTTGAAATTTGAATGGTAGGTTGAAGGCTTTCCTTATTTACTTCAGGTTATTTACAATTTTCATTTAAGACTTCTTAAAAATTCTTAATATGCAGCACAATTAAACCATCAAAATATCTTTCCTTGACATGTTTCCAAATGGAACTACACAAAATGCTTAAGCTTATCATGAAAATAAATCCAACATAGCACAAAAAAGGACATATTAATTACTCATGTCAAGTTTATCAACTGACACAGAATATACAGGTATTCGATAACATTACAAGTAACAATATGTCAATATTTTGACATTTCAAACGACTCCCAGTCTATAATTGATATAATAATATAGTTGATCTATAATTTAATGAAACTGTGTTCTGCTCTGTTACAATTGTAATATGACATGTGTAAGAGACACTACTATTGGATGAGAGTGGGAAGTGGAAAAGAAAGGAAATATTGCTCAGACAAATAGATGGAATCCTGGACAACTGAGACTTTAAAACAACAAAGAGAAATGTTTAGTTGGTTTATTTTTAGTCACATCTGTTGGGTGTCCGTTAGAAAGAATTTCAACTTCATTCCTGACAAAATCATCTGACAAGTGAACATAGGCGGTGCATTCCTATCTGTCCCATCAGCCCAGGCCAGGGTACTTTTAAAAGTACCACAGCCCGCCATAGGTCGTGCCAGGGTACTTTTTAAGAAGAAAGACCTTTAAATTGTTTGAATAAATTTTCAATTTGTAATCTTACACTACACAAAGCTTACAAATGAGCTGAGAGACTGAATGCTTTACATGAAATTTTGACTAATTTCTGAAGGGCTTGGTGGGCCAAATAAAAAGACTTTGAAGACTACATTCTGGCCCGCGGGCCACGGTTGGACACCCCTGATATAGAGCTATACTTTTTATGTATTCTCCACTCTTTATAGTGGTATGAGACTAATTTCATGTTTGTCATGGTCTATGAGTTCACATATGTGAGTACTGTATTTTCTCGCACTTTGCCCGCAGGCTATAGGATTATTTTAGCAAACAAAAATGCCAGGTGCAGGCAATGCGGAGGTGTGGGCAATCTGGATCAAATTCCACAGAAATTGTTGTCAACATACCGCAGCTCTTTCCACTGCAACTCCTCATACCCTTCCCACAGATTCCTTTTTCCCTAATCCTTTCCCAAATACACCTACCCATAGTGTGCTTAACAGGCAAACGCACTAAAGAAAGCATTGTCGTATCTCCTGATGTAGCAATTTCATGCACATTTGATTCTTTTTGGTGGAAGCAAGCCTAACAAAGCTTCGGGCAAAGGCAAGTGGTTGGTGACAGTTCACCTTTTATGAGCAGCTGACCAACCTGGAGCAACTGACCAAATTTGGGCAGCTGGCCACCGTCTACTCTGATGGCTTTACTGTATACAAAGAAAGTACAAGTGAGCTTGCTTCCACCAAGGAGAATCAACCATAGATGACAGTTTAAAGAATATAGCCAGGCATGTGGGCAATGGGAGGGTGCAGGTTTCTGATTCAAATTTACAGGATATATTTTTGCAAGCTATAGGCAGGTGTGGACTAATATTCAAAAATACGGTAAGTCCAATACTGGCTTTGCAGATGCTCCCGCAGATGCAACAGGTGAAATCTGTTGCTGAGACTAGTGTTTGAGCTATAGGGAGCTCTATCTTCCTGACACTTTCGTATTTCCTGAGCATAAAGCATCCGTTCTTGTTCCAAGTATTTTTGCGTATTAGTCTGCACCTGCCTATAGCTCACAAAATTATATATCATGTGCAGATTTGATTGGTCAGTAGTGTGGTGCTTAAACAGAGTAAAAAATTAATTTCGCAATTTTCAGTTGTCTTACCCCCTCAAAATATTCCTCTTTAGCTAAAATCATTCGAAAAAAAGTTTGAGCCTCTTATGGTATCTATTACTGGTAGCTCAATAACCTGATAGGTAACGATTATGGTCACTATAGCTAATTTATCTAAAAAAACAGAGACAAGGGTGTATATCAGCTATGCAGCACTTTAAGTCAAACAGTATTTTCAAATGGAAGCAAGAACATGTAAAATTGCAAAGTCTAAAATTGTAAAGACTACAGACTGCAACTGTTCAGTGTTTAAACAAGAAGTTAGCAAAGAAGTACAGTATATCTGTCTACAGTGTTGACCGACTACACTGCCCTGGGCCCCTGACAATGTCTGTTTCTTGCTGTCGGGATAAGCCTGCCTGTGCTGCGCAACCATCTGTAATAAAAACTGAAGCTGTGGCTCATCTTTGGTTATGAGGCCGCTCAGTTCTTGTATAAGCGCCACACCATGTTCTGCTTGGTCATTCACCACGCTCATTGCATGAACTGTCTTTGCCGCTTCCTGATAATCCTCCTGTGCCTCCCATAAGTCTGGGTCCTTATCGATAAATGCGTGTGGGAGGTTCATCACTTCAAATAATGTCTTGGTGAGAAAAAATCTTCAAAATTCTTTTCCATGAATGTTTGCAGGTCCACTGTTATGTGCCTTGTTTGCTCTTGCTGAACGCTGGTGTTTCTCATTGCTTGTACCGTACCATTTGTCTCTTGGTTGGTATACTCACATTGCTGTCAAAGAATGCCAAACTGACCAGCTCAGGAGACAAGTACCATAAGTGATTGGAAAACTTTTCGGCTGCCACTTTTGATATTACCAGATTAATTGTCGAGTAAGCAAGAAGCGATTTTAGCAACTGAAAGTCATCAGCTTCCTCCTCAGTTTCAGCATATGTATCGTGACTGCTACTGGCCTCATCAGTTTCGTAATCACTGCTACTGGTGCTGGATATCAATACTGCCCTTTCATTTTGCCTTCTTTGCAGGTCTTCCATTCGCTGGCGTCTGTCTCATGGCTGATCGTTTTTTCTTTGCTTCTAAGATTGCATCTACACCTGACATTGATCCTCTTCTTCCCTTTTCTCTTTGAAGTAGCAAGAACTGTCTGTCTTCATCTATTTGTATCATGCTAAGAGCATCGGCATGGGCAATGTCGAATAGATCATCTAATCTGGAAGTGAACTCAGCCTCTCTTGATTGCTGGCTCAAAGACTAACGGCCTATATTCTTCTTAAGCAAACGCCACTCTTCAAATGATCATTCTAGTTTAGTTTGACAGTTCTGTGCATCTCTTATAGGAATTCTTGCTTTGTGCCAAAATTTTGCAATTTCTTCGACAGTGGCTGCTGATGACTGTCTAATAGTTTAACGCATTTCTAGGTGATGATGTAGAAAGAAACCAAGTGTCATGCATACAGATGGCAGATTACTACCAGTCAGTTCAGTCACAGTAGATCCAAGAAGATAAACTATGTTTTGAGATCTAGTTGTTGCTGCCATTTCCTATTTCATTAACCAATTGCAACTACAGCAGTAATAACCAAGTGCATTAAAGAAATGTTTCTAAAACACTCTATTATACAGATAATCTGTGTACTGTGAACAAATCAGCATCCACATTCTAAGTGGCTATTTATACCAACATTGAACTGACGTCAGCACTGCTGAGTCAGCACTGCTGACTGCTGACAGTCAGCAGTCAGCACACAATATAAACAATTAAACAATAAACATGCCTGTGGAAAATGGAAATGCATTATGTCAGCAGTCTCAAGCAACATTAGTCCACTGGTGAGTGGTGACTGCTGATTCGTGATGAAGTTACATGATCAATCAATCTCACTATTAAAGTGCTAAATTTAAATAATACTGCAACCAAGGTTTTACATTTGCACTGTTTTGCAGCTTAAATCTCAGCTTAAATCTTTATATTAGAAGCTGTTTATCTCGGCAAAACTTTAGAGTAATTGAGCTACCTCAAAATATTCTCCAATAAGGCTGATATTTTGCCTGAAATTTTTTCTTACATATACAAACAAATTGGTGGGGTAAGAAGAAGATATTTACAAACTTCAAAAATAAGCACCACCCTGTTGGTCAGTGGCCAAATTTCCCTAAGAAGCTAGGTCGATGTTGGCTTGATTTCTTTTGCTGTTTTAAACCACCTGTAAAATGCTTCTTTGGACAACTGAGTGCATGGGCTACAGTCTTTAGTTGTGAATAGAAAACTACTTTGAATATCCAGTCCTAGCTGCACTTGCAATTAATTAAATGTAGTAAATTAGGGGTAAATCTAAGGAATTGTTTACGCTTACTTAGTCCTTCTTACATATAGGGGCCGCCATATAGTAAATATGCACCAGGGGGAGGGGGGTTTGAGATTTAGGTGATTTTGCGTACGGAAGCGTATGGGGAGGGCGGGGGTCACGACTGAATTTGTACGTACGCACATTCAAATTTATAAATAGACTGGTAAATAGGCTGGTATATTCACACAAACATTTGATTGAACAAAATTACTTTCTCACGGTCAAACAAAGGGTCCCAACTATTGTTCCCATGGTCATTTAAATATTAAAAACCTTTAATTTAATAGTAAAAAAATGCTTTTTGGCTATGGCTAAAAATTAATTTTCACAGTGGGGGGTGATTGGCTAATTTGTACGTACGCATACGTCGCATAGGGGGGTAACCAAAATGTACAGTGTGCAACAGGGGGGGTCGAAAATATGACTTTTTTGCATACGTACTATATGGATGGCCCCATATCCTGTTTTCCTTATGCACTTTTCCTTCATTATCTCTCTTCACTGACCAATATAAGTGGATTAGTGCTTGAGGCTACTGAGCCTTGACTGCTGTGAGATGTTGACTCCCATTTCATTTAGGAAATGTATAATGTAATGTAATGTAATTAGCTAATATTTATATTGTGCCTGTTCAATTAATGTTAACAAGTGCTTATTTATTTATTTTTTAGTAAGGCTTATTTATTGTGTATATCTCAGATAAATAGATTTTTTTGTATAGTGTTTTGTTTTCAGTATTCTACTGAATTTCAAGACACCAAGATATGTTAAGGCACTGCTGTTTTTGTCACTTGATCACAAATAAATACGGGTGATTATATTGTGTGTATATGTGTGTGTTTGTGTGTGTGTGTGTGTGTGTGTTGCTGGAAATAAGTTAAAATGTGTTGGTTCTAAATGTTTTTTTCTTTGAATTGTAATTGAGTTGTTGATCCTTTAAAATTCAATGCACTGGCAGTTTCTTCTCTTGTCCTTATTTTTCAGAAGTTTTAGCACATGACAGAACCTTTCTTGTATTTAAGATGAATAATTTTTTTTCTTTTTTGTTCTTGCATGTATTGTAAGAAGTGACAGAATAAGGTCTTCATTGTACTGTTTATTCGTGGATCTTCCAAATGTGTTTAGTACACTGTTTTTCTTTGTGTTTAAGCTGAAGGAAGAAATGTCATCATCTGTCTTGGGATGGATATTTCCAACAAAGAAAAAAAACAAGCAGGGAGTTCCTGATGAGGAAGAAAACCTTGCAATTTCTTTGCCAACAAATGTCAAACATGAATGGCATATAAGCTACGATCAGGCAACAGGACAGTTCGATGGCTTACCTCCTTCATGGACTGCATGGCTGGAAAAGTCTAATATCAGGTACCAGATGTTCTGCCTAGATTTCTGGCCTAGCATGGCATAGGCTAGAAATCTAGCTTCTACTTTGGTTTGCTTTTTTTAAAGACATATCTGTTTCGAAAATCATATTATTTTCTGCCTTAGATTGTATTTCGTTAAATCAATTTTTATTTGTAAACGATTACTGTTATTTTTATGTACAGTATAGCTGGACTCAGTACTGTGCCCTTGCTCCAACATTTGTCAGTAATATGGTGCAAAAGAGTCAGTTTAGTAGTAGTAGTAGTAGTAGTAGTAGTAGTAGTAGTAGTAGTAGTAGAAGTAGTAGTAGTAGTGTGGCGACCCCGGCGGCTCGCGGTCTCGTAGCGCGGCCGGCGGTCGGGCGGCCCCCAACGCCCGCTCGGTCTCCCGATCGCCATCAGCCGCCGACTCTGCCTGATCGGCGGCGTCAGTTTCCCTTTCCGGCTCTCCGACATCAGAGGAGGTGTCCGCGGCTGCCGGGCAGGCAGCACACTGAGGACGGCCGCTCCTCAACGTAGGGTTCTCGTTTTCCTCCTCTGACTCTCTATCCGTTCCGGCTCCGGCCTCGTCCGAGAGACCCTTTAACTCATGCCTCTTCTCGCTGGCCACCGCTTGGTCTCGGCGCCTTAAGCGATTCCTATAGGTATTTCGGGTCTCTGGCTTCGACTTGGCCCCACGTCTCTTCATTCTCGGCAATCTAGCCGTTTTCCGCTCTCTTATAGACAGGCGGCGTTGTCTCTTGGCTTCCTCACACGCTTTCACCAAACCCAAGGTTACCCGTGCCTGAATGGACGGCGTTCCACTCTTTTCCTGGCCGTCGATTCACTCAAACAATCTCCCCGCGCCTTTACGACAGGCGGGCGTCTGTCTCCTCCCTTGGCTCAGAATTGACCTCCTGGGCACTAACGTGACCTCAGGTAGGCGAGGTTCATCACAGCCAAGGCTCACCTTCGCGGACAGTGCGCTGAGACTCCGGCGTCACAGCGACTTTCAAAGACACGGACACAACTTGCCTTTATTGGTTTATTTTTATTTATTACTAAACCAAGCAACAATGACAACAATGGCTACAGTGGCAACACTGGTAACACGGACAAAGACGCGCTGACTAGACGCAGTCCGGCAGCCACAATAACTAGCGCACAGGAACTGCAATCGATAGTCTTTGATACGTCAGTATGAAACGATAAGCTTTAGCACTTTAAACGGGCTCCAAATACTCGCTTTCAATCGCTGTGCTTTCTTTACTCTATCGCTTCACAGTATAAGCGGCCACACCGCGAAAACCACATGTGATGTCAGTGACTGACAATTTTCAGAGTTTTGAAACTTTTTGACGGACACTTAGGCGGATTTTTAAACTGCAGTCTGTAATTTCGCGTAGTTGCCGTCAATGTGAAAAAGTAGGGACCTGTCTAATAGCGTTTTCCTTAGCGGTGATCAGGGGCTTATTCTACGGCTAAGCGGCGCGGCAATAGCCCCTGCCAGCTGGGCGCGCGTCTCAAGCGAACTTTATACCACAGCCGCCTGCGTCCGCCTATTGACGCGTGCTACATAAATTCCCATATTTCGGAGATTTTCGATTTTTAGAGCTAGCCCTTGAGGGCGCTCGCTCCCAAATGTCCCTATCTACGCTTTTTATCCGTCATGAAGCTTAACTTCGGACCCACCCCCCGGGCGTCGTCGGCGGCGGCGAAGGGCGCTTCGCCGCCGGCGACGCGCATCGCCGTCAGGACCTTGTTCCCCGGGCGCCGCTCTTTAGGCGGAATTTCAAGCTGTAGGGCCATGTCCGCCTAGATGCCGTCAGAGCAGGACCAGGAGGCAGTGTCGTCGTTATCGGTGGTAAGCGACTCTCGTCTACGGGCCCAGCCCTTCGCTAACCACACCCTGGTAGTCCGGGCGCCGGTGTTCAGGCGTACGCATCGACTACACAGCCGGCCGACCGCTGCGTTCTCTCTCCTTCTTTCCATCGCTCCAACCGCCTGTTCCCTTCGTCAGCAGCCAGCCAGCCGCCGTCTCCGCGCAGCCTCTGTCAAACAGGCGACGGTCTTTCAGCGGCCAAACTCTCTAGTTGCTAAAGACCGAAGGCTCGGGAACCATAAGTCGTTGCCGGTTTATACAACTTATCTCTCGGTCTTTGGGCGGCCGTGGCGATTCTAATAATTTTACCGAAGCCTTAGCGTCTTAGCCTAGCGCGTGCTCTGTCCGTTTTACATGAATTAAAACTTTATTATAACGCTAATTAATTAGATTAAATTATTAACTAACAAGTTTATACAGTTAAGCAATCAATAATAATAGTAATAATAATAATAATAATAATAATAATAATAATAATAATAATAATAATAATAATAATAATAATGCTATCTGTGGCACATGGTCGCCACACTCTCCCCCGCTCACTTGAGATGCAAAGCATCTCTGCAAACCATGGTGATACGACACGACGGTCGTTAATTTAACCTCCTCTACTTAAGATGGCCAAGAGTACCAGGGTCTTAACTCACTGGGACAACCCGTGCAGGGAAGGGACCTGAACTCCGCGGGAACAAGTCATCCGCTTCTGTTCCCCCTACCTACCACACTACCCAGGTAACTAGAGAAAGGACATTAGTGGTCTCTGCGATACTTAAGCCTCCCGACGTGCAGAAAGGGCGAGGAGTTTCACCACCGTCCCCGTTTCCGGTACCCAAAGGACATAAAAAATTTTTTAAAAAAATAAAAAAAAATAAAAAATTACAAGAAACAATCCTAATTAAGCGATTTCCTGTGTTCGCTTAATATGCTATTTAAATTAACATGACTTATCTTAACAACTGCAGTTAAGCGGTGTTCTTTTGCACGCTTAACTCTAGATTCAATAAAGAAAGCAATGACGACGATGCACAATTATGCAGTAAAATGCACAATATGCGAACAATCAATATATGCAAGCAGTGAAAACTAAACAGTTCAGCGATTTTCATTAGCTGGCTAAACCTAAGCCAAGCGCGTAGCGAATCACAAAATAGCCAATTAAGGCGACAAACTGTCACAACTAAGCAATATCAGTTCACCATAAAACATTTAAAGACTAAACAAACACGGGTAAACAAGTTAAACAGTAAGAGTCTGTCTCTCTTAGCAAACACAATAGAACGTTCCAACAAAGCGCAATGAAGCGTCCATTCGCTGACGTTCGACAAAGTTCGATCCATTGAATCGCGGGGCGTCTCGACCGTCTCTAGTTGCCATCTGAAGTCATTGTTCCACAAACGAACCCGTCCAACCAGCGAGGTGGACGAGATTTCCGGGTCCTGCGATCGGTTTCCGCTCTGACCTCAACCTCATCGTCCGCTGAGAATTCCGGCTCGGGGTCTTCCTTCGCAGACTCGGTTGCTCGAGGTTCATTGTCACCGCCCAAAGGCAGTTCGATATCCGACAACGTTTCCGTTTCGATGGTTTCAGGTAGCCACGACTTCGGAGCTTCCCCTCGGAACCGTTTCAATTTATCCACGTGCACGATCAAAGGTTTCGAAGTGCGACCTTTCTGGATTCGATAAAGTACCGGGCCCAAAACGGTCACAACCAAGAATGGTCCGGTAAAGAATTTGGCCCACTTTGCTTTTCGCCCCGTAAGCACTCTTGGGTGGTAATAGTAGACCCAATCACCCTCTTTGAATCTCGCGGGCCTCACTCTTAGGTCGTACGATTTCTTCCTTCTCTCGAATGTTTTCTGTAACTGGTCTCTCACCAACTGGTACGCATTATCCATTATCTCCCGACGGTTAGCAACGAATTCTTCCACATCGGTCTCTCGGTCCTCTGTCGGAGACACAAGTAGATCGATCGGTGCATGGTTCTCTCTACCAAGGAACAGAAAATTCGGTGTTCTCTTGGTCGATTCGTGTTCCGTAGAACGATAGGCAGCCATGACGTACGGTAAATGAACGTCCCAATCCTTCTGCCGTTCAGACACGACTTTGCCCAAGAGCATGTTCAGGGTACGATGGAACCTTTCGATAAGTCCATTCCGGAAGGATGGTACGGGGTCGTGCGTATCTTATCGATTTCCATTATTCGACACAGCTCTTTGAACAGAATTGATTCAAAACACGGACCTTGATCTGTCAAAATCTGTCGTGGCATTCCAAATCGTGAGAATACGTGCACCATAAGAGTCTGCGCCACCGTTGACGCTTCTTGATTTCTGATAGGGAGCGCCTCGGCCCATCTCGAAAAATAATCAATAGCGGTCAAAATGTACTTATTTCCTTTATTTGATACGGGATGTGGTCCCGTAATATCGATTCCAAATCGTTCCATTGGTTCGCCAACAAGCACTTTCTGCAACCTCCCTTGCTTTGGCGGTTTCTCTCTACGATATCGCGCACAACGGTCACAACACTGACAAAACCGTCTCATGTCTTCCTTCCAGCCTGGCCAATAGGCACGTCTTTGTAGCTGACCAAGGCTTTTTCGAATACCAAAGTGACCTCCCGAGAAACTTGCATGCGTCTGTTTCATAACTTCGTTCCGTAGGCTCTTCGGAACAACTAACTGCCTTCGCAGGACTCGGTTTTCCTTTCCATCAAGCCAATCCCGATAAAGGATTCCATTAATAATAGACATCTGGTTCCAATGGCTAAGTAGCGTTTTCAACTCACCGCTCCTCTGCAAGAAAACTTCCTCTGAAGGGTAGCTTTCTGCTTCTTTCCAACCAACAAGGGACGAGACATCTCGGTCTTCCAGCTGCTTAGATCGAATACTTTCCTTGCTCCATTCGTTCCAAGCAGATAAATCTGCCTCTTCCTTCACCGTGAAAACCGCTTTGATTCGATGGTCAGTTTCTTCAGGGTTCTCTATCCCCTCGTGCGGTATTCTTGACACCGCATCCGCGTTGCCATGCTTTGCTCCCGATCTATGAATAATTTCAAAATCGAATTCTTCGATCGTTTCAAGCCACCGAGCTTGCTGCCCAATTGGCTCCGGTGTCTTTCTCAACCACTGAAGAGCTGAGTGATCTGTACGAAGTAAAAACTTCTTGCCCCATAGATACTGCCGAAACTCCTTCAAAAAGTATACCACCGCTAGCAGTTCCCTTCTGGTTACATTGTAGTTCCTCTCTGCCGGGGAACACAATCGACTTGCGTAACAAATCACTTTCTCTTCACCACCCTGAATCTGTGATAAAACCGCTCCAATGGCGTACCCAGACGCATCTGTATCCAATACGTAATCTCCATCGTCGATAGGAAGTGCGAGTATCGGCGATGAAGTTAACCTGTTCTTCAATTCCTGAAATGCCTGTTCGCATTCTTCGGACCATTGAAACGCTACTCCTTTCCTAGTAAGACCATGCAATGGTTTTGCTATTAAAGCAAAATCAGAAACGAACTTCCGATAATAGGAACAAAGTCCAACGAACGACCTCACCTGTCTTACATTCTTAGGTGTCGCCCAGTTCTTCACGGATTTGACCTTGTCTGGATCCGTGGCGACTCCTTCCGAACTCACAACGTGTCCGAGGAACAAGACTTGCCTTTGCAGCAAGTGGCATTTAGAAGGCTTCAGCTTAAGATTATACTGGTTTAATCGGCTGAATACCTTTTCCAACCGTTCCATATGACTTTCCACGTCTTTCGAGAAGACAATAATATCGTCGAGGTATACCAAACAAATATCCAGATTTAGACCTGATAGCACGAGGTTCATTAACCGACAGAATGAAGCAGGACTATTGCACAGTCCGAACGGTAACACACGGAACTGGAAGCATCCTTTCCTTGTAACGAAAGCTGTCTTGTGCTTATCCTTCGGATGAAGCGCCATCTGGTGATAGCCAGCACGAAGATCGAATGTGCTAAACCATTTCGCTCCGCCAAGAGTATCCAAACATTCACTAATCAAAGGTAAAGGAAATGAATCCTTCCTCGTTTTCGCATTCACTTTCCGGTAATCTATGCAGAAGCGTAGGCTACCGTCTTTCTTTTTCACCATGACAACGTTTGATGACCATTCAGAGGACGACGGTTCCACAATATTCTGTTCCAACATGGAGTCCACCTGACGATCGATTTCAGCCAACATCGCTATTGGTTGCCTTCTAAGAGGTTGCCGCACTGGGTCCTCTTTCTGAGTGTCAATCTCGTGCTGAATCACCGACGTGTAACCCAAATCATTCTCTGATAAAGAAAAACTTGTTCGGTAGCGCAAGATGAGCTCCCGAAGTGACTCTCTTTGCTCACTCGTGACGCCTTCCACGTTCTCCCACAAGTTTGACAACTTGCTCTCGTCTCCATTTTCCACATGGATAGCATTCGTGACCACCGTACTCGAAAATTCATTTTCACTGGTTTCCGCTTCGCAGTCTTGTAAGACTTCAACCCTCTCCAACTGACACAAAGTTTTTGATGGAATTTCCACCGTTGTTGGTCCCACATTGATGACCCTTATTCTAGGTTCATCGTCTTCTCCATTTATTAACGTTCGACCGACTATTACATTTGCCAGGAGTTCGCTCGGAACAGTTGCCCATTCTGTTTGACATCGTCCCAAATGAGGGTAAACCATGATTGCCGAAATGTCTACTTCTCGGAGGGATGGTACGACAACTTCCCTTTCGATCATAACCTTGCGGCACATGCTCTCCTCGTCCACCTCATGGAGAGGTATTGATTCTGTTCCGACACAGATTCTTCCCGTAGCGAAGTTCCAACTCACTTTATTGTTCTCCAACCAAGCCAGACCCAAAATCAATTCGGTTACTTGTTCGGTCACCAGACAAGGAAGAGCGTACACGTTTCTTCCTATCTTTATTTTGAGGGTGGCCTCGCCCTCTACTTTGATTCTAGTTCCATTCGCTGCCAGCAGGCGTTGCTGAGCCGGTCTAAGTAATTTCTTGTTGACCATGTACTTCGGTACCAACGACATTTCACTCCCTGTGTCCAAAAGGCATGGGTGTTCCTTTCTTCGACCTTCCAACTTTCCGAACACATAAGCCATACGGCTCCCTTTTACTAGATGGTTCTGCGCATCTCTGGTTCCATCAGGTTGACCTGCTTCTTCGCCCACCTGATTTTGATGTTCATCCGAGGCTCGGGCCTGAGGACAAAACCGCTTATAATGGCCTTTCTGACCACAGCCAAAACATGTTCTGTCCGACAGTCTACTCTGCTCTCTTGGCCTGTCCACCAGCTCCCGTTTCTGGACAGTGTTTCTGTCGAGAGTCAACTGTTCCAACCTCTCTAAGATCGTTTTCATGCCCCTCTCGACATCGTCTAAACGTCGATTCTGTGGGTCTCTCGTATTCACCTGTTTCGTATTCTTCACTCTCCATGGTTTCCGCTCACCATCGGTACTGAACTTAGAAGCTTTACCGTATGCTTCGAACCGTACAGCGTGCTTGTACGCAATATCCAGACATGACGGCTCCCGCTCTCGTACTTTCTGGGCCAACTCCTGATCGGCTAAAGCGTCGATGAAAGCGTCGCAAGCCACTGTTTCTAACAGTTCATTCGTTGGTCCAGGGTACGCAAGCACCATTAGTTTCCGAATTTCCAACATGACAGAGTTCAAGGATTCTCCCTGAGCTTGTCGATACGTTCGCAACTTCATTCGATACAGACTCGTCTGATCTTGTGAGCCATATCGCGCACTTAAATGGTCCACCAATGTCTTCCACGTAACGTTCTGCAAATCTCCCATGTCCCACAAAAGCTGTGCTGCAGGACCTGTAAGAGCACACATGAGTTGGTCTGCCTTTTCCCTCTCATTCCAACCGTTACACCGAGAACACACTTCAAACTTTGCCAGAAAAGCGGCCACCGGTGTTTTACCATCGTACTTCTCCAGCTTGATTCGGATACCGCGGTCTCTTTGTTTACCATCCTGAGAACTCTGACAGCGTAGATCCACCGCTGTTTTATTATCTTTCTTGGATTCCACAGTTTGCTTGCCCCGATAATCAGACTCATCCGAAGTTGACTCGTAGTCACTCGGAGTTTCGGTCCCGTTTTCCGACGATTCAGGTGACTTTGGTCTCGAGCCAATTCGTTTTCCAGCTCCTTTTGATAGAGCTTTCCGAACTTCCTTGTTTTCCGAAGTTCCACGATTGAAGGAGCCGCCCCTCTCCTTGTGGCATTCAGAACTTTCTTGCTTTACTGAATTTCTAAATAAGAAATTCTTGTCTGACCTGCCCGCCGTCACCTCTCTCTCATGACGGTGCTTTCCATGTCCACGATTCACTTCGTCTTTGGATTTGAGCCTGTCTTGATCCCGAAGGCCAAGCCCTTCCAATTTGTTCTGCATTTCAATCACTGCCCGTCGGAGGGCCGACAAGTCACGCTTCTCGTTTCCTTCACGGGTGTTCACTTCTCTCTGAGTCCATTTGGTTCTTTCTCGCGACCTAGCCGCGTCGGCGCCGGCTCCTAGGCAAGCTCTGTCGTTTGAAATAGACCAACGGACTTTGGTTTCTCGCGGCATCAAGGCATTTCTGCCGTAATCTCTCCTGGGTTCCCACATCGACTGATCACCTTCTTCGTTCCTTTGAGAGTAATGTGGTCTATCCACCTCTCTGGACATTGCAGCCTCGGAGTCGGCTCCAAGGTATGCTCTGCCTATGTAGCATTGACCTTCTTTGCCACGCAACGGACGATGGCCTTCTGGAGCGTAACGATTTTCGGCCTCTTTTGACATTGCTGCTTCGGCGCCGGCTCCGAGGCAGGTTCTGTCAGCGGACAGCTTCCAATCTTGTTGCTCCCATCGTCGTTCGAATCCCAAACTATCACGGTCCTCACATCCCTGATCTGTCCACTGAGCCTGTGAACTAGGGTGACTCTGTATCCTGGACACTGGTCTGTCTGTCGTTCTGTTCACTGCCCTCTCAGTGTTGGTCACGAGGCAAGGTCTGCCTGCAATATTCCGAATTTCATTCTGACGTGGTGCACGGTACCCTCTCTGCACAACGTAACCTTCCGCTTCTTCTAACATCGCTGTCCCGGCGCCGGCTCCGAGACGAGTTCCGTTATCCGAGTGCGGTCGATTGACGTGTTGTTGATCCCACCGTTCTTCGGTTCTGCGGTTACTTTTGGCGACTCTGTTAGCTTCCGAAACTTGACACCTTCGATCGCTTCGTGAGTCTTCGTTTGGAGGATACACTGCTCTTTCGTACACAGTCGCCTCGGCGCCGGCTCCGAGACGAGTTCCGTACTCAGGACAGCGATCTCCAACGACGATATTCTGCTTCGGTATGGGGCGGTTGGTAGCTCTTTCGAACATCGCTGCCTCGGCGCCGGCTCCGAGGCAGTTTCTGTCCTCCAAAGTGTCCCAATCCGCCTGGTTCTGTTCACCTTGTCTTTCAGCCCCATAAGATCTGTAGTTAACCGCACGGTCTCGGTCATTAACTTGAACCGTTCCATCATCGCTTCCACGCCTCTCGAGGGCGGACCTGGTTTCCCTTCTTCCCCTTTCTTGGAGTGGGAGCTCGCCGTCCTCCCATGAGACTGGCCTGTAAGTCTCTCTCCGTCGACCTGGTGGAGCAATATCCACTTCGGAGTCCTCGTCTTCGATATCTTCCGTTGGCACCTTTGATCGATACATTCGATCTTCGCAGCTTACGACTGTTTGACACAGTCCTCTGACCGTTCCTGGTACCATAGCAGGCTTGTTCCTGCTTTGATCAAGCGGCGGCGGGCGGTCAGCCTCGTAATCTGTCCCTGACTCTGACTCTGTCACAAACACTTGGTCCCTTCGCTGACCGTGGTTAGCTCTCCCAGTGCCGGCGCTACTGAGAAATGCAAGACCCTGCGGCTGGCGATACTCAAGTTCTCTTATCTGTGACTGGCTGCCTGTTTGCAGAGTTTCAGAAACCGCCCGCCAAACGTTACTCTCCGGTCTCACGGGTCCCCTCGGGAGGCGGTCCAACTTGCGCGTCGACTCACGTACTGGCGCAGACACTTGATCTCCCCGCTGCCTATAACCAGCGTTCTCGGTGCCGGCGCAACCGATAATAGCCTTAGTCACTGGCTCACGATCGGTCTCAAGTTCACTCATCTGCAATTGCCTCTGTGGCGGAGGATGCACGCGCTCTTCACGGACCGCCCACCAGTCTCTATCAGTCCTTGGTTCCTCCAACTGGCTCCGGTTAATAGGTTGGCGATCCACTACACGCTGACTGTAGCTGTCTGGCTTCCGGGTGAACGTTTCGTCGATCTCACATGTCGCCAATGCCGCTTCGGTGCCGGCGCAACCTAGGCTAGCAAATTCCCCAGATCTGTGCAGATCTTCTATTACGTTCCCTTCCGCTCTAGCTGACCTTCCCGCTCGCCTCGGGATGTTTTCAGCGTTTTGACCACGGACCGCCAACCAATCATTGCGGGATGCCTGTCGTCCCGAATCTGAACGTATTTCCTCGGTGTCTCTCAAATTCTGACGGGGTGGAATTCTGTTCCAGTCCTCAATATCCATTGCATTTGGCTGGAAGCCAGAATCCACCCCACTTCTGGTACCATTTTGTGGCGACCCCGGCGGCTCGCGGTCTCGTAGCGCGGCCGGCGGTCGGGCGGCCCCCAACGCCCGCTCGGTCTCCCGATCGCCATCAGCCGCCGACTCTGCCTGATCGGCGGCGTCAGTTTCCCTTTCCGGCTCTCCGACATCAGAGGAGGTGTCCGCGGCTGCCGGGCAGGCAGCACACTGAGGACGGCCGCTCCTCAACGTAGGGTTCTCGTTTTCCTCCTCTGACTCTCTATCCGTTCCGGCTCCGGCCTCGTCCGAGAGACCCTTTAACTCATGCCTCTTCTCGCTGGCCACCGCTTGGTCTCGGCGCCTTAAGCGATTCCTATAGGTATTTCGGGTCTCTGGCTTCGACTTGGCCCCACGTCTCTTCATTCTCGGCAATCTAGCCGTTTTCCGCTCTCTTATAGACAGGCGGCGTTGTCTCTTGGCTTCCTCACACGCTTTCACCAAACCCAAGGTTACCCGTGCCTGAATGGACGGCGTTCCACTCTTTTCCTGGCCGTCGATTCACTCAAACAATCTCCCCGCGCCTTTACGACAGGCGGGCGTCTGTCTCCTCCCTTGGCTCAGAATTGACCTCCTGGGCACTAACGTGACCTCAGGTAGGCGAGGTTCATCACAGCCAAGGCTCACCTTCGCGGACAGTGCGCTGAGACTCCGGCGTCACAGCGACTTTCAAAGACACGGACACAACTTGCCTTTATTGGTTTATTTTTATTTATTACTAAACCAAGCAACAATGACAACAATGGCTACAGTGGCAACACTGGTAACACGGACAAAGACGCGCTGACTAGACGCAGTCCGGCAGCCACAATAACTAGCGCACAGGAACTGCAATCGATAGTCTTTGATACGTCAGTATGAAACGATAAGCTTTAGCACTTTAAACGGGCTCCAAATACTCGCTTTCAATCGCTGTGCTTTCTTTACTCTATCGCTTCACAGTATAAGCGGCCACACCGCGAAAACCACATGTGATGTCAGTGACTGACAATTTTCAGAGTTTTGAAACTTTTTGACGGACACTTAGGCGGATTTTTAAACTGCAGTCTGTAATTTCGCGTAGTTGCCGTCAATGTGAAAAAGTAGGGACCTGTCTAATAGCGTTTTCCTTAGCGGTGATCAGGGGCTTATTCTACGGCTAAGCGGCGCGGCAATAGCCCCTGCCAGCTGGGCGCGCGTCTCAAGCGAACTTTATACCACAGCCGCCTGCGTCCGCCTATTGACGCGTGCTACATAAATTCCCATATTTCGGAGATTTTCGATTTTTAGAGCTAGCCCTTGAGGGCGCTCGCTCCCAAATGTCCCTATCTACGCTTTTTATCCGTCATGAAGCTTAACTTCGGACCCACCCCCCGGGCGTCGTCGGCGGCGGCGAAGGGCGCTTCGCCGCCGGCGACGCGCATCGCCGTCAGGACCTTGTTCCCCGGGCGCCGCTCTTTAGGCGGAATTTCAAGCTGTAGGGCCATGTCCGCCTAGATGCCGTCAGAGCAGGACCTAGGAGGCAGTGTCGTCGTTATCGGTGGTAAGCGACCTCGTCTACGGGCCCAGCCCTTCGCTAACCACCCCTGGTAGTCCGGGCGCCGGTGTTCAGGCGTACGCATCGACTACACAGCCGGCCGACCGCTGCGTTCTCTCTCCTTCTTTCCATCGCTCCAACCGCCTGTTCCCTTCGTCAGCAGCCAGCCAGCCGCCGTCTCCGCGCAGCCTCTGTCAAACAGGCGACGGTCTTTCAGCGGCCAAACTCTCTAGTTGCTAAAGACCGAAGGCTCGGGAACCATAAGTCGTTGCCGGTTTATACAACTTATCTCTCGGTCTTTGGGCGGCCGTGGCGATTCTAATAATTTTACCGAAGCCTTAGCGTCTTAGCCTAGCGCGTGCTCTGTCCGTTTTACATGAATTAAAACTTTATTATAACGCTAATTAATTAGATTAAATTATTAACTAACAAGTTTATACAGTTAAGCAATCAATAATAATAGTAATAATAATAATAATAATAATAATAATAATAATAATAATAATAATAATAATAATAATAATAATATAATGCTATCTGTGGCACATGGTCGCATACAGTAGTAGTAGTAGTAGTAGTAATAATAATAATAATAATAATAATAATAATAATAATAATAATAATAATAATAATAATAATAATAATAATATTGTTCAATCAGTTCTGTGAAAGGTTTTTCTGGATATTGACAATTTGAGCAATTACGGCTAGTCTCATATATTCATTTCATTTCTAAGCTACTTAGTCACTTTAAGGTACTAGTTGCTCACAGATTGGAGGAGCACATATTCACCAAGTGTTGCTCTCTTTCACTTCAGTCTGCCTACAGTAAACTCCATTTGACTAAAACAATTCTTCATGAAAACCTATTTAAAGCTATGGATGAGTTAATTAATTAACACCATGGACCAGACTCATATTTTGATCTCCAGTTGTCTAGACCAGGGGTCTCCAAAGTATGGCCTGCGGGCCAGATACGACCTGCCAAGGCCTTTAATCCGGCCCGGGGCAAGAAATGAGGAACATGACTAAATCTATAATAGGTATCTCTTTTTCCCCGTCTGTGTCATAGAGGAGACATAGACTTCAAATATAATTTGCTTCAATTTCTTCAATTTTCAGCTGTCTTTTGCAATATATATATATATATATATATATATATATATATATATATATATATATATATATATATATATATATATATATATATTGCAAAGACTATGATATTTAAGACTAAGATATACATATACAAGCTATCTCATGGACTCAGCCATCGCCAATTTCGTGATTTCCTTACAGAAATTGAATCTGTGTTTCCAGACCTACCTTACCATACATACTTCAGTGAGATGACTTAGCTGTGGGAAAGTCCTGATTCGATTTTTTTATCTTCGAAGTGAGATTGAAATATTCTTGAATGACAGGAACCGTCCATTGGTGTTGCTTACAAAAAGTGAATGACCTTGGAAATTAGCATTTTCAGCAGATCTATTCATGATTCTTAATGGTTTTAATATTCGAACACAAGGTGAAGTGGTACTCCAAGGTCAAAGCAGTCCATCAGAAATTGGCACTTTTTGAGAATCAGCTATCAAGAAGCTGTTTCAGTCACTTTTCACATTGTGGCAAATGTAGCCAAGTAGCTGTGACTCCCTTTCCATGCTTGCTTGCTTGCTCAAGATATCATTTCAAGTTTGTGAAAACAGTTCCAGGAACGTTTCTCTAAACTGGATGCATGTTCGTCGAAAATAATACTCTTGAAAATCCTGCTGACTCTGCCATTGGAGACTTGCCTTCTTATATGGAAAGGGAAATTATTGAGCTGCAATCCAGTGATATCTTGGAGGACAAATTTAAGGAAGGATATTTGATAGAATTCTATCATTGCCTTCCATGTGATCAGTTTATTCATTAAGAAGTTTGCTTGTGAATTTATTTCTGCTTTTGGAACTGTACATATTTGTGTGAAAAGACATTTGCTAAGATGAAGTATGTTAAATCCTGCTACAGATCAGCATTACCTGATGAATGTTTAAAATTCGTACTTATAGGAGCTATACACTTTGAACCGCAGTTAGACGTAATTTTGTCAGAAATGCACCTATTTCATTTCACAGCAGTTTAGAAAACATTTCAATTGCAACTGATATTCTGCAGTCTGGATTATAGCCTACACTGAATCATAATTCAGCAATAGATAGTCTTTTTTCAGTTATTCATTTGCTTTGTAGTGTATTAGTGTATTTTACTCAATTTAATTTCTTGTGCATGTGGCCCGCAGAACTGTCAGAAGTCAGCAATGTGGCCCTTGGCTGAAAAACTTTGGAGACCCATGGTCTAGACCCTGCATTTCCCTTTTCACTGAAATTTCCAAATCAAATTTCAACTTATTGATGAGGATTCAGAATCCATTATCTACAGTAAGAGCCATCAGCAGAACAGCCAAATATGAGCACATAGCACCTTTTCTCAAAACTTTTCCAATCTACCAATAAAACAAAGGATCAAATTCAGGACTTGTCTACTCTAATTATCCATCTTACTTCCATTCTTTATCATTGCAAATATGACAAAGAGGAGTCAGGAGATGTATTACAAATTCAACAATTTGGCACAACTGTTAATCATAAGAAACAACGAACTTTTTATGTAGTGTTTATATGTCTAACTTTTTATGTAATGTTTATATAAATAGGTCTCTTCTATTATAACCTCTGTGCTACTTAAAGACAATTGCTGAATATAATAATCTTTGGATTGATTCTACTTTTATTTGTCTTTATTCACTCTATGACTTTTATTCCAATGAGAATCCTAAAGTGCTTGTGAATAAGCAATAAGCATATCCATTGCTCCAAGCATTGAGTACCCGGTAAGTAAAGTCCTTCCTGAGCTCTCAAGGCTCCTAGAGCAGCACTGATCTCTGTTTCAAGGTCATCCGCCAAGCGACTGGTGCATACTACATGATATGCAGGGCCAATGTTCTCATGCAATGTGCTCATTTACTCTGCAGATTAATCTACTACTCAGTTGCCACTACCATCTGACGAGCGAGGGACGAGTTGACTTTAGAGCACGGCTACTCAAATTGTTTGTGTGGCAGTTCGGATATTTTTACAGAGATATGACTGAGGTCCAGTCCGACCAAATGCAGAGCCGTAGCTAGGGGAGGCGGGGGGAGGGGGTGCAGCTCTGGGTGCTGACTGGTGGGGGGTGCATTTTTTATGTGAACAAAATAAATAAAAATAGCTGTGAGGAGAGATAAGGCTTATGTGATGACTAAAGAAAAAACAAGGCCATCAGCCCGAAAATGGACAAGTAAGGTTTGTGACGTCTAAAAGTCTAGGAAAATGCGACGACTAAAAAAGGTCATCACCAAAATTTAGGGGTGCAAAATATAAATCTTGCCTCGGGTGCCGAAAGCCCTAGCTACAGCTCTGACCAAAAGGTTCAGGTTAATTTTTGTTGACAATCAGAAAAAGTCGTGTCATATCCCCAGTGCTTTGAACTTAAATAAAACACTACAGTAAAGAATAATTAATTAGTTTTACCGCTTCAACTCTGCAGTTATAAGTAAAATGAATATTTTTCATGGCATTTTGTTTAAAAAAATTAGTCAGTCCAATGTACACCAAAAATTAGTCAGTGCAATGTACGAAATTTGTTAGTAATAATTAAACACAGCTTTTTTGGATCTCGCTGTCTGTTCAGGAAGCCTCTGCGGTTCGCCATTGAGTAGCCCTGTATTAGGGGCTCCAACTGGGCTTGAACCTCGTTCCTTCAGCATGCCTCTCCAGCAACTTCTACCATCTTCCCTCCCCCAAAGCTTTGGGTGGCACTACAAATTTGGTTGACTTACTTACTTAACATATGTTTATGGTAAGTAATGATACTATTTCAGCTGTTTTACGGTTGGCAAAGCACTTTTTCATTTAAAGGTTAAATATTTCTATTAGATTTTCTTAATTCTTTATGTTTTACTGATTTTTACCAGTGCTAATGAACAAAAGGAAAATCCTACAGCTGTGCTTCAAGCTTTGAAAGCGTATGATCGCTCCGTGAGGAAGAAGAATTACAAATACATTGGAGCCAACTCAACTGAGGATCTGAGTTCAGTTGGACAAGATGCAGATTCATCCGAGATCACAGCAGAACCAGGCGTGTCGCCAGCTCCTGAGTCACTGGAGCATCTAGAAGCCGCTGCAAAGAAGGTCTCGATAAATAATTCAGTCTGCTGCTGGCTTTATAGAGTAATTCACTGTCACTTAGGAAGAATTTTAATTGCTTCATTTAGCATCTGCATGCGTTTATTTATGCATCATCTAGTAAACAGTAAACCTGTTTGATCTATAAATCTGATGAGCTTAATTCTAACCAAAGAACATCCATAGTGCCATTTTAGTTCTGCACTTGGCATCACTTGATAGTCCCTCTGAAGTAGAATCGTAATCCCCCTGTTTCAGATTGAATGGGTCAGTCCATTCAATTCATGGTCCCTGTTATGGCAGATAGGTAAGATACAGATAGAACAGACAGATTTTGAAACTTGATCGAAAGGTTACGAGAGACAGCAGAGTGGACCAATGCCAGAAGTGAGTTCCACAGCCCAAGATACCCAAGATTTAGGATTTAAACTACTCTTCAACAAGTTCTATGATGTTTTTATGTCTATGATGGCTAAATGACAGTAAACAGAACAGATGCAATATTTTAATTTAGTATTTTTCATATTATTCTCATTCATATAAAATTTCTTTATTCAAAAGAATGAGGATGCAACTTCGGATTTTAAGCAGAAGATGGATAAATTACAGTTAAATGATAAACAGAAAGATGGCGCAAACACTGACACAGCAAAACCCACTATGAGGAAAACCTCCATAAAACGTAAAAATATGACAGACGAAGAAATAATGCGAAAACTGAGTGAGTACTTTGTGCATTAGACAGAGGCAGAGGATTTCTTTTTGAATGGCTTAAATTCTTCATTGAATATTGAATAAATGTCTGTCATTGTGATTGATTAACAGTCGATATATTGGTGTTGACTTGATATACAGGGCTGTAGTAATGATATTTTATCTCATTTTAGTCTGTTTGCTGTCTGGTGACATGTGCATTATGCAATAACCAGAAATTGAGTTTCAAAGTCTTATTTTATTCATTCTGTGGTGTTCTTCAAGTGCCTACTTGTAAAATAAAGTATGCAAAAGATAAAGTATGAAAAACTGATCATTTGCAAGTAATAAGAATAATTATTATGCACTTTTATAGCACTAGTTCTAAGCACCAGTTCTAATACTCTAAGGATATCAATCGATGGTACTACAAATCCATCTGTAAGAGACCAGGTCATTCCAGAGATCAGTCAGCGGCGAGACAGTCAACAGAGGAAATGCCAATAGGTAGAGATATGTTTTAAGCCTAGATTCTTCTTCATCATCTTGAATATTGGTTTAGGATCTCTGACACTGCTTTACATTGATGGAAATTGCACCTTCAAATTAACTAAGATTAAATGGTGTTCTAGGAAGTAGAAACTCGGTTTTTGAAGGGTTTCATGAAAGCTTTTACTGAACATCTAAGACTGAATTTCTGCAGACAATCAGATAAATTTTGTAGTGTTACTAAAGATTTGCCTAGTATTAGAAGGAAAACTCTTAACAAGGCAATTCTTGGCTACTTCTATTGAAGACAACAAAAGAACTTACACATAAATTCCAACTTCATCACACAGCCATTCAAGATCGAAATGGTGTTAAATCAACTTTGCCACAAGATGGCAGTAAAAGGTTGTCTGAATATTGTGAAGAACTACTCATAGACCATGAAGAAATGTGCAGTTTTAAAGTGGAAGTGAAGGAACCACCACCCACACACACTAAGTGAAATGCTGCATGCAATGCAGAGAATGTCCTTGAGCAAGGCAGCAGTACCAGATAACATTTCTATAGAACTACTTAGATACTGTATGCAGGAGACTTGGCCTTGCAAGAATTACATCAAATTCGCATAGAGATATGCGAATCTGGAATCTGGCCAGAAGACTGGACAAAATCAATGTTCATACCTCTACCAAAGAAAGATGGCTGTCTAATATGTAGCAACATCGTGCTAGTATCACATGCAAGTAAAATCCTACTACGAGTCATCCTAGAGAGAATTCAGTTGAAACTAGAAGTAGAGATCGCAGAAGAACAAGTCAGATTCAGGCCAAGACGTGGCACCAGAGATTAGTTTGTCAATCTATGTATTATGCTGGAAAAGTCACGTGAATACAACCAACCACTCTACTTGGTGCTTTATCGATTTCACTAAGGCATTTGACATGGTAAAGCATGAAGACCTGTGGATAACCATGCTAAACACAGACCTTCCATCTCACGTTGTGCAGATTCTTTGAGACCTGTATAAAAAACAAATGGTGGCAGTCAAAGCAGCAGGACTTATTTCCAGATGGTTTAGGATAAAGAAAGAAGTAAGGCAAGGATGAGTGATATCACCATGTCTACTTAAAATCCTGGCTGAGATAATCCTGTGTAGAGCATTAGACGGATATGAAAAAGGTTTCAGTATCGGAGGAAGATTAATCAATAATCTTTGATGAGCAAATGACATCATACTAGTTGCAACATCTGTAAGAGATTTGCAACAATAATTAATCAACCATCTAGAATTAGAAGGCTCTAGATACAATATGCTGATAAATGCATCCGAGACAAAGATCATGTCATCCAACGGAGAGAAACATACAATTAGAGGAAATGGTCAGATCTTGGAGCAAGTCAAGTCATTCCCATATATGGGTGGCCATCATTACCGAGCGTGCAGATTGTTCGACTGAAATAAAGGCAAGACTGGTTAAAGCATCCAAAACATATACCGAACTGAAAAACTCTTTGAAAACAAAGGAATCAGTAAGAACACCTACTGGAAACTAGTTCTATTCTATTCTATTCTACATGACGATTTATATAGCGCAGTAGCATAGCGAGGGCCAAAGTCAAGAGCGCTTTACATGGAACAATCGTACGATGCTCAAGTTGAAAAGGTGCGTTTTAAGTTTAGTGGTGAATGAATCGAAGGAAGTGTCTGCAGTCACTGAGTCGGGCAGCAAATTCCATAAGAGGGGGTTGCCTCGTGTGACGGACCTCTCTCCGAACTTCGCGGTCTTTGACGGAGGAGGGCATAAAGTAGAGACCGCGTACTGGATCTCAGCTGGAGTTGTCGGTCGGCGATCGTCCGTCTACGCACCAAGGTTGATAGACACTCTGGGTAGGTAGGGTCGTGGAGGGCCCGGAAGGTCAGGCAGCACCGTTTGAAGACGATTCACTTCGGGATTCGAAGCCAATGGAGCTTGTCCCTTAGTAGTGGTGTCATGTGGTCGTGCCACCTGACTCCGAAGATCAGCCAGGCAAATGCGTTAACGACTGACTGCAGACGAGCCAGCTGGTAGTCGGGGAGACCCAGGAGGATGCTATTACAGTAGTCCGTTCGAGCGTACGAGGAGTATCACAGCCACTGTCGGTATATAGTGGCGGATCTCCCTGATCTTTCGCAGCTGATTAAAGCATGCCCGAGTTACGTTGGTCAAGTGGCCCACGAACGATAATGTGTCGTCCAGGACACCGAGGAGTCGCACCTCAGTAGAGACAGCAATCTCGATATCGCCAAACGAGAACGGTCTGCGGCATATCTGGTCCTTTCTCCTGGGGGTGCTGACCCAGAGAAGCTCGGTCTTTCCGGGATTCAGTGCCAGACGGTTGGCAGCTGTTCACTGCTTGATCTCACGAACGCAGTCGAGAAGGCGGGTCCGCAGGCGTTCGGTGTCAGAGGGTGGGCAGGAGGAGTAAACCTGCCCGTCATCAGCGTATGCATGTGAGGCGAGGCCAAACGAGTCTGCGATTCGACCGACATCCGCCACGTAGAGGACGAAGAGTAGCGGACCCAAGGCGGATCCCTGAGGCACCCCGCAGCGAACAGGTTGCGGGACGGACTGAAAGCCCGCCCAGCTGACTGACTGCGATCTCTCCGTGAGGTAATCGCGGAGCCACGACAGAGCACGGCCGTTGATCCCGTAGGAAAGCTCGAGTCGGCGTATCAGGATGTCATGGTCGACCGTGTCGAATGCGGCAGACAGGTCGAGAAGGCAGAGGAGCGCCAGTTCCCCATCAGCGATGGCCCTCTCGATATGCAGACTGATGCTTCGGCATGAGTCCATTCTGGGCCAGGTACGTGATGAGTTGCTTGTTCAATATCCTTCTCTACTGACTACCATTTTTACGCCGATGATACTCAGTTATTCATTGCATTTGATGATAAGACCAGGTACAGTTAAAGCACTAGTATGGCCAATAGCCATGTACAGTTGTGAGAGTTGGATATTGAAGAAGACAGAGGATAAGAAGATACTAGCCTTTGAAAACAAATGTGCCTGGAAAACTATGCAGAATCCTTGGACTGTTAGGATGATCATTGAAGCAGTATGGTCTAAACTTGGATAAAAACCAGTGCTATTACAGTAAGTGAAAACACGCAAACTCGCAAACTACGCTAACTTTGGCCATGTACTTCGTCAAGAGAAACTGAGCATCGAACAAACTATCATAACAGGATTAACATCAGGAAAGAGAAATAGAGGGAGACTGGCAATAACCTTGATCAACAACATTGGCAAAAGGACTAAACTCGAGGGTTCACGTCTGATCAGCACAGCCAAAGACAGGAAATTGTGGGGGTCAATTATATAATTCCTTGCTGTGGCCAACCTTCATCGTTGAAGATGATCTACATACAGATACAGATACTAATGTGGTCTTATCATCAAATGCAATGAATAACTGAGTATCATCAGCGTAAAAATGGTAGTCAGTAGAGAAGGGTGAAAAGGGGCATCAAAGGGTGTTGTATATAAAGTGAAAAAAAGAGGGCATAAAACAGATCACTGGGGAATGCCAAACTATATCTTAATTAAATTTGACCAAACACCATTACAGTAGACAGTATTTGAACCATTCCAAAGCAATACTCAAATACCAAACCATTACTCAAATCTATGGAGAAGGATTGCCTGATCAATTGTATTAAAAACTGTAGACAGGTCTAGTAAAATAAGTGCAATTACTTTGCCATTATCCATGGCAGACAAGTTATAATCATAAAAAGCCAGAGGAGCAGTTTCAGTTGAATGAGTGTTTAGGTGATAAAAGATTGTGCCATGAAAGATGTACATTTATTCAGCTAAGCACAATGTAATTCAATAAGTTTAGATATGAAATTTTAATTTGAGAAGGGCCTATAGGTAGAAAATCATTTGAGTCAAGTGTTAGTTTTTTCAGTGATTGTGGATTCAGTGGCATAGCGTGGGTTGGCAGCGCCTGGGGCGATGAAGCAGGAACTACACCCTTGTGAGTTGTGGACTTGTGACCAAGTACAAAAGAGAAATAGTGCACCATCCATTGGCTGAAAAAGTCTGACCAGGAAAAAGGAGAAAAGACCCTCATCCTGATATATTTGCTGTTTCTGTTTTTTTACCCCTCAAGATGCCACCCTTGGCACGTGCCGCACAGTGTGGACCGTCGCTCCGCGCCCCCCATTCATAAGCCACTTGGTTGCACTAGCACTAGCATAGGCTGATGATAAAGTACCTGATGACAGAGATAGGTAAACCAAATGGGTAAATACTGGCCAAGTACATCAAAGCACTACTTAAGGATATGAGTCAGAATAACTTCCAGCAGACACTGTTTATTCAGTAAAGAAGTGCTTCCAAGCCTATGTGTGTCGCAGCTGCAGTTGAAGTGTGCGTGACAAAATGTCAGAAAATAGTAAAATAAAAATTGCATTGCATTAGAGTTAATTGTAAATTAAAATAGGATAACCCTTAAATGAAATAAAACCTGAAATCACACAGGAATATTAATTTCTATACAAAATCACCTCACTTCATCGACTTGGCAACGACACTCCACTAGGATTTTAATAAATAACTGTTAATAGTATATTAGCCAGTGTAAATTTACAGTGCATTTTATATCTGGTGTGCTGATTACTGTTTGATTTCTGGCTAGTGTGCCTTGGCTAGAAAAAGATTGGGAAGCACTGCAGTAAAGAGAAAGTACTGTAATTTGGCTTATTTCAGACACAAAGTTTTTGGGTAGAATGGTGTGAATTTTGGTGGAGTTTTTGGCAGTGAGATGGATGAAATTTGAGCCTTATGACAGATATTTTGTCTGAAAAAAATATGCAGACATTTTTCTGCTAGCTAAATGGTAAATTTTACTGGGGTAGAGCACTTTTCCGTCACAGTGCAAAGGTTTATTTAAGGAATTTCATGGAATTTTTGGAGTATTTAAATTCTCATTTATAAGATATGAGAAAAACTGGGCTTTGACATTATTAACCAGTTTATGAACCTAGTAACATTGCTTTCCAAACTGATTAAGGCCTAATGGCAATTTAGAATGTTCCCATGCTCATTCCAACCTTCTCCTATGCTACCGTGTATCAGAAATATTTTGGTTGAACCAGGGTTGTGAAGGCCAATCCGTAACAATTTTGGTTTTCTTGGGGATGAGATTGTTCAAAATACTATCTAAACATTTTTAAAAAGATAAAGTAAATAAGATTTTTAAAAAGATGAAGCAAGTAAGAGGTATTTGACGGATTCAAGATCATGCGACTACCGGTAAATCTTCTCTGATCCTTCTTGCCAATGCTCTGATTACCATTTGTCTTGATTATTGTTGATGGAGTACTGATAATTGATATGCAAAATCCTGTTTCTCTTTGGATGCCTCAGAAAAATTCCATATTTTGATCTTTGGAAATATTGGACTTGCATTGTGTCCTGGGTTTTTATTATGAAATGACTTCATACATTGAAAGTAGTTTACCTACTTAAGACAATATATTTGAATTTGCAAGACACCCGAAAGCCAAAATAGCAGATCTTATTCATAGTCATTCAGTTTAATTAAATTACCACAGTTTGATATTTCTTTATGCTTCTTTATTAATGTAAGCAATTCTCCTTCTTGAGTGGTTAATAAATGACAGTTGAGACAGTGTCTAACATAGAATAAATTCCTGATGTCTTTTCTGCTTCATTACAGAAACACTTGTTTCAAATGAAGATCCAAAGAAAAAGTACAAAATGAAGCAGAAAGTTGGAGCTGGGTAAGAAAGAGTTTGTTATTAATGATGTTTATTATGCAAGAAATTATGCTTGTTTGCCATATTGTAGTTTTGCGGCTTTAATTTATTATGCAGGAAGATTTAATTAATTATCACGATTTAACCCGTTACTGAATGACAGTGTATTTTGTGAAATACTGTACAGCAAAAGGCTTTAAATATAGCTGTCATTAATGAAATAATGAGTCTTGATATTTAATATAAGCTGGACTCTGATGTTTTTGGATATCTCAAAGCCATATTTTTTATTCATTATGATCTTATGTTTCATTTTCTTATTTTACATTTCTCTTGCATCTAAGTGCATCAGGAACCGTTTGCCAGGCGAGTGAATTTTCTACCAGTCGATCAGTTGCAATCAAGAAGATGGACTTGCACAAGCAGCCAAAGAAGGAACTTATCATCACGGAGATTGAAGTGATGAGAGAACATAAGCACGAGAACATCGTCAATTACATTGAGAGTTTCCTTGTTCATGGTGAGCTGTGGGTGGTTATGGAGTTCCTGAGCGGTGGTGCACTCACAGATGTCGTCACTGAAACAATCCTTAGTGAAGGTCAAATTGCTGCAATCACACAAAAAGTTCTATCCGCGCTCAAGTTTCTGCACAGTCATGAAATTATTCACAGGTGAAACTTGTTAATTTGTCACTTGTTAATGATTCCTAAGGACCTGTCTTCACCAGTGTTCCCTCTAAGCTGTACATGTGTGCATGTGCAAACAACTCGCTGAAAGTGTGCACGTACGTTGTAACAGAGCACGCAAAAGTTACTGCTGCTGCAGAAATGAAATAATTTCACACTTGGCCTGCCTGCAGTAGACCTGCTGACATGATAAAATGATGTCATACTCTGCTGCAACTACCATCAGATGTTGCAAGTGCTTAAGCAGGGTGCACTGATTAAGTGGAGGGGTTGTGCTGAGTCACTTACAGCTTGAAACTGTTATGAGTACTGTTTAAACAACTTTTTTATTAAGGTTACATTTAAAAGACTTGGTAGATGAATGTGAATCAGTTGTTTTAGACCTCTGAAGTAAGTTGGTTATCAAGACATTTTGCACTTCAAGCAATTATTTAAAATTATGATTTATTAAGAAACTTTGAAGAAGAGAAATATAATGATACTAATGATCTTCTTTCAAAGTACTGTTCAAATGTTCAATCAAAAATGGTATACTTCAATTCTCTCTACCTTATTGTTCACAAAAAAAACTAATAGCATGCCTTCAAGTGACACAAAATGCTTTGATTAGGGCTGTCACTCGAACGCCAAAAGCTCACCACATCACTCCCGGTCTTGAAAACACTTCACTGGCTTAAAGTTCCAGAATGGATACATTTCAAGATTCTATGCCTGACCTACAATGCCATCCAATTCTCAAAGCCTACATACCTTCATAGCCATTTTACAATTCAAACACAGCGGTCAACTCGTTCATCTGCCAGCCTGACATTCATTTGACCAACAACCATGTCACTAAAATTCTCAGATCGGTCAATCTCATACACTGCACCTTGTCTCTGGAATGGTCTTTGGTCAGAGATCTGAAAGATCAATAATTCAGTCAATAAATCAGTTATCATTGGCCATCACTTCACAAACTTTCCCAAAACAAACTAAAACTATTCTTTTCAAGAAATCTTATGGTGAAATCCTTACTACAGTCCTACATTCTATCCACTGCATATCTTTTCATCCTCCATAAAAATACTTTGCTGTGACTGCCTACCTGGATCTACATCCTTGACCACCATGGACTACGGATTATAGACTATGCATTTCACCCAGATTGAGCGTGGCCAGACAAAATATCCGCGGACAAATGTCACGGACAAAATGTCATCGGGACAAAATGTCAGCGGACAAAATGTCATCGGGACAAAATGTCAGCGGACAAAATGTCACGGTTTAGGGTTAGGGTAAGAGTTAGGGTTACATTTTGTCCGTTGACATTTGTCCATGACATTTTGTCCGTGGACATTTTGTTCGCAGACATTTTGTCCTAGCACCAGATTGAGCGCTCATGAATAAACTTGTGCACTGCTTTACTTATGGATTTTACCCAGATTGAGCTCTTGTGAATAAGCTCCTGCACTGTGCCAAGCTTCAGGCAGCTCTATAGAAATGTTTTTTGCTTACTGCGATAAAAAGCTAAAAAGTCAGCAAAACCACATGACACTGGAAGTTTTAGATGTGTTATCCTAATTAGCTTTCTTTAACAATGCGGTGAGGGGATGTCTTTTGTGCTTACAACCTTTGGAAAATTTGAGGGGACATTGGTCTTCACATTAAGGTAACCCAGCGACTTAATCGTCTCATTCTATGTTTGCATCATGGAATTAGTCTCGAGACTTTTGGCTATATTTTGCCTCAAATTCTGGCATTTTTCTACTGGATTCTTGCTCTTTCCAGTTCGAACCACCAATCAAAATCTAGCTGACTTTCTATAGTTTGATGGCATACTGCTCTTTAAGTAGGTTTTGAATAAAATTTAATTTTTAATAAATTTTTCAGTGGCTCATTATAAAAATTCCCTAAAATAAAACAGATAAAAAAATTGAGTTTGCGACACTGCTTCCCCATTGACTGATGCCCAATGCAATGTTATTGATAGAGTTAATGAAGTTTAATAAATTGATGAGATGGGTTGAAATAATCAGAATAACCTGTTCTATGTGTTACTGTGTTGTTTTCTGTTTCTTTAAAAGGGATATAAAAAGTGATAACGTTCTTCTTGGAATGGATGGACAAGTGAAGCTAACGGACTTTGGCTTTTGTGCTCAGATATCTGAAGACCGAGACAAGAGAACAACTATGGTTGGGACTCCATACTGGATGGCTCCAGAGGTCGTTGCTAGGTGCCTATTATGCTGTCATTTTGGATATCTGGATTTTATTACTGTTGTCAACAGTAGGAGAATCTTCATATTCTAGCACCGTAGTAGATTTACTTGCTTCACTAAAAAGCATATTTATTAGGGCTGTCAAATTAACGCATTAACTAACAAATTAACTAAAGCATTAGCGTGTTAAAAAATTAATTGCGATTTTAAAAAATTAACGCAAATTTGTTTTGATCAATATTGCACCATTGGTTTCCCTGCTGAATGAACACTGTTGCAAAATTATTATTGATAAAACAGTTAACACATTTACATTATTGCTCAACAATTGAATACGGTACTTAAAAATATGTTATTGTCTGAGCATAACTTAATTTTGTAGAAAAAGTTATGGCTTCAAGGTTGATATTTGGAGTCTTGGTATAATGGTGATTGAAATGATCGAAGGTGAACCACCATATTTGAAGGAAACACCTCTTCGTGCACTCTATCTAATTGCATCCAATGGTAAACCAGACTTGAAAAATAAGAGCAAGCTGTCACCTGACCTGGTTACATTTCTTGACCGCAGTCTTGAGGTGGATGTGGCAAAGCGAGCAACTGCAACAGAACTGTTGCAGCATCCTTTCCTTGCGCGTGCTGTTGATTCATCCAATCTATGTGTCAATATTATTGCCGCTAAACATTCGTTGAAGTGAGATTAGAATGTGTATTTTCAAGCATTGTTCATTGCACATTTTAAATAATGTAGTTAGGATACTTTTCAGAAATTATTTTTATGAATTGTATTGAATTTCTATCAGGTTAATTATTTATCCATTATAAACAGTAACAATATGTTTATGGATCATGATTCAATAATAATTATTGCATGTGCTGCATTGTGTCAGCCAATCCATGATATGTTAATACCATTGCTTATATATCTAGCCGGTTTTTAAGATCTAAACACAAATTTAAAAATTCAACGGCTGTTTAATTATTAGGACCAATAGAAATTAATGAAGTCACGGAAGATGTGAAATCCTTGATTTTTGTCACTTGTCATGAATGTTTACGAATAAATAATGAATTGCTGGTAAAATCAGTTTTTAACATTCTAAATCTTCCTCGGTTCCTGACAGGGATAGTTTTACATTCCCCATCCCCCCCAATTTGAGATCGACACCCCCTAAAATTTCTTAATCTAACAATGGTATGTACCCTAAATAGCCCCCGAACACTGCCCCGCCCCCAATTTGAGAAGTACAATCCCCACAACTTTATTTCTCTGATGACCTTTTTTGTTTTTTGCTTGTCAGAATTTTTTTAGATTTGATAAGGTTTTGGGTTTTTTGCTTGTCAGACTTTTTGTGGATTAATTTTTTTTGGTACTTATTCGGCAGGGACCCCAACATTTTACCGACGCTCCCTAAATTCACAATCCTAGAAATGACTCTGGTTCCTGATATTGGAAATGCTTGTGGATTCGAATCCTCTGCAGATCCAAACTTGGAGGATGCGAATTCTCAGCAGTCCAAAAATGTCTAGATCTGCACATCTCTGCCTCCTGCCCTTATGAGGTGTGAATCCATGATTATTTCTAGGATTATCAATTTGGGGGCTGTCCATTAATTCTGTCAATTTTGGGGCAATTTTTGACCCCACCTCCCCTTGTCAACAACTGTCAACTTTCAGTGCCTCCCCTATAATTGTCAAAAACTTTTGATACCCCTCCCCCACGGGTCCCCTAAAAAGTTTTGAAGGTTATTATTTTGGCAGCGGTGAGACCTTTTCTCCTTTCTTTTTGTTCATCAAGCGTCATAATGTGATGGTGGTGATGACCTTTTTTGCTTGTCAGGCTTCCGTTGTAATAAATAGTATTCCATGAAATTTCCAATTTTTATATCATTTGAAAAAAAGAAATTGCTGACAACTTCTCTTGACCCCTCCTCTGTCAACAACTGTCAAACTTTTTCAAACCCCTCCTAATTTGTTGACGTAATTAATAGACAGCCCCTTGGGGGTGTTGGTATATTCTGGTGTCCCCTGCCGAAAAAGTCTTATAAGTAAAAAAGGTCAATGCCCAGCCCAGTGATTACTGATTAATGTCGATAAACCTTGCCGAAAAAGTCTGATAAGCGAAAAAGTCATCCCCGGCGTCGTGGAACCGCCCCTGCGAGCGATAACATCTTTTAGCTGCATCCAGTGATGGGCAACTAACTAAAAATATTAGTTTAACTACAACTAAATTTAAACTAGAAGTAGTTAAACTTTTAGTTGCAAACTAAGTTTCTAAAATAGTCAACTAAACTAAAAAACGTAGTTAAACTTTTTGCAACTATTTTACAACTATTTCCCATGCAGGTATCAGGTATGTGTTCATGACAATAATTATAGAGTTATAGAGGATGCTTGCAACATGGACATGTCAGTTAAAGAGCCATCGAAATCATTAATCATTGTCTACTCCATTTAATATTTAAGTCTTAGTCTAGACAAGTGGTTCACAACCCGTGGAGGTCCAGTGGTCCGCGGCGGTCTGAAAAACGTAAATAAAAATTAGAGAAATATATTTTCCATGTGAAAAATCTGAAAAGTGCGACGAGCAAAACAAGGTCATCGACACAAAAGGTTATCAGCACAATTTGTGCATTTTCAACGTGAAAAAGTCTGACAAGCAAAAAGGAACAAAAGGTCATTACCGCATTTTAGAAGCAGATGAATGCTCAATTTAAGGTGGTCCGCAAGAAATTTGTGAGCTTCAAAAGTGGTCCGCGAGGTAAAGAAGGTTTAGAACCACTGGTCTACTGTAGACTACACTACAGGAACACAAGTTTGTCAGGTTTGTTTGGGAAAAAATGACTCAGAAAGGAATGGATAAAAGAGGTAGGCCTACTGTTATTGAGAATTCGGGACACCAACTAGAAAGTTTCAGTTACACTATTTAGTTATTTACTAAATATTTCCAGTTAGACTAACATTTTAACTAAATTAGGCCTATTTATATTTAATTAGACTATGAAGATAACTAGTAAATTTAGTTAAACTTTTAGTCATTAACTAATTAGTTAACTAGTTGCCCATCACTGGCTGCATCATAATTACGTCTTGCTCTCAGTTTCAGATTGGGGGAGGGTGTGGGGGAGTGTTGGTCTCGGTTTGGGGGTGTTAGAGGAGTGTAAAATATCCCTGTGTGAATCTATGGCTGTTTGGCCGACAACCTTTATGTGGCGACCCCGCCTCGCGGTCTCGTCGCGACTCGAGCGGCCGGTGGTCGGGCGGCCGCCAACGCAGTGGCGTAGCTACATTGGCGCAAACCTTAAAAAACTGGGCGGTCCGACCGGTGCAATTGCACCGGTCGGACCGCCCAGGCAACTTGTGCAAATCGTGTAAATGCGATGAGATTTTTATTGGGGTGGGGTGGGAGGTGAACCTGGTATTGTAGGTTCTACAATAAGACTACAAGACTGCAACTGGTTCGTTACAACTTTTCGCGCCAAACTGGCTTCTCCAGTCAGGCAGGCTCAAGATGTACTGCGTTGAATCTCGTCGTTATCGCATAGCATCTGGCATGACCCAATGGAATGCGCTGATAAAGAAGGCTGCCAGCCCTGGTTTCAGTGTTTCAGTTGTGGAGGGATGGTTTTCGGACGTGTCACTGCTGATCGTTCGAATAGGGCAAAAATGCCACAAAATATCCATTCTTCTGAAATTCGTAGGCCTATTAAAAATGCCCAAATTAAGCAATAGAAAATTCCACCTGTAGGCAAAATTCTGAATGTTAAGCACTTTTGATATACAAGAGATAGTGGCCTAATTTTTGAAAAACTTGATTACTAGGTGCTCTTCACTTACCTATCAAAAGTGCTAGCCATTCACACGTAGGCCTATGCCAAAACAATTATCTGAGTTTTAAAATGTCCAGTTTAAGCAATAGAGAATATCGCAGGCAAAATTCTGAATGCCAAGCACTTTTGATATACAAGAGATAGTGCCCTAATTTTTGAAAAAAACTTGATTACTAGGTCCTCTTCACTTGCCCTAAAAGAGCGGCAGAAGATAGAAAATTGGAGGGAAATTACTGTCAACCCGCTGATGACACGTGGAGAAGACAGAATATTGTTTTCACCGCCGTAGTTAGTAATTGGCTGTAAATTCACATAACTATTTCATGTATGAGTAATTCCAATATTTAAAACCAAAAAGTTCTAAATTAGGCCTAAATGCAACGAGATCCGGATATTTCATATTGACTTTTGAAAAGCAGCACAAACGAAAAGGCAGCGTTGACTTTGAATCCATTGAGCACGATGATTTCTTTGAATGTCTTTAGTTCATATCAGGGACTGTTTTAAGAAAAATGTATCACTGTACTAAACTCAGAAAATGTGTGGACATCCGCGCAAAAAACAAGCAAATAAGGTCATCCGGAAAATTTATCACTGCACAAAAGCACAGAAAATTGCATGTTACCACTGCACATTTTGTGCATCGCTGTACGTTAAAACAGGCCCTGCAGGGAGTGATAAGAAACTTGTGGATGTTTTGATATTAAGAATCTTCGACGGATGACCGCCATTGTCAATAATCATAATTTCTCAAAATCTATTATCAACAACATCAGATAATTCTTAAAACAACGAAAACACAGGAGTTGCAACTGATTTTCTACATATCAATCGCTGTTTTTTCCAAAATAAAATACAATTATCCTCTTTGACAGATTTCTGTTCATATTGCGAAACTTTCGGAGTACTCCTATCAATTTCTTTTACAATCAACGGCTACCTAACCTATATCAAAGCAATGGCGCAATTGCAACATAACATGACCTACAATAGATAGCAGCACACGCAAACGCAAGCTAATATACTTTAGCCATGTAGCTTTCCAGTACTAGAAGTTTATAAATTGATGACTACATGAAGAATCTGTCACCTATTCTTAAGTTAGATTTTAAACTAGCCAATTTTTTCTGCTTTTTTCCTTTGAGACTCGTCGTCTAAATGCTATCGCTGCAATTTCAAAACTTGAGCAGACGTTCGCTTCTTGGCAATTTCTTGCTGTTTTTCGTTGATCCGACTCGCCTCCGCATCGTTTGTCGTGGGTCCGCTTTTTGAGGAAGGTATTTGGCGCACTTTCGTGCTGCAGTACTTGTCCACCTGGGTAGAACCAGATGGACGAAGCCAGCTGTGACGAAGCGCTTCAAGTGGATTTAGACGCAATTTGGGGTCAAACTCTAGGCATCGTTTCAAAAAATCAACAAAAAGTGGATCTTTGCAGCCTTTCAATGCAACCGAAAGATCTTTTGATTTAGGAGGTCCTCGAAATCTTCCCTGGGCCGAGTATCCACCTGAAAGTTCTGTGCGACCATCAGCTAATGAAATAAGGGAACAGTATCTGGGGACTCCTCTGGACGAGAAGAATGCCTTGCTTCTTTTGCTCTCTTCGAGCAATCGTCGAGGGGGCATGCCTTGAACTTCCATTATGCAAGCTAACTGATCGTTTTCTTCTTCACCAGGAAAAAGAGGAATACCAGTGAGAAGTTCGGGGAGAATACATCCAAGGCTCCACATGTCAATAGCCATGCTGTATCTACAAGCATAAACCATCAGTGCTCTAATTGAAGTCAATTGAAAGGTCTGTGAGCTGCTGGGTCTTTCGTGCCATAGGCTATATCAGCTTTCAGTGATTGGGTCGATTTGGGGAAGCTATTGACGAATCAAAAAAGTTGTCTTTCCCGAGCCTCACGGGATCATAGGGCAGCGCTGACCTCCGTTGCTATGACCCTCAGCCAGGCGTGCAATACCACGGATACGGAGCTAGTGCATCGCGTAGCGTAGGTCTACCTGTTTGACTTATCGCAGCTTTTTACCACTGCTCCTCGTTTTACCACCACCATCTATGATCTAGCGAGTAAGGCTTAGTCGACCTTAGGGCTCCCGAGGGTCGATCGTCCAACGTTGTTACCACTCTGCTAACTTCTCGCCACTAACGAATCAAACGACAAAATTTCCCACGCAGCCATTTTGCTGATCAGCTCTTCCTAAAAAATTCGCCCGAAATTTTTTTAGTTAAAGAGTTTATGTCTGAGAAATGCGCACAGGCACAAAATAGACACAGAGCAGTAGGCCTATTAGACTGCAAGAAATATAAAGCATTGAATTGGTTCAGTTTTCATGTGTTAAATAAGCAGACGCTATCACCCTTTTAAATATATTATTCATGAACGCCTCGGTTTCATGCTTATATCAGGAGGCTTACAATAAATATCAATAATAGAATTTAACCAATTAATGCATAGCGTCCTATTTTGGGGACGGTTGATTGAATTTAATGTTTTCTCTCTCATCGTCTTTTACATTTCTCAAATTTGGTGGTTAATTTGATGCTTTTCTTTGATCACCCCTCTACAGCTATTGACCAGTTCTATTCCCAGGATTTATATTTAATGTCTTTGTCGGTAACGCTGTTCTCATTGGACAAGGACCTATTAAATGTAATAATGGCCGGAGCTTAATGATCATCATCTACTTCATCATTAAGAGAGCGACGTCGTTTAATAATTGTTAGGTTTGGACGTTTCTCTCTCTAGAGTCTAGACTATAGTCGTAGCTATAAGAATAGCCGATACAACTTTCTAACTAAACCATGGATATGAGATGAAACAGTTGTTTTGAACGGAGTGGGGGGACTGGCGGCGGTTCTCTTTCGGATGTATTATTGTTTAAAAGTTGCTTTACGCGTTTATGTATTTCTTGGTCATTGTAGGCCTATAATGCTTCACAAAATTCCTTCCATCTAACTGAGGTTCCTTTCCAGAAGACATTGCTTATTTTGGCAGAGAAATAACAATTTGACATATTTCAGATAGAGTGTTGGGTGGATCATTGCTGAGAACTTTTAAGGCAGACTTCTTAGAAGTACAATTTTGTCTTCTGTGTATAAAGATGGCAACCGTTGTTGTATCAGAAAGCCTTCAATGTTTAAGCGATTTCTGTAGAGATGTTTGCAGTGTCACAACACAACTGGCTCAAATTTTCAAATACGTTACTACAGTTGGACTCCTTCTAGTGTATATTAGTTAGTTCGCGTAGCCAGCCAGCGGAGAGTCGTTGCGTTTGTTTTGCGATTTATTCAAATCTTAGAAGATTCTTTTCGAATATCGTTCGCAAGATGGCCTAATGCATTTTAAAAATATTGCATGCTATGATTAGGGTCGCGGCACGTTACAAAACCGCTGAAATAGGCCGCTGTTCCAAAATGTTTGGAAAACCCTGTTCTAGTGTATGTTAGATTCTATGAAATCAAGTGCCGTTTCACAGAACAATTGTATAAGAAGGTCTATTGACGCTTTAACTTGTTTTATTTGTCTCCTAAGCTTCAGAAACAGATAGCATAACACACATAGAAATTATCTTGCATATAAATGAATCTATGAAGTAATATGACAAGTAAAGTGAAAATGTAGAGTTTATTTTTTGACAGGGGTACTTACGGAGCTCCTAGGATCACTTCCGGTGCTCGGTAGAAGCGTGATTGGATGTAGGTGTAGACCCGCTGATGCTCGTAACACGATGACCCAAAATCAATTACCTTTATACCAGTTCTTCCAGGATGTTTCAGTAAAATATTCTCTGGTTTAAGATCGCAATGTATCAGTTGGTTTTTATAAAGCAGGTTTAGACACTGCAGAATTGCATAGGCAAACTTTCTCACCAGTGGCAGGCTGAAGCCCTGGAACTTGTTCTTCTTGATCAACTCATACAGGTTGATGCTGAGTAATTCAAAAGTGAAACAGGTGTGATTTCTAAACTCGAAGTATTCCATCATGTGAACAATATTACACTTATTGTCTTTATCCTGTTTGCGCAGATGATCTAATATTCGAATTTCTTCTTGTGACTGCCGACTGAAGCGCTTCTCGTTCCGAATGATCTTCAGCGCAACGTACTTCTGAAGCAGTCAAACAAAAGCGAAAATGAATGTCAGCTAAAGTACGGCTCCTTAAAGAGATATAGGGCCTATTGCGGGGAGATATCCCTTAAAGAGCCTATTACATTGTCCCCGGATGGATCTTAGGATAAAATGTAGCTACGCCTATTGCAGAAATGGCGGACGACAGGAATTTTGCAATTAGGGCGTTGAAGTGCGTTCTAAAAGTCGCATTTTCGGCGGGAAAGGAGTCGCAAGCGCAGAAAGCTTTGGTGGCGCTGCTTTGGAAATTTATTATGTGGCGAATACATTTTAGTGTCGCATAACCATTCAAGTTGACGCAATACCTACAGCGTATAAGTAAATCTGCCGATGACCTGGGAGCTGATTGGTATAACGGCAAAGATGTCCGGCTAAATTATCCGCTTGAATATGCACAAACATTCTCCCAGATATATTCGCGTATGATTTTTGTCTCAAACAAATATTATCCGGATATATTTCTAAGTGGAGTACCCGTCGTCTAATTCAAACTAAGCATTCACGAGGATATTGTCTGGGTAACTATTTTGAGACATATCCCCGTAAGTTCCATCTCCCCTAATGAAGCCGTAGCTTTAGCATGAGATGAAAGACAGTGGTCCACAGGGACTGTTTGTTTTAAGAAAAATTTATCACTGCACTAAACTCAGAAAATTTGTGAGCATCCGCGCAAGAAACAAACAAAAAACGTTGTCCGGAAAATTTGTCACTGCATAAAGCACAGAAAATTGCATTTTACCACTGCAGTGACTGCACATTTTCATTTTATCACTGCACATTTTGTGTATCACTGCACGTTAAAACAGGCTCTGGTGGTCCACAGTGTTCCTTTAAAGATCTGTTTGAAATGCAGATAACATCCTTGCCTGTTCCTTGTGATCGTAAACTTTTATCACGTGACCAAAGCTGCCCTTGCCCAGTAACTTCAACACCTCATATCGATAGGAGATGTGGTCGTGCTCCACGCAGTTGTAGGAACCTTGTCCGTCGTCATATCCGTAGTTCTTTGAGCTATCTGCGCCTCCCTGGATCTTGGCGGAGGATTCGCCGACGAAGTAGATCTTAGGGTAGTCGAATATCTCATGGCATTCGAACTTCGACAGATGCTTCATGTGCAATTGCATTGCAGTATTAGGTGTTATTGGAGTTGGTCGGATGCTGGAGTCGCCTGCATTTCGGAGAATGAACGGATCAGGGACGGAAGGCTTAGTTCTGATGATAGGCTGATTGGCTGAGAAGTTTCGATTTGGTTCATTCGATGATCTGTTTTGGTTTCTTTCTTGACTGCCGTTGGCTGCTCGGTGTCTGCCATTTGAATTCTCTGCTTCTGGCGCCGGTGCCTGCGTCTTGGCGACAGAACAGATCGTCTGTATTGGAAAGAGGCGTCTTTTTAATTCGCCTTTCAGCTTCGATAAGACAATTGGAGGCAGATGAGGCGCCGGTTGGAAACTTCAACGATCACAACAATAGCCTGATTTTCGTGATTTTCCATTTATTACTATATGAGTTGCGTTTCTTATAGACTATAGATGGCTGATTTATGTCTACTTGCGAGATATTATTACTTGAAAAATAAATCAAAGCGAGAGCTGGACTATGCAAAAATAGAGCAGAAGAACATATGCATTTAAATTTTAAACAATATGCTGCTGGAGGGACATGTTAAAATATCATAAAAATAGGGACAGTAACGACCAATGCGCAAAAGTTTTGGTGGCATTATTATCTAAAATTCGAATGACCATGAAATAAGCGTCGTTATAGTCATCATTTGTTTCTTAAATTTCCTATTATCGCTCGCTTATTGACGTTATAAACATTGATTCATTACCTACTGCAGGCTTTCTTTTCTTTCTTAAAATTATTTGAATTTAGTTGAGATATGCCTATTTCTTTTGTGGAATTTCTTCTGGGGAGTTATTACTATTATCGAGAGTTATTATATTATAATAATGACAGGGGCGTAATTATTATATGGGAGTCATTGCCATATTTGTACCAGAACCCAACGCTCGAACTCGAGTACGGGACCTACAGTACCTAACTACTATTTTAATGATAATTGACTATTAGCAACTGTATTTGGCATCCACTTTTATTCAGTGCAATAAATGCGACTGCTTATTATAAGCTATTAATCAATAACTCGGCAATTGATAACACTACATTCCAATTTTCAAGCCAAAACAACAAATTAGGCTTTAGCTGATAGGATATGCAGCAGAGTTGAACTTTATAATCCTCCTTTATCACAAGAATCGATTTATGCTCAACTCATTTGAACTTTATTGAAGAAGCGACGACGGCAGACATTGGCGTAATCCTGCCATCAACATGGGGGGTGGTACAGACAATTTTTTTAAAGTAGCCTATGCCCATCCGTAATATGTCAAGAATCTAGTGATGGCTTTTTTCTTGCCTAGAGTCTTTTGGGACGTTAAAGAAACGCGAAAAACTAGTGATTACCTTACCCCCGTTAAAGTAGCTAAGAACCACAGAACAATTGAGAGGAAATTATAATTTTTCCTCTTTACTAATTATTGGGGGACTGTCCCCTGCCGTCCTCTCGTGATTTACACACCTGGCGACATAAGCTTACCTGGGACAACATTTAGTCGTATTTTGAGACTGATTTTGCTGAGCAGCTATGACAGCAGACATCGCTGAAAATTTTGTTTATTTGTAATAAATTATCTTAAGAAGGAATTCTGAAATATAAAAATAAACAGTGCTAACATTGAAACCTTTGTAAACGAATTGCCAATACTGACTAAATTGTTGTTCGACACGATAATTAGGCCTAGTCATTTTTCAGTTGGTGATTGCCAATATGCTGTCTGACGTAAATGCTGGAGAAATTAAAGTGATAGGTTGCTGTGCTGGTCACTGGTTCTAGCTTATCGTCGAATTGGCTTCGAGGGGTCAACAACATACGAAGCGTAGGCAGGGTTTAATCTAGGCCGTTTCCGGAGAGGAAAATTGCCCTCCCCCGAAATTTCAGATTCCCGGAAATGTTGGCATACTACATCAACTAACAGCAGCCCCCTAGCTGACTTCCCCCGGCTTTGTCAGTTTCCCCCCGGTTTTTCAGTTTTCCCCCGGAGTCCAGGAGTCTAGATTAAACACTGTGCGTAGGCCAATAGTAGGCCTATTTCAAATAATTACAGTATATAGATCTTTGATAATTGTATAATGCGTGGTCATTAACTTGTATAGCACTACTCATCACACCACCGCAATGTCCATATTCGGCCCAAGTGGACATTTGAGTGTCCGGGAATCAGTGGCGTAGCGTGCACTCTTGCCGCCCATGGCTCCTGGCAAACCCGCCGCCCAAAATTCACTCTTATTGCACCCGACAAGCAAAAAAGGTCGTCGCCGCTAAATTTGCCGCCCCTTCTAAACTTTGCCGCCTTCGCCAAAACTCCTCGACAAGCAAAAAGGTCTCTTTCTAAATTTGCCGCCCCCGTCATGTGTGCCGCCCATGGCTAAAGCCATAGTAGCCATTGAGACGCTACGCCTCTGCCGGGAATCGAACTCGGGTTTGAAGGCTCATCTAATGCACAGCTGACGTTCTACCGAATGAAATATCACCTTATCGGGGTAGGCCTACTGAAAGACTCGGAAAGAGTGAAAACGATGCATGTTAAATATAGTTAGACATACAGTAGACATAGACATTGCAGAGTAGGTTAGGCCTACACCACAAAACGCAAAGGTTCTCAACAGAGAACTATGATCTAACTAAAACTACAATGACTGAATGGTGAAACGGCTGTGCGCAAACGCTTTGATTTAGACTCTTCCTGAAACCGAACTTATCACTATTTAATATAATGGACCTTTACTTTTCGCTGACTTTCGTTGAAACTCAGTAGTGGAACAAGTCAAGCCATCACATCTTCCATTCAGTTTCTCAGATGATAACAAAGCGTCCAGAAAGAAGCGCATAACTACACGACCGATTAACACAGGCGGTTGTCAAGACAACGCATTAATACAGTTATGATGCAATCATAATTATTATCACGTCGCAGTAGACGCGCCAGGGAAACACGCGACTCTCACTATGTGAACTGTATGACGGAACCTTCTAAGCCCTAAAATGTGTTCTGCGCAACAGTCAACATATTTCAAAAGTGTTTCCCGGGGATATTTTCGCACCCCCTAACAACCCCTTCCCCTCCAACACGCCCCCGTAATTTGAGACCGACACCCCAAACACCCACCCCAATTTCAGCTATGGGATGACCTTTTTTGCTTGTCAGACTTCAGACTTTTTGGCAGCGAACCCCCAGAAATTACCGACACCCCCAACATTGATAACCCTAGAAAATAGAAATAACCCTGGTATTTGCACAATAGCGTATTTGCATTCCGCGCTAATGGTTTCATGGTTTCGGTTTCATTCCGCAGACTTGGACACTTTCAAACAATAAAATCTGATTCCTCATTCCCTATAATTCTCGCATTATCTCCTCAAGTCTTCAGATCTAAGCTTAAATCATTCCTTTTTCTAAAATCATATCCTCCATAGCTGTTAACAACCTAGCCTCACTGCCCTTTGGACGTTGACTATTGCCTGGCTGATAACATACCTTCCCCATAGCTATTTTAAGAGAGGCTGAGCGCCTAAGAATAAGCATCTACTGTTGTGCTGCTGCCAAGGCGCTATAGAAATCCATGAGATTTTAGTTACTTACTTACTTACTTAATGAGAACGCTCACATTGCGTTATAATACAACGCAACTGACGCGATTAAATCGTGGCCGCATTTTTCCGTTATGTCATTTATTAACTTCAATTTGCCATTCGTCTGTTGTATTGATGACAATGTAATAATGACCAGGTTTAAAGTAGACCTGTGCACCGCCGACGCCGCGCCGCCGCCAATAAAGTCCACGCCGCCGCCGCCGCCGATAAAATTGGTTCGGCGCGCCGCCGCCGCCGGTGATAAAGCGGTCACACGCCGCCGCCGACCCTCAGACCGTCGGCGCACAGGTCTAGTTTAAAGTGGTTCAGGAGGGTCTGCCCTGTGTGAGAACCACTATGTTTCGCCCATACAATCTAGTTTCCTATAGTAGGCTGCCGCCTACTACGCCTAAGGTTTAGGTTTAAATCATTCACGCTAGTAGCCATTACTAGCTTCTCGTCCAATTCATTCCATCTGTCTACCACTCCACACTAAAAATGGTGCTTGTATCACGGTCACCCAACCTGCTTCTTAAACAGCTTCATGTTTTGTCCTTAGAACAGCGGTTCTCAACCTTTATAGTGCCGCGACTCTTTTAATTCAATTACCCATGATTTGGCGACCCCCAACGGTTAAATTATTTTCGTCCACAATGTAAACTGCTAAAAATAATAATGCTACGATAATAAAAATGTTCGAAATCGTTATTATTTAATTGTCTCCATGTCTATCCTCGAATGACAATTATAGTAAAACAACTAGTAGGCCTACGTCGTAACTACCACTGAGGAAATTTTGTACAATAACAAGACAAGATACAACCCCATTGTGCTGATGGACCAGTGATGGTCTCGGGCGACCCCTGGCAAATCGTCATTCGACCCCCGTGGGGGTCGCGACCCACAGGTTGAGAATCGCTGAATTAAAGCAAAGCAAAGGTATGATGTAAAAGTCGTAAGAGTCTATAGGCCTAATCATAGATGTTGCAAACGTAAAATCTGAAATAAAACACGTAAAAATGCGCTTTTTTCTGAAAATTATAAAAACGTAAAAAACGTTCATTTACTTTTCAGCCAACACAAAAATTAACATGTTAATTTTCTACTGTGGTGGCGTAATTAGTCTATAAACTAAGAAAAGTAGACAACGAGAAACACACATTAGTAGTCCTAATGCAGAAAACGCTATATGTAGGCCTATTTATTTATTGTGACAATTTGTTAATAGCGTTTTTGAATAAATATTAATAATGTCATTTTCCTCGCGCCACATTAATAAGCTCCTCTAAAAACCATAGACAGTCAAGACACGAAACGATCATCTTAGGTTTAACGTAAACGTATCACCTTCAAAGCTGGTTAAACTCATATTATAAGGAATTCTAAGCAATTGCCGATATTTTAAATGCACAGCACCTTTTCGTAAAAATTTCGTACAATTTACAACAAAAATAAAAGAATTCAACTCAGGGGCGCCCACACAAGGGGGAAAGGAAGCAAATGCTTCCTGAAAAACCTAGGGGGGGGGAAGAAATCCCCCCTGAGTTTTGGTATCACGTTAGAGTAGTATATTAATTCAATAGGCCCCTCAATGACTGCGCAATTACTGGCTTAATTGCAGTGCAATTTTGTAACTTCATATAAGATTACCGGTACTCAATTCAAGCTCAAGTTCATTATTATCAGGCATTCATAAAATGTTATTATTGTTGTAACTTTTACGTAGTCATTCTAATGATGAAGAGTGCAAACTTCCTGTGAAATATAAATCGTTTATAACAAACTAATAGACTCATATGAAGTTTACATTCCAAATTAGACTGCTGCAACTCCCTCCACTACTGCAGCCTTCCAAATTAAAGACCTCCATCAACAAATTACAATCCATTTAAAACTGTGAAACGGTGCAATTAAATACTGTTAATAATAATTAGAAATTGCTTGTTTCAGTCAGTTGCCTTAAGTCTAGTTACCCAATTTGCAGTTGTTGCAGCTTTAATGCCTCTATCATCTATGTAAAATAATGTAGGTGTGGCTGTTGGAGAAATCTAATTTTTAAAATAAATACTAAAAGTAGCATTTATTTTATTTGCATTGGGATGTGGTCATATTGCCAATAGATAATTTGCAGGTAATTTTAAATAGTTTGACAGCACAATTACTGCGATATCTCTCCATAGTTTCAACTTACATTTAATAGTGCTTTGTGGCTGTTGGAATTTCCAAAAATTAAGAATTAGAAGTTACTGATATGAGACCTATCCTGGTGCACCGAAGTATGCGATTTAATGTCCAAAATGCACTGAAACTCACCTACGAGCACCTATTGATTTCAAAAATTTTCCGGGGTTATACCCCGGACCCCAGACTTTTTTCCACGAATTTGCGGGGATGGGGATTGTCAATGTTCAGTGTCGAGTCTTATACGACTACTTTTTCGTATAATAATAATAATAATAATAATAATAATAATAATAATAATAATAATAATAATAATAATAATAATGTGGTGTAGATAAATCCCTGCCGGACCCCCGTTTAGGGGCAGGAGAGGAAAGGGAGGACAGGGAAGGGGGAACCTGCTTCCAGCAGCCAGGGGGGGATGGGCGCCCCTGATTCAACTCAATGTGGTTCGTATTTCGACTTTTCAATATTGCCGCGTTTTGGCCCTAAACTTCACGTAATTGAAATTGTGTAACGCTTTGATTAATATTTGAAATTTTTTTGATTCACCGCTTCTCTGACTTAAGATCTAGAAATAATGGAAATACCATATTGCAAAAAGCCGTTGAAAAACGCAATAAAATAAAAAAACGTAAAAAATAAAAAAACGTTAAAAAACGCGTTTGTTGGCGAGAAAAAACGTAAAAAACGTTTGCAACATCTATGGGCCTAATAAACATTCATGTGTAGGAATTGCATTCGACAGTAACCAATATGAAACGATATGCGATTCACATAACTAATAATTATGTATTTCATGACAGCATATAAATAAGGTGACCAGACGTCCTGGTTTTTCGGCATTGCCTGTTTTTCATTGGGGGTCCCGGTGTCCAGAAAAAGTCCGTCGGGACACCTATTTTGTCTCCGTTTTCTGCGTACTGTCCTTACAATTCATAAATAATAGTGCACGCAACATATATCTCTTCCAACTCACACTTTTGGACACACTTTAGATCTACTTATCACGTCATCTTCTTCATCATTATCTCCAATGTCAGCAATTAGTCAAATCTCTCCATCTGATCATTTTCCCATCTTCACCATTCTAAGTATCTGCTCACCAACTCCTCCACCTCGTGGCACCTACTCATTCCGCCGTCTCAACAAAATTGACATTGCCTTGTTCTGTGATAACATTAAGTCATCTGACCTAATTACTAACACCCCTACTACCCTGTCATCACTGATCGATAAATACAATTCTGTGCTTTCTGGTCTTCTCAATAAACATGCTCCTATCATCACTAGACCTTTTTCGTCTCATAACAGCAAACCCTGGTATAACTCTTTCATTCATGCTTTCAAGTCATTTCGCAGACGTCTTGAGCGAACCTACCATAAAACACATTCTCCATCTGACCTTTTAAATCTTCGTTCCGCCACCAACCGCTATCATAATCTCCTTACATCTGCCAAAAAGAAGTACTATTCTAACATCATTTCAACAAATAGCTCAAATCCACGTAAGCTCTGGAAAACTGTAAATGATCTTTTCCATCGCAAAGACAAAACCTCTCCCTCAATCCATTTCCCTGTCAGAACTTGCTGAATCTTTTGCTAAGTTCTTCTCTGTAAAAATCTCCAAGATTCGCAGTGTCCTCAAGTCTTTCACTATTACTCAAACCACCTCTCCTCATTATCCTCCTCCCCACAACCTCCATGCAATTTATCCAGCTTCACTCCTACAACTGAAGAAGAGGTATCCAAACTTCTACTATCCTTGCCAAACAAACAATGTGACTTAGATCCTATACCTACCTCTTTACTCAAACAGTGTGCCACCGTGCTTACGCCTATTATAACTAGAATCATCAACCTCTCTCTTATCTCAGGCACTTTCCCATCCGCATTCAAAAACTCTTTTGTCACTCCTCTCCTAAAAAGCCTGGTCTTGACAGAGAAGATCTCAATAACTATCGCCCCATCTCAAATCTTTCTCTTCTATCAAAACTTACTGAAAAAATTGTGCTTTCCAGACTGAATGAACACCTTTCAAGTAACTCACTATATAATGCTCATCAATCTGCCTACACTAAACATCACTCAACTGAAACTGTCCTCGCCTACATTTATGACAGACTCTTAACTGCAATTGGTCTCCGACAAGTTACTGGCCTTTGTCTCCTTGATCTCTCTGCAGCATTTGATACCATAGATCACAAAATTCTGCTCGAGCGACTCTCTCTCTGGTTTGGCATATCTGAAAAAGCTCACAACTGGTTTGCATCTTATCTCAAATCTCGGTCTTTTCAAGTGTCCTGTCTTGGCCAAATTTCTCTTTCTCATATTATAGATTATGGAGTGCCTCAAGGATCTGTTCTCGGGCCTGTACTGTTCAGCCTTTACACCACACCACTTTCATCTCTAATTAATTCCCTCAAATTAAATCACCAACTCTATGCCGATGACACTCAACTATTCCTGTCCTTCTCACCTCTTTCATTCAAAGCTTCTATTATTGAGCTTGAATCTGCATTCTCGTCAATCTCTGCATGGATGTCATCTAATCTCCTCGCTCTCAACCCATCTAAGACAGAGTTCCTTTTAATCGGACTACCCCAACAACTCAAAAAAATTGACAATCCTAAACTAGTTTTAGCTCCTGACACCACAATAATCCCTGTTCCAACTGCTAGAAATCTCGGATTCAAATTTGACTCTTTTCTAAACTTCGAATCACAAATCTCCCAACTTTCAAAAGCCTGCTTTATTCATATTCGTGACCTTCGTCGCCTACGTCCTTGTCTTGATATTAAGACTGCGTCCACAATCGCCACCTCTATAGTCCACTCCAAATTAGATTACTGTAACTCCCTCTACTATAACCTTCCCAAAGCCTCCATCAACAAATTGCAATCAATACAAAATGCTTTAGCTCGTGCTGTTACTATGTCACCTAAATTCTCCCATATTTCACCCATACTAAAATCATTACATTGGCTTAAAATAACTGAACGTATCCAATATAAGATAATAACACTTACACATAGCTCACTTCAGTCATCAAAACCTGTCTACCTTAGATCACTATTAACCCCTCAGCCTCCTCGACCCACACGCTCGTCATCTCATCTCACTCTGTCACGCCCGCTAAATCAGTCATCCCTGAAAATTTGCAACCGTGCCTTCTCATATGCTGCACCTGAACTCTGGAACCCGATCCCAGCTTCCCTTCGCACACTTGGACACTTTAAAACAATAAAATCTGATTCCTCATTTCCTATAATTCCCGCACTATCTCCTCAAGTCTTCAGGTCTAAGCTTAAATCCTTCCTGTTTCTTAAATCATTTCCGCCATAGCTGTAACAACCTAGCCTCACTGCCCTTCGGATATTGACCATTGCCTGGCTGATCCCACACCTTTCCTATGGCTATTTTAAGAGAGGCTGAGCGCCTAAGAATAAGCAGCTACTGTTTGTGCTGCTTTCCAAGGCGCTATAGAAATCCACGAGATTTTACTTTACTTTACTTTACTTCATGCAATTCTTGTTTGAAGAAATTAGAACTTACTGCATAGAAAAATAGCCTTACATATGACTTACATAGCCTAGCCTTAAAAACATGCCCAAGAGGCTGGTCATTAGTTATGTCAACAATTTTTTCGCGATTTTTTGACCCCTCTCCTCGTCACAAAGTCAGACCCCTAAAAATGACATCACAACGCTTTAACCCCCATCTTTTTAATGTCAAAATTAATGTTTCAATTCACTTATTTCTTGAATGAAGCGGGTATTGCAATGAATTCGTTTGAAAATACTCATTATAATTATTATTGTTGAAGCGAAATTCAGAAACTTTTCAAATTCCTTTAAAAATGAATTAAAACTTTATAAGTGCAAAATAAGTTCAACTTCGCGGTAACATAGCATTGCGGTATTAATAACAATATTTAGTATTATGTGACGTCATATTTCTGGAAACCCCTTCCCCTTCGTCACAAATGTTTGAACCACCTCTTAATTAAGCGAGTGACGTTATTAATGGACGGTAGGGATGTAACTTTTCCGGAAAAGTAGAATGGCCGGAAATATTCCGGAAATTTCCGGAAATTTCCGGAATACTTCCGGAAAAGTTATAAAAGCCTTCAAAACTTCTCTTTTTTAGAGGTAAACAGACAGCAGTGGACAAAATTAATTACCGCAGGTCCCACAGCTAAGAAAACGAAGTTTTATTATATATTTTTGGCACATAGGGGGGGAAAATTGGTTGAAAACGGGTTCTCCGATATTTTAACGAGATCCCGCCAATTTAAGTATTCTACTTGCTGCTCAGGGAACCAGCTTCACCTTATGAATATTCACGAATGTGTCGCATCGAGTGCTGGCGAGAGTGCGAGACTATGGGTAAATACCGTAAAATAAACAAGTGTTTAGTTTTGTTTTGTGACAATTCGTTAATTTTTCGCCGAACATCGAGATTTATTATAGTTTTAACAAATCAGACAGCAAAACGGCGTCGCGTACTCTGGTAACTGGTTCTCTGCGACTTCCGACTCAGACATTATATAGCGCTACCATACTGACAGTTGTTAACTTGTTAACAAATGCCCAACAAATGAATAGTTATAAATAGTAATAATGATAAAAAATAATAATAGATATCAGTAATAGTAATCAATAGTAATAAATACTAATAATAAACAGTAATAATAATTATAATAAATAACATTAATAATCAACTTTTCCTTTCCGGAAAAGTACCTCAGAAATTTCCGGAAATTTCCAGAGGAAATTTCCGGAATTTTCCTAACTCACATCCCTAATGGACGGTCACATATCACAATATGTTCTTTTCTGGGTTCACCGACAAAATCGCCCCGCCGAGAGAAATCCCGGGCCCCTATGCAGAAGGGCAGACACGGCCCACTGCCAAGTCTTAAAATTGCTGATATTTGGCTTGTCATTGATTTTACGAAACGGTGATGCAACTCTCGAAAACAAGTGACCTTTTTGCTTGTCGGAAGTTGTTGCCGTTTTTCATGCTGTTTATGATGTCCTTAGCGCCCGGGCCCCTTTTACTCGTCGGGCCCCTGTGCTTATAACATGGCGACCTCTTTTTTGTTATTACTGTTAATAATACATCTTTATCATCGGTCCGGGTCCCCTCCAGGCCGCCGGGCCCTGTGCATTTGTCCCCTGCCCCTCTCAGCGGCCCTGGATACACAAATGCGCGGCGACAAACGAAAAATCGACAAATGCGCGCCGGTGTTAGAAATTAAAACCTCCCCAGTCTCCGCCCGGCGGATTCATTCTAAAATAAAATCGCCTATGGCAGTGGTTCTCAGACCCCTTTGCCTCGCGGACTACTTTTGAGTGTCTAAAATTTAAAGTCGGCGCGCGAGCTAATGTGGGCGCTAATTTTGTCAGACTGCAGAGAACTATGGAAATATATCAAAGGTACAATAAGGGAAAGTTCAGAGGAACTAGGCTTACTCACAAGACAACAAAAGAGGAAATCTAAAGATTGAATAACAAAGGAAGCATTGCAACTACGGTAGTAGGCCTACAACAGAAGAGAAAATTAAAAGGGGAAAATCCACCACGATGAAAGAAAAAATTAGAGAAGCAAAAGCAAAAGTGCAGAAAAGCTTATGACAGGGGAAAAATAATCATTCATTACAACAAAGTATGTGAAGAACTGGAGGAAGAATCGATAAAAGGGAACAACAGGGATTGAGTGTTTACAACGCTAAAGGAGCTTACAAAACCCTTTGTGCCTTAAACATTTAGCAAATAGAAAGAAGGGATAAGGTTGGGAGAGAGACCAGCGATACTGTACTAAATCCTAAAGCGCTATATACATTTACAAGATTTTACTTACTTGTGACCAATCTAGGGCTGAATATGGAGCCTCATCCTCAGGCAGTGTTTATTCTAGCCACCTTGACATTGGGGGAATTTTGAAATCTTGGGGGGGGGGGCAAGGTCTGAGTCTCCACACTTTTGAAGGGGAGATTTCCATTCCCCCTGCCAACATAGAACAAATTTTGGGGAGAATTTTAAAACTTTGGGGGGAAATTTCCCCTCCCGCAGAGAAGGCCTAGAATAAACACTGCTCATCCTGTACCTCTCAAGGCTAATTTTGAAAATAAAGTTACACTGCAGAAATAAATTCATTTCAAAATCTGTGCATAGCTAGTCTCAGTAATTACATGGAGCAACACCACATAGGCCTACGACAACACTGAAATGGAGAAACGTCCACGCAAATGAGGTAGCCTGAATTGAACAATGCTTGGTTAACTTATGCAATACTATAAAACACAGCAACACGTCTGATTATTTCAGCTGTTAATTGTTATGTCAATAGGACTAAAACATAATCGTTAAATGCAGTGTTGGAGTTGCCGGGGGAGGAGGGGTTGATCCAAGTAACTTTGCAACCCTTCCAAAAATTGCATATCGGGTACATGCAGTTTCTGTCATTCATTGAATTTCAGCCCTCAACCCCAGCTCAAATTTCACAACTCCAACACTGGTTGAATGCATGTGATTCTAGTGAATCTTGTCTTTTTATTGACAAGTTAAAACAAAAGACTCAAAAAGTGCAATGCAAACGCAAAGTCTGAGATGAGACCGTTATTTCTATATTTTGCAGTAAATCGCAAAAGTGGCCGGAGAACAGCTCTGGATTAACAGCCACCTAAACAGGGGCGCAATTCTGACATCACCATGGGGGAAGAATAATTTTGTAAAGTATACCCACTCATAAATATTGAAAATCACCCCCATTTTGGAGGGGATATTATAAATTATAGTGGGATTTTCTAATCGCTCACAAAACACTTTAATATCATACTAGCCCATGCATCTGTGTCTGGTTAGGACTCTTCACGGACGTAGTGTGTAGAACGTAGACCGATATAGATAATATATAAGACTATAAGTAAAACATATCCTGTGCATTATGAAGTGCCGCTGTAGAAGTTTAGGATTAGATAAGACATTAAAGAAAACCTGGTAAAGCTTGTAGTAAAGCTGGTAATACTGTGAGCTACCTCACTGAAATTTAGTCGACAACACATTAGGGACATATATGATACTATATACCCCTTTCACTAATCATTGGGTGGGACCGTCCCTCGTGATTTACGCCCCTGCACCCAAAGCTTCCATCCGTAAGATGCAAAATTTGAGGACAAGGCTATATATAGGGTACACATATGGGGTAAACAGATAGTAACAATAATGTCCAAAATTCGTAGAATCCCTACAATTGTAAAAAATATGGTTTATCAACTACACCAATCTACAAATTTTAATTTTAATTTGTACAAAATTCTGTCACTGTACAACTGGTCTTTACAATAATTATAACAGTAAAAAATTCATACAGAGCAATTCTAAAAAGAGCATAACAGTTGCAGCAATGAGCTGAAGAGATTTTAAACATTCACATAAGCACACAAAACATTAATAAATAGAGTAAACAGAATTTGTTATCAATAGAGAGTAAAGTTTTATGGTAAGTCAATTCAAAAAAAGGGCCATAGAATCAGCAGTTATAATATAATGTATGCTGGGGTAAAGAGCATCCCAGAGGATAGGGCCAACTTATTCAAACTTCATTTCTGAAATAAGGAGGTTTGCGCTTGGGGCACACTATGGAGACCTTGAGTTATAGAGTGAAGACATGGCCGACCAGTGATGGAGCTAAGAGGATGGAGTAGCTATGATAGATATTATGGAACAGTACCAATAAGAGAAAGTGCAACCGCTCTCAACACATGAAACTTAACTCGAGCAGGATAACGCAGCCAGTATAGAGCAAACATCATATACATGTAATTACATTGTAATTATTAATGTGATAACATCTTGTGACACTAGTAATCTGCTGAACGAGTTTACCGAGTTGCACTTGAAGACCAGCAAAAATTTAACTACAGTAGTCAAGTCTAGAGTAAACAAATGCATGAATGAAAGTAGAAGCAGATGGCATGTCTAATGTACGTCGAATCACTCTAAGGTGGCAGAGACCATGGGCGCCCACATAAATTTTTCCAGCCCACATAAATTTTTCCAGGAAGGGACAAAACATAATGATCACGGCTATGCCACATAAATTTTTCCAAGAGGGGCAAAACACATCTTAACACAATGGTCACAGTTAATATTTTAACAAGGTTTTTAAATTTCAATGGGAAATATTGGCATTTTTATTTTCCAGGAGGGGGCAAGTGCCCCCTCTTGCCCCAATGTGCGGGGCCCATGGCAGAGACGATAGAAACAACTGCAACAAAGTGAGTTAATATGTTCTATAAAGGTTAACTCAGAGTCAAGAATTATGCCAAGGTCACGGAGAGAGAGGAGAAAGAGAGGTCAGAGAAGGCAGACTGCAAAGACAGGTGGTTGGTCGATTTTTGCGAGCTGACCTTGAGTACCAATCCAGATGGGCTGAGTTTTAGCTGGATTAAGTAAAAGACAATTTGAGTGCATCCATGAACGGAGTAAGTCAGAGGCTTCAACACATTCACGAGTGATTTGCAGTACATTAATGGGGTTGGAATGTGAATAGGCTTGAATATCATCAGCGTACATATGTGTTTTAAAATTATAGGGAGCAAACATGTGTGCAACATTAGCAGTATAGAATAATGAACTGAACTTAAATATATTTTAACTCTCTATAAACAACTCTATAAACTCATGTACAGAAAGATCCCAAAGAATTAACATTTGTAAATACATATCTCATTGAAGAAAACAGAAAGATTATTTGTCCTAACTAATAGGTGGTATTTGTAATGAGTCAAAAGGAACATTCAGTCAAATTAAGCTATCAAATTTTAAGAATTTGCCAAATAAAAAATACAGAGGAGAAATAGGTTGCCATAAGGGATGCAATTCCCACTGAATTGGCCACCTAATATACATATGTGCAAATAAATTTAATATGCAGATGACAGCATAATTTAAAGAGTTCTCTCTCTCTCTCTCTCTCTCTCTCTCTCTCTCTCTCTCTCTCTCTCTCTCTCTCTCTCTCTCTCAAACACACACAAAGAAGAGGCCAAAGGACCAAGCTCTGGCAGTGTTTATTCTAGGCCTTCTCTGGGGGGATTCCCCCCAAGTTTTAAAATCCCCAAAATTTCTATGTGTTGTATTGGAAGATGGAAATTCCCCCCCCAAAAAGTGTGACGAGTGGGGGGTTGAGAGGGAGAAAATATAAGGATGATAATTTTTTTGCTCGTCAGAGCTTTGAAGAAGGATATGAAATATAAATAAGATGGCCTTTTTTTGATTGTCACCACATCCGGAGAGGAAAAAACATAAGGATGACCTTTTTTCAAGGTTTTCGGGGAGACAAACCTCCCCCCAAACATTTCAAATTCCCCCCAATGTCAAGGTAGCTAGAATAAACACTGGAACTCTGGGGTCTCCACATATGTGACTGGTATTTCATGGGAGTAGTTAGAACCAAGTGATGCAATCGTATGGCGATCAGAAAGTTAAGATTTCAACCTGGCAAAGGGAGCACCAGAGAGACCAATGAAACAAAGAGGCGCTCCAGAAGAATATCGTGGTCAACTGTGCCAAAAGCAGCACTGACATCAAACAATGCAATAAGAGTGACTTATGACTGGTCAGTGGCCCTATAGAGATCAGAGAGAAGGTGCACAAGAGTCTCAGTGGAATGTGAGGCATGGTAACCAGACTGGTATTTCGGCAGCAAGTCATTAGCCTCAAGATATGGAAGGAGCTGAAGTGTGACAACCTTCACAAGGACCTTGTATAGGAAACAAGGTTTGAGATGGGACAATAGTTTGACATTTTAAACTCATCAAGGTCATTTTGCTTAAGCCTAGGCTTAACTAATGCCAGTTTCTGCAATGCAAATAGCTAGTATTGTTTAAGAGACCTATTACACAGCAACATAAAAAAGGCAAAAAACAGTCATTATAGTCTTGCACAAAGAAGCTCAGAATTTGACCAAATCACAGGTTTACGTAGGCATCGAAAGGATGACGTGTTGAAGAACATCCAACGTAACTTCGTCAAAATCCTGTAGGCAGACATCTTGTAAACTTAGGCGGCTGTGAACCAGCTGTAGCATCCCTCACACGGCGGACTTTAGATAGTAGATAATATAATCCACAACCACATATAATCATTTCAAAAGACACTATTCAAGTAACACCAACTGGTTAATTTCAGCATAACTTTAAGTTTAAAAATTCTTCATTATGTTTAAACAAAGCGTCCACTGCATCTGTGTTGTGTCCGTCTGGCAATGATGATCTGACGCTTCCAGTCACCCGTCCATAACATCCCTTACGAAAAACTGCTAGCTTCTCAGGGCTGTCAAGAACACCAAAGACTTGGCCTTCGGTCAACAAACGTTCAGATTCTGTCCTGTTTAGTTCACATCCTGCACCTGAATCATTCATGTTCGCAAAATCAAAGTGATGCTGGGTTGGGATTGTACCTACACTAGGCATGCCTAAAGACTCAGAGGATATCTGTGAATTAAGAAGTTTACCTTTTGGTGATGCTATATATAGCATGGGTGTTCCTGACTGTAGTGGCTTAAAGTCTGATGGGCTAGCAGGGAGTGTCTGTTCAAAACTGCTCGAAAGGTGGTAAAAATATAGAGCTGATGACCCCTTTTTACTTACACAAGTTATGTTATGTTTAATCATTCTTTCCCTTCGTCTGTTATGTGAACGTTCAGAGTCATTTTTCCTTAACATCTGGCCTCTGTTACTTGGTGCAAAACAGTCACCTGTAGTTGATTCAGGCTTGGATGAGAATTTTGAAACTGGACATTCTGGTAGCTCTAAAGATCCACTAAAACAATTTTCATCTAATCTGTTTTGAGCATTGTTTCTGCGATCAAGACTGCCGTGCTTAGTTTTCCAAAGTCTGAGTGGGTCTTCTGGTATATTTTGTCGTTCAACTCCACTTTCATGACAGCAACCAGTTGGATAAGTGTCAGTGTTAGACAAATTTTCCTCTTGCTCTGTTAAACTACTCTGCTGAAGATTTGACAAACTACTGCTGCATAAGTTTGTGAAGTCAAACCCAACAGATGAACTCGATTTTATTTTAGAAAAGGATGGATGACTGTTGCACTGATTTTCTGACGACTGCGTGGAGATAACTGAACATCCATCGAGTTTAACTCTGAAAATTACACAATTTTCCAAGATAGACAAAATAAAAAATTAATGATCAAACATAATTTTAACATAAATTTGTAACAGCTAAAAATTTAGCATAAATTTCTTGGACAAGCAACAACATTACTACCGTATACAGGGTGTAAAAGTGAAAAGTGGCCCCTTTATGATATTTAATATCTCGGCCGTGTGTGTAGGGATTTCAATAAAATTTATAGACCATATACCTGGGAATGTTTCTGATGTAATTGCCAAATTTCATGCTGATATCTTTAGTGTTTGCTGAAATATGACCAAAAAACTAAAGAGACCCAAATTTTGACTTTTACACCCTGTAGATATACTCGCATCTAAGTCGAAAAATGTATGCCTTAAAATTCACTTTAAAACACAGACTCGACTTTTCTGTGAGCCAATGCAATTTTCCAAAAAATGTTTGTAAAGAAACACCAAGCTTAACTCTTAGGCAGCCTGTGCGGTCGTTATCGACCACACAAGAAATCGCACCCATTTCTATATATAGACTGCTATATTTAGGATTTAGGACTATTCTAACGGAAAGCCAACATAATTTTGCATCTAAAACGCATAAAACCCGTTTATTTCATGAGTTTGACTGCGAAAAAATATGTCGATTCGTAGGCAAGATTTGCGGTCCTTCTGGCATTTAAATTTTAAATGCCCTTCTATACACTGGGGCAGATGTTTTATTCAACTAAAGAAGGTTTAGAAGCGATTGAAAATGGTAAGTTTGATGACATGGGTATTTCCAGGTCTGATGATAACGAAACCGATCAAATTCTGCTGGAAAGTATAAAAAAACCAAGTTTTTGAACTTTTGTGACATGTGTCAAATATATGTATGTCATAATTGCTTCGACATCTTTCACACAAGATCCTTTCTAAACTAAAATATCACATTTTACATAATTTTTAATGTCGATTACATAGGCAGTGACATTTTGCGGGCAGCCCGCAAAATAGCAGCATGTCTTGTTGCTGACAAAATCTTTTAGGAACATTTGTGACAAGTGCCAAGTGCCAAGTGCCAAAAATACAGATGTCATAATTTCTTTGTGACCTTTCACACTAAATTCTCTGTAAACTAAAATATGACATTTTTACATCTATATATAAATTTCTAAATGTCTATTATATATGTGTGCATATTTCAGATAGCTTACTTACACTGTCTTGTTGCTTACACAATTTTTAATGAACTTCAAAGTCCAATTTTAATTTTTAATATTTTTTGTTTTTATATATTCTCATGAAATATGAAGAATGTCATTGCAAATGTTATATTTTGCTTTTCATATTCTTATAGATAATCAAAAGCCCTTTCAATTGATATATACATTGTCAATATTGTTATGATATTCAAATTAAAACATTTTGGGAAACTGTGGAGGGGTAAATTCTCTAAAAACAACATGGCTGCCTAAGAGTTAACACATTACAATGTCAAGTCACGTTGAGTCTATTTAAAGATGCATATTAGTCTAAAGACGAAGGGTGTCTAACTCCTTCATTCTGAACCAGGCTTGCCACCGTCATGCAACAGGAGTTTCCATTTGTCTATCAAGTAATCAATTGCCAGCAAAACTATTGCTAACTAGTGTCTTTGCCATAAATCAATATGAAGGAGCAAGGCCACCAGGTCAGATCAGGACCACTGAGACTTTTTCATAAGTTCCGTTTTGACACAGTTTCATGACCTGTGACCCAGACTTAGGCAGTAATCATGTTGCGCAAAGCATTCTGGCCTAGTCAATAATCAGCCTGTGGCCCAAAGGAATCATGCTGTGTAATGCTATCCTTGGCCGGGAGCCCATGTGACCATGTCATGCAAAACATTTTGGGTTATTGGTGGAAAGAGCTGCTGAACCAATTTCAGTGTAGATTGGGCATAATTATGAAATCCAAAGAAATTTGGCAAAAAAAACTGTGTATTACTAATGAGAAATTATGAGCATGGATTTCAAACATGCACATACTAGGTGAAACAGTGACAGACTAGAAGTGTTCACATTCTGATCCCATTGATTTGTTTCAATCTGCATATTTTTTCAATACTGTGATGGTGAAATATTTAGCCTTGCTCATTAATTGCTAACTTGATATTGCTCTGGATTATGTTGGTGCACTTTCATTGGCTGGAATTCATTCTTTTGCTCTATAATATACCTCTAAAATTCAACCTCTGTTATTCAGCTCACCCTGTTACCATTGCAGACAGTTTAATAGCTACTGCAGGCCAATGCCTTTTCCAGAATATTAATTTGTTCCATACTAACATTGCGTGGCACTATTCATCTCATGCTAAGCTCATGAGTTGCTGCATGAGCGAACCATCAACATTTGAGCAAAATGTGAACACTGCTACAGCTTCACTTTCTTTAGTTCCTACATCACTTCAAATGCGATGGCCTGCTGTACCTTGGCTTCATCATGAGACCAACACCGTTTTAGCACAATATTTTGTCATTCCATTACACAGCAGTTACAGTTAAATCAGGGGCGTAAGATACAGAACTGGTTACATGCTTGGGCTGACAGAGTGAGGTTCAAGCCCCGTTAGCACCCCTAGTGGCTTTCACACAGGCAGTAATGCATCCTAAACCACTTTAAATCAGGCTATACTTCTTTCAGTTTCTATTTTTCTTTATAGACTGTCTTGTTGCTTTGCCATGCTGAATGATCTCTGGAATTGACCTGGTCTTTTATTATATTGATCATGAGTGCCATCAACTGATGCCTCTGAGTATTAGAACTGATGACATAGAAGTTCATAATAATAATAATAATAATAATAATAATAATAATAATAATAATAATAATAATAATAGTAATAATAAAATTAAATATGTCCAGGTTTTCATATTCTAACATGTCTATAAGAAAATGAATATATCAGAAGTCAAAATTATAAATGAAAGAGGAAAATATTATTTACCTGGAGGAGCTAGGTACCACAGGACATGTTTCAACCTTACAGGGACTAGAAAGAGAGCTGCACAAAGGCTTAGCCATCTTTCCTGGATGAAAATGAATAGTTGAATCTGATGAAAGAGAATCATCTTCGACACAATTTGACCAAGGTAAGTTGCCTTCTGCTGGCAAATCAAACTGAGATGTGCTTTGTTCAGCTTTTGCTTGTTTCTGTTTAAAATCAAATAAGTAGAGAATCAAGAAGCAGAAGAACACCTGTTTCATGTTGCATACATAAAGTGTTATGTTGCTATTGCAGTAGCATTTATCAAAGAAACTATAGACATCAGAACCAAATAATACTTCAGATTTCTAAAATGGATTCACACCAGTGCTTCCAAACCTATGTGCTGCAACACACAACTGTGCCACAGCAGCGGCAGGTGTGTCGTGGCAAAATGTCTGGAAATAGTAATATAAAATAGCACTGCATTATGATTAATTATAAGTTAAATTGTAACTCTTCAATTAAGCAAAACATGAAATTGCGTGGCAGTACTGCCAGTAGTACATTACTCCAGCACTGATTAGGTCTATCAGAACCTGGTTCACTACCTACCTGAGTTCTCACACTCAGTCTGTCTGCACAAATGGTATTTTTCATCATCTGCCTATTTGAATTGTGGGGACCCCAGGGATCAGTTCTTGGACTGCAGTTGTTCATTTTATACATGACTCCTCTTGGTTCATTACTGCTTCTTCTAGCGTATGCGTAGTCGGCGAAAGAGGATCGTTAGTTTCCCCAATAGACTGGGTACTCGTGGGGTTCATCGCAAGAAGGTCAATCCAATGCACCCCTTCACTTCATTACTGCCAGACCATCACCTAGATTACCACCAATATGCAGATGACATTCAGGTTCTTATTTCATTTGATAACTCTTCATCAGAATCTTCATTGGAAACTCTTTCTCAAGCATTCTCTCATATCCAGTCCTAGTTGGATTAAAATAAGTTGCTTTTAAACCCGCTCAAAACTGAATTTTTACTTTTAGGCGCAATATATAAGTTTAAGATTAGATTAGACAGATTGGGTTTGAGCACTCCTTCCACTTTTTCAGATGCTGGGCTCTGGAGTTTTCAGCCAACCCCACCTTTGGTAAGAAGTAGCGTTTTTCATTCTAAAATGAAATGTGGAGTTTGGCTGCAATGTGCCATTTACTGCTTGTTTATTGGATAAAGTGGCTGGAAAAAGGTTGGGAAGCACTGGCTTATACAGATGAACAACATAAGCAGGTACATCTTTAAACAACTTTGCTAGAAAAAATATAAAATTGAAAATACAAGAAGATATTAAATTAATACTGATAGTCAAGAGCAATAATTATAATCATCTCAATTCACAACATAAAGAGTAAACATTTTAGAGCATATTTTGTATTTTGATAGAAAATGAAATATGAAATTTCAATTCTAATGGCTATCAGTTAAGCTAATGACATAAGCAAGCACAAGGACTAACCAACAATAAAAAACTATGTAAGTGTAACTGACAAATTTCCATTCACATATTTGGTGCAATTCTAGCCTAAGACACAAACCATTCAGCTTTACACTGAACAACAAACTCAAAATATACTCAACATTTAACACAGGGTTGTCCAACTGGCGGCCCGCGGGCCAGATCCGGCCCGCTGGCCAGTTTCATCTGGCCCGCCACCGAGTTTGGAAAATAACAATTTTAGCTATTGGACCAGTTATTACTGTTATTTTATAGGACTATACTTGGACTAGGAGGTTACCAAATTGCTTACTTATACACACCACAGGTGACGGCGGTTATTAACCTTACTTATTTTCTACTTATTACTAACTTACTTACATTTTTCATCTCACTGCAAGTCTCGTTCTCGCTCAGTTAAAATTTTACGCTGATTTCAGCAGTTTGCTAATGTAACAAACACTTGTTTCTTGTATACGACTTGGCGCCACAAGCATTGATATTGACATTGCTGAAGCAATTGTTAGTGAAAAGCCTTTTCCGCAGTGCTCGCACTAGATTAGAAAGTCTTCACTCGATAGAATAGAATGGATTATTTGAATGGAATTGAACAGAATCAATCGAATGACTGTCACTAGTCTTACTAATCTAACTAAGACACTAAGCCAGTAGAATACTTACTTACTTGTTACTTAATTTTAACTTGAATACTATGTTAAAATAATATTATAGCAATATAGCTGTTTATAGCAGTTACCACCAAAGTGTTTTTTATTTCATGGTTAACACTTAGACCTAGTCTTACACTAGTCGTATATAATCTTATTTTCAGTAGTGTCATTTCACACTTTTCTTAGGGGTCAAGAAATTTTTTGGCAAATTTTTAACAATTTTTGGCCATTTTTTTTGCACATTTCACATTTATTTACTTATTTAATACATTATTTCTTCATTTCCGTGGGACCACGGCACCTTCCCTGCCCCACCCCTAAATTACGCCTCTGCTTATTTTACAACAGTTTTATATGGCATGCCATACATATATCATAATTATGCCATATTAAGTGCTACAACTTGCTTGGCCCGCCAAGGGTCTAAACATTTTTGTGCGGCCCGCAGTAGCATGAAGGTTGGACAACACTGATTTAACACCTCATGAAATATACAAAACATTCACAATAGAGTTTACTGAAAATTTGCTAATAATAATGCAATGGCACCAACCTCGGTCAAAACTCTATCACTGAAGAACTTAGGAGACAAGACAAATGCTGTTCCAATTCTTTTCCTAGCTTCTTCAGGAAGAGATTCTCCAGAGATCAGTGGAAATTCAGGTGGCACTGTGCCAGTCAATTCCTACCATTTATTAAAAATACATCACTATTGTACCACAATAAATAACTTAATAACTAACGTAAATTATTTCATTATGCAAAACAATAAGTTTTAGAATCAAATCAGCAGGACAGTTTTCATTTCCGTTTATTCAGAAAACTGATTACCGGTAATCACAATCTTCATTCACTTAAATGTGGCTGCTGGCGAGAGAGTGAGGAGAGACAGACAGAGGATTGCCTTGAATTGGAATTAAAAATTAAAATTTTTCCAGTGGTCAAGCAAGCCACATAAAATCTGGCTGCAGGCCACATGCAGCCCTGGGACCGCATGTTTGACACGCCTGGTTTATACCTTATAAGTTTGTATTTTCAATCAAATATCTTCTCAATTTTAGTGTTGATTGAGCTAATTTAAGTGTGATTTCTTATGACAAATCAGACATAAAGATGAGCTCCAGCACAGCTTTCTTTAGAAAAAGGCAATGCTACAATCCAATTAGGGGCGGGAAGTTAGCAGAGTGGTAACAACGTTGGATGATGGAGCAGGAGGTCGCAGGTTCGAGTCCCGCAGGAGCCCTGAAGGTCGACTCAGCCTTTTTCGTGATGGTAAAATGAGTAGCAATGGCAACATTGCGAAGGTAACCATAGGATCGGCAGAATGACTGGCCACCGTCCGCTGATAAATGGCTTAGCCACCTATGGGCTGATGGTCATGAAACCGGAGATCAGCACCGGCACCTACGGGCACAGCGCCTATGGATGAACTTTACCTTTTACATTTACAATCCAATTATATATTCATTCTATTACCTGCAACTCTTCAATTCTAAAATTAGAGAAATGACTAAAGCAAAATTTTAAGATGAAATTACAATTAAACTCACAGCTTCCTTCAAGCAAAGCTCTCGCAATCTAGTGACCTTTGCAAGCAGTTCTTGCTGAAGTTCTTCCTTGCGAGTCTTTAATTTAAGAATCATTTTCTGACGAGCGATCTTCATTGCTTCCAATTCTTTTGTCTGCAGAACTGAAAAACAGATGACAACACTTAGGTGAAGACTTTATCGCTGAACTTTCACCAGAGATAGCCATATTGATTTATCAGTACAGTGACTGGAGTAATTAAGTTATCAAAGTTTCGCTTCATTATTATTATTATTATTATTATTATTATTATTATTATTATTATTATTATTACAGCTACTACTATGTTACTTTATGCGCATTTATGTTTATGTGCTAATTTGCGTTGTATCATGTTTGAGAAACTTTTGTCATTTCCATAATGAGTATTTACAAATTGGAAGGTTTATATTTTGAATACATACTTGATCAATAAACCACCGATTGTCACTCGATCAATTGTCACCCAATCAATTGACTACCCGGCCAATTTTAACTGGCGAATTTGACCCGATCAATTTGCATCCGATCAATAAACACCAAACCCATATTGATTTATCAGTACAGTGACTGCAGTAACTAAGTTATCAAGGTTTTGCTTCATTGTTATTATTATTAATATTATTATTATAGCTACTTTTAATATTATTATTATTGTTGTTATTATTATTATTATTATTATTATTATTATTATTATTATCACCACAATTATTATTATTGTATTATTATTGTTATTATTATTAACAAGACAGTCTTTATAGCACCATAGGCATAACAAAGGCCAAAGTCGAAGGCACTTTAAAAATATCATTTTAATGAGATTTGAAAAAAGTCTTTAGAGCTTTAGTCTTTAGATTCTTCCTCAGTGGCGGATCTAGGATTTTGGACCAAGAAAGTCAAATTTCAGAAATTCAGGCCAAAGCCGCCAATACTTTATAATGTTACAGTACGCCTTACATGGAATGATTGAAATCAATATGAACACCAGAATTTGCAAAAGTAGAACTCTAGGAACATTTTCAATGATTTAATTAAAAGTAAATGTATTTATTTTTAAACATTCATATACAAAACATTTAATAATACAGCAATTATTTATGGGGATTGGCACTGCTTAATTGTACATAACATAGGCCTACTACACTAGTCCCTAACTGTTTACATCTATTCTTCATTTTATCAAGTGTCAACTACACTGTTAAAACCTAAATTTTCAGAAAATTCCTTTCCAATACTTGGCAGTGACAAGTCCGACAATTGGATTTCATCCGTAGTTGAGCGTGTGCAGCTTTTTATTTGTATTAGCATGCAGAGGAGAGGTGGCCCCGGGCGATGACCATAGGGGGCACCAAAATTGACTCGGTGACCATTTTTGCTTGTCAAACATTTTTTCATAATCGACTTGACCCAAGGCCATGGGGGCACCAAAATTGACTCATTGGCCTTTTTTTATCGACTTGACCCCAAGTGCCCACCACTTTCTGCACACAACTTTAATTGCTTTAGTATGCTAAAACTCCGTTCAGTATTTGAAACGTTCTTGTAGTTGATTTGAAAAGGTATCTGACAAAGCAAGAAATGATTCTATTTTAAATCTTAACCCTGTTTCTTCAAGAACTGAATCATAAGCCAATTCATCAAAAATATCTTTTTTGAGGTCGCTTCTCAGCAAACATTTCAGGCCCTCCACATTTGTTAGAAAACTCGATAGCATCACGTTCAAGATTGTCAAAAATCATAACGTCCCTCATTTCTACTATTCCACTGTGGCAAGATTTTATCATACCTTTCGCAGTTATTAAGTTAATTGAACTGGTTTGCAAATATTCTGACAACTTATTTACAGAGTCTAAAACTTTTGTCCAGAATTGTAGAAGAAACATTTTATAGGTTATCTGTTAAATATTATAAAACTGCAATGTATGATGCAAATTTAAACATGTTGTTTACAATAACTTCGGAAGACTGAAACCTGAGATTTACTACAGACATTTTAGTTTAGTTTTAGTTTCCAGACAGTTTTGTTTTGTGTAAATTCTCATTTTACTTTTGTATCAGAACCAGTATTTAAAGGTCTGTAGTCAAGTCTATAGATCAAACTGCAGCGTTGATTTTATCATGACTGAATCTTCCTTGGTCTGCTATAAACATGTTAATAATACAAATTGAAATCACTTCATCAGAATGCATCATCTTCAGTTTAATCTCACAATAGTCACTATAGTTACATAGTCTAGATCGATTTAACATCTAGGTTATATCAAATTCACTTTCAGAAATACACGATGTTCAAGACTAGTGGTTATTCTGTTGCATTTGCCATGGCTCCTAGATGACACGATGAGGCACGTTCGTTGATTATAGCCTGTTCTTATCAGCTACTTAGACTGAGTCAGGCATTTAATGTCCTTTTAATGGCAATCTGGGAGCTCCAGCATTTCTCTCTGAGGCCTTAACCTCTTTACCGGGGACCCCGAAGATATATGCCATCAATTAGCCATTGCACTACTGGGAACCTCAAAGATATTCGCGCACTACTTTTCAGACTGCCAGTTAGCCTGCCATAATTCAATATTTCTTCCAAACGCTAAATATGGCTTCAGTATAGTTCCTTCAGTAAAAATAATAGATATATCAATTAGTTTTGATTCATCAAAAATCACATTTATTTTGCCCACTCCTACAAACAGTTGATCTGCTAGTGGCAGTGCCTTAGGGATGTTCAGGTTAGAAGTAATATATCTCTACCACATGTTGTCTGATTTTCAAACCTTTTGATTTATTTTGTCCCACTGAGATTCTCCTACAGCTTTGCTGCTCACCAAAGTGGGGTTACCACTCAAAAACTTTATCTGGTAAGCCTTGAAATTTTTTAGATGGGGTGCTACTTCAGGCCGTAAAGTGAACCTACCCCCAAATTTTTTGTTTTGCACAAATGGTTAGAAAGAGCATTAAAAAGCTACAGAATGGTGTATACCTCATTTTCTTAGCTTTCACACAGCCTGAGATATAGCAATTTTAAAAATTACAGTATTCTGTTTGGAACAACTTTTTTTCCAAAAATAAATCCCCCGGCACAGTGACAGCGTCTAAAAATTTTAATGAACGGTAAAGGGGTTAACTGATTTTATATTATTTCAGATTTTTTAGTTTTGAAATAGTTTTTGTTTTAAATTTGTTTCTGTTTTTCATTTTAGCTTCGTGTAAGTTTGTGTTACTTTTCCGTTTTCTGTTTTAGTTTCTGTAACTTAACGAATTTGCTATTTTTCCCTTTTTGGCAAGTTTCGTTTTCGTTCACAAAAATCACACTGTCTACCACTAATCACACTGCCTGGGATAACAACAGACACTGCCAGCTACTGATCGGTTTCATAAAAACTCACTGTCAGCCTTTGAGCAGATGAAAGAAGTTGATGATGATAAGATAACATCAGACTCAACTTCTGATCCAGTTATCTTGTGAAAGTTCTCAAGCGGCCTGTTGATGTCATCTGCTATGTCACTCAGACTGCGAAGTGGAACTGAAAGAGACTGAAATAACAACAGCAACATCAGCTAACTGTTGCCACCCGTAACTAATTGGCATTTTAGTCAAAACAACAAAACAAAGTTAGGGAATGATAATATTGGAGCTAAATAAATGCATTATTTTGGCAGCAGTTGTTCAGACATATCATTTAATAATATATTAAGAAAGGTAGCACAGGGTAACAAATTTTTTTCTGGTGCCTTAGAAGTTAGACCTGTTTCTTGGTATATTTAGGGTGCTGATTCCAAATATGGCATCAGAATTTCTCCACCAGCTCTATTTCTTGAGATATGGCCATATATCCCAGAATGGAAGCATGTGATAATTATCTATATCAGGCTTCAGCTTTATGTACCTGTTGATTGCTCACATCTATAGGTCTCTGTTAACAACATTAACCCCTATAGAGTGGAATAAAATTGTGGAAAACTCTCCCCAAATGTGGAATTTTCTCCCCAAATTTTTAAAAATAAAAGTTACCATACTTCAGTAAGATGGTTTAGCCATGGGAAAGTCCTGACTTGATTTTTGATCTTTGAAGTGAGATTGAAATATTCTTAAATGACAGGAACCGTCCATTGGTGTTGCTCACAGAAAGTGAATGGCTTTGGAAAAATTAGCATTTTCAGCAGATCTATTCATGAATCTTAGATAAAAGATTAAAGCATTCTGTCAGAAATTGACACTTTTGGAGAATCAGCTATCAAGAAGCTGCTTCCGTCATTTGTCATGTTGTGACAAATACAGCCAAGAAGCTGACTCCCTTTCCATGCCTGTTTGCTCAAGATATGATTTCAAGTTTGAGAAAACAATTCCAGAAATATTTCTCTTTTCTGGATGCATGTTCATCATAAATAAGACTCTTTGGAAATCCTTTTGACGCTGTCATGGAAGACTTACCTTCTGATTCGGTCAGTACTGGAAATACAAGATGAGTCATTGCTTCTTTTGGCATTGTTTCTGAGCATTGCAGTATCTTCTCCAGATATGAAAGTCGATACGTATGAGATACTTAAAACATCTGTACTTAGCTTATCTGAATTGTCTTATAATACATAACTACTATGACCAGCCTGCAGTTTACTAGTACTACTGTGGTTTATATACAAGTACAACAAATTAAGGTGCACTCAGAAAGAATTCTTTGCGGAAACAGGTAGGGGTTTTCAGGCCAAAATATCAGCCTTACGAGGATTTGTAACAGACCACCAAGCCGAAATATCAGCCTTACAGGGATTTGTAAAAATATTGGCCTTACGGGTCACAATGGTTAAGTTTTTTAAAAAAGTCATATAAACTACAATTCTTACCATTGCAATGGTTAATGAGACAATTATTCCTAAATGAATTAATCCAAACCAGAGTAAAATCTGTCAAGAACTTTGAGCAGCGGCAGCTAGATTCTTACACAATGTTACTCTGTTAAAATTTAAAACTGCCCATCTTCATCACACAATAAAACTCTGCTATGGTCTATTAAGTCCTTTCAGTCATCTAGCTTCCAACAAATCCTGATTTCCATTCTAACACTTAAGCTCACAGCCAGCAGCAAAACAGCCTAGCAACTGGTACCCGTAGGCCCATGTACTGCATGACATGAGTCAAGAATGCTAACAAGATAACAATGATCCAGGCAAGTGAAGGACCAGCCCTTAGTCAATTTACACTAAGTCTGCAATTGACAACCTCACCCATTCATTTTAAGTGGCAGATTAAGAACATTTGTCAATTCCATGCCTTATAGCATATAAGCCTCATACATATTAATAAGATCTGCAAGTAATGTGTGCCAAGGAGGCAATATTGATGCTTGCTACTAAAGTTTCATACTTGGAAGATTTGATGAGAAATGTTTAGAAGACTGATTTGCTTTTATACAGTGTGTAAAAGTAAAAAGAGGACCAATGTTTGACATTTAATATCTCGGCCATATACCCAGGCCCACCGAGAGAAATTTGACGACCTTTTTTTTGCTTGTCAGCCTTTTTACATCTTAAAATTACCTGACGGCCTTTTTTTTGCTTGTCAACCTTTTCACGCCGGGCCACCCTTTTGCTTGCCAGGCCCCCTCTACTTTAGTGTTATTATTCATGTTATTGTTAATTATACGTATTCATCATGGGCCCGGGCCCCCCAGACCGCCGGGCCCCTGTGCAGTTGCCCCCCTGCCCCCTCTCGGCGGCCATGCATATACCTGGGAATGTGTCTGATGTAATTGCCAAATGTCATGCTGATATCTTTAGTGTTTGCTAAAATATGACCAAAAAACTAAAGAGACACAAATTTTAAAATTGACAGTGGAATATAACGGCTTTATAAAGTGATACAAAATTATTTTGTTTATTTTTTGGCCCTGAAAAGGCCGTTTAAAGGGATTTTTAGATGATTTGTTGCGGGAGCAGGTGCTCAAAATGCCCACCCTTAGCCTTCACACATGCCGACAAGCGCTTCTTCACTGACAGTATCGACTTCTTGATCTGGTCCTCAGGCAAACTCTCTCAGATATTCTTCAGCACAGTGTTCAACTCTGTGATGTTCTGTGGCTTTGGCTGATATATTTGATATTTGTCGAGCATGATTCTCCAGACGTGGAAGTCAAGTGGATTGTTACCTGGGGAGTTGGGTGGCCAGTCATCTTTCTTGATGAAATCTGGACAATTTTGCTCCAGAAAATCCTGGGTTCTGAGAGCAGAGTGGGCAGGTGCTCCATCTTGCTAGAATATAAAATCTTCTCCTAGCAAATCATGATAGTCCTGCAGGTGATCTGGTAGCAGCTGAGTTACCGGTACATAGCACTCGGCGTTCACTTTGGATTTGTCTGGTACGAAGTGCAGGCGACCCTTGCCCTGATGGCACACTACAGAAGACACAATGACATGTCTGGAAAACTTTGCTCGCTGCCTGACAAGTCGTTCTGATGGCAAATCTCTTTCCCTTCACACACCATACACTCGCTTGCCTTAACTGTTGACTGGTGGATCAAGGTAGAAGGCCTTTTCGGCAGTGAAAAAGACCTTCTTAAGTTTGGTTACAGTCAAGCGTCGCATCAAACGACTGCAGAGAGACAAGCGCTTGTTCCTGGCTGTGATGTTGTCAATTTTAAAATGTGTGTCTCTTTAGTTTTTTTTACCATATTTCAGCAAACACTAAAGATATTAGCATGAAATTTGGCACTTGCAGCAGACACATTTCCAGGTATATGGCCTATAAATGTTATTGAAATCACTACACACACGGCCGAGATATTAATTGTTGAACATCGATCCACTTTTTACTTTTACACACTGTACAAGAAAGGGCAAAAGGCCTACTCCCCAGTGTCCCTCTACATACAACCACTAAATAATGCAAAGTCAAAATTAAAATGCAAATGCACACTTTTAAATTCAAACATTTATCCACAGATAAATCTTAAAACTTTTCAAACATAAACAGCAATTAAATTCAATCAATAATGAAAACATTGTTAGCCTAGCTACAGAGCTATATATATTGTCTTGCATAAAAATAGGTTAAGAAGCAGTTTTAGTCTCATATCAAATGATAAGCCTTCTTATGCACATATGCATCTAATTAGTTTCCACTCTTCAGTTCATTTACAAAAATATAATGAATGTATCAAACTGACCTCTTGATGCATTCGTGTCAGGTAGAACTGGTGCTGATCGACAGTCATTTTCCAAATGCATTCAGCCAGCTGAGAAGTTGCAGTCATCCACGAATGAACACTTACGTTCACTGATCCAGATGTATTTCTGAAATACATCACACAACACACAGTGCTGAATTTCAAGTTTTGTAACATACTGGGTAAATTATCGTCATCATCATCATCATCCTCATCATTATCATCATCAAACTTCTATAGAGCCATTTTAATAATGTTCTTGACATCAGTCGATGGTCGCTCCTTGGTTTGAATTGTAATTCCCCCATTGTCGAATCCAATAAGTCAGTCCAATTTTCCAGACCGTGTTATGGCAGATAGGCAATAGAGAACAGGTACGTTTTAAATCTCAATTGAAATGTCATAAGAGAGACTCAGTGGAGCGGACCAATGCTGGGTGTGAGTTCCATATTATCGGCCCAGCCACCAAAAATGCACATTTTCCCAGTGATGTGAAGCCTTGGTCTTGACCTCGAGGCCGGATTTCAAAGCCTTGGCCTTGGTATTGAGCTCTAATGTCTTGGTCTTGGCCTCGTGGGTTAGTGCCTTGGACTTGGGAGTACATACGTTTAACACCTCTTACAGTGTTCCTTGTTAAGCGCTCTTGACTTTAGCCTTTGCTAAGTTTACTGCGCTCTATAAATAATCTTACTAATAATAATAATAATAATAATAATAATAATGCTTAAGTCATGACATTATGATCAAATAACTTCAATAATCTACATAATTTGAAAGATATCACGATATACAGCCAACCGTTCCTCAAAATATGCAAAACAGAAGCAGATTTTTAAAATTCAGTTCAATAGAGAAGAATTTTGAGGTATCCAAAATAATTCCTGTATTTTTTATTATTATCACAACCCCTTAAATATTCTACTTACAAATAGACCAGACGCTTACTCCATAAGAAAATGGAAAAATATTTAGCAAGGCAAAATTAGGTAAAACCGTGATTGTAGCGTGTCTAACAACATCAGTATCAACATTCATATGCTAATTAAATCAAAATAGTATTGAGTTGTTGTTTAATTTACAAACTTCCTGCAGATCATTGGATAGACAATTCTAAATCATTGCCCCAGAAGCAGAGAATTCATGCCCATTATGTTTTAAATTGGTTCAAGCCATAATCAGCAGCTCAAAGTGATGATTGGCCGGTAAAATTCACAAAGTCTGCATATTAGTGCATAATCATAGATAAAAGTCACCAGCAAAAGATGCAGAATAAACCAGCTTCACTCCTACAAATTCACCAAGACAAATGCAAAGCCACTAACAGTACTAACTTTTTAAAATCTACCACTTCAATGGAGAATTTCTTTTCATGAAAGTATAGGTTCTCGAGCAGCTTCCATGCAAAAATCTAATTTAAAAATAAAATAAATTAAATCTTCTAGTATTCTTCTTATAAATACAAAAATGTTGTCAAAAACTGGAGATTATACAAGCAATGTAATGTAACAGAATATTTGTACAGCATCTCTTCTGAAGAATCACACAGAAGCACTCCTGCTGTGATTACTGCTTATAAATAAGGAGATGTTTTAAGTCGTTTAAAAAAGAGGGCCATAGAATCAGAATCTGCTAAATTACGTATGTTGGGTCAAGAGCATTTCAGAGGATTGGGCCAACTGATTCAAAACCTTGCTTCAGGAATAAGAAGGTTCGTGCACAAGGCACACTGAAGAGACCCTGGGTTGTGGACCGAATACATGGCCGACCAGGAATCAAGCTAAGAGGATGGAGTAGCTCTGATAGATACAATGGAGCGGTACCAATAAGAGAGAGTGCAACCGGACTCAACACACGAAACTTAACTCGGGTAGGATAAGGTAGTCAATGTAGAATAAAGTAATAAAAAAGTAAAGTCCTTCCCGAGCTCTCAAGGCTAATCTCAAGGCTCATAGGGCGGCGCTGATTTCTGTTTCCAAGGCCGTCAGTCAGGTGACCTGGTGCAAGTTACATGATACAGAGGCCAGTGTTCTCATGCAACACGACTGTTTACTCTGCAGATTAATCCGCTACTCAGTTGCCATCACCATATGGTGAAAGAAGGCTGTCCAGGACCTTCTGCTCCATCATCCAACGCTGTTACCACTCTGCTATCTTCCTGCCCTGTTAAAGCGTCTACTAGCCAATTGCTTAAACTATTCTACATGATATCACTGCAGTTTCACTCTTACTCGTGGGTCTTCGTCTACTGTAAATCTCTATAACTAGTTAATTTATTCTGGCTAGGGTGAAGGGCTAACAAGAAATTTATTATTGAAAGTATAACTCAAAATTGAAATGTTAATATTGAAATTCTCAAGATCATTGTTTATTCTTTATTAGCATTGCTTAACCTAACATGTATGTAATATGATACATTTATTTATTTATTTACAAATTAACATGATGAAAAAAACGGCATGACCACGTTTACTTAGCGCTATATTATACATTACCTCTGCACAAGTTCATCCTTTTTTCCAGTCATTAACAATGCTCTGCACTCGACCCGTTTTAATTTAAAAACTGAATTGCATGTAATATCAATATGGCAAAGTTTTGCTCCTGGAACGTCTGATTCTAACAGCTTTATTTAGAAAACACGCTGCTCGCAGTGCTTGACGCCATGTTCACTAGCTCTTCGCTGTCCGTGTTTGCATCAACAGCTTAGCGCAGCTTGACCTATTTATTTTAATTAGATGCATGATGTCACGGAATGGCTTAAGTAAGAGATAAGCCTTATTGCAGTAATCTAGGCAACAAGATAACAATGCATTGGCTAGTTCAGGGGTGTCAAGACTTTTTGGGCGGCGGGCCAAATGACATGTCTTCCATATCCTCGCGGGTCAAATGGAAAAAAGCTTGCCAATATTATATTCCAAAATATGAGCTATCCAAAATCTAAAGTAAAATGACGAAAACCTGAAAGACCATTCAATCATTACATTGTTTACATTGAATGCAACCTATTGTGTTAACTATGAAAAACCGGATTCTGTTCAAATCTCACAGAAAAAGTCACATTTCAAAATTTTTTAATGGTGAAGAACTGAAGATCAAATTGAAACATATAAAGTTAGATGGCGGTTGATGTAGATGTGGAAGCAGATGAGACATGACATTGTTTATTTTTCACAAGTTTGGCAACGTCTGGTTTTAAATCAGCAGCCAAAGCAATTTGCAAATTTGCCTGCAAATTTCCTTCGGACAGACGTGATCTCAGTTTTGTCTTAATTAGTGTCATTTTTGAAAAGCCTTGATCGCATAAGTAAGTGCTGGCAAAGAGAGATAACATGATTGCTGCTTGTTTTCTTAATTGGGGAAATGCTTCTTTTGGAAGTTGCTCATAGAAATCTTTCAATGTTCCACTGTGAAATTTAGATTTAAAGGTACTATTGCACTGGAGATCAATCAGTTCCATTTGTAAATGAACAGGCACCAATTCAGCATTTATTCCAAATGGATTGCTAAATAGCTAGAGGAGTGACTCGTTTTCTCGGAAGTCCGAAAATCGTTGTTTAAATGCATTGTAAATAGACAACACTTTCAGAGAATATTTTGAGGAATCAAAAACAATATTAGACCTTTCAAAAGAATTCTTCGTTTTATTCAGGTATTCAAAATGATCACAGTGTCCATTCTGAAGCTAGTTGAATAAGGCTTAGGAAGTACTGTAGATGTCTGATGCGATAGATGTCTTGAATATGATAGTGAGAAATTTGCAGACTGAATTTAAATGACTAGAGAAGGAGAGGGAAGAATCAAATGTCACACCAAGGTTGTGAGCAGAGTACTTCTAGAAACAACAGTAGAACCTCCTCGTAATACAGATTTCAGAGATCCAAATTTAGTCATTTGAGCTGGAGTACCTAATTGCAAGAACTGTGTTTTGATGAATTTAGAATAAGATCATATGAATCCATCCATGACTGAATATTAGAGAAGGCAATGGATAAAGTCTCAAGAGATGAGTCTGAGAGATGAGAATTTGAGTACCGTCAGCATAAAGATGATAGGCCACTTGATGTTCATCAAGAAGTGAAACCAAGGGGGTTGTATAAGGTGCTTCACACAAATCAACCAGCCTACCTCCGATTCGTACTCACTATCTAAGATTTCCAGCAATCAACTAGGTCTTCTTATGCTTTGACTCTTCATATATTTATTGCAGGAGCACCATCAGGAAATGTGCCTTCTCTGTGGCTCTGGAACTCTCTGCCAGCACAGGTCCCCCAGACTGAATGTCTTTAAGTCATCAGATCTGACCAGAATCTCTCCTAAAATTGCACCTAATTTAGATTGTATATCCTCCTTAGCCAGAACCAGAAATTATGGACTGGTCTCTGGAATTTCAACTAAGAACTACTGTGGACATGATTTTTGAATAAAAACCTCACTTTGAAGCAACCAAAGACTGATGCAGATGCAATATTATAATGGTGCTAAAGAAGTTTCACGATTATTATTATTATTGTTATTATTGCTATTATTATTTAATGGTAAGCTGCAAAAGTTCTAGAATTGAGGTTATGCAACAAAAAATAACACATCACATCAGACTCATAAGGACACCAAAGTCATTACATTATGCATTAACAGCTTCTTTCAAGTCCTCCTTGTCAAGATCCTGCATCTCATGCCACAATCCATTGCCACAATGGATATCTTTGACCTATATAACATCACACTCTCACTGATCATTGACGACAGTGAGTCAGATATTGGCCACTTACACCCTGGCATGATGATGAATGTCAATGCTTTCATCAGAAGCGCATTGACTCAAGAAACACTATCACTGCACCTCAAATCCAGATAATTGAAAAGTAAGCAAAATCTCGTGAATTTCTACAGTGCTTCCAAAAGTAACACTGCAGAAGGTGCTTATTTTTAGGCACTTAATCTTAATATGAAACAGCGATAGCCAAAAGGTGGGGTCAGTCAAGCAGGGTAATTTTATCCAAGGGCCATTGTGGTTGGGATGGTGGAAATGATTTTTGAACAGAAATGCTTTGATTTTAGATAGAAATACTTGAAATGTTACAATAAGTGAAGGAAATTGCAAATGAGTATTTGCCAAAAAGAAAGAATTACCTTCATTCAAAATCGCACACTCAGTCCAATGCTATAGTCTCATTTTCTAATCAAGAGACTCTAAAGCCAGGAGTGCCTCTGAAGAATAGAGTAGAAGAGGTACTATACAAGTCTCACATTATGTTACATAGCTATGCCAAAGATTATATGCCACTAGAAGAAATTGATAAAACCTTTCGAGGTTTTCTTCTGTCTGCATGGTCATAAACGGAAACACCTCGGAAACTTGTGCCCAGCCACCATGGAATACCAGACTTGTCCTAAAATAAAGAATTTTAGAATAATTACTGGTAGTATTACACATATGAATGCACACATGTGCATGCACACACACACACACGTTATAAAGGTCCAGCACATATTTCTGCTGTTCCTATTCAAATTTCCATCCTAGAAAGCAAGTAAATTTTCTGAAGCCAGTATGCAGATGTATTGCAATGAAATAAATAGGGCTGCACCGAATAGGGTTTTTAGCTATTCAACGAATACAAATAGTCAGTTTCACTATTCGACAAATAACGAATACGAATAAAAATAGTGTATATGATACCTCTCCCGCTGCAAGTCGCCATAATTAGGTCAACAATAGTGCTGTGTGCTATTATAATACTATTACTACGTATAAAGAGTCCTCATTATAACTTATATATAAGTATACTTAGTATAGCTTACCAACTTCCATTGTGGACAAAAGGCAAATTAAATAAGCAAAGTAGAAGTAAAGACTTGAAGACCAAGGGGGTGTTTGTGCGCGTACGGTTTTTGTACGGCATATGATTATGCATTGCAGTTGTTGTGAATGACCTCGAGGAACCACTGCTGCGAGAAATGACGATACTGAACAACATACACGTTGCTTTATTTTCATCTTCGCAAATCTTATTAAAAACTTCCAAATCGAGCTTCGCTTATCCATCACTAAATGAAGCAATGATATTTGATTTTATTTTTTATTCAAAGAAGAAAATTAATTACAATACGTTTTACTAGCGTTACCGTTTGGTTTAACTAATAGAATGACATGTTCTTCCCGGAAACGGACAGAATTAGCTTTTAGCACAAGTTCGCAATATACATTTGTATAGCGCTATTTGGCTAGGAAAATAGAACAAAATGTTATCTCCGGCACTTGAATGTAGTTCAATTTACTAAGCTGAAGTATTAAACTATATGAAATTTTTAATATCATGTGACCACTATTCGTATTCGTTTTGACTACCACTATTCAAACGAATACGAATAGACTATTTGTCACACTATTCGGCGCCGAAGCGAATACGAAGCGAATATTCAGTGCAGCCCTAGAAATCAAATTCCAATGACATACTTGTAAAAGGTAAGTTAAATAAATTTTGCTATTCATTATGAGATCACTGGAGGTAAGCAGTCATATGGATGTGTCTGCACAACTCTCATAGGCATAATGAATATCATTCCTGTAGATGCAGTGATTCTATACGAATAGTCTTGCCCTAAAGTACATAAAATACTACATTATCAAATTATTTAATGTCTGTTATAACTTATTTGACATAACAATTAATTATAATTTTATTATTTAGGTACACCTACTTTGACATAGTAGTAGTGAATGCCATAGGCTGGAATACATTCAACAATGCTCAAGTAGCTGTTAATTTACAAAAAAAATATATCTATATTGAATTCACAAGTCAATTTACCATTGTTATACCATTTCTATCTTAAAGCAATATGATGATTGCATGCAGGCCCTCCGAGAGGGGGGGCAACTGCACAAGGGCCCGGCGGTCTGGAGGGGGCCCGGGCCGATGATGAATATGTATAATTAACAATAAAATGAATAATAACACTAAAGAATGGTTAAAATGTCAGTTCAGCAGAGGGGCCCGGCGAGCACAAGGGGGCCTGGGACAGCCGACAAGCAACAAAAAAAAAGGTCGTCAACACTTCTAAACGGCTGACGAGCAAAAAAAAAAGGTCGTCAAGAAATTATTACATCTCAAGGGCCCGTCGGCCATTCTGCACAGGGGCCCGGAATTTCTCTCGGAGGGCCTGATTGCATGTACATTTGTAGAACATTTTTTCAATTTCTCATGTGTTGACTAAATACAGCAGCATACATTATCCTACACTAGTACCTGTGCTAATGTAATTAAATGAATGCAGCATACAATGAAGGCAATCCTAAAAGTAACTACCTTAGATAAATTAACTGGTTAAATTTCAGTCTAAATCTTTATACAAGCTTATGGAGAAATGAGAGCAACAAGTAAAGTCACAAGATATAAGAATTAAACTGACTTGACAATTGCCGAACCAACTGTGTGGCCTTTAAGAGTCTTGTAAAATTCAATGATCTGATCTTCACTGCAACACAATCATCAGCAATACTCATGATGACTGTCAACTGATTCTTTCAACTCTACAATTATCTTGGCACTGGGATTAACCTCCTTAGCAATAACCCGAACAGTGCTTGGAGGTTGAAAATTATGTAGCATTAACCCTGAGTGTTACATACAGGTAAAGGTTTCCCATACTCGATTCTGAGCGTTGGGGCCAGCGCAGATCTGCAGTTTCTTTGGCATACAGCGACACCAGTGGCTCATGCCATTTATTTAGAGTGGGTTGTCAGTCATATATCAAGGCTTACGCTTCACCTTCAAAACTTAATGCTGCTCCTCATATTTACCCCCACCCTCTAGTGCAGCGGTTATCAAACTTTTAGGATATTTTGGGTGGTGGTCCCCTAGAAATTTTTTTGATGACTCATGGATCTTATAAAATTAGAATTTTAAATTAACTGTAATTAACAAATTAACACATAGGCTACTTGTTTTGTCAATCAATTATTTAATCAGAAAATTGCAAATCTTAGTCATCAAATTTAAATTCAAATGGAATCAGCAATCCTCGAGCCATCAGTCTGTTTTGTGTTCTGAGGTGTTGGCAAGATATCTTGAGAAAGTAATCTCTTTACAGTCCCCCTGAAACCGCCTGGTGGTCTCCTAAGGCAGCAATTCTCAACCTTTTATGGCGAAGTACCACTTGTAGATACTGAGCTTACATGGCGGACCACCTCCATTGGCAGTGCCGAAGACATTTGTTCACGCTAGTAGGGATTGGGCCCCGAGCGTTACTTGGACAAGAAATTTCAGCTTCTAATTTTACAATCACAAATTAAGTAAATACTTGATACTAGCAATGAAGTAAGTAATTGGAACAGATAATGAAGCACTTTAGCAAAAACAATTTTCATTTAGACAGTAGAGCCCATTAATATGTGCATTATTAGCAAAAATCAATGCTTTTCACTCTTAATTCAAATATTTACTTAATTGCAAAATAAAGGTAGCATAATATAAAGCACCTGCAGTTTTCACATATATAACATCCACTTATGCACATCCCATTCGGTCTGATTAAAGGGTTTGGGAAAGCATTGTGAGCTCCTCAGCGGGATCTGGGGTGGAGCCACAGCAGCAGAGGATTTTGAGTAGCATCATTACTAGACTGTGAGCTCTGGTGCAAACTTTAACGCCTTTAATTGTGATTTATTGTTGAGTGGCCAGTGGCCAACTGCTGAAATACAACTAAGTAGGCCAGTAGGCCCATATTGATTCTGCCAACAATCAAAATACCTCCATTCCTAAAAAATGCTCATCAGTTTTGTGCAAATCTCACAAATGGTCCCTGAATAGAGGACCCAGCCCCAAGTCTCCTCATAGCTACACTAATGTGTTTCTATCTAAAGAGTTTTCAGTAATTTTTAAGTAAGTTGCATTATCGTGCTTAAGAAATAATCTCATGTTTTCAATACATCATTTTGACAATTAATTTAATGAAAAAGAGGTCAACCATAAGACTTAATAACACATTGATAATAATCATCTTTATTCGTGACAAGCACAGCATAAAAAAGTAGTACACAACCAGTAGTACACAACCAAGGAAAACACAAATCAACTGAACAAAACTAAATAATAATAATAATAAAAATAATAATAAAAATAAACCTAATAATAAACAAATACACTAAGAACAAACTTTACACAGTACAGCCATAATGCTTCACTGTAAAAAAGCAAATTGAATTTATCACATAAAAACACTGAAGACTGACAAAAATCATGGCAGCATACCAATACGTCAGAGACAGATGTTGTTTAAGAATATTGGTTGAAAGCAATGCCAGTGTTTTCATCTGCATCTTCGTTGTGGGCTCACTAAATGGTTTACAAGCAAAATCACAGAAATTTCCATAAACTTTTCCTGCTTCAAAGTACATGTATATGAGTGCATGTTTATATGTGAGATTTCACATAAAAATAAAATTACATTAAACCATACATGACACAGTCAATGGTCTGAACACCAATAACATTACCGGTATTTAAAGCTAAACATAAAATCATAGCTACATTTATATTTAACAATTAAGCTTAGGCATACAAATAAAATCTACAAATTTTAATAATTAACTGCACCATCACCTTAAACATGAAGAACGAGGTGACTGTGGGCACCTGGAATGTAAGGACACTCTGGCAGACCGGACAACTTGGAATCCTGGAGAATGTCATGGAAGCATACAGATTTGACATCATAGGAATATCTGATGTGAGGTGGACTAGATCAGGAGAAATGCCTAATGGCAGGTTCCTGTACTCCGTAGAGGAAACGAGACATGAAAAAGGTGCTGGGCTACTGCTGAGCCTTAGAGCAAGGAAAGCACTGCTATGGTATGAACCAGTCTCATCAAGGATGATCAATGCACGATTCCAGGCCCATCCGCAGAACATATTGATCATTCAAGCATACGCTCTGATTATGGAAGCAGAAAAGGAAGAAGTGAATGAATTATATGGCCAAATAAGTCAGCCATAAGGAGCATCCCATCAAGTGACATCAAAATTGTAGCAGGTGATTGGAATACAAAAAGTAGGAATGGAAAGAGGGATGGAAACATGCCATAGGAAGTCATGGCATGGGAGAAAGAAACTACATAGGGAACAGCTCCTCCATCTCACACTTGTAAGAAGACCTATTGTTCCTAGCTAATACCAAAACCCAGGAAGACATAGCAGAAAGTGAACATGAGAGTCCCCGGATGGGCACATGAAGAGCCTACATACAAGAGATCTGGCAAGCATGCAGCATGGTATGGGAGAAAGAGAAATGGCCAGAGGAGTGGACTAAGTTAATAACGGTCATGATACCAAAAAAAGGGCAACACAAAAGAATGCTCACATTACCGATCAAACAAGCAAGGTTCTTCTGTGCATTATCCTTCAAAGACTGAAAGGCAAGTTGGAAGCGGGTCAATCAGAAAAACAAGGTGGGTTCAAGAGGGAAGAAGCACAATACAACAAGTCCTGGCACAAGCACAGGAATTTGGAAAATGCATTTACAACTGCTGTATAGAGTACAGAAATGGCTTTGACTCGGTGTGGCATCATGGCCTCTGGGTAATGCTTGAAAGTGCAGAAGTCAAAGGAAAGCTACTAAGTTAAGAGTCCTGCGCAATCTCATTGAGGCAGTCATGGTCAGTGTTTGATACAAAGGCAAGATCGGAGACTGGTTCAAAACAACAATAGGATCAAGGCAAGGGGACCCCTTTTGTCTCTTTTGTTCTAAATATTTCTAGAGCAGACAATGGAAACAGTGGAAGAAAAAGAAGAGGGAGGAATCACCTTTAATAGCATACAAATTAAAGATCTGCAATATGCTAATGATGTTGTTCTCCTGGCATTTCAACCAGAAAAGTTACAACGGATGCTGGACACACTCGATAGGGTTTCTCAATCAACATCCTGACCTGGACTATGCTGACGAAGTCAGTCTTCTGGACTCATCGCCCACACAACTCCAAAAAGTATTAGAGAGGCTCGAACCCATTGCATCTCATTTTGGTCTCCACATCTCATGGAAAAAGACAAAAATCCAGAACCTAAGTACTGGTCCCCCCTTTATAGCATCTCAACATCAGGTCACACGGTTGAAACGGTGAACAAATTCATTTATCTGGGCAGTACTCAAAGCTCCGATGGACATCACATGCAGAATAGGCGGCGCTGCATTGGCTAAATAATCACTCAACAGACTCTGGAAACAGCAGAAGATGAATCTAAACACCGAAATAAAAGTCTATAAAGCATGCGTCTTACCGGTCCTGTTACATAACTCAGAGACCTGGACCCTCATGTCACAGGACATATGGAGAATCAAAGCATCTCACATGCGATGCCAGTGCCACATCTGGGAGTCTGGTGGCTCGACTTCATTTGAAACATTGAGGTCACTCAGATGACCAACCTAGAACCTATCCCACAAACCATCAGTCGCCACCAGCTAGCACTCTTCGGTCATGTGGCACACTTAAACCCCGATACACCAGCCCATGGTGCTCTAACTGCAGCCATCAACCCCAAGTCAGAAAGGAATCCACCCCAGGGTGGAAGAGACCTCCTGGTCGCCCTCGTCACACCTGGGTGCAACTGCTTGACTATGGCACACCCTCAACACTCATAAAAGAATGGAAGAAAGTCCATGATTGCAGCCATAGTAGTTACGCTACGGACTCTTGTTGTCTAAGCGAAGATAACTAACGAATCAACATCAGCAAAACCAAAGTAATGGCAGTTGGACACGGAATAAGGCCCATGACAATCAAAGTAACCAGGAGATCAGGAGATAGAATGGGTTGATAGATTCGTCTATCTTGGCAGCGTGCACCACGCAGACAGAGATTGCAGCCCAGAGATACGACATAGAATAGGCCTTGCAAGCAGGGCCTTAGGCTGCCTTAGCAAATTATGGCACAGTGAAGGACTTTCCTCCAAAACCAAACTGCAGCTCCTCAACAAGTGCGTCAGTCCTATTGTATGGAGCAGAAACCTGAACCCGAAAATCAGAAGATCGCAGACGCCTGGCAGCATTTGAGATGCAGTGTTACAGGCGTATTCTAAACATATGAACCAACCAAGAAGTAAGGTGTCAAATTGGTGCAGTACAAGACATTGTTGCCACAATCAAAAGAAATAAATCTGCAGTTGTTGGGGCATATTGACAGGATGGATGACAAAACATTATTAGAGGTCTGCATAGAAAGTGCAATGGAAGGATCTGAAACACAAGGACAGTCCAGAAGATGGAGAGACGACATCACTGAGTGGACTCGGATGAGCAACAGAGACACAGTACATGCAGCTCAAACCATATGAAATGCCATCAAATCGTGAACAGCACCACTGGTCTCAACAGTTCCTGATGGGACTATGAGAAGAAGAACCATCATCAATACATTTGTATTTTTGAAATTCACTTTTAATTCAATCTAGAAATTTGATTTAACAAATATTTCCAAAAACTTTCATGAAACTTATAACCAAGATAATCAAATGCACCAGCATTTCAGGTCATACTTTCAAAACTAGATCAGTTTTAACAGGTTTTTCAATATACAATCAACACAAACATGGATGAATAAAATACTATCAAAAATACAAACTCAATGTAATCTCCATGTTGTGCTTGCAGAACATAGGCAGCCAGTTCAAAAACTCTGTCACTATCGCATTCTATTTGGCCCTTCAAAGAAAACACAGTGCTATCTGTAACTTGTGTATAAAATCAGTCTAAAACTTTCATGGAAGCAAGTGTCATCCAGACAAGTTATCTATTGCTTCATTCAATGTTTATATTATTCCTAAGCCATATACTCTAACCATGTAAGTATGTACTTACATGGCTAGAGTATGTAAAAACATTTCAATATTTAACATTACTGTCTAGTAAGTTAACAACTCTCTGCAAATTAATCATACTACTAGATATAGCACAATCTGCTTTGTTGGTAGGTATGATGGCTCATGTGTAACGTAATGTAATGTAACAGAATATTTCTATAGTGCCTCTTCATTACTGTCTAGTAAGTCAACAACTCTCTGCAAACTACCTCTGGTATAATATGCACCTATGTATAATACACACCCTTAGTTTCTAGAGTTATCATAATGTAAAAATGTTAATACATATGTATAATACACACCCAAAATTTCCTATGAGAATCTCTATTAATTAACCTGGATATTAGTGGATAATCACAATTGTCTTCCAAATTCTGCTTAAAATTGGAAGAGTAGACAGTTTCCCCCTGCCGCCGGCCGTCATTGTGCCATAAAACAATAAGCCTACATCATTTTTTTAGCTATCAATGACTGAATGTCTATTGAATAACCTAGACAATCACAATTTTCTGGCAATTCTTTTTGAAAATTGATGCAAACAAAGTACTTCTCCACCACCGACTGAGTAGGTAACATGCATAAAACTGTATGTACATAAAATTTATTTCTATGTATAACACGTACCCACACCTTGTACCAATTTTTTAAGGGAAAAAAGTGCATTTTATATGCGAGATAATACGGTAATCCTACTACTGAATATAGCACAATCTGCTTTGTTGGTAGGTATAATGGCTCATATGTAACGTAATGTAATAGAATATTTCTATAGCGCCTCTTCTGAAGAATCACTCAGAAGCATTCTCGTTGTAATTACTGCACACAATCAACACAAATTATAAACTATGTACTAATGCACTTTTTTGTTTTAAATAAATAACTATTCAAATTATACAAAGCATTAAAATATGTTATACAGGCAACACAATAGCTTATAGAGATTACAAGCGATAATCTCTTACTTTGTATATTGACTGAATGGCATGAAGATAAAACAATTTCACTGTCACACTGTCTCTCAGATATGTTATACTGTCAACAAATAATCTAAAAACACCAAACAAAACAGGAGAACTTTAAGGCAGCGCCCTCTCCCTGTGTAGTATAACCGTGTCTCATCGCACTTTGGAAGCAGACAATGTCCCAAGCGCGTGCACAAAAAGGCCGTCTTTATCAGAGTCTTCTGCTTGCGCAGCATATATGGCTTGCAACTCCTCAGATAGCAGCAATTGTCGGGTATTCTGACAGAACTTCCGATCTCAATGTCCTCGGAACACCAACTGAATTTTGACAGCCACTCTGTTCTGCTTCATCTCCTTTGTGGTCTTTTTAGTGCCGTACTGACGGTACTTGGTTTGGATTTTGAGGGCGGCAGCTTCATTGTTCGATCCCGTCAGCGCTTCAAGTGTGGCTCTCTTAAAAACAACACTGTTGTACTTGTAACTCTCTTCTTTTGCGCCGACTTCAACAGGATCGTAACCATCTAATGCTTTGATCTGCAGTGAATGGTCAAAGTAAAGGGATCCGTAGGCAAAAGATATTGTTTGACTGCTCTCTGAGAACCTTGCGAGCAAATCCTTCTAGAATATTTTGAAATCCGGCAGGAACTCGAAGCTTTGCGTTAGAAAATGGGACTGCAATTGGGATTGATATTTTAAGATTTCTAAAGAGCAAAACCAATTGAAAGTTTCATTCAAGTGATTTTGAAAGTTTTTGACAGCAAAATAACAAAATTTGTTGTGTTTGCACCAGAGTTTTTGTGTTCTGACAACCAGATGTTTGGACAGCCTTGGTGAGTCAATTTATTTGGGTCTCTTGGTAGAAATTCAGCGACTTAGAATGAAAAATCGTAACAGAATACTAGAAGTGACCGATATATAAATTTTTAAATGTTTCCTAAGCTTCCATATTTCAAAATCTGAAGTATTTAAATATTTAAAGCAATGCGTTGCCATACTAAAATAAATGGATGTTATGGTGCCAAATTTTAAAATATTACTTGCCAGTAAAGGGGTTAAATTCCACTTCTTGGTCGATTTGAATGACAATCTAGTAATAAGTTTATCAGTTTTAGAAAGGATTTGCTGACCTACCTCACTTGAAAATAAAGTACCAGTGGTCCAGTACGTTGAGGAAATTCATGTTCCAGCACTCGTTTGTCAAGCTTCAGCCACTGATAATGACCCCTGGCGAAAAGTAGAAAAATACAAATACAGTATCACAATGAACGCCATTTAATTCGGCGATCCACAAACCCAAGTTCACAGGCCAAATTTGGTCTTTGAAGGCATTTCACCACCCACGAAAGCATCTACTATCAGTGTTTTAGGCACAAGATTGCAGAATGTAACCATAATGTGCAATATGTGTTCACTTCCGTATATATTTAATTGACAATACCATTATGTGTATGCATTGATTATACGTTTAAGTGTAAGATATTCAGAGTGGAGCCATTTCTCATGTTTCATTGTTTCACCCCATATATTGTATCCAACATTCACCAAATATTCCAAACTGAATTATTTAACTAGTGAGCCTTATGACTGCATGTGCTTGATGATGCAGCTTGAACTTCATGATTCTTCTTCTTCTTCTTCAGCATGTCCATAGGTGGAGCATTGCTGTTTCCTAAGTCTGTTTCCATAATTCTCTGTTCTGAGCTCATTTCCACACCATAGCAAGTCCGATGTTTTGTGGGGCAAGGTCTTTCTCGATTGTTCTTATCCAGGTCATTCTGGGTGGACCCACTGGCCTTTTCCAGGACTTTGGGAGACCATGAATGATGACACGGAGGGCTCAAGCATGGCCCTGTCCTGGATCAGCTCTAGCAAGTCCTTTCTTCACGATTGGTTGCCCTAAATCTCCCAAAATTGCTGAGTTCTTGCTATTAGGTACTCCAGCTCAATTCCCCAAATTTTAATGTCTGAAATCTGTAGTGCTAAGAGATTCTACTGTTGTTTCTAGAAGTACTTTTGCCCACAACCTTGGTATGACATTCGATTCTTCCCTCTCTTTCACTTGCACTATTATAATGGAGCGATGCACATTAGAGCGATGCACATTTGAGCAACATTATTTTAGACCCAAGTACAAATGCACGATCGAATTTTGAGCTTGAGCGATGTCAAATAGAGCGATAACCTCTATTATTATGTCACCCTGTTTTTATATTTATGTTTTAAGAATACTTTATAGAAACAATTATTAACTAGCTATTAAACGATTTTTTAACTATCACTCAAAGATATATCGCTCTAAGTCCAGACCGCTCAGAACATGGATTGCTAAAAAAACGCTCAAATGTTGATTGCTATAATAAAAAGCGCTTTTGAGACCGGCCACCTCTTTCACTAGTCACATAAATTCAGTCTGCAAAATTTCACATCATATTTGGGACATCTATCGCATCAGACATCTACTTCCTAAGCCTATCTTATTCAACTAGCCAATGCATTGGTATCTTGTCGCCTGAATTACTGCAATTCCCTGCTTTTAGGCATCACAAATTCAAATATGCATAAATTCCAGAGAGTACAAAATTCTTTAGTTAGTGTCATATCCAAAACTCCAAGTTTCGAACATATAACTCCAGCTAGACAGCCCCTACATTGACTTCCTATCAAATACCGAATTAATTATAAAATTTGTCTTTTAGTATTTAAAACCTTATTATATAATGAACCCTATTACCTTAAGATGAGACTTATTCCTCGACCTACTACTCAATCCACTAGGCATTCGGCAGGACTTTCATTTGCTGTTCCTCATTCTTGCAAAATCATTGGCACTAGTTGTTTCTCAGAGTGTGGCCCTAAGTTCTGGAATTCATTACCAATATCACTTCGTATAACTAACAATTTATCATAGGGAAAGCAGGTTCATAGGGAAAGCAGTTCATTGGTTCATGGGGAAAGCAGGCTTTGGACAGAGAATGTTTCTCTTCTCCTGCTTCTCCGTTTAGTATCCTAATTCTTTAACATCATTTTTAATATATCAAATATCTAACTTATCAAATTTCGAAATAGTCTACATATACATGTCGAAATACATATTTTAACATTTGTCTTTACAACTTTTTTCCTATATTGAATTGTAATTTTGATGACCTTTGGTTCTGACTTTGATACTAATAAACAGATTGATTGATTGATTGAATGATTGATCATCTTTCAGATCCAGTCTTAAAACATACCTGTTTGACTTGGCTTATCCCCCTTAGATTGCTCCCCTGCCGTTTCTGACTAATCTTTCCGGATTGACCTGGCTCTAATTCAATTTGGATTTGGTGCACCATCGGCTGATGACCTAGGCATTATGATAGTGGCGCCATAGAAGTTTATTGATTAATTGATTGATTCTGTGAATAGAATTAAAACTTCTCTTAAAATTGTCTTACAACATCTTAAGTTTGGGACTTGTGACAAAACCTACGATCATCTTAAAGTTATCTCTAGACAATTTTGAGAATATGACATCTGTAGTAGATTGAAAATATTTGGCAATAGCTGCTCAACCAGCCATGATAGCTCATTTAATGACACATAATGTGTGATAGGCTTAGAGCCATAGGGCTCAGGCTCAATGCCAAAAAACCCAATTAACATTGGACACATTAACACATTCAAGGTACCAGTATAATGTAGGCTAAAATTCACCAGACAAAGCTACACAATTATCACTAAGAATAATTACCAGTACTCGTCTAGAGTCCACAATGTCAGCCTATGCCTACTACTAAACACATAAGATAGAATGGCATGATGATGATGGAATGTGTCATAGACATCCTTATAGTGCCACTGCCATTGCTGATGCCACCACCACTATCATCATCATCATCGTCGTCATCATCATCATCATCACATCACCACCACCACCACTGTTAGATGCTGAAGGTTCCATGGAAGGTGACTGCAATAAAACTCTCAAGTGTCACTGTAGGAAGAGGATATTTCATTTTCATCTACATTATTATTATTCATTTATTTTTGATTATTATTATTGGATTTTCTATTTCAAATATTTTCACTGAAGTAGTGGTTAAAACTGGTTCCACTTATTCCAGGTGGACAATTTCTGCAATCCTGTGAACTCTAATTGCTCTCTGCCAATCATTGCAAGACATCAAAACTTTCCCTTTGCACTTCTGACAATATTTCCTGCACACAATTAAAGCATTGCTTCTCATCATCAATGTAACAATAATGTAATCCAATAGTAGCAATCAATAGTCTGTGAAGCAATAACCAGAATATTCTAAATGTCTACATACGTTTCCTCCCTGAAGGTAAGTCCAAAATAGTCTTTCTCCCTCAGTTGCAGATGTGATGCTACCATGTCACGAAGCTCTGAAGCATAAAGCTTTGGCTATCAAAATAATAACAGAAAATGGACTAAAATTAATACAATTTATCTAAAAAAGGTTCAATATGATTCCTTCGAAGCAGCATGCACAATCTACCTACGGTAATACTTATCACATTACCTGTATAATTAAATGTACCAGAAAAGCTTAAAGTTAAAATTCAGAATAGATACTAATAAAATATCAACAGAATAAAACATTTAAAGTGAAACCATCTTGTGCATTTAGTGGTGTAATATTTCTACACTGTGAGCCAATAATAACGAGGCAGGAAGCATCTCCTGCAGCAGCACATAACAGTACGGTAGTAGACGTCGTTCGTCTTGATATCTGGCTCAATGCAGATGAGACTGGCGCAACTCTGCCTGGGTACAACAATGGAAACCAATGTCGACTTCCTGAACGTTGAGCATGTGCGAAGGAGTCTCTCATCTGTATTCTTACTGCATCCCAAATAACTTATCAGCACTTTATTTATTCTCTATTCTAAAAACAAAGGACTCCTAGTGACTCACATAATCACGTAACAATTTCGCTTAACTATGAAAAACGGTCAACCAATGGGTATATGATACGTCCTGCCATAATATTTAACGCTGACAGCTAAATATTGATAAATACACGATACTCCTTCTCTCCCAACCTTTCACCCTTCTCTCTCTCTCTCTCTCTCTCTCTCTCTCTCTCTCTCTCTCTCTCTCTCTCTCTCTCTCTCTCCAAGCTCTTCAGAATAATAGCAAGTGTTAAGTGAGGCAAGAAGAAAACAAATATTTAAATATTGGTCATCATGCAATAGATCATTCCATTTGAATGGCCCAAATGTTTTTAGCTGGATAAGTAAAAGCCTTTACTTTTGTGTGCAAATGGTCTAAATAGATAGCAACAAAGGACCAAAATGTCTCCAATTTCTAATGATTAAAAAATAACATAAAAGTTAAGATTTCTGCATTAGCTCAGTATCGGCAAACTTTTTCTCTTACCTGAACCACAATTTCTAATCTCTTGCCGTCCAAAAGCAAAATCTGCATCACACAACCTGCAGACATCTACAAATTTTCATTTTAAAAATTAATGAAAGAATAAGACTACTGGTAAATATATTCCAGCAAGTAGCATATCAGGGTTTTATGCACATTTAATGTACAGTAAGTCTCGCAATTTCACAAATATGAGTCAACATTTGACATCACTAATACTACATCAGTATTTAAATCAACATCACATTACCATGATACTGCAATGTTTGCAAACACCTCCAAAGATAATTATGACAATGATGATGAAATCGGATGCTGTAGCTACAAACAGTAACAGCCTAGCTGACGAAAGCGCTTCACCGCTTGAAGTGCATCAGGTCGCTGACAATTCGGTTATAACCAGTGATGAAACGACACCAGCAGAATTAAACAAAACAGCTGGCAAGCAGTGTGATTCCCGTTAACTGAAACTGAAATATCCGTTAACTGATAAATAATAAATCCGTTAACGGAAACTGGAACTGGAAAATACGCAAAACTGCAACGAAAACTGAAACTGGAAAATAAGCAACTGAAACTGAAAAATCGAGTCATATCAGTATCGTTTCAGTTTCAGTAATCTGAATATGGTAGGCGAGCATTAGTGCAGCTGTGTGCACGACAGGCTGGCTATTGATCTATTGCCCACATGTATGTCACAGGAAATAACTCTAAGTTCTTTGACTTGCGTGTACAGTGTACATGCACTTGGTTTCAAATAAGTAAAGCTTTCGCCCTATGTACAGTATAGCTAATAGCTGTAAGCGACAGATAATGCTCACTGCTTAGGTGCTATACACTAATTATTAAAACCTATTCATTGTGGCAGATTGTCAACCATGGCCATCATGTTGGACATCTGATCAGTGGAACTTCTTGAAAAAAACAACATTCCTGGCTAATTGCTTCTGGGGAAAAATTGGGTTGTTCCATCTGTTGAAGCGTTTCAAATGTGGGCCCAAACGCAGCAGCACCTGGTGTACGGTGAAATCTGGCACCTGAGTGGCACTGTTGATGGGTATGGAGCAACAAAACATGTTCAGCAAAAATGACTTCGAAAAAGGCGCATAAAATGTTAAATCCAAGGCCCACGAAACTGCAAAACAGGTGTCTAAGTCGAGTGATGAACACGTAATTAAAGCAATGTTTGTTCAACAACAACATGAAAGTATTGAGGCAACGTGTGCTGACGGGTGCTGTATTTCGTGCTGCACATTTTGTTGCTAAAAATGATAGGCCATATGTGGATTATCCTGAACTGATCGATCTTCTTGCAGTTACGGTAATGGTGTTAATGTTGGCAGAGTGTTGCACAGTAATGTAGTTTGCTCGGCCCATCTGCCCCCCCACCCATCCGCGCTCACCATTATAGAGACCTGGCACCTCCAACAAACCACTTTAACCACTGGTTGTACCTGTCGTCTGACATAAAAAACTAAATGTTGCATATAGCAGCTGAAATAAATAAGAAATAAAATTGCCACTGATGTTCGTAAGGCAAATTACTTTAGTTTGATCTGCGATGAGGTGTCGGAGGTAAGTAACGTTGAATGGATAAGCTTGGTGTTATGGCTTACAAAGGGTGAAGCAATATGCTTCTATGCGAGTCATTAACCCCTTTACCGGCTTTTACGCCTATAGGCATCAAGCGTTAACTTCCATTAAACGGCTATGATGCCTAAAGGCGTCATGCAACTTTCAGAGCCATTCGTAAACCGTCTATGACTCCCTAACCCATCATAATGCAAGAAACCTTTAGATATGTATTTATTCAATAGGTGGCAGCATTTATTTAATTTTTGAGTGTGGTATCTTTGTGATTATGAACGTTCTATTATAGATAGTGGTACTTTGCCTTGAATGCGAATAAGGTAAAATGGCGACCAAGCGAATTTCTGTGGAAGAAGTGACGCGAATCTTGATGGAATCAAGTGATGAATCAGAATTTGTAGACAGCGAAAGTGAAGATGAAATGAGGACTGATGAGGACACAAGTTCCAGCGATACAACAGCGTTGCAACACTGGATTACGAGGTCGAGTCTGTATATGCTTGGTGCGATAGGCCGCTTTGTCCAATGACCAGGATCAAATTTACAGGTTCTCCTGACCTCAAGTTGCCAATCACTAAGCCACGTGATCCACTTTATATCTTTCGTTTATTTATGACAGATGCAATACTTGAAAGCATTGTACTAGTAACAAATTGCAGAGCTGAGCAGCTGATGCAGGTACAAATGAAAAAGCAATCTCAACTTCAAAAGTGGAAAGACATAAATGTCGATGAGCTTCTAGTTTTCTTTTCTGTGCTCATTTACCAAGGCATTCTTTCTGAACTGAAACAGAGATATACTGGATGACTAAACCATTGTTTGAAACACCTTATGTGAGAAAGATAATGAGTGAAAAACAGTCTAGTCTCATTTGGCATTGCTTTCATGTAGTTGACAATACTAAACTGCAAGAAGCCAGAAATGCAGCAGATAAATCGTTCCTGAAGATCCAACCATTTTACAATGCTCTGATTGCAAGATTCAGGTTGGTTTATGTTCCTCAACAGCACATTGCTGTTGATGAGTCCTTGATGTTCTGGAAAGGGCATCTGGTCATGAAACAATATATACCCAGTAAAAGATCATGCTTCGGCCTGAAGTCATATCATCTCTGTGAGTCAGGTACCGGCTACATTTGGAACTCAATGGTTCATACAAGAATCACCGCAGACCTCGTCGATTCACCGGATGGTACAGCTACATCCAGAATTGTCTTCACTCTTGCCAACGATTTGCTTGGACATGGGTATGCTGTCTTCCTCGATATTTGGTACTCATCCCCTACATTGTACAAGCATCTTCAAAACAATCATACAGATGCTTGGGGGTACTGTACGTCTGAATCGCAGAAATATGCCTAAAGACTTGAAGAAGAAGCTCAAGAGAGGTGAGAGAATTGCTCGTTTCTCGACAGACCTCATGGCCATGAAATGGATGGAGTGTTGTAGGTGGCTATATCTTACTGACTATCTATGTTAGATTTAGAGTCTTTGGTTTTGACTCTAGAGTTTCCTGTTGGTTTTTCTGATGTGTTGCGAGCTAAGCGAGAATTAAAATTATTTTAATTAACAAATTCTTCTTCTTGTTGACCACATCGCGCTTCGAGCCTCCCACATTTGGGGGCTCGTCGAGTTTTCAAGGGACATATCGCATTATTTTTTGAGGAAGACTCATTTTGAAGGATATTTTTGGAAAAAAACTTTGCGACTGTGTGAGACATGTGATTCAATTTTATGGAACGGCTCATCTATGTTGAAGTTACTTTGGGTTCCAGAACAGTACTCTTGAGACATCTAGAAACTATTTCCAGACGTTGGAGATTCTTGTCTTCGTCCATCGAAGGCGTATCGTTCGGTGAGAAAAATTTTTCGCCGTCCTTGTCGACGTTTTGCGGATCCTGTCCGTGTTTCGGCCGCTGTTGACGCAAGTGGTCATTCTCTCTTGTCGTTGCTTTCCTTTTCGGGAGGCGTTTCTTCGTCCCGTCAACGTTATTCGGTCCAGGCCATCAGGTCCTGGCGTTATTTCTACGTCCATCGATGTCCTTCAGTCCAGGCCATCGGGTCCTGGTGTCATTTCTGCGTACCACCTACGTCCTGCGGTCTAGGCAATCCTGTCCTGGCGCTGTCTTTGAGTTCCATCGTCGTTTCGTCGGTCCAGGCAGTCGTGTCCTGGCATTTGAACTCATTGAACTGCTGCCTTGCTGTCCAAACAGACATTGAAAGAAAGGCCATTCCAAGAAAAAAAACTGTTCACATTTCATGTGAATTTGGCTTAGCCAATTACTTGTTAGAAGTGAAATTAAAGCAGAATTGTAAAGCTACGTGTAAAGCAAAGCAAATTCAAGTTGAATTGCATTTTGAGAAAATTGCATTGGGTGCTGTATTTTTGTGTGTTGAGTGAAGTGCAATTGGAGACAACACAGCATCAAGTTGTATTGTGTTGAGTGAATTGATTTGGTTGTATTTTCCTACTAAGTGCAATGGGTTTTGTGCTTCCGCTCTTCCGTTTGAGTTACACGGGAAGAAACATTTTGACAATGAATTTTATTTTATATTGACGTTTATCTTATTAATCCGTTGTTGTGAGCCCATTATTTTACTTTTGGGGCTAATGAACGTTTCAATATTGAACTTGCTGTGGTTATTTTGCAATGTGGAACTGATATTTTTCGAACTTTGGAAAAATCCTTGTGACTCTGTGTTATGTCCGCGTGGTCTGTTGAGACTGTTCTTAGTCGGTCATTTTGTCGGGTAGAGGAGAGCTTTGTGTATTTCGGAGGAGAATCCGTTTAGTTGGCTGTTCATCGGTGGGAGAATTCCATTCCGTTTTTTCGTCGACTTCTTCGGGGTGTTCGGGGATCACGTGGTGGGCGGATCCTGTTAGTTTTTCGTCGACTTTGGGAATAGCATGGTGGGCGGATCCTGTTAGTTTTTCGTCGACTTTGGGAATAGCATGGTGGGCGGATCCTGTTGGTTTTTCGTCGACTTCTTCGGAATTCCGTGTCGCTAGCTGTTTTGTGTGGTGGAGTATGTCCCCAGCGGTCCAATTCCATTTCGACATTTTCGGAACTGCGCAGTGTCGGGTTCCACTTGTGTTTCGTCGCGTTTGGGAGTTGTGTTGCGCTGGTTTTCGACCAGTGGTAGCGCTGGTTTTCGACCAGTAATGGTGCTGGTTTTTGTCAGCCAGTGACCGGATTCCATTATCTTTTCCGTCGACTTTTGGAATGGTGTGCCTACCAGATGGATGCTAGCCAGTTTTCGAGTTCCTGCCATCTAATGGAACTTTTGCTCTCGTTGGATGCTTTGCATTTGAAAAATTTAATTTTGTATTCTGTTTGGTATGTGATTTGCAGTTGAAAAGTTGATTATGTGATTTGCATTTGAAAAGTTTAATTGTGTATTCTGATGGTTATGTGAATTGCTTTTGAAAAGTTTGCATTTGAAAAGTTTAATTTCAATTATTTGATTTGTTGTTAGTAATTTTCATAGATTCAGTGATTTCAGTGAATTTTCTATGTTTTAGTAAAATTTGGAAGCAGACTGACTTTCTGTAGAAAATATTATAATTTTTATTTCTAACAAAATTGAGATAAATGATCTATTGATGTGATCTATTGATTTGTTTGAAATTTCTAGTGGATAATTCTTTTGAGACAGTTTGATGAACTGATTTTCTATTGACAATTAATTAGTTGAATTGCATAAGTCTGTTGATAACAATTGTAGGAACATTTGAATATTCTAAGTATGTTTTATTTGGAGAAACTCTACATTCTCTTTTAGGGTTACAGTGTGTTCCCTTATCCTTATTCTTAGTTTCATTTTCATTGTAGATGATTATCTTTTGATCCTAGATGGACATTTGATTAGTGATTTATGAGCTATTACTTTATAATTTTTTGTATGATTTTGGTCTGTTGAGATGGAGTCTTGAACTTAACCAATATGCTTTGGAAATTAAACATCGTGCGGGTAAAGATAATGTCCTACCTGATTTATTAAGTCGTGTACCTGACATTTAGTTGATTAACCTGACATTTAATTTAGAGTATTTCGGGTACTGTTTTTTTGGTAATGTTGTAATTTGGTCAGTTTTTTCTGTGTACTGTGATTTGTTACTTAATTGTATGATTTTTTCCTTCTCCTGTCAAAAATCATAATTGAAGGGGGGAGGATATGTTGTAGGTGGCTGTATCTTACTGACTATCTATGTTAGATTTAGAGTCTTTGGTTTTGACTCTAGAGCTTCCTGTTGGTTTTTCTGATGTGTTGCGAGCTAAGCAAGAATTACAATTATTTTAATTAACAAATTCTTCTTCTTCTTGACCACATCGCGCCCCGAGCCTCCCACAGCAGGCGAGAGGTCACCATGCTTTCTACATGTCATGGAGATGACATGGTTACTGCCCAAACCCATCGTGGTGAGAAGCAGAAGCCATCTGTAGTAGTTCAGTATAACCGAAAGATGGGGGCTGTGACATGGCAGACTAGATGCTGGTAAGTTATCCAGTGGAAAGGAAATGGAAAAAAGGTTTGGTATAAGAAGCTATTTTGTCACCTCTTGAACCAGACAATCCTCAACACATTCATCATATTCCAAAAAGTATATGCTGAACAAAAAATAAATCATGTTGGAAAGTCATCACACTCCAGAAAGGATGCCACAACGAGGCCGACCATCAGCTGATGACTGCAATCCAATACGATTTACTGCCAGATACTTTCCACAATTGCTTCCATCCACCCTAGGAGAAAAAAGGACCAAACAGGCGATGCAAAGTGTGCTACTCACATATTGACAATAAAGGAAAGCACACCAGGAAAGAAACCAGATACTGGTGCAAAGACTGTGGAGTTGCACTTTGTGTGGTCCCGTGTTTTGAGGCCTATCACACGAAGCTGAATTACTGACAATGTAGGGACTGGTGTCACTAAACAGTACTTTTCAGGGCCAACAATTCATAAAAGGAATAAAAACAACTGCAGTTCTGTCACCAGTTCTTCTTAGCTTTTATACAACCAGATATATAGTAAACTAAAGTCATATCTCTAAATTCATCGCTAAGAGTTTTGTTTCGACAAAGAGGTGTTGGTGTTAGAAGTTATATATGTCTGCCAAAAGTGATCCAATTCTCAAAATGTTTGATTTATTCTGTTCTACTGACATTCCCTATCTATTACTACACAAATTTGCCGCTGACTTGAATAGGGTTACCACACAAACGTTTGAAAAAAATTTTGGGAGGTGGAGGAACTATTTTACGCCATAGAGTGAACCCTACCCCCAAATTTTTATTTTGTCATGGATGGTTAGAAAGAGCACTAAAAAAGCTAAACAATGGTGCATTACTCAACTTCTTAGCTTTTATACAACCTGAGATATAGTAAATTTAAAATACAGATTAGAAGAACGCTTTTTTTCCAAAAATAAATGGCTGGACGGTGATGGCAATGAAAATGGATGGTAAAGGGGTTAATTGCTATTGTTCCAACACCACGTCTAACTGTGAGTGTTTTATGTGACAAGATCGTCTCAACCTTGACAGTATATAACATTAATATGGACAGGTTAGTAGCAACGTTCCCTCTAAGCTGCACGCACGCGCAGCTGCTTTGGCATCCCGGTGCAGCTACTTTGTTTTGTGCAGCAGATAAAAGAATAACTAAATAATCAGTTTAACAGAACAGAGTCTGACACTCTGAGGCAGAATTCATGAAAATTCGAATTTCTCTTTGATCAATGTGTTTGAATTGTGATCCTCGAGCTGATCAAACGACATGCGATAAGAAGACCCTGAACGGAACTGGAATAGAGGATGTTTCATTGCATTCATCGCTTCTCTTGGCCAAAGGTCGAGAAAACAAGAAAGGTCAAGAGAGGTTAAAATCAAAGGGTAGAATCTGGCTTGAATGAGATTGTCAGAGATGTGTGCTTTAGCATTTACTGTACCATATGTGAATTGTCCCAATAGCAGGCAGTCTGATTTAATCCACTCCCAGCGGCACTTTTCTTTGAAGCCAAGAAAGCTTTGATGAGTCAACTAGACTCCCAACACCAGACCTCAGGGACCAAAGGCCACATCTTCCTGATACTCATTTTCTATGGAAAACTCAGTTACACACATACATCTTACAAGCTATGAACTTCGACTTAATATGGTTAACTTTCCGAAAGAGAAGTTTAACTTAATTAAATTTACTATACTTGATGGGTTTGAAATCCGGTTTTAGGATTATATCTTAATGAAAGCAGTCGTTGAATATTAATAATAATTTGGACATCATCTTATTCTAATGGAAAAACGAAAGCATGAAGACGAGTTCCATCAAACAAAGTATAGAAGAGCTGTCAGTACTTTTAAATCCGCGTGGTTGAAACAACTGGTTGAAACCGAAACAGTAGAACTGAAACTCGTGCAGCATATAGAATTGTCAAAAATGTTCAGCTTTTCTGAGGATGAAGGCAGTGTTGTTATATGTAAATTTTGTGCCGAGGCTAAAGCAAGTGGAGATTTCGCTACTGGAAAAGCCTGGGACATGTGGAAATTGGATTATCTGGAGACATATTACTCAGAAAATTCATTTGGACTCGTTAGCGAAATTAAGAAGAACTAAAGCTGGAGCTGGAATCAACTTCCTGCTCACGGAGTCAGACGATGTGCAACAAAAAAGGATCGAAGTCAATGATCGCCAACGAAGTAAAGGTGAGCAAGTTAAAATTCTCATAGACAATTTTTTGTTGGCCATCTCAATGAATGCTTCGATGCTGTCAGTTGTGGATATTCATAATCACATTGCAAAATATTTGGCACTGCCCGAGGTTTGGCGAAGTAAAAATTATGCCTTCGAATTTGTCGAAAGCATTGACTCTGTCATCAAAGACACATGTATGGAAGAAATCCGGGAGTCTGCATTCCACACACTTATGTAGACGAAAGCACAGATATATCTGTAAGCAAGATGCTGATTATCTACATTAAATATCAGCCTGTTGGAACAAAGTGTTACCGAACAGTTTTTGCTGGCATGGTAAAACTGACAGCATGTGATAGTTGGTCAATTTTTCTGCAATCAAGGACTTTTATATACAAAACAGTTTGGATTTTCAAAAGATGGTCATGTTCACGTTAGATGGGGCATCAGTTATGTTGGGGAAAAGAAATGGCATGGCATAGCTAATCCGTTCTGAGGTTCCTCATCTGACTGAGCAGCATTGCGTTGCACACAGAGAGGATCTTGGAATCGATGATGCTTGGGTAAAAGTTTCTCTTATGAAACAAATTGAAACTTTAATCCGAACTGTATACACTGTATTCAGCAAATCGATTGTAAAAAAATCAGCATTTGAAGAGCTTGCCAATGTCGCCGATAAAGACGTGGTCTCTTTTAGACCACTGAATGAAGTGAGATGGATATCATGACATTTTGCTATTAAAGCTTTGATGAAAAACTACCCAATTCTAATTGAATATTTTAAGCAGCAGGTCCTAGACGATAATGATCTGATTGTGAAATTTTGTTTAACACGTTGACCGCCAGGTACGAGTTAACTCATACTATATTTATATATGGCAGGTGCCGGATACGAGTTATCTCGTATTCCACATAATGACGATTATGCAAACTTTGGCGCATAAGTAATATTCGTATTGGCATGTGGATAATAAAATAAAGTTGTGGCACCATCTGGTGAATGGAAAAACATTTTATTTCAATTGTTTACACAAAATGGCACCCGTCAGCGGAAGAAAAAAAGTGGCGATTTACAGCGAGTGAAGTTACAAATGAAGATGATGACTTTGTTGAACAAACTGTCTCCTCTACTGGGTCTGATTCTAAAAGCGAAAGTGGCAGTGACAATGAACCTTTGTTACATCGCACTAGTTCATGGATACCAGTTTGTGAAAGATACCATCCACCTGGTAATATTTCATTTACTGGTGTACAGGGAATTACTGAAAGTGCTGGGTTGTCAGGAGACACATTACCAATAGACTTTTTAGGTCTTTTCTGACAGAAGAAGTAATTCAACTTATGGTTACAGAAACAAACAGGTTGCTGATCAATTCATTTCAGAAGCACATCTCAAGCCAAAAAGCAGCTAGTAGTACACATCAATCGTAAAGTTCATGACATAGGAATAGCTTCAATAGCACTTTAATGCATTGCATGCCTGGCTGAGGGACATACGGTAGTAACGGAGATCAGTGCCGTCCTATGAGCCCGTGAGGCTCGGGAAGGACTTTGCCTTTGGCTTATCTGGCTATACTCGCCGTTATAGAGTCCAAAATGGTTATTTGCAAGGCTGATGAAATTAAAAAGTTATGCAGCATATAAGCACTATATATTTTTTGAGTACTCGACTAAAATTATTTAATCATGACGGACATGACCAGCCCGAGTCGGTTGTGTCAACTTACCCCTATGTTAATATCTGAGATTACTCTATAAATTATAAAAGGTTTGCATGCAAGATAAATGCAATTTTCTTTATTCTAGATAAAAATGACCGCGGCACCGCAAAGCAAAAAGAAGCGTAGACAGTATAGTGTCAAATATCTTAAATATGGGTTTATTTCTGCACCCAACCATGAACAGCAACCACTTTGTTTAATATGTGAGAAAACCTTTTCAAATGAAGCTATGAAGCCATCAAGGGCATCCGTCACACTAATAATTGACTAATTATTACGTTTCTAATAGACTAGTGTAGTCACTAGTGAATAGTCAATATGTCAAAAAGTCATTATGAATAAAAGGACATCTCTTATAAGCAATTTTATTTCGTGAATACATAGCAAAGTATTCTAAACATTCTAAAAAATTCCTTTTGTACTTTTTTTCGAAGTGGGGGGTGCTCAGGATCGGAACAAGGAAAAAAGGGGCGTTAGTGAATAAGAGTTTGGGAATCACTGAGTTAGTTGATCTGTTAGTTGCTGATCTCCTAAAAGAATCGTTGCAACATGATGTATTACAGTTTCTCATGACAAAAGAGGGCGTAGACGTTTTCACTGTCTTGCAAATTGCAGATTTGGTAGACTTGTATATAAATAATTGAATGAGTCATGTTAAACAAGAAATACCCAGTAAACAGGAAGGTGAAAATAAATTTCATGCAAGTGGATCAAAAGATTGGGGGACTAATAAATTTGGCATCTAAAAATGGAAAAACACAACAGATGTTCATAAACAAAAACCAGGAGTGACAAATTTTGGCAAGAAAAATCATGGGAACCCGCACCATAATCAGTTGCATGAAAATTCGAATCAAGGGAAGGGAGCAAATAAGAAATGTTATTTGTGTGGTTCTATTTTTCATTTGACTTACATATAAATGACAAGAAAAATACCCAGTTTTTTTTCTATTAATGCTTGTTCGGTAACATCTCATGAACCAATTAAAATAGTAAAAATGTGTGACAATATTGATTTAAAGGCGGATTCTTCTGAAGTTGATGCAAAAACAGTGATGAAATGTGTAATATCTAATGAAATGAATGAACAAAAGGTATGTAATAACGTAGAGAAGAATTTGGTGAAAAGTGATGTAAAGGTGAAATGTTGTACATTGAAACATGTTAATATTGAAATTGCTGATATGGATAAGATGAATCCTGTTCAAGTTTCTGGTCTGGTAGATTCCGGAACGGAAGTGTTAGTTGTCGAACAGAAATTGTTAGAAGGTATGCAAGTAAATGAGATAGGTTGTATTAATGTTCAAGGTGATACAAGTGATGCTATTTGTGCTAGATTGGTTACTGTAAACATGCAATTATGTGCACAAACTGTTGGTTTAGGTTGTCAGGAAAACATTTTATCCACACTGGAAGTTGCTGAACTATACGTATATATAAGTTATATGAGGATTCTTATAAGTAGTAATAGTGTTATAGTAGCACACAGCACTACTGCAGACCGCATTATGGCGACTTGTATCGGGAGGGGTATGGTATACACTATTCGTATTCGTAATTCATCGAATAGTGAAACCGGCAATTCGTATTCGTCCGAATAGCTAAAAACCCTATTCGGACCAGCCCTAATTGTCGGGCACACCAAATTTGGCCATGACTGGTGTTTTGGGTTGCTAAATCAAAAGTATCGTCGAACAGCTGTGTCATGTTTGTCAGAGTTGAGTGAGGTCATTAAAATGTGTACTGTTACTGGTGTTAACGTCCCACAGCTCGTTGGAACTGAATATAGTAAAGTCAATGTTCAAACATATGACTGGCAAACATTTTTGACACAGTACTTTAGACCACTACCTATTCTTTAAAAAATTCAGCACTTTCATTTCAGTGTAGACTTCCGTGGATTTGTTCATTACAAAATTGAACTAGATGAACCCGAGCAGTCTTTTGAACTCCTTCGATCACCTGATAAATTTCCTGCAATAAATGATATTAAAGTTCTACATCCACCCGGTTTAAGTTCGGAAAGGCAGTGGTACTTGTTTAACAAAATTCGAGAATTTGTGAAATGTGACTCACAGGACATAACATGTCCTATACCACAAAATCAGCCAACGGAGGCAGCAGTGGAAGTTGCTGTTCACTTTAGTTCAGTCAGGCTGGAAAAAACAAAGGAAGTGATCAAATGTTAACAAAACGTGGAAAACGGCCTAGCCTATACAAGAAAAATGAAGATTCTGAATCAAGCTTAGATTAAGTAAAGCACATGGTTGGTGCGGTTTTAAAAAAATCCTAAAACGGTGACGAGCAAGAGTCCGAAACAGGTCCAACAGTCAAACGAATCAAGTGGTGAGTTGGACCTTGAAAAAGTAACGCCCTGTGAAGCCTCTCGAACAAGAACGAGACAGGTTAAAAAGCCCCAAAAGTACTCGTAGTTCAGTTAAAATTCTTCATGCAGCACACGTTAAATTGTCAATCAGTGTTTTTATCGTATATTGTGTGTATATGATGTGCTTCACTTACATTATTTTCAGTACTAACCTTAACAACTTTTAATTGATAACTGTGCGATATTGTTCACCTATCTGACATTCGATATTTCAGGCAGTTTTGAGAATTGATACGTAAATTTTTCAGCTTATATTCTCTGTATATTGTTTAAACTGTGTGCCAATTTTCATGTTCATAGCATATAAAATGACTAGGGTTGCTAAGGACTTTCTATGCCACGTACAACTACGAATCGTTTTTTCGCGTTTTCTCGATTTAACATTTTGCAGGGTTGTGTTGTTTAAACTGATGTCGTTTTGTCACAAACTGTGATAAAAATGTAGTTGAGGTATTGTTAGAAACTAGACAATTTGCAGATTATTATTAAGCAAATATCTCAAAAATACCAAAAATGTGTTTAAGGGCCATTTTGCTGGAGTGGGTCACAAATATCACTCAGCTGTCCAATATTTTAAGCTGCTAGATCAGCGGTGGGCAAACTATGGCCCGCGGGCCACGGGTCGCATGCGGCCCGCGGATGGGTTCCATGCGGCCTGCCATGACTATTTAGAAATATGCAGAAAGTGAGAGATGATTTGAAATTATTTTAGAGAAAGTTTGAAAAACATGTCATTTTATATGAAAATCATGGAAATGGTTATTAAAAATTCGATATTTGAGCAGCAAATAGTAAAATAGTTAATATCATAATGCTACTCTGCTAGTATAGATAAAATAAATGATACTAAAATGCCTATGATGAGCTATTGCGCCAAATCACTCTAAAAATGAATTTGGACAAATCCAGTTTCAATGCTATATGTTATGTCACATCCAGTTGAAAAAACGCTTTCTTACAACGCTTTATTAACCCATCTGAAAACTTTTGCACGTAAAATGTTTACTTTATTTGGGTCAACTTACATTTGCGAACAAGCCTTCTCCTGTATGACCTTCAATAAGTCAAAATTCAGAACTCAGCTAACAGATGCAAATCTAGAATCCATATTACGTGTTACGACAAGCAAATTTATTCCTGACTACAATGAACTAGTGAATAACTGTGTACAGTTGCATTCATCTCATTAATAAGATGGCATCGCTAACGCTGATGATTGCATAACTGCCATAACACTAGATTCACTTAATTTTACTAGATTAGAATGACTAGATTGTTTAGTCGTAAATACTAGCTTCATTAATAAAATTTATGCTGTATGTAAGCATCTTAATTATAAAAATTGTTGCTTTTTGTTTGTGCGGCCCGCCTAATGTAATATTAGGTTTCATGCGGCCTGTTAGTGAAAAAGTTTGCCCACCTCTGTGCTAGATGTTTACTTATCACGATTCTTGCTAACTTCTTCAGATTTGTGATCTGTTATTGTGATAGGTAACTAACAGATAAATAATATTAAGTAAATTACTAGCTATTCTCATTTAATTTAAATTCTAAGGTACACTACTACCACAGTTAGAAATTAGTAGGGCTGCGGAAATTAACGATTAATTATTCGATTAATCATCAAAGAAAATTAACAATTAATTTAAAATTAACGATTAATTTTTTAATTTTTTTTGGTTAAACTATTAATCTTACTTACTGATTTTTTCAGAACCGGAAGTTGTACAATTGTACACAAAAACAAAAATGGATGCGGTTAGCGATAAATCAAATAAGTATAAGGCCATTTCAGGCCGTTTGTCTGACCATTTTGGTTTCAAATTAGCGTCCGATGGAACAATAATAAATGCGGAAAGTGTTTGCTGTGTGCATTGCCACAAGTCGTTCGCGTTTCACGGTTCTAACACTTCTCTTAGCTACCACTTGCAGCATGTACACCCTGTTCAGTATCAAAAGGTTCTCGACAGTAAGCCATCTGCGTCGTCATCTAGTAGTTCCCAACAGGGTAAAATGCTACAGTTTATCCGCGGAAATGAACGACCAGTGAGTTCTCAATTGCAGAATGATCTCAACAGTTCGTTGGCTACATGGATTGCAACATCTGGTCGACCAATATCAATTGTAGAAGATGAAGGTCTTCAGCAGACACTTCGTGTAGCTCTTCAGAATGACGCCTATAAACTGCCCAGTAGGCGTACTGTTGATGGTTTGCTGTCTAAGATGTATGACAGTGAGCTACTGGAACTGAAGAAACGAATTGAAAAGTCAACAGCACTTGCAATAACTTCCGATTTCTGGACATCAATGGGTAATGAATCTTATTGTGGTATAACGGGGCATTGGGTAGATGATGACTGGAAAATGCAGTATGCAGCTTTGGAATGCCTGCATATGGAAGAACGTCATTATGCTGCTAATGTTGCTCAAGTTTATGAGACATTTGCAGCTAATTGGGATATAACCACAAAGTTGATGGCTGTTGTAACTGACAATGCTCGAAATAGGACTGCTGCTGTCGCAAAAACGGTGTTTCAGCACATCCCTTGTGTGGCTCACACCTTGCAGTTAAGCATTCTCGCCGGATTTAAAGAAGCTGACACTAATTTGCTGTTTGCTAAATGTAGAAAAGTGGTGGGACATTTCAAACATAGTGCTGCTAATACCAGTGAACTGGAAAACTGCAATGACTCAGATTCGCCATTACACAAGTTACAGCAGGATGTTCCAACGCGCTGGAACAGCATTTGCATAATGATGAAGAGTTTGCTGCAGGCTAAAGATGCTATGATCGCTTACATGGCTGCACCTTGCGGTAAAAGCTTTAAGGGTCCAAAACTGTTGGACAGTGACTGGGAAAGAATGTCAAGTATGTTGAAGTCCTGGAATTGTTTTGTGAAGCTACTGAGTTTTTGGCGGTGACAAGTATGTTTCTTGCAGCAGTGTTCTTCCTGTACTGTCATCATTAACAAAGCATTTAAATGTCCACGATGATGACCCTGGATACATAGCAAGATTTAAGTCATCAACTCGTTGACTTTCAAGCTCGGGTAACTGGCATGAATGGCATTGAAGTAGTCAGGATTGCAACTGCACTGGACCCACGTTACAAAAGTTTGCGATCTTTCAAAGAGGAAGCTAAATGTCAGACTTGGACAGCTATACTCGACAGATTATCTGCAACATCAGTCAGTGATGCTGAACAGTCCCATGTCAGTGATTCTGTGGTGTCTGATACTGTTCGTGACACAACAACCAAACGCCTGAAACTGATGGTTTGGGATTCTGACATTGACGAAGTTTCTGAAACTGCTTCTGATGAACTTGGCGTTACAAATTGGAGAAAAGAATTGGTGACGTTGAAGATCCTCTGTTATGGTGGAAATCGAATCAACATCGCTTTCCCAGACTGGCTACGCTGGCTAAGACTATGCTTTGTATTCCAGCAACATCAGTACCTTGCGAGAGACTGTTCAGTTCTGCAGGCTACATTATGAACAAGACCCGTTGTTCTCTTGACCCACAAAACGTTACAATGCTCGTATGTCTGCGTGATTGGCTGCGCAAGTAATGTTGAACTTAGTAATGTTTCTGCAGCCCGTTTGAACTAAGTCACATGATATTAGAACTTAGAAGTCAGAAGACTGAACAAACGCTCTTTGTTGTATGTTGCTGTTAGTGTAGGGGGCCTACTGTTTACGATTTGTGGCCCGAATGCGATGTCACATTTAACTAAATTAAAGATTAATTAATCATTAATTTTTGATTAGTTAACTATTAAAAAAAATTTAATCGTTACCAGGCCTAGAAATTAGTAATTACAAAATTAGTCATGGAGGATCTGATCCTGTGGCATATCACTGAATTGTTGTCACAAGTGTAGGTTGAGACACAACTCACACAAGATGCCAAGACAGCCAACAAAAGTCTGTGCATTGTTTACAACCGTGACGGAAGGACCATCTGCAAAGACACCGAAAGTGCGATGCAAATTTTGCAAGTGAACTGGAGCAGACAATGGAACACGTATGGTCGATCATATAGAGAACTGCAGCAAATGTCCCACTGATGTTCAGCTACGTTATCTTCCAGCAAGTACAGGCTCTGCAGTCATGTCTCAGAATGAAAGTTGTACTGTTGAGCAGAAGCCAGCGACATTTGCTGCAATAGTTGCATCATCATCATTAACATCAACTGAAAGTGTGTCAGCTAGTTCATCTTCGTCATTCCAAATGCAGCGAAGCATCAAAACTGAATGTAAAGTCAAACATACGGTTGCTGATGACAAACATGGTGCAGCCTTCTCTGGTACCATGTCATGCTATGTAGACACAGTAACTGCAGCTGAACACGATTACATGCATGAATTGCTTGCTCGTGCGATATTTGCAAGTGGGGCGCCACTGACCATCACTGAAAACAAGCACTGGAAATTGTTTTTTGCAAAAATGAGACCAGCTTATGTGCCACCTTCTAGGTATGTTGTAACAAGTCGTTTGCTTGATGCTGAGCATGCATGTCTGCGTGATAAGGTGTCAGAAAAAGTGCCAAGTGCTGACATGCTAGCACTAACATGCGACGGTTAGAGCAACTGCAGAAATGAAGCGATTGTCAACTTTGTTGATACCACTCTAGAACCGTTATTTTACAAGTCCATATCAACAGAGAAAAACTGCCACACTGGCAAGTACATGGCTGAAGTAATGACAAGTGTCCTGGATGAGATTGGTCCTGATCGATTTCTGGGTGTTGTCACAGACAATGCCTCAAATATGAAGAAAGCATGGGAGGAGCTAAAAAACTCTATCCTCATCTATCGTGCTATGGTTGCATTGCACATGGACTTCAACTTCTGCTAACAGACATTGGAAAACTGGATATTGTTAAAGACATAATAGCAAGAATAAAACTGGTCACGAAAGAAGCATGAAACTCGTATATTCTAGCAGCAACCTTCAAACAGCACGCAAAGTGTGCCCTGCATTTGCCAGTGGTAACAAGATAGGGATCAATCGTTACTTCTTTAGACTGCACGCTGAAAAACAAGAGCCCATTGCGACGCTTGGCTATTGATAAGAAAGCCGAGTGAGACATGTCAACCGACTGCAAATCCGCTGTGTTGAATGATGTGTTCTGGGATCGTCAACAGGCGCTGTATGACATGCTGAATCCAGTTGCAGCATGGATAACAAAGTTAGAAGCAGACACTCCTCAGCTGGGTGCTGTTGTCAAAGTGTTCGCTGAACTTACACAGCACTTTGACACAGCTGTCAAGGTCACCACTGCTAAAGAGAGAAGCGCAAGCTGCACGTGCTGCACTGAACAGTCGTCGAGAATTCTGTGTTACAGATATCCATAAAGCAGCTCATTTACTGGATCCTCGATTCCAAGGCATGCACTTGACTGAAGATGAAGTTGTTAATGCATCTGAATTCATTTTCGACACTGCAAAACAGATGCATGTTGATCACTCACAAGCTATGACAGATCTAGCTGAGTATCGTGCGAAGCATGGACTCTGGGCAAAAAAGTTCGTCTGGGCATCTACTGAACATGTGTTACCACATGTGTGGTGGACTGTGTATGATAACATTCATACTGCCAAACGAAACAGATTGTCAAACAAAACTGCTGGAAAGCTGGTTTATGTCCATCACAATCTCAAGCATATTAATGATAATGATCAGCTGCCAGTTGACGACATGTTCAACTGGTGCAAGTGATGAAGGTGATGCATGTCACATACACGGGACAAGTACCAGTACTACTGATATTGCTGACAACCATGACGTAATGGCGTTTTGCGCCTGAATTCACGTTCCGGTGCAAGGATTAGAGATTCGTCCGTCGGTTTTCCGAAGAGTTTCTAACAGTTCTCGCCTTTTTCCTGTCGTTTTGAACGTTCCAGTCGGTCGTCGCCGTTCGCCGTGTCGTCCGTCAATGGCGGCCATTCATGTAGCGCTATGCTGCTACTTGGCGTGGATGCGACTGACTGCTGTTCTGACGCTGCTTCCATCTTCGCGAGAACTGCGTGCCGCTCGCTGGATTTCTGAGGAGGATCTCGTCGTCCTGTACTTTCTTCACGTCGTTCTGGAGTTTAAAGTCAATCGTTCGCCCGTTGAGAATCTGCCAAGGTCATCCGTTTAATCGGTTGCTGCATGAAAGTCAACGGAGCGGCGACTGACCGCTACTCTGGACATCGCTGAATCTCCATCTTCGTCAGTCTTGTCGACTTCGGGAACGAACTATTCTCTCGGGAGACCGCTTCTTAGGATTACACCGGCCGATGCTACGCATGGAGAATTCTTACTTTCAACTTGCGGATTCTCAACACCTACTCCCGTTACTCGTTGGCGTGTCAATGTTGCTGATCTATTTCTAGGAGGGACCGCTTCTTAAGGACTCAATACCGCATTTCTTTACGGCGGCAAAGTTCTTGTTACCATCTAAGTGGATTTTTAACATCGTCCCCTTCTTACCTTCATTGTCATGTCAGCGTTGTCAAAGCGCTTTTGACTTTGGTATTTTCACTATGCTACAGCGCTATATAAATTGTCCAATTAATAATAATAATAATGAGCCTGCGCGATGATTCTCAGGAATCTGAGAATGAGAACAGCTTTGATGAAGAGGATGATGAGGCTGAACTCAGTGGTGAACTAAGTTTTGAAGAACAAGACATTTAATAGTAGTGAACAATAGACAACAGAAATGTGTGGACAGTTGCATGACAGTTGCATAGCAATACACACAAGTGTTACCGTTAATAGTCGTAGATGGCTAAAGCCTAATTTTTTCTATTTGTTATGACCATTTTGCAATGTTGTGGATATTGCATTTGGATAGATTGTAGGCAAATTGTAGCTATGTGAAACTGAAAACAAACAGTAATAGTATTAATTATTACTATCTGCCTATTTTACTGGAACTAATAACTTTACAAAGTATTGTAAACATTGCCTAGTTCTCATTACATAAATAATTCTATTACATAAATAGTTCATTTGTGTTTGTAACATTGTATGCAGCATTCTAGTTAAATGATTTGGTTGGTTACAGTTTAAGTTTTAAATACATATTGACACTGATGGTGAATTGATTGCTATAAAAATTAGTAAATTCTACAATAACTGACTTTTTGAGGGCAGGCTAGCTTAGTATATGTCATACACAGTTGCGTGAAATGAAAAAAATGAATCTTACATTTAAAAAACTTTTAAAAAAACATGAATAAAACATGAAATATTTCACGAAAATAAAAAAACGCTTTTTTACATCACTAGGCTCACGAGATGATGTCAGACACAGACAATCTGCCACCCCTCCATCCAGTACCATTGTCGTGGGAACGGCAACAGAGGATCACCTGCACGACGTTGCTACCGTTGAACGGCGGGACTACACCCGAACATGGATCCGTCGATCTCACCCACCTCCTGGATACGGGTGCAGACCCCTGTCCAGACGCAGAGTGGGTCAGGACCATGATACCACCTCATCTGTCGGCGCGGACATGGACGAGTACGATTATGCTCAACTGGCTCACCTTCTGGAAGAAGAAGTGGGACCATCCCCCAGACTTTGCGTGAAATGTTGGGTAAAGAAAAAGACATTACGCTCTAGTCGCGTTCCGTTTTTCTTAGTAGCACAGTGACACGACACCTTCTGCCCTTCATCATCTACAATGTACATCACGCGGACGTACTGAACTGTTACGTCGACAGCCATTGCATTTCTTTTACATGAACATTCATTTTGTTACATAAGTATGCTGCATAACCTTGCCGGCATCTCATGGCTGTTTTTTTATTATTATAGACACTATGCTGTTTGTCGTGACCTTTATTGTACCTGCTATGTCGATGACTATCATTACTGCCGCTGCCGCCTTGAATGGTCATTAAGAGTGTTAGCCTCGCCATTATAACTTCCGGGTATCAATTATATAATTATCAGAGCCACTATCATGACCAGTATTATTGTTCTTTCGATACTACGTTTATTGCTGTTATAAGTATTATCATCCCCTACATCCACTGTACCTGTAGTGACTACAACAGTTATCGTCATTGTCATTATTGTGATTATCCCGTATTGGTGTATCCCCCCCCCCCCATTGCGTGCTGTGGGAATGCTTGGGTCCAGACTTCGGTTCTTCCATAAATTGTATTGTATTTCGCTTGTGTCATGAGGACGCGACAGCTGAAGGGGGAACTGTGAAACGGCACACGCTTCCCAGTGCTGTATAAATAAGTTACCCCTCTAGAACTCCAATACACCCATTGGCCGCTAAACACACAAGGCCATTCGGGTGGCGGCGCCATGCTCGAATCTCATGCTCGTAAGAGCATGATCAAAAGGCGGCCTTCTGGTTTTGGCTGTGAGAGTGGTTGGAGGGGTTGCTCCAAGGCAGCAAAGAGATCCAAAGAGGTAGAAAACCAGGGCGGTAGAAATAAGTTTAGTATTAAGTTTAGTTAGACGTTCGTTTACGTTACTGTTGATCGTGGTATGTATACTGTACGATATTTGTTTTGGTTTGGGTTTTACTACATTTTTATAATTATAGATTTTATACAGCACTCCCGAGTCGGTGTTGTTTCTCTTTCTAGTTACGTAGTCTGAATCATATAAGACCTTGTGAGACATTCGGCCATCCTGGGAAAGGGGGGAGGCCTGCCCTCATTTTCTTTTCAGTACCATAGGAGTTGATTTTTAGATGGTTAAGGATTAAGTTTGAAGCTATCATGAGTTCAAGCTGGTGCTTCAGACCACATTGGTTCAAACCTCATCACCTCAGGCTGGTGCTTTGGATCTCATTGGTTCAAACTCATCAGTTCAGACTGGTGCTTTGGACCTCATTGGTTCAAACCACAGCTTCAGTTGAACCCGCTCCTCATTGGTGCCACTGAACTGAACTGAACCTTGCAAAGAATCCATGCAGGGTTTTGTTTTGCATATGAATGATTCCTTGATTATTATTGCAGGCGTTGAATGTACATTAACGCATTGTATTTGCCTCCTTAGTGACGCCATCTTCGAGAAGCAATGCCCTCAGGCGCGTTTGCTGCAATCGGACACCGCTTTCCGTGCTCAGGGCAGTGCCGAAAGTCAGCGCATGTCTGACGTCAACGCCTCGGTTCGTAGGCAACAGGAAGTGGAGTTCAAGGGTCACCGAATCTCAGTTGCCGGTGTGCTTCCGCTCTGCTCGAGATCCCTTCCACTTCGCTCGGGTGGACGTGTCACCGCCGTCTGCCGACCCGAAACAGCTTTCTCGTTTCCGCTCAACAGTGCCAGGCTACTTGAAGTTTTCCCGCCAGTTCGTCGACATTTCCGAACTGCTGCGCCGGCTGTTGCAGAACGACGCCCTCTTGTGTGGAACACCAGAGCATCAACAGCGCTACTGAAATGTAGCGTCACCGAGCCCCCGATCACACGACACTTAGTCATCGTTGCCGCTCAAGTTGTATTACCATGGCACAGACATGTTACAGAACATTGTTTTTATTTCAGAATACTTTTCAGCGTAATTTTCAGAATAGTGCTAGGCAACTTCCCAGTTTTTTTCCAGAGGGGAGGAAAATGTAGTAACTGACACTAAGCGTGACTCACCATTAGCACAGACCAGCTATCGGTCGCCCGCCCGCTAGGTGGAGCCGCTGCTCTTAGGCAGCAGCGTAGTAGCATAGCAGCAGCTTAGGCAGCTGCTGCAATAGAGCTAGAGAACTAGTGACAGTTGCAGTTGAGTCGTTGAATAGATGAGAGCTACATCGTAGAACACTTGTATTAAATCTTGGCATCTGACATCTTTGATTAAACTTAGATGAGAGCTACATCGTAGAACACTTGTATTAAATCTTGGCATCTGACATCTTTGATTAAACTATTAAAATCAGTAAACAGTTAGAATTCATATAGTACTACGAATAGTACTATATTAGATCCCTTGTTTGAGCAGATACCATTTAATGTTCAGAACATTGGTTTACAGATTTCAACTGGCAGTACAACTGACAATGAACTTGGATTTTTCAGTTATTTTTTTCAGAGAATTTATTCTCTGAAATAGTAAAGGAAACTAACAGATATGCAAAAGAGAAGCTTTAAGGTATGACACTTCGGCGTTTTTTCCATCTGGCACAGCTGGCGTGATGTAGAACTGAAAGAAATAAAAGCATACTTTGGTTTTCTGTTGAATATGGCTATAAATGACCAACTTGATGTGAAAGATTATTTTTCAAATGATTGGATTTACTGCATGCCTTTTCTTGGAGCTGTAATGTCAAGAACTCGATTTCTGCAAATCCACTGGATGCTATACGTTAGTCTGCCAGTAGCAACCTCCGTCAACTCAGTTCACACAAGAGGTGCAATGGTTAGAAATGTTGTCAAGTAAGTTCAATCTAAATTTTTTGAGGAATTTTCTTCCAGACATTCACATTGCAGTTGACGAGAGTACAATCAACTTCAAAGGCCGTGTTGCCTGGAAAATGTATAACCCCCAGAAATCTACCAAGTGGGACGGGTGTACGTTCTTGCCGACTTGTTAACCGCTTATTTATCTATGCTGATTTTATTGACCCTAATATTATTAAATACAGTTATTATTTTGAAACTGCTTACTACTTTAATGAACTTTCTCATGGTACATCTATTTTTTTTCAATAACTTTGTCTTAATTGAATCTGAAGCATTGTATGTGCTTATGTGCACAATGCATAATATTATAACTTATAATATTATTTGTTTATTATATAACCTGACTGTTTAACAATTGTCGTATAAGTTTATCTGCATTACCATGTTTCATTATGTGTGTCACTGACATACAGGTTTATTTGTATTATTTTTGCCATCACCTTATTGGATTTTGTGTATCGCCTGTTAGTCTAGATCCAAATAAGTCATCTTTTTATTGTTTTACATTTCTTAATTATTTTATTAATTAGGGTCATATTTTGCTTGGTTATTTAAATGTACCGGTACTCATTGAAGAACATCACTACACTTCAGCCTGCGCCGAACATTTCAAGTAAGTGGCAGAAGAATGGGAAATTTTTGAGAAAGTGTCAACATTTAGTACGGACAACGCGCGCAATGTCACAGGTGCAGTTCGTTTACTACCATTTCAGCATATGCCTTGTATGACACATACATTACAACTGTCAGTAAACAAAGGTATCACTGAATCTGGCTTGGAAGCTACCTTGTCCAAGTCCAGGAAAATAGTTGGACATTTTAAGCACAGTCCAGCAAACCTTACTGACCTGAAAGTGCAGCAGTCACGACTGCTGATTACAGAAGAGGTGCTTATGCAGGACATTCCGACTCGCTGGAATTCAACTCTCCTGATGGTTGAGCAACTGGTTCACAACAAAGAACTAATTATAGCTGCATTAACTGCACCGACTCACAAACACAGTTTGAATCTTTTGACAGATGCAGAATGGGAAAAGCTGCGTGTTCTCAAGCTGTTGTTTGAACCGTGTCGCTGTGCAACTGAAATACTTGGAGGTGAGCTGTATGTGTCGTGGACTCGTGTTCGGTGGTCATGCCTACAATTACGTACCTGCATCGTAGCATGGTGGCGTCAGACCATGATGCTGCATTTGCAATTCGTTTCAAGACTGCGTTCTCGAAGAACCTCGAAGCACGGCTGGAGAATATTAGCATGTCTTGGCTGAAGCAGAGTGCAGCACTCGATCCAAGGTTCAAAAGCCTTAAGTGTTTGCCAAAATATGAACAAGATGGCGCTTGGCTTGAAATACAGCACTTAATATCCTCCATTAATGGCATTAATCAAAATACACCTTTAGATGATAAATCTTCATCTTGTTCATGTGAACCGGCCTCTAAAAGAAAACGGCTCTATGATTTCATTGACTCGGACGACGATTCAAGTTCAAATCACATGCGTCTTATTGTTTCTCGTTACAAATCAGAAAGCGAGATTAATGACCATGAATGTCCAGTTGTCCACTTAAGTGGTGGAAGGATCATGAAGGTGCTTATCCAACACTGGCCACTTTGGCTCGCAAGCAGGGGCGTAAACCTGGCTTCAACATTGGGGGGGATAGAATAATTTTAAAAAAGTTGACCCCCCCAGAAATATAAATATCCCCCCCATTTTGGGGGGATATTGCATATTATGGTGGGGACTTAAAATCGCCCGTGAAATACATCTTGACAAGCCAAAAAGAAGGTCATCCTGATATTTTTATATTTTTCCCTCTCCAAATACCCTGACAAGCAAAAAAAGGTCATCCGAAATGAGAGAATGTGGATTTGGCGTAATTCTGGCATCAACATCATAGGGTAGGATAGAATTTTTTACCATATAGGCCAAAACATTGGGGGGGATAATTGATACTCTGTCCCCCGCCAACTAATTATTCGGGGGACCGTCCCCCGCCGTCCCCCCGTGTTTTACGCCCATGCTCGCAAGTACCTTTCTACGCCTGCCACCACTGTTCCATGTGAAAGACTGTTTTCAGTTTCTGGTAAAATTGTCAGCAAGAGACGAGCCTCGCTTTCAGCAGGCAATGTTAATAAACTCGTTTGTCTTAGTAACTGGCTAAAGAAAGCTAGTTAAAAGTAACTAGTGAACAATGAATATTGAACTTTAAAATTTACGAGTTGTTTAAAACTGAACTCATAGCCTAGTGGCAACTGTTCATACTTCAATATTTAGTTAATATTTAGAATATTTTTAGAATGTCCGTGCTAAGACTTAGGAATTAAGAATAATAATTCATGTTCATAGTTACAGCTGTAGTTCAGATTTAGAATCTTTGTTTTAAGAATAATAATTCATGATCATAGTGACACAGTTAGTGTTTTAAGAAAATAATTAATAAATGTTTAAAGGACTACTAGTTTAAATTCTGAAAGTCTGTTCTGCAACGGGTGCTTTGTTTCTTTCAATTTAATTACTACTTCGGGACCAGAAAAACGTTGATAAAGAAATGTGATTAATTGCGATTAATTTTTTTAATCACACGATTAATCGCGATTAAAAAAATTAATCGTTGGGCAGCACTAAAAAGAAATTAAAGTCACTGCAGGGTTTCACAAAATATGATATTAACCCCTTAACTGGGTATTTAACTATAACTCAATGTAAAATGGACGGATATATCCGGGGTCCCCAGTTAAGGGATTAATGAAGATAACAAACAATGGGAGTCATATACATAGACAAATTTGTCCGTGCAAGCCAAATAATCGAAAATGGTAAAACGTGCAATGGTGATGTGAGATTTATGAATGGCATTGTATTGTCCATATTAAACGGGGACCTGCTGAAGAAGCAGGCTTCGGCAAGTATATTCTCCATATAGATGGGGACCTGCTGAAGAAGCAGGCTTTGGCAAGTATATTCTCCATATAGACGGGGACCTGCTGAAGAAGCAGGCTCCGACAAGTATCATCCGTATAGACATAAAACTGCTTATTTCCTTAATCCTGTCGCCCCACAAAACCGCAAAAGCGGCTTTCGCTACCGATACCAGCCCCGTAAGGCCGCTTTTGAGTTTTCTGCATCTTTTCCTCATCCCCTTATGGCCAGTTTTGATTTTCTTCATGGTGTTAGGTATTCTATGCATGCTGGAAGTAAACACAGTTCATTGGTGGCCATAATTTATCCAGCGTAAATAATAATAAATATGTATAAATTTCGCCGGATTAGTGACATCCCGTCTGCGCCAAAGCGGCCACAAAATTCGAATGCTATGGCACATCGCCTGAATGCTGCACAAGCAGCAAAACCGTTGATGGAAGCAGACAGTGACAGCGACTTTGACGCTCAGAGTGATAATGGCGATGGTATGGAGACCGAAGAGGGTGATCTTGCTGTGGAGACCGAAGAGGAAGCTAGTGATACATATATCGTTGATCCTGTCAGGGCCGCTTTTAAGGGGGGCAAGAAGGGCATGTGCCCCAGGCCCCGCTTTAAAGGCCCCCCCCAAATTTCTTAACAGGATATGGCATCGACTCATACTGTGCACTCTGTGAGTTGCTTGTGCCTGACAGTTTGAGGAGAGGCTGTAAAAGTCAACAGTTCTTCCTCTCATTCATATTTTCTCCCTCCTGAGGGGTGATGGTCATGAGGTGCAGCTATTTAGCCCACAGTTCTAATTTCAGCTATTCGGCTGCTCCTGTCTGCTGTCTATCAGTCTTTTTATCTTACATTCATGTCAGCAGCATGTGTGTGTGTGTGTGTCACAGTGTGTGTGTGTGTGCACTGTGCACGCTTGTGAGGGAGACAGAGGCATCAAGCTATCTGACTGGTATTGACTGCTTCTTGCCTATGTTATAAGCACAGCACACGGTCACCCCTTGGCTAAGTTGCCCCAGACATTGATATATTGGTAAAGCTCTGGGCCTCTGGTGCAAATCTTGGCGCTTGGCAGCTTGGGTATTTACAATTTCTCAAACACTTTTTCAAACGCAATTTTCAAAATGAAGAGAAATTATCTCAGTGGTGCAGAAAAAAGGAGAAAGAAGTTAAAGAATGAAGAATGCTTGTCAGAGGTGAGTGATTACTAATTCTTCTCCCTGCAAATAGGGTTGATTGGTTGAATGTACTATGTACGTGTTTCGAAGTTCGAACAAAAGAATTACCAATGCCATTCATTTCAGATGGTGCAACAGACGAGACAAATAACCCAGTTTCTCAAGAAGACAGCAAAGGAAAGCCCAATCGAAACGACTGCGGCTCCTTGCACTTCTCGTGAAGTTGAGGAACACTCGGGGTCTAACGACAGTAGGCCCCCTGAGGCAAAAGAAATTGATAATACAACCAACGAGACCCCGAAAGACAAATTTGACAATTATAACGAGGCCAGTGATGTCGACGGTGAAGGTTTAGAACATGCTGAGTGGCCTGTGCCACAGGTGAGTAGTGAAGCGGGAATTGAAAAAGAAATTACTTATGATGGAGCATTTATAACACCTGAATACATGGCAGATATTGGCCTGTGGCCGGAATTGTTAACAGACGAAGTGAAAGAACACTGGACCAAGAAAGGGGGCTCCACCGTGCATAAAACACAGGCACAGCTGCGAAATGAGGGTTTTGTTCTTTCGTGCGTGAATGGACGTTGTTGCACATTAGATATGTTCATTCGAAAAGGTGCCAATGGGGAGCAGCTTGAGCGCAAATGGTTATGCTATTCATCATCAACTGGTCGCCTCTATTGTTTCGAGTGCAAACTATTCGCCAGGAGCAGAAATGAGTTTGCGAGAAGTGGCCTCGCTGATTGGAAGCACGCCAGTGAAAGGATTGAGAAGTCTGATAAAAACTTTGAAATTATAAGAATATTGTGACTACACCTTGCTTTTAAAATACCGTTTGAAAAGTAGTCTGATGATACAATACACGTACGTATACTGGTTTGACAAATTCAAGTGTCAAGAGCGTGAAAATGGCCCCAATCTTAGGCTTGCCCCGGGCCCCCCAAAATGGTAAAAGCGGCCCTGGATCAAGTCAGGAATGGTTCTGATGGTCCTTCAGTCAACCAGATCAGCAAAATTACTTATGACAAGGCCACAACAGATAAGTGGGAATGAAATACTGTTGTGAACGCCCCAACTACATCATTCACCGGCCAGAGTGGCTTCAGAAATATGCCAGAGTCTCAGCCCAGACAGCAAAATGATTGACTTTATCGATTTGTTTCTTGACAACGAAATAATCCAGAAAATGGTTGATGCTACTAATCTGAGAGCATCCCAAACAAAACAAAATAGTAAACCAGGTGATTACTATGGAAATCGATGGTCTGATGTGATGGTTGCAGAGATGGGTGCCTTCATTGGCGTGCGTCTGTCGATGGAACATTTGGTCATCAAGCCACGATACTGCGACTACTTCGCCACCTCACATAGCCTTACTGCTACCCCAGGTTTCCGATCTTTTTCACACGGGACAGATTTTTGTCCATCTGGAAGTTCTGGCACCTAGTGGATGAGAACGAAGTCAATCTCAACAAAGCCGACAAACTGTACAAAGTGCGTATGTTTATTGATCACATTTTAAAAAAATTCCGTCATCACTACTACCCACACCAGATGCTGTCAATTGATGAAGGCATGATCCTGGCTAAAAACCGTTTGGGTTTCAAACAGTACTGCAAAGACAAACCTACTAAATGAGGAATAAAGGCTTTTCTGCTTACTGACAGTGAGAATGGTTATCTGTACAATGCTAGTCTACATTAGAAAAAGCACTGACGGTTCAGAACGTGCAGAATTTGGAGCTAATGGCAACATTGTTCATCATTTGCTGACTGGTCTAGAAAATCAGAATCACACAGTTTTCCTAGATCGTTTCTACACGTCACCTACTTCTCTTCAAGTACTTCATTGGTGAAGGTTTCCACGCATGCGGTACTGCCATGACAAATAGGAAAAACTTCCCGAAAGAACTTATTATTAGCAAGAAGGGGTTGACACGTGGTCAGGGTTGACACGTGGTCAGCACAAGTTTCTGTGCAGTGAGAAGATTACTGCTGGGGTTTGTTTTGACAAGCAACCAATTTATTTTCTCTCTAGTTACCATGATCCAATCGATGACGACAATGATCAACCGCAAGAACAAGGATGGCACAGTGGTTGCTGTAAAATGTCCACAGGTTGTTGTGGACTACAACAGGTTTATGGGTGGTGTAGACCACAATGATCAAATGACAAACCTGTACAAACCAAGAAAGCACTACAGTGGCCACGCCGTTTGTTCCTGAAGTGTGTAATGTGGGCAATGGGCATGCTACAATGCCTACATTGTCGCAGGTCATTAACATTCCTCATCGACAGGCTGGTTCCCGACCATACACATTTACTGAATTCACAGAAGATTGTGTTGATGGCTTGATAGCTGACTTCCAGTCAACATCTGGTGTCCATCGACGTAGTGGTGCTGCTGAACAAACCTGTCTACGGAATGTTAGTGTTCACTTTCCTGAACGTTCATTGAACGCAACTGGCAACAACCGATGTTGAGTTTGTAGCGAGAAGTTTCAGCATTTCAAGGGAAGTCACCCAGAAGTCCTGGACAAGGACAATCCCCATTCCCCACCCATTGCCAAAGACAAGGATGTGGTACTCACACTGCAAAGAGTTTTTATGTGTTCAAGAACGCTCAACATGCTTCAAGAATTATCACACGAAAAAGGAATTCTGGCGATAAATCTCGAATGTATAAGATTTTTGCACTTGACTCAGATTGGTTTATTTTTATATTGCTTATTTTATGCTATGTTGACTATGAAATAAGGTTTCAGACTACAACATATTTTAAATTTTGACAAAAATTGCATGAAAACAGTGCTTCACTTTTGCATTATAGTGAACTGTTGCATATTTTATCATTAAATGATCATATTTCCATCAGGAAACACTTTTGTAATGTATTCACAGTGCCTGCTGTTATTACCAGGTCAATTCTGAGGAAGCTGGTGAAAAAATTATTGTTCTATGTTAAAATTTACTCAAGATATTTGATGTTTATGTGGGAGCCCTAAACAACCCAATAATTTCCTCCAGGAGCCTAGGGGACAGGAAACGGACGCACAGGGGCAATAGGGTTAAAAGAACTATCATTACATTGAATTGCATTAACCCTTTAACAGGGTTCGCCATTTTAAAATGGCGCATGTCAATCGTTCGCCAACGGAGTTCGCCGTTTTAAAACGGCGCGCAACTTCAGCGTCTGGTCTTAAACGGTGATCGCTGTTTTAAAACAACAATCAAGTTAGAAGTTTAGAAATATTTTCTTGTTTGAGTGCTGTTTTGCTAACATTGTAATATTTCCACACGTGGAAATTAGAACCAAGAGAACTATGACTATTGTTGTAACTCGTCCTATAAGAACTGTGTGAACACTGAACACATTACAAAAAAACACAAGAAATTGTGAGTAGCTCCTGCAGAATAGCCAAGTTTTAAGCTTCTCTTTGAAGGTGTTGAGAGATAGAGAGTTGCACAGATGGAGGTAGACAGTTCCACTCTCTCAACCTGGCCATAATTATGTGAACTGAGTGAAATTGAGCCCAAAGAATACTTTTGATCAATACTTCCCAACAAGTCCAGTCAACTTTTCTGTCACTCCATAATTAACCATAATTAACAATAACAGTAAAAAATACAGTATGAATTTACATTTATCTCCCAAAAGGATCAAAGTATATAATAATCAGTGATCCAACTGTAGTCACGTGTAGTCAACAAGCATAAGTGCTTTGAGAACTATGCTGAGGTGCTCAACATGTCATGGCAGCTGCTGGTCATAGCTGAACTGACTTGGTGAATGTTAAATTAGATGATCCAATGAAATGATCTAATAAGGATCTAAAGTATTATATTAAAGAAATTTCATTCATCCAATCATCCAACAACAAAGCCCAAAGCCAGAATCACACTGCTTTCAAAGCAGATCACGTGCTCCACGATTCAGTACAACAATCAAATGAAATAATTAGTTAATGGCCAACAACAGGATCAAACATCAAATAGAAACAGTATGGTAAAGCATGAACACAGGAGACATCCTACTAAGCCACTTAACATCCATCTGCTAGCACCACCACAAATAACGCCACCGTCACTACCACCACCACCACCACCACCATCCTCATCATCATCATCAGCATAGTGAGGGGATCCGGGAGCAAATACCCTCAGATGCCGAGGATGAGGGCACCAAAGAAAATTATGGGGTAAATAATAAAAAAACTAAGAAGAAATAAATAACTTTGCATGTCTTAGTAAATAAGTAAGAGCCTTTTTTCGCTCATCAGACATTGTCAGAGATTAGTGACGCACTAGTCGGGATGCTGCTTCAATCCAATGATAAAATTGAAACAACTGATTCTCTATGCCTCATTAAACTGACGATGACCTTTTAATGATCATACTTTTTCAAGAGTTATGGGCGCAACATGTCTACTTCACCCTGGGTGTGGCCAACCCACGCTAAGCCACTGATCATCATCATCATCATCATCAAGCCAACATCAATAAAGAAATCCAGACACTGTAGATATAAACGATGAACTGCTCATCAGACTTGGTGCCAAAAAAGTGTCGAGTGCTTGATTGTTAAATGTGAGGCTGGATTGCTGGCAGGCCCAAATTTTTGGCCACCAGTCGACTAAAAACCAAATCAGCAACCCCACTGAGCAGTTATCTTTGACCAGTAGGGAGGTTCAAACCCGTCAAACCACCTCTGACAAATCAACCAATAACACCAATGTCAATATCGCTGACACTTGAAAATGGACTGACATCTTTTTTATGAACTCCAAATACAGTGGTTGAAAGAGATGACAGCAGTGCTTTAATTGACTAAAAAATTGCTCACTAATGACACAAAGACATTGTCATTCACTCCATCTCAGAGCACGTATCCCACTTTATTGGTCAGATGTCAAATGCACTGCACTCTCTATTGACCTAGGACAGTTCAAAGAAGGAGTTCTCTGACTGTATCTGCAGCACAAAATTTCTGTAATGTTCATTGCAGCTGCCTTTTTTCAAACTGTGAAATGTCTATGCATCGTCTAAACAGTCATCTCATATCTCATAACACACACATACACACTAACTCACACTCATGCTAACACACTCAATATTCACAAATTGATGCGAAATTACTAATATAATGAAATTTTTCAATTTTGCACCTTAATAAGACAATTGATGCAAGCAGAAGGATGCCCGTAAGTCTATGAATATTCAAGATGCAATGCATGGACACTGAATAACGCTGAAGCTGAAAACACCGAAATCACAACATTTGCAATGAATCAACAAGAACCTTATCCTTTTTTCATGTATTTTAAATAATTTTTGCAAATGTTTGGAGGAATAAAAATGCCAAAAATGGTGCATAGCTATTCTTTCTAGCTCTCATATGACCTGAGATATAGCAAGTTGAAAAAGACTTAGGTTTACTGTGAAAATATGTAAAAACCCTAGGTATTAGGGCTATTGTATAAAATTTTTCCTAGTCATTATGACATTTCAATTTTGGGGTCCCAGTTGTTAAAGTTAAAGATAAGCAATGAACAACTAGGACCAGAATAAGCATGTCAACAAACACAATGGCACGTTGATAACTGAGAGAAAGAGGATCTTCGTTCCCTATTTCCCCCATTTCCATCCCTCTGCTAGACAGACCTTCATCACTGCAACTTAACTTAGTTCTGAATGAGCTTTTGTCCGCTGCTCTCAAAAAGCAATGATTTGTTAGACCGCAGTCCAAGTGTTAGCATTGATCCTCTCTAAAGTCTTGTGACAGCAAAGGTCATCGACCCAAAGCCCTACCCTATGCCCTAATCAATCAATCCATTACTTGTATATGTTTACAACTGTACATCGGTAAATATGGTTTGTGGACAAATACATTTATAGACATGTTGCTTATACTGAATGCACATGAAAAGTGTCAAACGTTTCTTATGGTCAGAACTCTTGAAAGTCAAAAAGCCTCTGCAGACCAGATTTGGCCTGCAGGCCAGGTTTTGCAGATCACTGGTTTAGAGGAAATCTGTCAGAAAGATTACGGTACATTCAATTTTCAAAGATCCTCAATATCTAAAACAGCTCAACAGAAATTTATAGATCTTAGCAACCACTCAGAAAAACACTACATGCTAATCTGCTTTAACCATCAAATGCGCCCACGTGCAGATACACTTGTTTTTATTGGCCAGGTTCAAATAACACTGTGCGCCTTTCTTACTCAAGCCACATGCGCTAAAAGAATATTTTGTCCGTCTCTACTATACTTATTTCTTATTTGATCATTCTTATAATAAGGAATGATCAAATAAGCAATTAGTATAGCAGAGACGATAATATATTTTCCCACAATACAGGGGGCTGCACCTCATACATGTAATATAAAAGTAGTGCACAGCACAACTTGCAGCAGGAGGAGTGCATATTATGCACTATTCATATTCGATAATCGCTGAATAGTACACTTCTTGACTATTCGTATTCATCCAAATAGTTCAAAACCCCTAATCGGCCCAGCCTTAGCGCAATACAAGTCAAATGAAAAGTGTTAAAAACAATCTTTTATGGAAAATGTAATGTCCATGTTCTACTGATCGCACGTACAAGTGGAGGCGAACCCCACGAAATTCCCATGGGTGCTTAAATTGATGACATCATAGCAAAAAATAGCAACCATTTAAATTGGCCTTTTAAATTCATCACCTACGTAAACAACCAGTATATTTGAAGGAATTAAACTCCGCCTCTGCAAAGAAACATCAATGAATTTGTGATAAATTGAAAAAGACTTCACTTACCTCATGTAGCTCCTTATTCTAAGAAAACTTTGTAACTTCGAAATGTCAAAATGTAAGAAGGGTGCCCAATAAGAAAAGGTATATCACCACTAAATATAGTCCTATTTACAAACTTCTTGATTTTTTTCTTTCCAATTACATTTCCTACACCGTTGCCTCAGAGGCATAGCTAAGGGGATGCATTAGGGCAGCCACTCCTGGGCACTGAGGCGGGGGCGCAAAAATCGGGTTTTGGGTTAGTGTAACAAAAAAAGAAGCAAACAGAAAAAAGTAAATATCACTTGATCCATAGTGAAATAAATAAGTGGCAACCTTTTTTGCCCATCAAGAATTTTCCGAAGTTGAAGAAGGCAGTGCCATCAGGATGTTTTCACCCCTGAGCGCCAGATACCCCCACTACACCTCTGTGCTGCCTCTCAAAAATTTTAGCTGCAGAGCTTTAAACAAAATTTTGATTTTTTATAGGGGCTGTTTTATGCTAGAGAGTGGATGCCTCACAAATTCTATACATTTTTGCCAGATGGTTAGAAATAGGAATTATAGTGCATATGGTGCATACCTCATCCTTTTAGCTTTCCAACAGCCTGGGATAAAGCAGATTAATTTTTTAAAACAAGTATACCAGTAGTTTGAAACTGATCAAAGTCACAATTTTCTGACAGATGGTGCTTGGGATAGAGAGACTACAGTATATCTCAACCAAATATGATCCGATTTTCAAATTTTTGATTTAATTTGTTCCAATTACATTCCCCTACATCCTTGCTGCTCACCAAAGTTAGGTTACCACTCAAACATTTTAGCTACACAGCTTAAAACAAAACAAAAATTTGGAGTGGTACTGTTTCAGCCAGCTCATCCCAATTTATTAAAAATTTTGCATGGATAATTTGAAAGAGGAATAAAAATGCAATACTTTGTGTATACCTCCTCTTTTTAGCTTTCAAAGAATCCATGCAATTGCGAGTTGAAAAATCCAAAATTACGTGAAAATATGCAAAAATGCTGGTAGTCAGGAACTTTTCCAAAAACATTTCCTGGTTATCAGGGAATTTTCCTTATGGGGTACCGGGTCATTAAAGGGTTAAGGCTTTGACCCATCAGTAAAGAAACATTTACAATTCATAAATGAAGGCAAGAATGATGAGTTTTTAAATAAAAAAGCCTAAACAATCAAAATATACAAAAGCCAATAAATAAATCCCATAATCAAAAAGTATTTTGGGGTAGTTATACTTATTAGCAATTAAATGGTCAGTTAAAACTAAAACTAAAATAAAACATACCAGTCATAGAAGTTAAACAAAACCAACATATGTATTAAACAGCAAATATTGCAAAATGTGAACTTACAGTGCAGTGAAGTCAAATTGCACAATAGATCATGAACAGAAACAGAGTTTCCTTTAAGTATTTCTGATTTCATGAAGATGCGAATCAATCCATAATAAAACTGTACCGACTGCCTTCAAGCAGAGCCAGAAACAAAGCACAGATGGCAACTTCTGCTGAATAAAAAAACTTACATGGATGCAACACCGCCTCTGCCTTAATACATCAGTCACATGACTATAGACAGAGGTCTGTAAACTATGACACTGCAGCAGACTGTCATTATGAAGAACACAGAATAGTACAGGATTTTACAGCAGTAATTTATGCTGCAGTGGAAATCTAGCGAATCAAATCTGTCATCGACTGAGTCAACAAAGAGAACCCCATACACAACACCAATTATGTAAATTCAGTAGAACCAAAAGGCAACATTTCTAAATATGCAAATAACAGTCATCCTTTTCCCTTCAACATAGTCATATAGGAGAAAAGGAAGACCAAGAAAACCAGGAATAGAAAACTTAAAATAGGGCACATCCACACCACACCCACACCACTCTTGGTGTTGGTGTGCAGTATCAGTAAAATTAGTGCACACCCACACCACTCTTGGGGTGGGTGTGAAGACCTGGGAGTGTCTATGCACCTGGACAGTGAGCAAGAATTTTATATGATGGCTGGTTTAATGTAGCACATTGTGGACTGTTAAGTATATTTTAAAGTCAATTCATTGCCTGATGGGTAACCAATGAAGTGATTTGAGTACAGGAGTTATATGATCATATTTCAAAGTCTTCATTTTGGCTCGGGCTAGAGAGTTAGAGAATTTAGAAATACCTTCAAAGAAAGAAAAACAAGTCAAAGCGGCTGGATGTTAGAGCATTGGCTAGTGGAATAAATACATTAAAAGCAACAGGGTGCATGATTCTGAGTAGGCTGTGAATATGATATTGAAAATACCTGCTTACAGCATCAATGTATCAATGATAAAGTCAAGATTTCTTGCAGACTCAGATATTTGAATGTCAGATTTTTCAAAAGAGAATGAAAACAGAGAATTTAATTTTTGAGTTGTGCTGGCATTAGCAGTTATAGAAATTCTGTTTTAGATGGATTGAGAAGCAGTTTATTGTAGGCCATCCAGTGTTGTACTGATTCAAGCACTCAAGATAACAGTTTGAGGCAATTTGAAGTTTAATAAATTGTGAGTAAACATGCCATATTTTGCAAACATGACAGGTCAACATAAAAACTAAGTTTGCAGTATTTCCCACAGATGTGCACAGTTGTGTTATCTGCAAACGAAATGTGCTTTTATAACTATTCATATACCCCGTGATCTGTTGGCTATATGAGCCACCACCGTTTGACTACATCTATTTAAAATTTAGACTATAATAAATAAATAAAAATGAAATTAATAAAATGCTAACCTCATTAAGCTAACAAAGTTAAAATTAAGGTTAACGGTTAGCCGGTTAACCTGTCCTAAGAGCAAGGACCGGTCCTTTTAACCATGACCGGCTAACCATAATTTCAATTTGAAAACATCAAAACGCTTTGATGTAGGCCACAGGACGCTGACATAGGACACCAGCAACATCAAGGTGCTTTGATGTGGCCGCTCAGGACTCCGGCAACATCAAATTGCTTTGAAATACGCCGGCAACATCAAAGCACTTTGAAGTAGCCGCTCAAGATGCTTGCCCCAGCAACATCAAAGTGTTTTGATGTAGGCATAACACCAGGCTGCCGCTAATGACCAGTTAACCAGTTAACCGGTCTTTTTTGAACGGTTAACCGGTCCTTTAAAACCAGCAGTTTCACAACCTTAGCTAAAATCCCATAAATGATGCAATTTTAAAGTAAAATTTATTTCATTTTTAAATGACTAGAGTGGAAAAACAAAGTGCAGTGTTCAGATGTTCGCAGCTAAATTTCTGTGGCATCTAAACTTAAGGTTGATCAATCACCACAAAATATCACGTGCAACAAAAGATTGATCGTAACTCTGTATTTTAGCATTCTAAACTATTTCAGCTTACTGGTACCAAAACTGTATTTTAGCATTCTAAATTATTTAAGTAATTGCCGCTGACAAAATTATGGACTTGAGTGACATACAATAAGAAATTTGGACGGTTGCAATTTGCAAAGCTGTCAGTCAACATGACTGATAACAAAGGAGCACTTCGTTGGTTAGCCAGATCAGTGGCGGCTCTAGGATTTGGCAAGTGGGGGGCCGTTGGGGTGGCAACTTCTAATCATGGGGGGCCAGCCATTTGTTGTTTAATGTATGTAGCATTAAGTATAGGGCCCCAACTAGGGGGGCCACTGGGGGTGCCAGGCTCTCAATAGGGGGCACACATTTTATAGTGTAATTAAACCCGATAAAACACGTGTTTAAAACATTCAATTTAGATCATGGGTTGCCATTTTTTTATTTCCTTCTTTCCCTTTTCAAAAGAGGTTTTAGAAGGTGTTCTCCTAGTGTACTGATGCGCACAAGGTATGCCCCAAAATCTGGCAGCGCGTCATTATTTTCCTTTTAAATTATTTAATTAATTTAAAACGCTAAAACACAGCGAAATAATTTAGAACGTCAAAGTAGGCCCTACAGTTTTACCTATTGATTCAAAAAAGTTCCTGAATATGCAACATAAATAAGTAAAATAACTTTTTAAAGCAGTTTGAATTCTAGAAGCAAGGCGAGGTCTCGTGTCTACAAGCAAATAGAACGCATCCAAATAATACGATTAAAATTAGAAAATCGTCATATCAATAGACGCAGAATGATGCAAAAATACACCATCGACCTACCTCTAAGATTAAACATTATGCACACTGTGAATGACACTGCGTTCACAGCAAAACAAAACTTCTTTACTCTTGGAGGAATGGCTTTTTTACGACGCCATCACAGCAACGGAGTCACTTACCATTATTATAGCGCCTTCATTCAAACGATCACTACACTTCTGTGGCACCACTATCATAATGCCCAGGGCAGTAACGTCAACCATTATTTTATAAACTGGAAAGTGCTTACTTCCGTTTGAAGTAAATAAGTAAATCTGTAGTCTCTAGTCTAGCCTGTACTTGGCTTGGATTTACCAAGCTATTCACAAAATACCAACTAAGCATTACACATCCATTGATTACACAGTCATTTAGGCCAAAACAGTACTGAGCGCCTAAGAATAAGCAGCTACTGTTGTGCTACTTTCCAAGGCGCTATAGAAATCCACGAGATTTTACTTACTTACTGGGGCGCAGTGCTGGAGTTGTGAAATTTGAGCTGGGGGGTTGAGGACTGAAATTCAATGCATGACAGAAACTGCATGTACCAGATACGCGATTTTAGGGAGGGTTGCAAAGTTAGCTGGGGGGTTCAACCCCCAACCCCCAACCCTCCCCCGGCAACTCCAACCCTGCTGGGGCGAAACTATACCCTCGCCCCAGTACCTTTACAGTTACTGGGGCGAATGGCCCGTTGCCCCTATGGAGTCGGCGCCTATGGGCTTGACCCCGAAGTGCTGCAGGAACAATAATTAATTAGGCCTACTTGTTTCAATTTAATGCGGTCAGAGATTGGAAGCGAATGCAGGGTGTTAAGCATAAAATCTGAGGTGCTAGACTATAGAGTATCGAGGAGCTTTAATCACAAGACGAGCCGCAGCATTGAGGGAAAATTTCAGAGAAGAGAGCAGGCTTTTAGGCAGATCAAGATAAAGAGAATTGCAATAGTCTGTAAGCCAAGTCCCACAGCTATGTTGACCGGATCTGAAAGATGATAAATTGTTAGTTATAGGAAGTGATATTGGTAGACTAATGAATTCAAAAGCTAATGGCCACATATTGAGAAACAACTAGCGCCAATGACTATGGGAGAATAAGGAACAACAAATGAAAGTCCTGCCGAATACCTAGTGAAGTGAGTAGTGAGAAGTAAGTAGCCTATAGGTCGATGGATAAGTCTAATCTTAAGGTAGACCTAATAGGGCTCATTATATAATATGAGATGTATGTGCTTGTTTTTTGCACTAACTGTCAATTCTTGATTGTATTTTAACACGCAAGCACGCAAGTCAATTTTAACGAAAAGTCTCTATCTAGGCCTATGGACCTGCTTCGTTTTCATTATCGTTCACTTATAGCCTATTTAATGGCCAAGATATTAAAATCATTGGAGGATTTTATTTGTGTTTTTGGCGTGTTCTTTGCTGTTCTTTCAAATTTTATCATTTCTTCTGTTAGCCATATAGGCCTACTGGCCTAAGCTCTATAACTCTGAATAGTGTGTGATGTTGTGTAGGCCTACTTGACTATTATTTCTGATTGTTGCTGCATGAGCGTCTGTTGCTGAGTGATGGTCTTTGCTTATAATTGATAGATGCAGCTCTAGGTGGTCTGGTGGCGGTCAAGGGAATTTGCTGTCAGAATGATATGGAAAGAAAGTAGTGACACACCTTCAGTGGCGTATTTAGCATTTTGGCAAGGGGGCAGACACTTTCGACCTGACAAGTTACAACTTTGGAAAAAGTTGACCATTTTTGCCTGTCAGGGTGACCAAAGGGGGGCCATGGCCCAAATGGCCCAATGGTAAATACGCCACTGCACACCTTTAGGGGCTGTCTATTAATTATGTCAACAATTTTGGTCAATTTTTGACCCCCTCTTGTCAACAACTGTCAACTTTCAGTGATTCCCCTATAATTACGTCAAAAACTTTTGCCCCCCCCCCCAGATCAATGACAGGTCCCAATAACAAGGTTATTATTTTTGCGGTGATGACCATTTCAGAGGCGGATCTAGGGGAGGGCAGGGGGGTACACATGTCCACGGGCGCCGAGGTGAGGGGGCGCCAAAATCGGATATTTGGGTAAGTGAAATACACAATAAAGTAGAAGAAACATGTGTGACGACCCTTTTTTGCTCGTCAGCACTATATGAAGAGAGAGAGAGAGAGAGAGAGAGAGAGAGAGAGAGAGAGAGAGAGAGAGAGAGAGACTCTGAGAGAGAGACTCTGAGAGAGAGAGAGAGAGAGAGAGAGAGAGAGAGAGAGAGAGAGAGAGAGAGTTGAGGGGCGCCGAAAACGATGTGAGGACCTTTCTTTGCTTGTCAGTTGTTAGGGGCGCCAACGTACACTTTGTCCCCGGGCGCCGAATACCCTAGATCCGCCTCTGGACCATTTCCCCCCTTTTTGGTCATAGAGTGTCAAAATGTGGTGGTGATGACCTTTTTACCTTTTTTGTCATGCTTTTTTCTATTATAATAAGTAGTAGGCCTATTCCATGAAATTTCATATTTTTTGATTATTTGTAAAAAGTGAGTCAGAGGGTCGGGCGGCTGGTAGCCTAACTGACTAAGCACAGTACGGAGCGAAATGTTTCTTTAACCCTGTCGCACCGCAAAACCGTAAAAGCGGTTTTTGCTACCGATACCAGTCTCCGTAAGTCCGCTTTAGGGTTTTCTGCGTATTTTCCTAATCCCGCACGTCCGGTTTTGATTTTCTCATGATATTAAATATTCTATGCTGGAAGTAAACACAGTTCAATTATGAGGAAACTGGTGAAAACATTTTTGTTCTATGTTAACGTTTACTCAAGATATTTGAGTTTATGTGGGAGCCCCAAACAACCCCATAATTTTCCCCAGGAGCCTAGGGGACAGAGAACGGACCCACAGGAGCCATATGGGCGAAACTTCCGCGAAAGGGTTAATAAAACACAGTCTGTTATAACTTATAAATAACGTTCATAATAAGGACCTTCGATAAAATAAACTGATGTCTGCTTGCCGTGTGCTTGGCCCTCTCGCGCACTCTCGCGAGACCTCCTTAGTTGCAACTTGCTCCCCATTTCCCCGCTAATATTATTTATACTCCGGCTGGCGGTGTTACTATAGTCCTATATCTAGACATTATTATGTAGCTTTAGTATATTATATCTTATGATTTATACTAATTATTATCGGCCGGCACACATAATTTGAGAGCACAGTAGGGTTGCCAGATATGACGAGATATCCAATGTCGAAATACGGGAGATTGCTTCCGCGATCAATGCGCCCACTCCACGGTCCAGTTCATTGTGAATTATTATGGCTAGAGCTATACTACATTACAGTACCATATAGAGTATGGACTTGGAAAAACCAATAAACAACACTGTTCAATGCACTGCACCGTCTGCATGTAGTGAATCAATATCACAAACAAGTTATAATTAGGCGGGAGACGGGCTGAAATACGGGAGCTCCCGTAAAATACGGGAGATCTGGCAACCCTAGAGCACAGGCTGTTAATGCTAAAGCTATTAAGTGATACTGAATATTAATATATATCCTCCACGGACCCCCATCGGTCCACGGAACACAGTTGCTCTGACCAATCAGCTTTGAGATTTACCACTAACCTTACAGTACCATTGCGAGAAAGGCAGACTCTCTGAGTCCCTGGGAACGGTAAGCGGATTAATTTCCTAGTTTCTGCACATGGCGGTTGTTTATTTAGACGGTTCACTTTCGACTTTATTCTTTAAATTTGTGCATTTTTGTTCTTAGTGCATGATTTCAGACGGAGGCGTAATTATTGTACAAAGCGGTGTTATTGTTCAGCCGTTGGTAGCCCTTGGTGTTGGGTGTATGACAACCGCCTCACCTAAAGCTAAGCTTACGTATACAGTGCGCTGGAGAAATAGTTCGCTTAAGAATATGAAGATATGAAAATATACGAAACATGAAAAGAGATGTAATTATGAACGATTTATAAACTTCTCCTTGTGGACTTCTCTATTACAAGATCCTCGACACTCCATACGTTTCAGGCTGGGCGCAATAATACATATGCACTAAATCTGGATCACTGATACATTAGAACTAGGGCAAGTGATGCAGTCTGCAGAGTTACAGCACTGCCAGCAGAGAGCACTGATGTAAGCCAGCGTTATGCACGAATCATCCGAAAAATCATCGGGAAAAATTTTCTAGCTTCAACTGGGTTCCCTCTTCCTGGCTCACCGCCACCTGTGTTTAGTTCCTTTAAATATATCACTCTTTCTGATCTTCACAAATTGATTTTTTCATCACCGCTTACTCATTGTTCTCTTGATATACTGCCAAATTACATACTCAAAGAATGCTTTGATGTCCTTGGTCCAGTTATTCTGAAACTGATAAATCTGTCACTAACAGAAGGTTGCTTTCCGTCTTCTTTTGCTAATGCTGTGCATATTGTGTTGCTGTCATCATGACTGTTTCATAAGCACCGGAAAAACTTGTGTTTTATATGGCCAACATGAGTGTCACAACTTAAGAGACACCATAAATGTTCCAGTTATGGTCTGACTAGCTTATAAGTTTCAAAATTAGATCTATTGATTTGTATGCCCCTTTCATTCTCATGATTTGAGCAATGGGAACAGAAAGCTTTTCTTTGCCACTGTGATGCAATATAGCTTTGAAACTTGGCTTTTCTGCTGCTCAGACACAGTTACAGTTTAGCTCCAACACTTGACTACCTGCATCAGTATAGAAGCAAATGTTATTTTCTATCTTGTAACATGATTCAAACTTTGCATGTCAATCAAGATAGTGTGAAGTTTTATCATCTGTTTGTAGTAAGTTACATTTCTTTAATCTTGAAAGGCCTAAGAGTTCTGACCTCTCTTTTGATAAAGACTGGTCTTTCACTAGATCATCTCAATTAGTTTGGCTTAACCCCTTTACCGGGGATTAAATTTTTAGATGCCGTCACCGTACCGGGGAATTATTTTTTGGAAAAACGTTCTTCAAAAATGAAAACTGTAATTTTTTGAATTTGCTATATCTCAGACTATGTAAGAGCTAAGAAGATGAGGTATGCACCATTGTTTAGCCTTTTTACTCCTCTTTCTAACCATCTGTGCCAAACAAAGAAATTTGGGGGTAGGTCCACGCTGCAGCCTAAAATAGACCCCCTGCCAACAAATTTTTTCAAAGCTTCATAGCAAAAATTTTTCTGCGGTAACCCTTAATGGGTGAGCGGCAAAGTTGTAGGGGGTGTCAGTGGAACAAAATAAATCAATAAGTTTGAAAATCGATCAACATATGGTAAAGATCTATCAACTCTAACCCGAGCAAGTCGTTTTATCAACACTATTTTCAACACTTCATAGCCCAATTTCTGACCCTTTGGTACAAAGAATATATATCTTCTCTTATATAGAGCAAAAATAGCTAAAAAATAGGTGCCATCTAACGAATGGATAGATACTAAAGTGATTTATAGCATAAGACATCTGATATGGCGCTCCTGATCTGCAAACCGCTACAAAAGTGACTGGACGTATCCCATATGTCGTGCCTGAATAAGGAAAGATGGCGGCGGATGTATCTTATACGTCATGCCCGGTTAAGGGGTTAATAAGATGCATCTACCCTTTTGAAGTTCTGGTTCATAAAATTCCTCTATGTCAGCATTATTATCTGCTTGATCCTCATGAGAACTGTCACTTTTGGTAGGGTTGCATGCAGATGTAATTAACATTGAATTCTCACGATTGTGTGGCTGTGGCTTCAGAGAAGATTCACAATCAGAATACACAGTTTTTTTCTTATTCTCTTATGAAAATCTAGCAATATTTGGCATGCAGAATGGCAATCTGAATGATTTTTCTGCTCATGTCAAACCATAGGTACAGCATTCATTCATAGGTACAGTATTCATTTCCTGTTACCATTTAGCACTCTGTGAGGATCAAGTAACATGAAGTTTAACAGCTTTGAGTTGCCCAGCTTTTATCATGATATCTGACTTTACATGTCAAATAGTACTTGTATGCAATTGGCACTTTAGGGGCTGTTCATTAATTATGTCAACAATTTTTGGGCAATTTTTGACCCCTCTCCCACCTTGTCAACAACTGTCAACTTTCAGTTACCCCCCCCCTCCCCATAAGTACGTCAAAAATGTTTGACCCTCCCCAAAGATCAATGACAGGTCCCAATAACAAGGTTATTATTTTTTGCAGTGATGACCATTTTTTCCCTTTTTTGCTTGTCGAGTGTCAAAATGTGATGGTTATGACCTTTTTAGCCATATTTTTTTCCATTGTAATAAGTAGTATTCCATGAAATTTCCTAGTTTTTGATTATTTGTAAAAAGTGAAATTGTTGACGTCAACTTCTCTTGACCCCCCTCCCCCATCAACAACTGTCAAACTTTTTCAAACCCCCTCCCCCTAAATTGTTGACATAATTAATGGACAGCCCCTTATTGGTCAGGTTCTTTCACTGATTGCATGGGCTGCATTTGCCACAGATGTAGCAAAATTGTCCAGGTGAACAACCTGTAAATGGCCCATTGCTTCAAATCTGGATGTGTTGGGCAAATTATGTCTTTACTGGCCATTTATTTTTAATGTCTTGTAAACTGGATGCATGTGTGCATCACGTCCGGAATGGAGTTAAGATTTGGAATCATCACACTATTTAATACAAGTCACATTTTTATTCTCAGTAACAAACTTTTTTTTACAGTGTTAGCAGTTTAATTGTGTAATTTGCTGCCTTGAAATTGTTTAAGTCTTAGCTACTGAATAAATGTATTGTCAATTCATTGTTTTCAAAGGGTTTCTGGAAACCTTTGATCATCATTCTTTTCTTCATCATTACCCAAGGTCTATTCTTTGAGCTATCTAAACCAGTCTGTGGAAATTAGGATTCAAAGGTCTTCATAACTCATAAGGAAGGATCATCGCAAAGAATGTATAGCATTCAACCTGAACAACATGAGCTTCTTGCTAAAAGTACGTACATGTGTCTTATTGGTTAAAGTGGAATTCTTAACAAGTCGGTAGATCCTAATTTATAACTGCTTTCTGTGTTGAGATAAATACCGGTACCTGACATGTCAAGCATTTGGATTGCAGTCATAAAGAGACCATTCATATATTACATGCACACAAAAGTTATATTTTCAAGTCCCTCCCTTCCTGCTGCACTCGGACATTTTTTGGACCCCTCCCTAAGCATACGTACAACTTATCTTCTCTACCCCACCATGTTTGAAAAGTTAATTTTTTATCTATAGTTACAAAGAGTATGGTGGACTAAAATTGTTGAAGCTAAAAAGAGCGACAGACGCGCGGAACTTCAATCCAGTAGTCGGACATTGTTGATCGTCCCTCCGCCTTCAAAGACTGCCGTGTTTGGTGACAGATGAGTCACACGGGGAAATCCAGCCCTGTGGAACTTGTTGCCGAGCGATGTTATTAATGCGAAGTCCGTCGGCTGTTTTGAAAAGCTCCTAAAGACACACTTATTTAACATCTCTTATAAGTGACTCCTTTGTAAAGCGCTCTTGACTTTAGCTCCAGTTATGTTACTGCGCTATATAAATTGTTGTAGATAATAATAATAATAATAATAATAATAATAATAATAATAATAATAATAATAATAATAATAATAATAATAATAATAATAATAATAATAAGAGCAGGAAATGTGTTTTAATGAGAGCAAGCATGTGAACAATTCTCATGACCTGTTGCCTGCCCATAATTTTGTTTAAATTTAATATGTGCAATTTCAACCAGTCTTCTACCTGAGCAGTTGTTTTTTAATTTTTATATAGGCTATATATAAATTTGTGCTAAAGTAATTGCAATAGTCTAACCTACTAGCAACGAAAGCATGAACCAGAGACTTGGCTGCTAAGAGAGAAAGCAAATAATGAATTACCCTAATGTTGGTAGAAGATGGAATGAAAAAGTAGCAAAATGCTATTTGAAGGTCAATGTCAATGTAAATAATAAGGTTCTTAACACAATTTGAGAAAGATAGATTAGGAAAGAGAGACTTCATCTTCTTCTCCTTCTGCCTTTATGTGTTGGAGTTGAGTTGGCAACATGAATTTTGTTTCTCCAACAATGTCTCTCCTGTGTTTTCTTGACTGCTGCTGACAACTGCAGTCGTGTTGATTCTTCCACTTCATCTACCCACCTTCATTTTGGTCGCCCGTTTTGTCTTTTTCTAGGCATTGTGCCTTGCTGGATTGTGAACACTTTCTAGTGTTTGACCTTGCATCACTGTAACTCTGTACATGCCACAATTATTGCGTCTTCCTTCTTTCACACTTGTTTGCTGAAGTGTTTTTGTGTGCTTGACATTTGAAATATCTCTTGTTGGCTTTTCTCTCCAGTTTACTCCTTGTGGGAGCATAATGAGTACATTTTGAAGGCCTCCATTCTTTACTGTAGGTTTTTTTTCTTCAATGTCCAAACTTTCGTATCCATATGTTGCTGTACTTCCTGTAGGGCTGTACATTTAATGCAATTATGCGCTCACATATTTAACAAATTTTTAATGTGCTGCATTTGCTTTGGTGTTTCTGCTTATGCAATTTTTGCATAAATATGCGGCAATTTAATCCGCATTTCCGCTAATTTTGTCACAGGTATAGCACAGGTTTTGCTATTTTCCTAATATAGGCATAGATTTATAGGGGATCAGTGCCTGTTTGGATCCTTTTTTACCGAAAAACACCACAATTTCCACATTATTTTCGATTTACTTACATTTATTTGAAGCTCATATTTTGCACTTTCTTGTTCCACCCTGCTCACCAGCTCTTGTGGTTCCTGTGCACTCGATGCCAACAAAACCATGTCATCTGCATATTTTGGGTTGTTGATGGTTATTTCTCGTATTCTGTGTTTCCTCTGAATCCCCTCTAATGCCACTCACACGATCATTTCTGCTATTATGTTGAACAAGCGTGAGGATAATGTGCAACCCTGTCTCACTCCCTTTTTAATTTTGAGCAATTTCATGATTTTCCCTATTATTTTTATTGCTTCTTTTTGATTTTTTTACAATTTGCTTAGCAATTGAACCAGGCGCATTGGAAAGCCCATCTCCATCATTACATTCCACAATTCACAATTTCTCGTGAGATAAGGAGTCAAATGCTTTTAGTACCATATTATCTCACATATAAGACGCATTTTTTCCCTTTAAAAATCATAGATGACAGATTTAGCTGCCGATATACCGGTATACCAGTGGTTCTCAACCTGTGGTCCAGGGCCCAAAGGTGGGCTGCAAGAGGGAGTCTTGTGGGCCATGCTGAAGTCTCAAAGGAGGAAATGTAGAGAAACTAGTGAATAAAATAAAGAAAAAAGGTTATCAAGGGGAGTTCCCTACCCTTTTGTTTGCTTGTGGACTGTGATGTAATTTTTACTCATACTGAAGACTAAGCTGTGTGGACTGCAACAAAGGGGCCTGAGAACCAATGATATAGATAGAAAGAAGCATAAGTAAGTAAGTAAGTAAGTAAAATCTTGTGGATTTCTATAGTGCCTTAGAAAGCAGCAAACAGTAGCTGCTTATTCTTAGGCGCTCAGCCTTTCTTAAAATAGCTATGGGAAAGGTATATTATCAGCCAGGAAATAGTCAACATCCGAAGGGTGGTGAGGCTAGGTTGTTACAGCTATGGAGGAAATGATTTTAGAAAAAAGAAGGATTTAAGCTTAGACCTGAAGACTTGAGGAGATAATGCAGGAATTATAGGAAATGAGGATTCAGATTTTATTGTTTTAAAGTGTCCAAGTCTGTGGAAGGAAGCTGGGATCGAGTTCCAAAGTTCAGGTGAGGCGTATGAGAAGGCACGGTTGCAAATGTTTAGGGATGACTGATTCAGTGGGCATGACAGAGTGAGGTAAGATGATGAGCGTGTGGGTTGAAGAGGCTGAGGGGTTAATAGTGATCTAAGGTAGACAGGTTTTGATAAGTTTTATTATCTTGTATTGGATACGTTCAGTTATTTTAAGCCAATGTAATGATTTTAGTATGGGTGAAATATGGGAGAATTTAGGTGACTTAGTAACAGCGTGATCTAGTGCATTTTGTATTGATTGCAATTTGTTGATGGAGGCTTTGGGAAGGTTATAGTAGATGGAGTTACAGTAATCTAATTTGGAGTGGACTATTGAGGTGGCAATTGTGGAGGCAGTTTTTGGTATCGAGGCATATGGTCTTAATTGTGAACTGGTAAAAAAAGAGTACCGGGTAACTATTCTGTGAAATAACATTTTATTACTTTGGGAAAAATAATTTTACCCTAAGTTGGAAAACACTTTTATGAAACTCTGTTTATTCATGGTGTCTGTATATAGTATTTTGGTTTTTGATCCTTGCTGAGACAAGCAAAGTTAAATTTAAGAGCCTTAATTAAACCCAATTGTATAACTTATTGAAATGATGATGTTATGATGTTCAAGATCAAGAGCACATGGTCCAAGGACAGATGGTTCAAGGACAGATGGTCCAAGGACAAATGGTTCAAGGACAGATGGTTCAAGGTTATAATAATCCACAGGTTATGATGCCAGGTAAGTATTGTGATATCATGTTATTGGTAATTGATTAAAGTATTTTGACATTAAATGCAATCATTTGGGAGTCAGCTGAGATCAATACTTTTGTAAGCTTGTATCTTTATTACTTTAACTTGCGGGTTTTTGACCTTTTTCTACAGTCACATCCTTTAAATTGAAATGCTATGACTTTGCACCCTTGTGATTGACTGCTCCAGTATCTTTGACAGATTTATATTTTTTCTCCACTCATTTCTTCCAGAAGGGCAGCGGGAACAGGATAAATTCTTGCACTTTTTCAATTGGCAAAGATATGTATCAAATATGGTAGGAGAAAGCATTGGTCAAATGCAGAGTTCAAGCAGGCATTTCAAAACTTGACCTCTTGAGATCCAAAGAATGAGAACTAAGACAAGGATTAACATGACTGGTCTTGCCTTAGGATATTCACTGATGTGATAAGTGATTGAATGACATCATTTCATAGAAGCACTTTTTAAATTTTCAGCACTGTTCTTTGAGCAGACAAGCTCAACCATTTGAAGGACACAAGGCTTTACAATCATGTGGGTTTTCTTCTGTTTTGTAGGGAGCCTCCAAGCAAGGTTTCTGTTTGTCCTGCTCCTGCTCCTTTGAAATGAGTGACTTGCTAATTACTTGTCACCACCATCTGATGCCACTGGACTTTTCACTAGGAACTTAAAAAACTCATTTATTTGGACTTAGATTTTATTGACGTATTAAAGCGCTCTTGTTGTAGGCATCATCTTTGTTACTGTGCTATAGAAATTGTCTAGTAATAATAATAATAATAATAATAATATTGTTATTAATAGTAATAATATTAATAATAATACAGACTCATTGCACAAGCACTGAGGCTTCTATCTGCAGTAAATTTCTTTGATATATGTAAATCCCCATGCTGCATGAGGCCTGGTATTTTTTTAACATTTAGAATCTATTAACTCTTTCGCGTTTGTTGTGCGGTTGAAAACGACCGCACAACAAAAATGCACCCATTTCTAAATTATAGACTGCTATATTTATGATCTAGGGTTATTCTAATGAAAGCCAACATGCTTTTGCTTCTAAAACTTTCGAAAAACGGTTTATTTCGCAAGTTTGACTGCGAAAATTTATCGATTTGTTGCCGAGATTTGCTGTCCTTTTGGCATTTAAATTTTAAATACCCTGCTATACACAGGGGCAGAAGTTTTATGCAACTAAGGAAGTTTTGGAAGCGATAAAAATGGTAAGTTTGATGACATGGGAATTTTGAGGCCCGATGGCAACAAAAATGAAAAAAAATTCTGCTGGGCAGTACAAAAAACCAAGTCTTTGAACTTTTGTGACGTGTCAAAAATATGTATGTCATAATTGCTTTGACACCTTTCACACAGGTTCCTTTCTAAACTAGAATATCACATTTTATGTAATTCTTAATGTATGTTGCATATGTGTACATGTTTCAGATAGTTTGCTAATAACGTCTTGTTGCTAACAAAACTTTTTAGGAACTTTTTTGACAAGTGCCAAAAATACATAATTATGTCATAATTGCTTTGAGACCTTTCATTCAAAATCCTTTGTAAACTAAAATATAACATTTATGCATCTATATATAAGTTATAAAATGTCTATTGCATATGTGTACATGTTTCAGATAGCTTACTTACACTGTCTTGTTGCTGACAAAATTTTTGATGAACTTCAAAGTCCAATTTTAATTTTTAAATTGTTTACATTTTATATCTTCTCATGAAATATGAAGAATGCAATTGCAAATGTTACATTTTTCTTTTCATATTCTTGTAGATAATCAAAAACCCTGTCAAATGACATATGCATTGTAAATATTGCTCTGATATTTGATTTAAAACATTTTGGGGAACTGTTGAGATGTAAATTCTGTCAAACCAACATGGCAGCCAAAGAATTAAGTGTACCAGGGAAAGTTTACACCGGAGTCATGTTAATCAGAATAAGGATAGCGAGGAGCTGTAGCCAGAAGACAAGCCACAGCATTTAGGACAGATTGCAAAGTGGAGAACACAGGCTTTTGGGCAGACCAAGGTAAAGAGAATTGCAATAGTCTATCCTACTAGCAACAGAAGCATTAACCAGAGATTTGGCTGCAGGCAAAAAAGTGAAGAACGAATAACTCTAATTTGCCTAAGTTGGTAAAAGCAGGATTGAAAGAGTCTAGCAAAGTGCTCTTTGAAGGTCGGGTTACTGTCAAAGTAAATACCAAGGTTTTTGATACAATTTGAGAAAGATAGATTAGGAAAGAGAGAGTTCGGTAAGTCATAATTGATTTTTGAGTGCAGATGTTTAGTACCAAGCCAGATGAGTAACACAACAGAAGTGAAATTGAAATGGTGAAGAACTTCATTTGCTTGGGAAGTGAATTTGGAGCAGAGAGAGAGGTTCTGATTGGAGATTAAAAGAAGAATAGCAATAGCAGGATCTACATTCAACAGGCTACACACCAAAATTTCCAAAAGACGTGACATTGGGATGAAAACAAAAATAAGAATTCTCAGCACTTGTGTAATGCCAATACTAATTTATGGATGTGAATCTTGGACCATAAAAAAAGAATTGGAGAAAAATAATAACAGAAAATAAATGGCTTAGAAGAATATAAGGATTGGATGCAAAGAACTTATAGCAAATGAAGAAGTTAGAGAGAGAACACTGCAACTGAGCATCATGGAAGTAATCAGAAAGAGAAGAATGAAATGGACTGGACACATACTCAGAATATAAGAAATAAGAAGCCCAAAATGAATGTTCAGCTACAAACCAGAGGGGAGAAGATCTAAAGGAAGACCGAAAAGATGATGGGTTGACGGATTGGAAGAGGATCTGCACACGGTAGGGGCGAATCTCAATGGAAAAACTGATGGAAGACATCGAATGACTTTAGAAGAAATAGCAAAGGACAGAGAACTTTGGAGAGATGTCATGGATAAGTCAATAGCAGGACACAGCTGGAGGATGAAAACCTGACCTGACCTACCCAGTATAGGCATATGGGAAATAATTTCACTTACTAGGCTACTACAGAAAAAGATAATATGTAAATATAGGCTTCAATTGTTCAAAATTTATTGTTGCTACATAATATTGAAGTATGAAGTTTGACCATTGATGTAGCTATGGTTACAAATTAGGGCATCATCGTCATGTGCCATCTTCGAGTCGAAGGTTGGTAGTCAGAAGTTGTCACCACTTTTCTAAATCCTCTGCAATTCTTTTTAGTTCTCCGTAGTTTTCAATGCCCATCCAGTCTTTGATGTCCTCCAGCCAAGTTCTTCATGGTCGCCCTTTTGCTCCTTTCCCTTCGTATTTCCCTTCCAAGATATTTATTACTTGTTCTGTACACGAGCCTCTCATTAGACGTCCAGTGTATTGTGTTTTCCTTTTGGTAATCATTATCATCAGGTTTCATTTTTTTCCATTCTCATGAGTATTTCCTTATTGGTTATTATATCTTTCCAACTAATTTTCAGGATTATTCTGAAGCATCACATTTCAAATGCTTCTATTTTCTTTTGCTTCATCAAAGCACCACATTTCAAATGCTTCTATTTTCTTTTCCATCATCAAAACAGAAATACAGAGAATAGTAGTATTGTGAGCTCTCTTGTTTCACCGCAGCCGCAGAGGCATTTTAGTAATATTAAAGTTACACTGTGAGCTCCATTGCTATTACTATCTTCTCATCCAGTTCATTCCATTTTTACCACTCTGGCACTAAAATGCTGTTTTTACCTCCCAATCCATTTCTTAGGCAGTTTCTTATTATGTCCTCAGGTTTTGTCATACTATTTTGTTGTAAAGAAACCTTTCTCTTTGAACTTCCACTTTGTTAGCATTTTATGTCTCAATTAGGTGTCCTCTCACTCTCCTGTTTTCCAAAGTTGTTAATCCACAGCATTTTAGAATTGAAGTGAAGCTTATGATCGTGTTGGACTACATCCTTAGAACAATGTGCCATATTGGGGTATAGACTATGCAGATGTCACACTAGCATATTAGAGGAGTGCTTCAGAGACTGCTACAGATGCAGGAATGATTCACTGTAGACAGGATAAAGATTGGATTACACATAAGCATGACGAAGACCTTGCTGCTGATAAAAATGCATAGAATCGATCATGGATGTATATCACAAAAGATAAAAGAAGATTACATTGACTGTTGGCCCATTTGTATATCTCAGCAGTGATACAATGTGTGCAAATGAAATTTAATAAAATAAAATTGGCCAACTCTTCCGAGACAAGAGTTAAAAGATATGGCAAGGTGGTTGGAAAACACAATATAAAACTGAACTTGTGCCTCTGTGTAGTTGAAGTTTAATCTGAAAAGATTTATGGTTACACTGGGCAAAAATAGTGAAATATGTATATTATGTATAAATGAAGTGTGTTGATAAATCATGAGAATGAAAGACAGGAAAAGCTAGGATTTAAATGGAAATAATGGTGAGCTTATAAACCAGCAGTGGCATTGTATTACTGGACTATGCTGGATCATAAAATGATGATAACATGAACATAACTTTTCCAGCCTGATTTTTGCCGTTTCAGTCTTGTCATTCTCACTTGGAATAATCTTTTAGACATTTCAATATAGAATAATTATTATATGGTAATAATGACACTGGTATATTTAGACTGGCTAAATCCTTGAGTTCGTTATTAGAAATTTATGATTGAATTATGATTATTTCTGGTCTGATAAAACAATTTTCTTTTGATTAAGTGTTTAGTGATTTTCAGATTTGAAGTTTGATCTGTTACTGTTTTAAAGTGGGGCCTGGCTTCCAGCCACCTCAACAACAGATGCAATTCATGCCACGACCTGAGGGAATTCCTGGTGTTCCTCCTGGTCTGGAGTACTTGACACAAATCAGTCAACTGTTAGTTCATCAGCAGGTTGAGCTGCTTGAAAGTAAGGATTCTTGTTGCTGCATGATCATAGTGTTTGCAGACTTTTTAGTGTTAAATCCAAGCAAGATTTCGTTATTGGCATCATGGTTTTATGGTTCTGCGTTTAATGGATTTTAGTTTGAAAAAAAAATAAAGCGGAAGCATTACATTTTTTACATAATTAATACGCCAATTGTTTATATTAAATTTTTGTAAAGGCTTAATTTCTATTTATTTATATTTTTTTACATTTTAATATTCCATCAGTGCTGCTGCTGCTGCTACTATCATAATTAGCATTATAGTTTTAATTATTATAGGAATGCACAAGCCATATGTAGTTATATTCGGCAATGTAAGTGTGTGAAATATCATACGACCGTAGAGAAGAGCTCTAGAACGATATGTCAAAAATATTGAAAGAATATGACAAAATTCAGTGGATTATTGCAAGGTCTTATTGTTAATAGCCAGCAACAAGGTGATTTCAACTCTTTGGAGCTTAAATTCTGAATTAAGACAGCAACAATGGATTTTTGACCAAATGATTTTCAATCAAATGATCAACCACTGCCATTACCACCATTAGGTCTAATAATAATGGTAATTAATAACAAAACATTAATAATATTAATAATAACTACAAACATTTTTGACTCAATTTGATTGAATTTGATGAATTGGCAGTGTTTGTTTGCTAGGGACTCTATGAAAAGTTAAGAGTTAAATGCTAAATTTAGAGCCTCGTCTCTGGAATGATCTTCCATCAGAGATACGAAAGATCAATAACTCGGGTCCTCTTCAGTCCATAAATCAGTCACCATTGGCCATCACTCCACAAACTTTCTGAAAACAACTCAAAACTATTCTCTTCAAGAAATCCTATGGCAAAATCTTTAATACAGGCCTGCATTCTACCCGCCGCAAATCTTGTTATCATCCTCCATAAAAATACTTTGCTGCGACTGCCTACCTGGATCTGCAACCTCGACCACCACGGACTACGGATTACGGACTATGGATTTACCTAGATTGAGCGCTCGTGAATAAGCTGGTGCACTGCGCCAAGCTTTTGGGCAGCGCTATAGAAATTTTGTGTTTACTTACTTACTTACTTTATTTGAGTTTTGTTGGAGTTGCAAATTGTGCATTCCTATGATTCAGTGGTGCCCAAAGTGTGGCCCGCTTGCCAACAGTGGCCCGATGGCTAATTTAAGTGGCCTGCCGAAGGTGTTCAAGAAATGCCAGTTACATGGCCCCCGGAACGAGACCGGAAAATTGTCTTAACAAGGCTTAACTATTACAATAACATTATTACATTACAAGAAACTAGACTTACTTACTTACCGAATAGAGACATATATTATTTATTTTTAGTAATATGGTTCTATGCATAGAAATCATGGTTGTCTGACTGGCTAGCATGAAAGGCACAACCAACGGGGCTGATATTTTTTCAAGAGGTACAGAAAGCAGTTAGTAAGTATGACCTGTCCTGGCAAAAATTAGCTGGCATTACAATTAATGGAGCACCAGCTATGACTGATGTAAGAAACAGTGTTATTGGACAGTTACAGCAGCATTTCAGAAATTCAAATCTGCATGAATCTTACATGACATCCCACTGTACCATACATCAGGAAGTGCTCTGCAGCAAAGTTGCAAACATGTTGCATGTTTTACAAACTGCTTCGAAAACTGTTAACCTCATACGATCAAAAGGGTTGAATCATCGTCAGTTTCAGGAATGCTTAAAGGATTTGGACAGCACACATTCTGACATTGTATATTATACTGAAGTCCGTTGGCTTAGCTGTGAATACTTATTAAAGAACTTCTTTGACTTGTGCAACAAAATATGAACCTTCATAATTAAAAAGGGGAGGCGAGTGGCAGAACTAAAAAAGATCGTGCATGGTTGTGTGATTTAGCATTTTTGGTTGACATTGTAGCTCATTTGAATAATCTTTATAAGCTTTTTCAGAGAAATGGACAAGTTGTAAGCAATTTATACTCACATATCAAAGTTTCAAACTTAAATTGTGTTTATGGATTGACCATATGAACATGAAGAACATGACACATTTTCAAACACTACTTCAAATTGCTAGTGATGTGGTCAATCTTGAGCAATACTGCAAGAAGTTGTCTGACGTATTGCAGCAGTTTCGTTAATTGATTCATTCATTCGTAGACAATTTCTGTAGCACTGTAACAAGGCTGAGGCCTACAACAAAAGCGATTTGACATCTCAACAACTATTCCCCAACCTAAACAGATGCGTCTTTAGGCTCTTGATGAAGTGCTCAGCAGTGTCAGCCATGGTGACGTCATCGGGAAGAGAGTTCTGAAATATAGGATTGCCCCAAGACAGGAAGCCATGAGATCTGTGTGGAATAAATGATTCCAGTGATGATGCGCACTGTGTCACTGTCGTATGTCAACTTTATTAGTATGTGCGTTATGTTTTCAGTTATATGGGTCATATACTATGGTAAAGCAGCTTAAGTAGCACCTCAAACGAAGATTTTTCTATAGAAATTTTGGTGAAATTATATATGTTTGCATGTTGAAAATGAAAATGTCTTTGAAATTTGAATTTGTGGCATGTAAGGTATTTAGGAAAACTAATTATGCAGCTTATATTTTACAGTACTCTCAGGTGCCCAAGCACATGTAGGGCACCTGAGTACATATAGGATTATGTTTCCTTCACCTGAGCTACTGAATTGCAGCTAAAACTGAGACCCATGACTATGCAAGTCCTTGTACTTTGTACCCTGAATCCCTGATGCAGTTAGACTTGTGGTCTGTCTGCGACCGAGAGATCAGTCCGTTTTGAGACTTTCTTCTGTTTTTATAAGCAAGTACCGGGTAGGTTCCACCATCTGGCTTGCTAGGCCTGTCAACAGTGTCGTCTTTATGGGTTTTTCGGATGACTGTATCTGTATCCAGCCACCAAACCCTCCTTCATCCGGGCTTGGGACTGGCATGGAGAATCATAAATGACCTCTAATACCTCTATGCAAATCCTTGTATTGAGATATAGTTTAAATCAGTGGTTCTCAACCCTCTTTGCCTTGCAGACCACTTTTAAAGTTCAGAAATTTCTCGTGGGCCACCTGATAAATTGAGCAGTCATCTGCTCCTAAAAAATAGTGATGACCTTTTGTTATTTTTTGCTTGTCAGACTTTATCACGTTGAAAATGCACAAAATACACACAAAATGTGCTGACAACCTTTATGTGTTGATGACCTTGTTTTACTCGTCGCACTTTTCACATTTTTCACATGGAAAATATATATACCGGGTAGGCCTATGTCTAATTTTTATTTACGTTTTTCAGACTTAGCCGTGGACCAATAAACCCCCTCTTGCGGACCACTTGTGGTCCGCGGACCAAGGGTTGAGAACCACCGTTTTAAATATTATGTGATTTTTAATATGAATTTAGATTTTTTTCTAAAACCTCAGTAATGGAAAAATTTTAAGTTATATCTGTGATCATCATAAAAGGTACATAAAATAGATACTTAAAAATTGCAAAGGAGACAAAGATCCTGTCATACAATGTAATCATTAAAAGTCTTTTGGATTATGATTTGGCTCTCCAAGGGCTCATCGAAGTACTATGCAACAACTTTCAGGGTATTATTATTATTATTATTATTATTATAAATGATAATTTATATAGCGCTATATGCATAGCGAAGGCCATAGTCAAGAGCACTTTACAATAGTCTTTAGTGAGAAATGTTGAAAAGATGTGTCTTAAGTTCCGCTAAGAATCGGTCGGGGGTGGTCACCCTCGTGATATCCTCAGGGAGGGAGTTCCATAAAATTGGGTTCCCCCTCTCTAAATCGATTCAACAGTTTGATCTGTAGCCTGATAAAAATGGTTTTCTTGTGAATTAACGCATTTCTTATATACTCTCATACTCTATGAAGTATGATTTTAATATTTTGTTTTCATTCTTCTTGTAGTTTTAAGCGGATGGGAAGGTGAAAATAAGTACCAGATAAAGAACACTCTTGGACAACAAGTATACTTTGCTGCAGAAGGTATACTGTTATTTTGTTACGTTGATTTGGAGAATATGTTTTTCTTATTGAGCTGCTTAAGAATTATGATAAATTATGGTTCTGTTTTGCTGCCGAGACTTTATTACCGGTATATGGAACTGTCTACCTCCATCTGTGCAACTCTCTCCATCTCTCAACACCTTCAAAGAGAAACTTAAAACCTAGCTACTCGTGATTTCTTGTTTTGTAATTTGTATTCTGTGTGCATAGATGAATATGGTGCATGTGCAAGGCAAGATTCCAGACCCGTGTTTTCTATGGAATGAACATGAAAAGTAGCAATTCCAGCCGAAGCATTTGTAAAAAAAAATTTGGGAAAGGTTCTCACAGGACAACTTAACCAGGAATGGTTCTCACAGGACAACTTAACCAAAGGGCCAGATTTGGCCCTCAGACCAGGGTTTGTGGATTGATGATCTAGAAGAAGAGGAAGACAACGAATGAAGTGGCTGGATGGAATTTATAACTCAAGATGAGTGAAAATGAATGAGTTAAATGAAATTGTGAAGAATAGAGAAGACTGGACAAAACATATCCAATTCTCCATGGTATCACCAGGAGTCGATGCCGACTTGATGGAACATGACGTTGAAACATGACATTGAAACAGTCTAACATTTAAGAATTTTATCAAATAAAACTAAAAACATAGTTAAACATTTAGTACTAAAAGTAGATAATAATAATAATAATAATAATTATATAACTAGCTGTTTGCATGTCAAAAATGATGGGGAGCTTGGCTGTTTTACCTGACTGATTTTATTAATCCAAATGCCTTCTGATATATTTCATTTTTTATATATATTCTAGCATTTTGTCAAATGATCATGATTTGTCCTTGACCGGAACATGGCTTGATGAGCAATTTGATATTTGCCAGAATTCTTGTTCATGGTAGCATGCAGAGGGGGCCGGTGGGGCAATGACCCCAGGCGCCAACCAGATGGGGGAGCCAAGATTGACTTGGCAACCTTTTTGCTTGCAACCATTAGGTGGTGGCATCAGAATTGACTTGGCGACCTTTTTTTCTTGTCAAACATTTTTTATCAACTTGTCCTCGGACACCCACCACTTTCTGCACACCACTGCTTGTTGATGATAACACCACATATAGTTGGCCATGGGAAAAGACTGGCTCGTTTAAATATATTCCCCTACGTGTTTAAATCTGATATCAGTAATCGATGGAAAGAGATTAACAACGGGAAAAGGTAAATGGAGAAGTTTAGTGTCTAGCTAATGCCGCTAATGAGCTGGCAGAAAGCGGCTATAATGATGATGACATTCAAATGAAGTACTGGAAATTGGTGGTACTTTAAAATGATGAAGGTGGGAAAGAGGATGTGGGAATATGGAAGGGAGTGGGGAGGAAGACAGAGGAATGAGAGAGAAGTGGGTAGGGGAAAAGAGTGGGAAGGATGAGAGAAGGGGTGTGGAATGGGAAATGAAAGGGATGGAGAAAGGAGGGTAGGTTTGTGTGGCATAGTAGAGGAGGAGGGAGAAGGAGAGAGAGAGGGAGGTAGTGGGAAGGAGATATGGGAATAGGGGAGTGTATGAAAAAGAGGAGGGAGGGGAAGGAAAGGGATGAAGAAAAGAGGGATTTGAAAAAATGAGGGGACAATACACACACAAATATAGAAAACTATATAGGCTGTAAGGTATACAGAGCAGCGTCCAGTCAAGAAATTATGAAACGACGTCGTCTTTTTCATCAAGCTCCACATTATTAAATTTGGTTGTTTAGCAGCAATTATAAAATTATAACAGCGCAACGTCCAATGAAAACAGCGTTAGTGGACAGACTGACTGACAGACCGACATTAGGAATTTATATAGCAGTGACTGAAAAGCCAGAGTACAGTTTTAAGTTGTCTTTTAAATATCGAAAGCTTTGCTGAGTTTTTCAAGTTCTGGCAGCTGCCATATGCACTATGAGCCAATAAATCCAACTCCCTTTTTGTTAAGGCTTTAACTTTGTTAAATTTTGACCACTCTTGATAATACTCAGTAGAAATATAGCTGAAAGAACCCCAGCACATGGGTGTATACATGGGCGCTCACAGATTTTTTCAGGGGGCAAAACACAATGGTCATGAAAAGTTTCCTGGGGGCAAAACACAATGATCAAGGTTAATATTTTAGCAAGGTTTTCAAATTTCACTGGGAAAATATTTGTTATTTGCTTTTTTCCAGAGTAGCAAATGCCCCTCTTGCCCTAGTGTGTGGGCGTTCAAGGGTGTACAGGTTGTTCAAAACATGTTTTATTTGTAGCAACTGTATGTCATAAAACAAAGCACGTCATAATTAGTAATTTGCATAGCACTTCTTCAGGCAAATGCAGATCGTCATGAATAATGTGCCAGACAGAATCTTTCTCAGTGGCATAACCACCAGTTATACTACAAAATGACCGAATTTACACTCCAATTATAATCAAGAAATGTGACATTACAGATGAGATACTGCTTTGCACACGCCCAACATTCAGAAAGTCACAGTAGGGTAGTGTGGGTTGGTGGCGCCCTGGGCGAAACTGGTATATATACCATCGGCTTTTTTAAAAAGTCTGACGAGCAAAAAAGATAATCAGCTATTTCATGTAATTACTTTATTATGTGTATATAGTTTCAGTTTTATATATTTTTTCTTTATTTACCCTGTTGATTATTTTCTATTTTGTGCCCCAAAATTTTGCACCTTCCTGATAATTTTGCAGCCCCCAAAATTTTGCACCCAGGGCGACCACCCCTGCCTCATGCTACGCCACTGGAAGGTCAGCAATGGTTTCCGTTGTATCCAAACTGGGCTGCACCAGTCTCATCTTCATTGAGCCAGATATCAAGGTATACGACGTCTGCTACAATGATGTGCTGCTGCAGGAGATGCTTCTTACCATCCGCTCACTGTGCTTTTCCGTCTGTGCACATTTGTCACTAACGCCATGATTACTGTTGCCAAATTTATACCATGTAAATGAATAACTACGATGTGCTTTGCTTCATGACATACAGTTGCTACAAATCAAAAGTGTTGCGAAAACCTGAACGTAGACGTGTTGGGGAGGGGTGGGTTCTTTCAGCTACATTGCTACCGAGTTCAATCAAGATTGGTCAAAATTTGACAAAGTTACAGCCAAAATAAAAGGGTGAAGGATTTATTGTCTCACAGTGTAGTTGGTCAACTTGTACTGCATCTTCTGTGAATCTGCAGAAGCATAATATGTCCTCACCCAGAAGATATAAGAATTTGTCATCTCTGGTTAGGTAACAGCAGTTTTATATCAACTTAGAAATATAAGATGTCTTTGAAACAATATAAAAGCTGAACAATATAAAATTTCCATTGCAGAGTCTGGTGGCTGTGAACGCCAATGCTGTGGCTCATCAAGAGGTTTCATCATGCACATTACGGACAATTTGGGTCAGGTCAGTGATAATTTGTTATGCATATATTTTAGTTGCGTTGGCTGCCATTTATAGGCATCCAAGACTACCGGTATGTAAAGAATCTACAGGCAAAATTTTAGGCAAAGTTGTTGTAAGGATGATGTTTTAAAGATAAATGTGTGCATCATTTAGAAACATATATTACGAATTCCCCTTGAAGTTGATTTAGAGAAATCTAAATCAACTTCTAGCAGAATTCTTTAGTAACAGTAATAGTTTAGCAGTTTTGTGGTTATTATATGTTTGAATTTTGATTGTTTGCATGCTTGTATGGTGGTACAATAGTCTACTGATTAGCAAGCTGGCCTGGTGAACCTTGGATTTCAACGTTACTATGTAAGGTTCAGGGTTCAGACCCTAACTGCAGAAGATAACTATTGGTTTTCTGTCCCAGGTACTCAGCCATTCAACCCATAAACTGTAAAATTGAATGTGCTTGCTAACTTAGTGTGGTGTTTACCATTTTGTGCTGATATTAATTGGGATTTAGTGAAATTTGCAAATTGTGTAATTCAAATAATGTTAGATGTAAACACAGTAAATTATTCAATTATGAGAAGTACAGTTATTATCAGATTTTGTTACTCAGTTGAAGTTCACATTTTTATCTTGTCCAATAGAAATAGAATTCATGATACAGTAGAACTGATTTTTTAGTTTAGGAAATTATAGCTCGCAAGATTTCTTTGCGCTTATTGAATTCTTGAGGGTTCTGATAAAATATTTAATAAAATAATAAAGTATTAAAATATTATATAATTGTTTTATTTAAAATTGTGATTAGAATTTTCTAATAATAATTTTGATCAGCTTGTGGGCAGTGTTTATGGCAGATTTGTTTTTTTAAATAGTACCGGTAATTATTATTAGCTCACTGTAGACATGGTTGTATGGTTGTTAGGAAGTTCTTCGCGTGACCCGTGATTTCAAGTGCTGTGCTGGGTGGAACTGCTGTGCTTGCTCAGAATGTTGTGCATTTGAAATACGAGTGGAGGCACCAGTTGGTCAAGTTATTGGCTATTCTGCACAGCTGTAAGTTTTCTTCATATCTAAGTCATGTTACAGTTCTTGAACTGAAGACATCATACAAATTAAACAATGCTCAATAACATGTTTCTAACTTTCCTGTCCTTTTATTGAAAACAACTTGAAACTTAAACTTAGGAAAATTGAATGTCCGACGAAGTCATCACTAGACACACTAATGCATAGTCCTGCAGTTTGGCAATTATTGCTGTTTTCACCAGTAATATATTCAGTTTTTATGTGGCAGATTAACAAATAAAAATGCCAGATAAATAATAAATTGTACTAAAATTTATTTTGTAATCATATCATGCATAGTGAATTATTGTGTAATTGTATTACTGATCTGTAAACTAGTCAGAGCTGCACAAGGCCACGCTATAGCATTATGGATGCTGGACACCAAGAAATACTGTATGTTGAAGGGCCGTTATGTGTTTGTCAAGGCATTTGCTGCACATGGGATCAAGAATTCAGGGTAAGAATCTGATGGGCTGCAAATGCATGAAACATTATCAGATACGCTCATTATGAAAAAAACTACTCTTACAGCCAAACTAAATATTTCATATTAAATACTGCAGAACAAACTCATAAGCTCTGTCCTTACTATTAACATGCATTCATTCTCACTGAGACTGTTGCGGTCTACTGAAATTGTTCACTAATTGTCTCAAATGTGGCTATAATTCTGAATTAGAAATTTTTATGATACAATAGACTGCAGGTGAACGTCAGTCAAGTTTGTATGCAGTTTCGACTTATTTAAATTCATGTCACAAGCCAAGGACAATGCTGTGCATCATGATTCATCTGGGTCACAAGCTGCTGATTGTTGACTAGGCCAAAATGCTTTGCACGACTTGATTGTTGTCTAGAGCTAGACCTGGGCCGCAAAATCTGGGTTCTGGGTTGAAGCGGGATTTTCGAAAAACAATATGGGTGGTCCTGGTCAAAGCCTTGCTTCCACGTAATGTTTTACAGGCAAAAGCTCTAGTTAGCAATAGTTTTGCTGGCATATCATTTGATAGACAGAAAGAAACTGCCGCTGCATAACAGTGTTCAGGTGAGAAATGAGGAGCCAGACACCCATCGTGCCATCGTTTTTTGACGGACGTGCTTTAAATACAGTGTTTCCCAAATCAAATTGTGGGTCACAAACCAAAAAATGAATTGCAGAGCTCAGTCAAGTCAGCCACACGCTAGTGCAAAATTAGATTCAAAGATGTCTCATTCTTGATAATTTTCTAACCAACACTGTGTAAAAAACAAACCACCCAGTGTCCATGACATCCTACCGGGCATTCAAGGAGCTGGCTTCAACAACTTTTGGAGGATTAAAGGCCTTCTAGTTTGACCTGTTGCATAAAAAATGTACTCAGTATTTCCCTGAAGACAAATGCGAATTTGTACCTTAAAGGAAAGTCGCAACTCATAAAACTTTCTTGCAATGCGGATCCAAAAACAAAGTCTTAGAAGTTTTTGGCTACGTGGAGAGGCAGGATATATTTACACCTCACAAGCAAAGCCATAAATATTCTCCTACTGTTCGCAAGCATACCGGTATGTCTTTGTGAGATTGGTTAACCGGCTATGACTGCTATAAAAGCAGAATACTGGAACAGACTTTCAGATCATGATGATTTGAGACTGTCTTACAGCTTAGACTTGAGCTCCGTATTGAACCTCATGAACAATATGCAATGTACCCCTCTCACTGACCAAGTAACTATGATAATGTAACTAGCCATGTAAAGAGAACATGGAAAACTTGGAAGCAACATGACCTATTTCTTGGACTGCAAGAAATAGATCAAAATAAGAGCAGCAAAATCTTTAAGAAAACTGGCCGCTGTGGAAAAAGTTTGAAAGAGCAAAGCAATAAGTATTGGGACAAATTTTATAAGATAGTACTTGAAGCGCATTTTTAGTTTTTTCTCCATGGATATGAAACACGGATCATTACTAAAGATTTGGAAAGGAAAAACTTGCTTTTGAAAGGAATTGCTACAGGAGAATTCTGAAGATTCGACAGGTGAAAATAATCACAAATGAGGAAACTATACCTGGGTGGATAGCATATGGTCCGCAGGCCAGATGTGGCCTGAGAGAGACTTTAGAATGGCCCGCCGAGGAATTATGCACAACATGCAAATTTGGGCTGCCAAAAACTCATAATGTAACAAAAATAACAGCACATACGAAAATTTTATTGTTATGTTGCTTACAAGGCCCTTATTTACTAAATATAGCAGCTGGTCTGTATTTATGTTAGGCCTACATCAAATTTGCCAAGTGTTTTCAAGATTTAAAGAAAAAACTGGTGCCACAGTTTGGCATAGGCCTATTGGCATCGCCTTTTATTACAGACTATGAAAAGGCTCCTGACGCTTTTCAGCTGGAACTGATTGATCTGCAGTGGAACTTGAGTTTGGAGGACATATTTAATAGATCAGAACGGATCGACAAATTTTATGGATCACTGAATGAAACCAAGTTTCCAATCTCTGTATTTATGAGCAGACTTTTTCAACTATTAATTTAAATAAATGTTGTCAAGTCATTATGGGTTATGGCTTTGTTGATGATCTGTGATTGGCATTGGAAACTGTATGAAGATGCTTCATCATCATATCTGGTGTTTCTCAATCTCTTTGCATACGAAGCATGCGTTTTGCCATTGCTTCCATACGGATGCAAGACGTGAACTACAATTAAACAGCTCTGCAACAAACTCAATGCCTTTGACCAGTGGTGTTTGGGGAAAATCGTATGTATCCTGTACACATATGACCTTACTAACATCAGGAACACCTCAGAAAACTCTGAGTAACAGCCAGATCTGTTCATTGTAAGCCCACACCTTCCCTAATCAAAACAAGGCATCTACAATATTTTGGCATCTAGTGAGGACTGCTTCGACAGAGGATAATTATGGAGTGATTGAGGCATGCCTTGGCCCTGTCAACTCCACCCCCTCGGTTGAATACAACCGCACAGCCGTCCATCAAGCACTTGGACTCAGGTTGTGGGCAAAGACCTCCAGTCACTGAACTTTGGCCTGCAAACAGATGGAGACATTGGGCACTCAAAAGATAAGAGCCTTACCAGCATGGCAATGCTCATAGGGTCCACTAATGATGATGTGATTGGTGGAAAGTTAAAAAAGAGCAGCTAGCTGTCTGATGACACAATTTGAATATAGATCAGGCGTAGTTATGAAATTCAAGAAATATGTAAGCTCCTGAACTTTTATTGTAGACTTATATGTGGGTCATAGCAAATTTCTTAATATTTGGTTTAAGAAAAGGTGGTCGACTTATCTGCAAGATCGACTTGTAGGCAAGTATATAATGATGTGATAATGTTGCACAGGTATTTATCAATGCAAGATCTTTTAGTGAATTAGCCTGTGGCAGCATCACTAACAAATACTATTTAAAATTGCAAAAATTGTGTTTGCAGCTGAGATTTTGCCATAACCCCACTAGTTCACTGCATACATCAGACCCATAGTTGTCTACAGTGCTTTTTTCTAGAAAAAAAGGTGCCGGAACGCATCTTCTGTAAATCCTGTGCTATAAGTTAACAGATCATAAGTTATAGTCAGTCACAGCCTGGAAAAGCTATAAAAATAATTAAAATAATTCACAGCCTGGAAAAGCTAAAAAAATAATTAAAATAATTCACAGCCTGGAAAAGCTATAAAAATAATTAAAATAGTTTAATTTAATTAATTTAAATTAACAATTTATAAAATTCGGAAGAAAAAGGTTCCGGAACGCTGTTCCGGCGTGTTCCGGCAGAAAAAAAGCACTGGTTGTCTACACAGATGACTAGTTATTTTAATAATTCTTATGCTGCTTTTAAGCAGTCTAGCGTTACACATTTACATCTGCTTTTTACAGATTATGGCACAAGACCGGAATCAGGAGATTGGAAAGATAGCAAAACAGTGGACTGGAATTGTGAGAGAAATGACAACAGATGCTGATAATTTCAGTATCTCTTGTGAGAAATCTTCTAATTTGGCTTAAATTGATATCCATGTTGCCAGTACTCTGATTTTACACTAAGCAGTTGTTATTTTACTAGTCTACACTGCTAGTTCAGCACCTTCGTGATCACATTTTATTTTAATCAATCAACTTCTCTGACACCACTATCATCATGCCTAGGGCATCAGCACACCAAATCCAAACCAAATTAGAGCCAGGTCAGGCCATAGAGGTCAGTCACATCAGTGGGGAAGCAATCTACTGATCATTAGTTCATAATGAACAGCGGCTGGCCAGAGAGTTTCTTCCCCAATTGGCTCCTGTTACCTTCTTGTAACACGGGGTCAAATATTCCTTGGCTGTCTGGACAACATTAGGCCTACATAAACCACTTGCCAGCAACAGAATCAAAATCAGCTCCCTCCAGAAAGTGCATTGTATGTCACCAACAGGGAAGATGAAAAGAAATAAGATACATTTGCAAAGTTTGTGTCTCAAAGCCAGGGTTGTGTGTTCTGAGATCTACCACAACAGTTCTCTGGGGTTGTAGATCTCAATTACACAGAATCACAAAGGGTCTCTTTTCAGAACCACTGACTGATTTCAAAGGAAAAGACCAGAGTTGATGTCCAGGACTGCTGTCAGGAATTTAATCCCCCCTCTATTTTAAATTGTGGCACAGTCAATACACCTGACCTTACAAATTATATGAATTCCTTCTACTTGCATCTAAAACAGCAGTCGACCGCCCCCCTTTTGGACCACACAGATCACTAATCTGATGATTTTAATTTCTGCAGACCAGTAACACGACCTTTTAAAAAAATTAGCGATATAAATTCAGAACATGTTGGTGTGCATCCAATTTAGTGGTACCTATTAATTTTTCATGTCAAAAAGTCTTAGACAGCTGGGAAATTTCAAGATTAGACCTAATAGATGAAAATGTCTTGAATCAAAATGACAAAGAAATTTGTGAAATAAAAAGTTAAACATAGACAAGGTTACGTAGTTGGTACAGGGTGACTTCATGGCATTTTGCTGGTGTGCCTAGTAACTTCAATTACATTTCTTCCTGTCAAAATTCTTTGCTGTTATTTTATTGAGCAGACATTAATACCGCTAAGCTTTTGCATAAGAATTACTATCGCTAAACTGCTCAATTTATTTTAAACATAGTAATTTCAATCAGAATATATATATATATATATATATATATATATATATAGTGTTTTGTCCATTTATAAGCTCACAATTGATTGTATATTTTTTTTAGTCCCTGTGGATCTTGATGTTCGCATTAAAGCAGTTCTCTTGGGATTGTTGTTCCTTATTGTGAGTTTGTTATTTCTGCTTATGCTGTAAAAGTAATATATAAGCAATATTAATATATATATATATATATATATATATATATATATATATATATATATATATATATATATATATATATATATATATATATATATACAGTATATGCATGCATACCAGGTATGTAAGGGGCATGCTTTGTATGGGAGATTGATTCACTCCCCTTAACTTCAACTAATCTCTATATGACACTTTACAAGATCTGAAAGATAAATGAGAATAAAAAACCTTTTGACGAGTACAGGTGAAAGTTCCTTTGAATATTAAAAATTTTAAATTATGACAATTCTGATTTAGCAGTTTACTTGATTTGTGTTTGGATCTAGACATAGCTTATTTTTTGAGAGCGTTCAGAAACAGGCTTGATACTTTGATAGATTGGTTGAAGTAGAAGGAAGTGAATCATAGACAATCAATACCTACAACACATGCCCCTTATGCGCAGTTACGCATATGTAACGCATATTAGATAAATAAATCAACTTGTTGTTACTAATGGTTTTAATTATAATAATTTTGTTGATAAATGTGAACTTTTATTTAATATATTTTTTAATTATAGGACTTCATGCACTTTGAGCAAAAGCAAAATAAGAACCAAAGAAGATAGAGGACAAGAACAATTTTCATTTTTCAGTGCTTTGCATTTCTTTTCTTGTGGTAGAACCTATGATACTGAAGTGTTTTGCTTTACTCTTAGATGGCTTTGTAGTTATTTTAGCATCATAGCTGAATATTGTATCGTAAAGACTTTCTTTAATCAAATATTAGCAAAAGGTGGAAATTTTTTAGCTTTTCAGACGACTCATTGTATGGGGAATATTTTCGCCTGTACCATTATTAGAGAAATCATGTTTAATATTTTAATATCTATGTTTGGATTTTCTGCAGTTTCAGAAATTTTGTAAATCTTGTGTGTATATATATATGTATATATATATATATGTGTGTATATATATATATATATATATATATATATATATATATATATACAGGGTGCGATTTGTGACCTGGAGCAGTGGGGGAATATATCGAGCTTGGGGGATGTAGTTGCTGGGGAAGTGTAGCAGTGGGGATGTAGCAGTAGGAGGGATGCAGTTTGGCAGTGGAGGGGGAATTTCCCCTTCCCCTACAAATTGCACTCTATATATATGTGTGTGTGTATATATATATATATATATATATATATATATATATATAATATTAAGATCCTTGCACTGTATGTCTGTTACCTTCAAGCATTCTCATTGGTTGGCTGTGTGAGCGTTCTCATTGGTTGGCTGTGTGACGTTCTCATTCATTACCTTCAAGCGTTCTGATTGGTTGGCTGGGTGAGCGTTCTGATTGGTCGTTCTGGAACCTTAGGCTTCGCGGTTAACGACGACGCAGCGGTTAACGCCACGCCGGGCGTTTGATGAAGCGTATGTTGCAGCGTCATAATGTGTACAACTCGCGAAGCGAACGGCGACGCAAAGTGAACGGCCACGCAAAGCGTTTGACGAAGCGTACGTTGCAGCGTCAGAGCTTGGCTACGTGGCGTATGTACATCATTGAAACGTTGTTCAGCGGCATGAATTCAATGATTGGGTTTTAGTATTATCCTGCACTGCGAGCGAAGCGAGCATCTTTCTAGTGTGTGTGTGTGTGTGTGTGTGTGTGTGTGTGTGTGTGTGTGTGTGTGTGTATGCTGTTTGTTACTCCCAGCATTAAGATGGAAGAGTGAATGTTGTTGTCATTGTTTATTGCCTGCTGCAAATTTAATTTTTAGATTCTTGTTATTAATCAATTTATACTTTAAATAATAATTTTTTAGACTTTGATTGTTATTGATTTTATACAGTGAATGAGCACCTCTTCTAGTATAATACTATTAACCAGTAATCCTGTATTGTAATTTATGCTTCACATATCTTTCAAATTGGTAGTTTTGCAGTATTGCCTTTTTGGCATTAACAACAATGAAAGCAGTATCTGGTCGAATTTTATACTCATTTACATTTTACTATACATAGCTTGTTTATTAAACTGTGCTGTTTTAGTTTGTGTTTTTTCTTCTTTTATATTTGTGTTAAATTGTATGAGAGATGAAATATATTTTTAGGGAATCTTAACACACAGAACGTTCATTGCCTTAACTAATATGATTTCGTTTGCTTTGCTTTCTATGTAAGCCACAGCTAAAGTGCCTCTTAGCCCATATATGCCTATGACCCTTTATAAAGGATGATTGAGTTTTTACTTACTTATTTATGCCGATGAAGATTATTTGCGTTACAATTCTATATTGACATAATTGAATAAGTAACTGTTTAAGAAAAGTGTTTTGGTTCTGAATATGCTCACATATTAAATCTTGATTCAGAGTTTTAAGCTGTTTTGTCACCTGTCATTATGTCTGACAAAAGGTATGTTGTAATTCTTTAAAATTACGACATAAGGGCTAAATTTACTTCAACAATGTGATTTTACATCTATTACTACTCAAGTCAATGGCAGCTTCATCATATTTTCTGTACAAGATTTGTTAGGTGCGAGATTTGTACCATCCTTTAAAAAGGATGCTAGGCATACCAGGGGTCACAATCCTTTAAAAAGGATGCTAGGCATACCAGGGGTCACATTATGCAGTATACATCAACCATTTGGCTCAATGACACACGATTTGCATGCATCACATCACATTTTGAGCTTTACCAAATATGTATTCAGATTTTCTCTATCAAGTCTAGTTTTTGAGATATGGCCATATATTCTATATTGGAAGTGCATGAAAATTAGCTATATCACAAGACATAAAAAATTTGTTTGACTGGTGCTTTAGAAGTTAAGACCTGACAATTGGTATATATAGGGTGCTGATTCCAAATATGATATCAGATTTTCTCCATTGGCTCTACTTTTTGAGATAATTGCCTCTATCACAGGGCAACAAAAAAATTTGTGTTATATATATTGGAAGTGTGTGATAATTATCTATATTTGCTTATGTAGCTTTTGATTGCTCTCATATAAAGGTCTTTGTTAATAACATTAAAGGTCTAACATTTCCAGAAGAAATGAATTGAAATTTGTGCAGTATAATAAATTATATTATTTAAGTAAATAGGCACAATTCCTGAAAACTCTTTGAGGTAATTGTGGACGAAGAAGCAGCAACAAATCTTCAGGGCACATTTAGAATTACAATTGCATGATAAATGTTTGAAGTGTCATTTTTTCTGATTTCTAGTGTGATAAAGTGAATGCCAACAACTAATTCACTAATTAATATAGCTGTATTTAAGTATGTAATATTTGTTGCTCTGAAGATTTTTGCTGTTCAAGCATAGAATTTCAATTGATTAAGGATTCTGCATTTAGCACATTATTAGTAGAACCAAAATACCAAGGTTGACTAGGCCGTATCTCAAAAACTGGAGCTGTTTGGGGCAAAACGGATAACATTTTTGGAATCAGGGCACCAAAATTACTCAAGAACAGGTCTTACTTTGCAGGCAACAAATTGTGTGTTAGCCATATTGTGTGTTGGCCATTTCATTATAATAAAATCTGCATGACGTAAATAGAAAATACATGTATATATGAAAAATAATCATGTAGCGATATATCAAAAAGTTGACCTGATTGAGCAAAACCAATGTTATTTGTGGATTTAGGACATTGAAATTGTCCTAAATCTATTGAGAAAACTTTGACAATAAATTTGATGTTGACCAGTGTTATTATGATTATTTCTCCTATTGTGGCTATTCTTGTACATGAAACTCTTTTCACAAACCCATTGCATTGTTAGTTACCGGTACTTCTAGTTCATTAATAGTGTCACATGATATGAACAGAGTGTTATGTTTCTGCTCTCCTCAAAGAGCGGAAACATAATTTTAGTCATCAGAGCATAACTGCAATGTTTCATTGTCTTCTGCTATGCTTTTAACTACTGTATGTACCGTAATTTGGAACATGAATGACAGAATTAGTAATGTGTTTCTTTAAAATTGAGTGACATTCATTCAGATTTGTTAACTTTAAATTTGTCATATTTAAATGTCAAATGTGTGTATTTTATTTTTCATTTTCACTCTATTTGGTGTGTAGGGTGTAATCTTTTTTTAGTGTTAGATCAAGTAGTTATATGTTTGCTATGCTGAAAAACCTGTTGTGTATTGATCACTTGTCATAATTCTGCTGCATTTATTACTGTTTGCCAGTTTTTAAAGGTCTGTATTTTTTAAATACTGTAAGCATTTGAGAATTTGGGTGTTTATTATGATCTGTACTGCATCAATTCTTTAAATGTCTAATTGTTTCATGTTTGTCATTAAAATTAAATAGGTTTGTATATGCAATTTTATGTTTATTTAGTAGCAGAATTTCACTAGATGGTTTTTGTTTGCTTACTTGAATGTATTCGGTAGTTGGACCTAGGGAGCTATGAACAAGAACATCTCTGCTAGCAATCAATTAATCAATCAAAAAACTGCTGTGGCGCTACTATCATAATGCCTAGGGCATCAGCCGAAGGCACACCAAAATCCAATACAAATAAGAGCCGGGTCAAGCCTGAAAGGTCAGTCCAATCAGTGGGGGATCCGTCTAAGCAAACAAAGGCGTAAAACACGGGGGACGGTCCCCTCAATAATTAGCCTAGTAAGAGGGGGACAGATCGAGTATCAATTATCCCCTTAATGTTTTGCGCCTTATGGTAAAATCCAGGGCCACCTTAACCATTAGGCAGTTTAGGCACTGCCTAGGGGCGAAAAATTTTGTAGGGGCGAAATAAAACGGGGATGGAAATTTTTTATGAGCGAATAACGTTTTTTGCTTATCAGGTTATTTCGGGGAGCCGACAAGCTTTTTTTTGCTCGTCAGACTTTTTCCGTATGTGATGTGAATGGGCGAAAATTTTCGAAAATGAAAATCTGCCTAGGGCGTCCACAATTCTAAAGATGGGCCTGGTAAAAGCACTCATTACAGATTACCTTTTTTGCTCGTCAGAGTATTTGGACACGGGAAAATAAAATATAAGGATGAGGTTTTTTGCTCGTCAAGACTTTTTGGGAGATGAAGAGGGGGTCTGACTTGACTTTATGGACGATTCTATCTTTCCCCCATGTATCATCCCTCCCCAATGTTGACACCAGGTTTATGCCACTACGTCTAAGAGGAATAGCCTGATAGGTCAAGCCAGTGTTTATTCTAGCCACCTTGGCATTGGGGGGGATTTTGAAATGTTTGGGGGACAAGGTCTGAGTCTCCAAAAATCTTGACAAGCAAAAAAGGTCATCCTTCCAACCTCCCTAGTATGTTTTACCCTTCTTCAATGCCCTGACAAGCTCAAATTTTTTCATTCTTACATTTTTCCCCTCTCCAAAAAAAAGTCCCCTGGTCGCCACACTTGGGGGGATTTCCATCTCCCCATGCAACATAAAAAAATTGGTGGAGGGGATTTTTTAACTTGGGGGATTCTTCCTCAGAGAAGGCCTAGAATAAACACTGGGTCAAGTCAAACAGGTATGTCTTAAGCCTAGATTAAATTTCTAAAAGATAATAATAGTAATAATAATAATAATGTGATTTTAAGTGGTTTAGGAGGCTAAGCAAGCCTGTGTGAAAACCACTGTGATGGTAATGTGATGTAATGTAACGTGATGATTGTATGAAGTGATGATGGTAATGTAGTTCCAGAGCACGGGGACCACACACAGAAGCAAACTAGCGCCAATGGTACGAAAATGAGTAACAACAAATGTATTATCCGCAAGTAGACTCACATCATCTGCTGGATTCAAAGGCGGAGTTAGGGTGTCTGGCGCCCGGGGACAAAACATACTGATGGTGCCCCTCAACTTGACAAAAATCCTAAGAAGCAAAAAGGGCGCCGTTCTGTCCATTTTGGCGCCCCTTCATTCTTTATTCAACTTCGCGAATACCCTAGCTGGCAATGGAGAAAGGTCATCACCCCCTAACAATGGGCTGTCCATTAATTATGTCAACAATTTTAGGCAATTTTTGACCCCCTCTCCCTTGTCAACAACTGTCAACTTTAACTTAAACCCCCCCATAATTACGACAAAAACTTTTGACCCCTCCCCAAGATCAATTGACAGGTCCCAATGGGCAATGACAAGGTCATTATTTTTGTGGTGATGACCATTTTCCCCCTTTTTTCTCATCGAGTGTCAAAATGTGGTGGTGATGACCTTTTTGCCATGCTTTTTTCCATTGGAATAAGTAGTATTCCATGAAATTTCCTATGTTTTGATTATTTGTAAAAAGTGAAATTGTTGACGTCAACTTCTCTTGGCCACCTGTCAACGACTGTCAAACTTTTCAAACCCTCCTAAATTGTTGACGTAATTAATGGACAGCCCTCAAGCAAAAAAGGGCATCATCGTCTTTCCTTCTTCTATATTTTTCTCTTCCGGGTGCTGACAAGCAAAAATTGTCGTTCTATATCACTTAGAACTTTTGGGTCGGCAGCAGCCAAGGGGAGTTTTGAACTTTTGACCCCAAAAATCGCGTCCCAAAATAAAAAAAATTATAGAAACTCATTAAAAGAAATTTCGGCAGAAAAAGGAAGGGTTTAACTTCCAAACCCTATTTATTTACTATTCTGTTAAGTTTCTTGATGCACATAAAGATAGCACTAATAGAAAACTAAGAAATAGCAATAATTTATATCTCCCTTATGCTCATGCCAATACAAGGCTTTTCACTATTAAGTGCTCAGGACCTAGAACATGGAACTCTCTTCCAATTAATTTAAAAACAATTATTAATTTAACTCACTTTAAGAGAAATCTTTAAAAATTTCTTCTACTATGCCAATTGTAAATTAGGCCTAGTAAGTAACTGTTTGGTAGTCTTATTCAATGTCTTCCACTATTTTATACTAATTACATGTACTTACCTTGTTTAGTCAACTTCATATAAACTAGCTTTTTGATCTATTAAAGAATTACTCCTTAGACTGTCACCCGCTTGTCTGGTCGTAGTGGCGTAGCCAAGAGGTTGAGTTTATTGAGTTTATTTTCACATACACACATGATCAACCATGAATATAAAATTAACATATAAAGTAACGGAAAACATACAAAGTACATAATGGGTACAAAATGATAACCTTATAGCTAACTTATACTAAGTGGCAAAGAAATAACATTTGAAAAAAGAAAAGACAAAAGAGTATGTTATGGGCTATTAATATATATAAACAACGATACAGTCCCAGTATCCAAGAGTAATGCCAGCAACAGAAATAATTGCAAATCTTGCAAGAAACTGTATTGTCTGTTGCTAACTTGCTATACTATGTTCTCCACAGTTAAATTTGCATAATCTTGTTTATTAAAATTTATTTCTGGCTTACAAATTTGTGTTGACGCCATCATCATCGCAAGTTGCTTGTGAGAGATCGTTTTCTAAATTGAAATACATTTTGAACAGATTAAGAAATCTGCTAAACAAGTTAAATTTCTGTTGAAATTGTCACTAAAGTGAGCGTTAGGGTTAGGGTTAGCTCACTCTGGTGACAATTTCACTTTTCAGCAGGACGGAGCACCTGTTCACCGTTCACGAAAAACAGTTGCCTTTATCACTGCTCACGTTCCAGACTTCGTTGAATCAGAAAATTGGCCGCCGAACAGTCCGGATTTGAATTCTGTATACTAGGCCTACTCAGTCTGAGGAGTGCTTCAACGGCTTGTCTACGGGCAGAGAATTCGCGATATTGAACATTTGAAAGTTCTGACAGCATGCTGGGACGAAATCAGCCCATGCACTATCAACCGGGATATTGGACAGTTTCGCAAGCGATTATCATTGGTTATCGCAGCAAACGGAGGACATATTGAACATCACTTTGACGGAAATGTCTTACGCTTTAAGAAAATCCTGGAATTGTACAGTTCGTTCAATGTTATAGCCTATCAAATGCCAGACCTAAATGAGTAAATGTGACTAGTTCGGTTTATTTTGCGCCACCCTATAGAAGGATGCAAATTGACGCAGATAGAGCAAAGTGGAAATGTTTCGTACCTAACTATTATTGCCGCCATGCAGCAGAAAGTGAAGAGAAAGATGATGATGATAATGATGATGATGATGATGACAATTTCGTGTTTGAAAAAACATAAAAATAAAACGGCTGTAGGGGCCTAATAAGTTTCTTCAGCAACTTCGTCATATCAAAATGTCATTTGCGGCGATTGCTTAATTAATACTATAGGGCAGTTTTTCTTTGAGAATAGCATAATTATTCTTAGACCTAATTCTAGCTCATTGACTATGAAATTTCGATATAATAATAATGTGATTTTAAGTGGTTTAGGAGGCTAAGTAAGCCTGTGTGAAAACCACTGATGTAACCATCTGCATTCAATAACCTAGTTTATCTAGATAGCCTTTGAATCCGTTCACTGTTTCAACTGTCACTCCCACCTCGTCCAAACTGTTCCATTTGTCCACAACCCTTGCACTAAAAAAGTTTTTCTTTCTTGGACCAACCCTCTGCTTAAACAATTTGCACTTGTGGCCTCTTGTGCTGCTATAGTGTGCCAATGTAAAGAATCGATCATATGGCACATCTACTTTCCCAGTCATTATTTTGTATGTTTCTATCAAATCCCCTCTCTCTCTTCTCCTTTCTAATGTTGTCAGTCCACAATATTGAAGTCTTTTTTCGTAGCTTAAATTATGGCACCCATTGACCATCTTCGTTGCTCGTCTTTGCACTTTTTCTAAAAGTTCTATATCTTTTTTCAAGAATGGATTCCAAGCCTGAACACAGTATTCCAGATGAGGCCTTACTAATGACTTATAAAGTTTAATGATTATCTCTTTGTCACGACTCACAATTGTCCTTTTCACCATTCCCAACATTTGGTTTCCCTTTTTTGCTGCCTCCATGCATTGGTGAGATGGATTCATAAGTCATTTATAAAGCTGAACTCTAGCAGGTTGAAATTAAACTAGCTAGAATTCATCAGACATTCATTTTCGCCATGAACAAAATGCTAGAAAGATTGTAGGCTTTTGACCTGGTACAGAATGAAAGCTTTGTACAACCGTGCCGATATACGCGATGGAATGCAACCGCAAGCGAAATAAAGCAATAGGACCTAAGTGAGGAAGACTGGAGGCGTAATTTATAAATAGCGCATTGCTGCAGACGCGCCTTCATGGAAGGTTACTGCGTTACACAGGTCTGCGCAGCGCTCGATGCTTCCAGAACTTTCGAACCTCATGCAGTTTTGCTGTTTATACTCACGTTGTACGTATAGTCAGTGGCAGCTGCAGTAGTAGCAGGATTGCAGAGGCGCTGCTAGGCTCTGCATCGCCCCGTGCGTTGCGCTTTTGGCATTGACTAATCTTCAAGATACGCGCATTCAGTCAGCCATTTGGCTGTTATTGAAGTAAGTTCCACAACTGCCAGTCTTCTGCCTTCGGCAGTCTCCTTCCCCTTCGTTTACCTTGCTGTTCCGATTTCTAGGCGCTCAGAGGAGGTATTAGTCTGAAGATCGCTGAAGAGTTGTGTCGGATAGACGGAAACTTACCGCCGCTTAATCTGCCCGGGAAGGAAACGCAAAAACACAAAATATGGAGGACACCGTTTGGCTTCAGAGACCCAACGAACAGATACCGTGGGGATTTCGACTTCAGGGTGGAAGGGATTTCCAACAACCCCTCTCCGTTCAGAGAGTAAGTTCACAGGAATAATGATACATGCTGTCGTGAAATCGTCAGTATTCATTTTCAGTGTAAATCAGCTAAATGTCGTTTCATTGTGCTTGATGCTTTGGAAATACAGTTGTCCACCTAATTTCTTTGTCCATTTAAGAATATCACCTTTGTTTATTTCCGATATTTTCTGGCGATATTTAGAACCTTAACCTATCATCAAGGTTCTAGATATAGGCCTATACACATGGCTGATATTGCTTAGCTGTGCTCTAGGTTTCAGGTTGCGAAAATAAGTCTAATAATAATAATAATAATTCAAGATAATGTTCTTTTGCCTAAATTGCCTGGCGGCAATTTTTACAATAATCCTTTTCGCTCATCTGCCCTTTAGATAACAGGGACATTTTTATTACACAGAAAAACATTCGAATGTCAACATTCAGTTATGCTGGAACATGAACATTGCATTTTAAAACAACGATTCTAACATAGAATGTCTCATATAATGATATTGCACAATTCAAAATATATACTATATCTTGTTTTCTATGTTTTTTTTAAACTTTGCAACCTATGAATGGTCGGTCGCTCTGCTTATAATCGATGCAGGTAACTGCCGGAAGTGTTGCTGCGAATTATCTAAAGTCCGCCGACGTAATTACTGGCATCGGAGACGCAGACACGGAAACACTTTCCCATGCACAGGCGATGTCGAAGATAAAGAGCTGCGGTAACAGCTTAGAATTAAGAATATCCAGGTGAGCATCTGTTTAAAATTGTCTTGTCTCATAAGTTGGTTCTCTGAGATACTATATCTCACGGTTCTCACCGACCGAAATATTGGTTTCCTAATCAAAATGTTAAAAAAGAACCATGCATGGATATCCAGCTGAATTGTACAGGGTGAAAGGAAAGACAACGAGGAGGCCTGCAACCTCCATGTATGCCTGTATGGCATGGGCTGAATGAAGTCGATGAATACATGTTGGATACGAATATATTATTAAGTTAATGTGGCCTGAAGATACCATCGATCAAATTATCAACAGTTCTAATAAATTTTAATAGAAATTTGTTAAACGTGGTTAAAAACACTGTACAGTATAATATTTTTCTCGCTCGATATTTTTGAGATTATGTATGACAAAATAGTTAATAATCAAATTTGGCACTTTAAGTCCGCATACAGGAATAGTTTATGGTTACAGATAAATTAATGGAACTTCCGACAGAAACACAGCCTCTGCCGCTATAAGCTAGTTGCACTGCGTTTGCTCTACGGCTGCAGCTGATTGCCTTTCGCCCGAGATAACTTTGGCCATGTGGTGTTGCAGTTATTTTGGTTGCCGAACGTAGGCGTACACCTTCACGCCATCCAGTCCCTGATTCCGCAGTACTCACTCGCAGGCGAATTCTAGAGGTCAAAGGGCACTGGCAGGCATTTTGTTGATCATAAACTTCAGCTACTGACGATGAATTTTTCAAATTTCTGAATATGCACGTATGTAAGTAAGTAAGTAAAACCTCGTTGACTTATATAGCGCGTTGTAAAGCAGCACAACAGTATATAGCTGCTTATTCTTAGGCGCTCAGCCTTTCCTAAAATCGCTACGGGAAATGTTAGGCTAATGATCAGCCAGGCAATGGTCAATTTATCCGAAGGGCAGTGAGGTTATAGCTATGGAGGAAATGATCTTATGAAAAAGAACGATTTAGGCTTAGATCTGAATACATCAGGAGATAATGCAGGAATTATGGGAAATTTCGGTTGCATACTTTCAGGGATGACTGATTCAGCGAGCGTGAAAGAGTGATATTGAGATGACGATCGTGTGAGTCTAGGAGGCTGAGGTGTTAATAGTGTTCTAAAAAAGACAAGTTTTGATGGATATAGTAAGCTATATGTATAGGCAGGGCGCGATTTTCGGGGGAGGGGGAATCTCCCCCTCCCACTGCCCAACTGCATCCCCTACTGCTACATCCCCCACCACTACATCCCCCACTGCTACAGTTTCCAACAACTACATCCCCCAAGCTCGACATATCCCCCCACTGCTCCAGGTCACAAATCGCACCCTGTGTATAGGGCCTAAGTGCTATTATCTTACATTGTATGCATTCAGTCATTTTAAGCCATTGTAATGATTTTAGTGTGGGCGAAATATTACAGAACTTTGGTGACTTAGTAACAGCGCGAGCCAGTGCATTTTAACTGATTGTAGTTTATTGATGGAGGCTTTGGAAAGGTAATAGCTGAGGGGGTTGGGAGTGGACTGAAGTTATTGAAGCGGCGATTGTGGATGCAGTTTTGATATCGAGGCGAAGGACGTCGACGACGAAGGTCACGAATATGGACATAGCAGAACTTTGGAAGCTGAGAGATTTGTGATTCGACGTTTAGAGAAGAATAGAATTTGAATAAGACAATTTTTGCAGTTGGCACGGGGGTTATTGTGGTGTCAGGAGCCAACACAAGCTTAGTATTGTCAATGTTTGAGTTGTTGGGGTTGTCCAATTAAAAGATATTCTGTCTTAGTTGGGTTAATCTTTAAAATCGTTCCTTTTTCTAAAATCATTTCCTCCATAGCTATGACAACCTAGCCTCACCGCCCTCCGGATATATTGACTATTGCCTGGCTGATGTTCGCCTTTCCCATAGCAATTTTAAGAAAGGCTAAGCGCTTAAAGAATAAGCAGCTACTGTCGTATTATTTAAAATGCTATATAAATAATAAATCCACGAGATTTTACTTACTTACTCACTTCCTTAGTTGACGTTGCTCCGTTGTCTGAAACTTTCGTTTGATATCTCAGGTCAAACACTTCAATGGTTTAAGTCAGGGATGGGCAAAGTGCGGCCCGCGGGCCGAATGCGGCCCTCGAAGACCTTTTGTGTGGCCCCCCGACATCGATAATATTGCACTAATGTGCGGCCCTCTAAAGCATATGAAACATTTGACAACACCTTAATGGAAAATTCAGCATTCATTCAGCATTGGATTTACACTTTGTCACTTGATCGTTAACTAGAAATGATTCTTTTAATATTTACTATAACTTTTCTTCGACTTGACAGTCTTGGCTTATTAATAAATACTTAACACTGCACAGTATATAGGCCTAATAAGTTATGTTAAAGTCGTTTTGGAAACTACTTAAAAATTGTATTCTAAATGCCAAAAAAATTGTGCGGCCCTCGACTTTCGTCACAGACACTTTTGCGGCCCTATGATAAAAATGTGTCCATCCATGGTTTAAGTCTTCCCTCCCTCCAATCAATTATAGCAGACAGAAGTTCAGAACCGTTGCCGCCGAGAAGCGTTAGTTTGAAGCGTCTGAGAAATTGCCAGGGTCAGATGTCCTCGGGCTTAAACGGTCAGTAGATGGGGTTCTTCAGATTACAATACGCAATCTGACGGATTAAGTTAAACTGGACGTGCGTTCTCTATGGTCTTCGTTATTGAAACCTTGAACCCATGAACATTATATATATATATATATAACATTTATAGGAATTCCAATCATTAAGCCTATCGTACATGTAAATAGGCCTACCAGTTCCTATTACCCACATGGGTCAACGAGTATCGTCAGTGCATCAATATTCTTGCTTTGTCTTCTTTTGTTGATCATTCCATCCTCTTGCACCGTCCGCAACACTGGTTTGGGTGTTGCGACTCTGGGTTGAGTCGTCGCACTCACTCTGTATAATGCTGCGTTAATGGCCATTTTCGTTATAAGGCATATTTGAATTATGGGGTCCCCAAGAGCTCGGTTCTTGGACCTCTCTTGTTTAACCATCCGTCTTGGTTTATTGCCGTCACCATTACCAGAGGTCTGCAAACTTTATCCACGAAACGTCAAAAGTTATAACATAGTTATCAACGATCATGGCATGATGGTTGCACAATAGGGGCCTACACAGTCATGTCATGTGAATTCTAATTTCCATAGTTATGACAACCTAGCTTCACTGCCCTTCGGATATATTGACCATTGCCTACCTAGCAATTTTAAGAAAGGCTAAGCGCGTAAGAATAAGCAGCTTCTGTATTTTTGGCGCATAAATATATAAATTACTTTTATTGTGATTATCCACATCATCATCTATGCCTTGGCAACGATATGCATGAATGGGCAGCCAACTGTAGTTCACTGTTCAACATTTTTCGTGCACTTAGTATAGGCCTATAGGCAGTGATAGACACTAGTTAATTAAAATAGTTACAACTATTAGTTTGACTGGAAAAGTTTAGTTGAAGCAATAGTTTAACTGATTTTTTCTTAAATAGTTACAGCAATAGTTTAACTACTTTTAAAAATAGTTACAACTGAAAGTTTAACTACATTTTCGTCAACTTTTTTATTATACAGTAGGCCTACTGTTTATTTCTTGTTATGCTGTAGCCTGTAGCTTGTTATGGCAGTTTTTTAATCTTCTATGTTACTCAACTCTGGTCCCTGTTCCCCACGCCTATGTTTATTTTATTACTTAGGCCTACTGACAGTCAATTCCAAAGAAGTACCCACTATCTAGGTAGCGATAGTGGCTACTTCAGGAATGTTATCGCCATCTTTGCTAGTCTTGCTGATGTTGTTGTTGAACCTTCTGATAGTTAATCAAGTAGACAAGTACTGCCTTGAAAGTATTCGAATAACAAAAAAATTTACAAAAAGTTGCAAAATAGTTTAATTTAGTTTAACTTTTTTAAATTTTAGCTAATAGTTAAAATATTAGTTAAACTAAAAATATTTTCTGTGAAAAGTTATGGTTATTTTTTCCAACTAGTGCCCATCACTGAGTAATAGGGATAGTCCGAGAACGCCGCAGTTTTCTGTGGTAATGTCCGTCCATCTTTCTTCTTCGGTCTACTTTTTGACTGTTTTACGTGAACCTTCCCGAACATTGCCGTTCTCGGATATATATGGATATACTGTATATGGCATTCGAGTCCAAAACAGCGCAGGCGTCTTTGTTGTAGTGATGGTGGTTATGCTTTTTTTGGAGCTGTATGTAGGCTGGCTGTTTTTGAAATATTCGTTTCTGATCTGGTCTCTTCTGTTTACAACCGCTATCTTTCGTTAGCCAAGCCATCTCAAAAACTTGTAGTCAATGTTCAGTGGTTTTCTTCACTGCAGTGGCGGCTCTAGGATTTGGCAAGTGGGGGGCCGTTGGGGTGGCAACTTCTAATCATGGGGGCCAACCATTTGTTGTTTAATGTGTGTAGCATTAAGTATAGGGTCCCAACTGGGGTCACTGGGGGGCAGGCACTCAATAAGGGGCACGGGCCCCTCTGGCCCCCGGTGGAGCCGCCACTGCTTCATTGTTCCTGCTTCAGCATTATGAAGGAGACAGTTCAGTTCGAAACTTTCATAGATTTGTAGTTTGGTGGTGACTTTGATATTATTTTTGGCAGTCCAGATTTTTCTCCGAGCATCTGAAGGGGCGTGCCTGCTACTGGTCCATCGTTGTTTCCGATTGTTCCTCCTAAATAGACAAAATTGTCAGTTTGTTTTAATTTTTGGCCGTTAATGTATATTTATAAGTGGATTGTTTTTTGCTCTTTCCCTAATGATTGGGTCGCAGTTTTGTGTATGCTTATTTTCATACCTAGATTTTTGCCTTCCTTTGAGTTTAAAATATTGCTTACCATCGTCTGCAGGTGGTCAGATGTTTCACTGAGCAATACTGCATCGTAATCGTAACGTACGAAGGTTGTTTACCCACTCTCCATTCAACTGGATTCCCGTTTCCTCTTCGTCTAGTGTTGACGCCATTATTATTTCCAAAAGATGTTAATGCGTATCGAAGACCCTACCTTGAATTGCCCCAACAGTTGCTCGAAACCACTGCTCCCTCGAATGTAGCTACCTCTTTTCAAAATTCTCTGTCTAAACAACTAGAGCAAAATCTTCATTTGCATTAGTTAATAGTTAGTTAATAGTTCGAACTAACTCCATTCTCTCAAACTCGGTGGCCGCCATAAGCTGGAACTCGTTGCCTCAGCATGTGTGCACTGAAAATTATCATTTGTTTTGAAAATTGCAGACCAGAGGCGTAGCAAGGGGGTGGTAGGGTGGGGCATATGCCCCGGGGCGCCGAAGTGAGGGGTGCAAAAATCGGGGTTTGGTGGTTAGTTAATTAAATAAATAAGAAGCAATTGTGACGACCTTTTTTGCTTGTCAAGATCACAGGGAGAAGGGCGCCGAGAGAACCCAGATGATGACCTTTTTTGCTTATCAGCAGTTTGACGGGGGTTGTGTTGTGGGGGGAGGACGCCAACAGTACGCCTTGCCCCGGGCGCAGGATACCCTCGCTTCGCCTCTGTTGCAGACTCATTTTTTAAACCTGACTGGCATCTAGCTGTCTGGCATCCTTAATTTGACTTAGATCTTTGCCTCGAAGTGATTTGATGTGCCATCAGGTGGTGCGTCTATGAAGTGGCCTTTTAGAAGTTTAAGATTGAATTAGATTTGATATTTCACAAGCATCGTGAAATCTACACTTTTCATAAACTGCAGAATCAGACTAAAATATCTTAACGCGTGTGATCCATTAGAACTTCTGTAGCCTACTACGATATTAAAAAGCAGTTTCACCTTATGAACTTTTTATTCGACAAGAAAATCAGAACAGTTGCTTAACAAAATAAACTTATTGTGTTGTTTTAGTTGTTTGGCATTTGACTAATTTCTTTTTATATGTGTCTAAATAATACTATTAATATTATTGACTCAAGTTGCTTGAATGTTTGTTTTTCAGGGGTGGCTCGAGTTCCGGATTAACGAGTCCAAAGGTGGGAAGTTATAATGCTCACACTGAACCTGATGCTTTGCATGATTTCCCAAAAAGCATGACAGATGCTGACGATTCAGCAAGATATGCCCCTCCTCGGGCCATTCGTCTTGAGTCAACAGAGTCCGAGAGCGGGTGGCAGAAAAAGCCACAAATGGAGCGACAGTATTCTGGCTTAAATGAAGAACCTGTTCACGATCCAATCACTAATGCACCACCACCTCCTCCACCTCTACTGCCTCCTTCCTCACCTTCCTTTGTTCCTCAAGCATGGAAAAATTCGCCTAATCACTCGAAGGTAGTATCAGCTGGAACAGATGTGGAATCGTGTGCGGTGATGTGTGTGGTAGCTGCATGTTTTTTGACTTTTAAAGATCCTTATTCGTCATTTCATTCGATGAAATTCGAATAAGTGTAGCGAAATCTAATCGTTTGGATTGCAATTAGGTCCTTCGATGGTAACAGATTGGTGCATGCCCTATTTGAGTTGTGTTATGTATTGTGCTTCAGTATATTCACATTCGCTGCTTATGTTGTGTCGATTGAATGTAACATGATTGTCGTATAACTAGCTAGTTGCATTTGTACTGTCAGCTAAGGCTTAGCGATGAAAATTAAAGTGATAGAGAATCAGCTCCAATATTTGGTCTGTAATAATATTTAAACCAGTCAGTGAGCACCATTAAGTGATAATTAATTTAACGTAACTTAACAGTATTATTCCGCTCGAATTTTCATTACAGTTTTCTAACATTATAGAGACAAATCATACAGACTTTATCATACAATTCGAAATTTTTAAAGGCGAAATTAGTAAAATAAAAATAAATTTCAAAGTGCAATTTAGCACAGGTGCTTGATTGTAGTGCTTAGAGAGGGAATCTTCGAACGTCTGCTCGATACCCTAAATAACGTAATCTGCTAACCTAGATATCTTTTCCTTTTATAAATGCTTTTTAACAGTAATAATAACATTTTATTTTTCTTTAAAACCTTTCTAGAAAACGTAGAGCATTAGTAGAGCTCATTGGTTTCAATAAATAAGCATGTCTGTTGGTAAAGGCTTTATTGTGGTACGTCTCTCAAGCATAGGCTAATTGAAGCTCTAGGCTGCATACTTCAGACTTCATAATTCATAGGTTTCAGCAAATTTCAATGATTCACTATTTTAATATCCGCTGGCGAAGTTTTCAAAATGCTTCTTCAAATGAAGGTGAATTTCGGCTATCTTAGTAATGCAGAAGTAGTGCGTGGGACACAGATGGCATACTTATTTGACTGGTAACTTTCGATTTATTGATTCTATTCTATTCCCTAGATAATTTATTTAACGCTACAACAGAGCTAGAGCCAAAATCTAAAGCGATTTACAAATGTAATGAAATGTTCATAAGATGTGCGAAATAAATGCGTCTTGAGGGCAATCGCAAACGCCTCGAAGGATGTAATAGATGTCGCTGAGGCGGGTAGAGCATTCCAGAGAAGAAGGTTGCCGCGGGTCACGGATCCCCCCAGCATCACCGTCATGGACGGAGGAGGGACATAAAGGCGAAGCGATTCTGCTTGATCATAGGCCTATTGCAGCGGGAAATAAAATAAATAAAATGCAAGTGGCCTGCTTTATGAAATTTTTCAAATTCAGAAGAAATCTTTTCCGGACTCGACGAACGAATATAGTTCCACGTATCCTTTCGGCACTCCGTCCAGCTACAGCAGCGACTCCAGTTTCGGTCAAGGTTCGCCGCTTATCAACGGTGGTCAGCAGGCGACGTCTCTTGCCGGCTATGCGGGCGAATTGGATTCAAGCTCGTCATTCTTGGACACTGCAGCTGCTGCCGCTGGTCAAACCCAGCAGAAGACGAATGCCGGTCCTCAGCGTATCCCAGACGCGGTCTTAAATATGGCGGCGAAGGGCGGAAACGACAAGAAACCTTTCTCGTATATTGCTGACGTCAACGATATCAAAGAACACAGAGATCGTGTCAGAAAGAAGTGAGTCTTTCATATTCATGGGAGTTCATATCTAGATTCCTCGGTTGAAATTCATACTGTACAAGTTACACTGCGCTGCCCACTTTTTCTTTGTCTGTTCTTTGTGTTTTCGCGTATGCCGATTCCGAAAATGACATATACAATAGGATTAAAGAATCTGTGCCCGGACGACACAGTGTTAGTGAGGAACAAGGAGAACGATTTCACCAGAATGTCAAGGGCATGGAGTATCAGAGGATACTGGAATGTTAGGTTGTTTCGAGACTATTATTAGAATTTAGAATCAAAAACGAGAGTGTGATGAGAATTAATAATAAATTTCTTTGTTACAAGCACAAATTGCTTGGTCTGTATAGACGCTTTCAATAATATTCAGTAAAAAGTTTTTTAGAATAAAAATTCAATAGATGTTGAATGTTCAATATGATTTCCCCCCCCCCCCAAAAAAAAAAACTGATACAGAAAAACGGTTGTTATATTTGGAATTACCACATACAAATACTATGAAATTACATAAACATTTCAAAACATAATAGAGAATAGTGTTATTAACGATTACAGCAGCTTGTGGCAAACTTGGGGAAAGCGTGATAATTAATTTACTTGGATTTCAAATGGACGTTGGAAGCTGTAGAACACCGCCTGCGATTCAGCTCGACGCTCTATCAATGGAATAATAATTATTGTCTTTTGCAGAACTCCTGTCTCTTCGATGCCGAAATATCAGCACGTATTGAATCTGCCACAGTTCGACGATCCTCCGAGGGTACGGGGTGCTCTGAAGACGCCTTCAACTCCTCCGGTTCATAACCCTGATTCTGGCGCAGACTCTGGCGAAGCGGTCGTCGCAAATCTTCAGTTTAATTCTCCTCTTCAACTCTACTCAAGCGACAATGTTGTCGAGGCTCTCAGAGGCCAAACGGGAGGAATGGTAACTGATGTAGTCGGGTAGGCAATTAAGTACAACTAACTATATTATATTATATTATGTTATGTTGTGTTTTGTGTTGTGTTGTGTTGTGTTGTGTTATGTTATGTTATGTTATGTTATATTATATTATATTATATTATATTATATTATATTATATTATATTATATTATATTATATTATATTATATTATATTATATTATATTATATTATATCATATCATATTATTTTATTTTATACTATATTCTAGTTATATTATATTTGCTATATATGACTTACGCTTATATATGTGGCTTAGGCTATTAATTTTGAGTAGTTTGCCACTGCTTTCTCCAGACCCGCGTTTCACCTTCGCATCCAAAGCTGCTTCTCATTTACCGCCGCACTCTAGCTCAGTCGAACCCGTTCCGTCATGAAGCGTGCGGCTCTAGCGTGTTACCAATCTGCCACCTTCCCGTAATTGTACTTTTGCTTAACTATTAAAAAGGCAGTGCCTTGCGCATGTTGTCGCCATAATTATGCAACATTTTTGGAATGACACTGTAATAACGAGGGAGGCGTTAGATGGATGCGAAGGCGGTCTAAGAATCGGAGGGATAAGGTTACAAATCTCAGATATGCGGATGATCAGTGCTTGTAGCAACAGCGTCACAAGATCTACAAGAATTAACAGATCGAGTGAACGTCTGCAAAAATTATGCTGTATAAATAAACGCAAGGAAGATAAAGGTCAGAACAATGGGCTGTCACTAGAAAATGTTACATGATTGCAATATCTAGGCTCACTCATCCATGTATATGCCAAATGCTCAGAGGAGATTCGAGGAAGAATGAATACAGTAAGAAGAGCCAACACAGCGTTACTGAAACCATGAAAGAGCAATAATTAGCCTATGCAAAGCAACGCAAAGATCAGATTGCAGAAAGAACTAGTTTGGCCATTTGCAACATATGAAAGAGGAACAATGAATAAACAATATGAGCGAATATTTGAAGCCTTTGAAATTAAAGGATTACGATAGGCCTAATCTTGAGAGTTTCATGGACAGCAAAAACTAATGAGTGGTTATTAGAGCAGACAGGTGTGACAAGAAGCGTGCTGAGCTATATTAAATAAGCACAGTTTGTTATTTTGGACACATCATATGGAAACAAAGCTTTTGTCTAGAAAAAGAACTAATTCAAGGAACACTATCCTGCGGAAGTTCACGTGGAAAACAGCATGACTAGATAACATAACAACATGGACTCGACTCTTCACTTCAAAGCATGATTAGGAAAGCATTGGAGATACAGAACTGGAGAGACGTTACACATAATATATCCCAACCTGGCATCAAGGAACAGAACAGATCAGAACAGTCTGCACTGCAGTGTTTATTCTAGGCCTTCTCTGGGGGGATTATTCCCTCACCCCCCAAAGTTTTAAATTCCCCAATTTTTTTAAAATGTTGTATTGGGGATGGAAATCTCCCACAAAAGTGTGACGACGGGGGGGGGGCTTTTATTTTTTGAGAGAGGGGAAAATGTAAGGATGACAATTTATTCGCTTCCCAGGGCATTTGAGAAGGGCAAAAAATACTAGGGAGGTTGGAATGATGACTTTTTTTGCTTGTCACCACATTTTAAAAGGAAGATAGCCTTTTGTAGGATGATAACCTTTTTTGCTTGTTAAGGTTTTTGGAGACTCAGACCTCGCCCCTCCCCCAAACATTTTAAAATCCCCCCAATGTCAAAGTGGCTAGAATAAACACTGCTGGACTGTCTCCATAATTGCGTTAGCGAGAAAATTAGAAAATTGGCGATTTCTATGTAAAGTGCAATGGGTGAAGGGTTTTTTAAACTGTTTGAGGTTTGGTTGATGTAAATAACCTAAGCTGGTTATTTCCACTGTTGGTCTTCAAACCCAACTCAGGCGCGGTAGTCATATATTGTAGTGCTCGCTTGAACTTCCCTATTTTGGGGATGCTTAAAGCAGAATTCACATTTCAACTTCTCAGGTTATCTAAGAAAGACGATAAACCAGACATCACGAAGTCTGCAGTTTATAAGATGATCCACGACATCGATCAACCGAAACCAAGACCAGTCGTGAAATTTGCCGAAGGTCAGTTTCAAAGTTAATATCAACTTACGAATTTACTGTTCTAACGAAAATTAGCTGCAGTGAAGAGGTCACGTGAAGCAACTATTCTCCAGTTGTATGCAAATCCTGCTTCTCATACAGTACAGTTCTTGTTCATAGAACCTCAGAGCTACATAATTTATATCTCTAATTTCAATCTAGTTTTGCCGAAGATGTCCAACATTCATAAAGTTCATAACGTTCATACATTCCTTATCATATATTTCGCCATAGGCCTAATTTGCCTTATTGTAAATAACTGGTCTATTGTGATCCTTCCCGGTTTAAAACCTGCTCGTTCTTCTCTTATTGCTCTTTCGACATAATTATGAAGCCGTTGCTGTAGTATTTTAGCAGTTGTAACATTTAAGCGTGTACCTTGCATGGCGTACTTAGGAATTGTTGCGTTCTTTGTTATCTCCTTTTGCCTTCTACAATAATGCTCATTTACAAAAAATCTCTCGGGATGCTAACCTCCTCGTTTTATATTTTATCTATTAGATGGTGTAATGCTTGTATTTTTAAAATCAAAGTATTCCCGTTTTATCTTTTACAGTTGCTATATTCTTTTATAATTTTATTCATAATTATTCTAATAAGACGGCCTTGTTACAATTTCGCTGCAAACGAAGAAAATGCTTTATATGAAACTTTTATGAGAGGCACGGCAAATAATACGATCCAGACTTTTTATACAGATTGATTTTGTGTCCACATGGTTCCACAACTCCGATTCCTACTCTCAACGGATCTAACATATTGCTAAGTAACTAAATCCGTATCTGTTGTTAACAGCTCAACCAACGGCAACAGAGCACGCCGGAGGATCAGAAATTGACACCACCTCAATCCGATGCAACGTCGTAGGCGGTAAGTTGACTTGGTAATATTAAGATTCCACAGACAATTATAGTGGTGGTCAAACTTGTGTTACGTTATTCCGGGACTATACAATAGTGTTCGCAATCCAAGACAATACAATAATAACTGGGTTTATTATTAATAATAAAAGTTAAGATTTATGTGGTAACTTATCCGATAGCGGACTGCGTGAACGCATTACATTGTTAGTTATTAAGTTGAGACATGTAGCTGGTCTGGAAAAACCATGTCTTCAGGTGCTTCTTGAACGTGTCGAGTGATGACGAGTTTTGAATACAGTAGTAGAAGACAGATTATTCCAGCTAGGTCTTCGCAACTACCAATACAGTTTAATTTAATTTCAAGCCTATGGCTGTGTCTTTTAAAAATTAACGCTTATGTACTTGATTCGGAGTACCGAATTTTTAATGGCGAGTGGACAAGCAAATTTCTTGTTGCCAACGTGTATATAGGTACATACTGTTGCTGCTATGAGAGAGTGAACAGTTAATATTGTTAGTTAAAGGTTAATTTTAAAATATAAGAGCGCAAATATTTAGGATAAACTTCATTAAACACTAGACTAAACACTAAACACTCCATTAAACACAATGATCACCAATATTCATTGAGTATTATTAATTAACATTGTGGCCCGCGCCATGAAATTTTGTCCACAGTTTCGCCCGCAGTTTAAAAGTTTGGCCGCCGCTGCTGTAAAAGTTATGTAATATAAGGGAGGGAGGTCTACTACTACTACTACTACTACTACTACTACTACTACTACTACTACTACTACTACTACTACTACTACTACTACTACTACTACTACCACTACTAAAGGGCAGACCTGACATTAATGAGATCAACAGGTGGGGGTGGCGAACACCGAAGGCGAAACAGGCTCCAGATAAGGTTTTATCGGCAATACCCCAGAGGGTTAATTAAGGACGAAGAGTTGCTGTCGCCTCCGACGTTGTCACGGTAACTTAAACAACTGCATTGGTGTATGTCAGAATCTGGTATTAATAAAGAAAGGCCCCAGAGGAAGACACTCGGACGGTCAGAGGAAGGGAGGGGAGAGGGCGCCGGCAGGGGGCGGTAGAGTTTTGACCATTAGAGGGCAGTAGAGCTTTTGACCGCTAGAGGGCAGTAGAGCTTTGGACCGCTAGAGGGCAGTCGGGTTTTTGACCGCGAGAGAGTCGGTGTTTAGCGCGGGTGGCGAGCAGTCGAAAAAGGCTCGAAGAGTGTCTTCTAATCTACTGGCCGTAAAAAGGAACTCGTGTTAATTTCAATGAAGCGCTAGGGCGATACTCAACAACAACTACAATATCATCTCAAACAACATTAATCCTAAGGAACGTCAACTCGTAAAGAGACTACTACAAAAGGCAACACATCTTATACGTTAAAGAAGGAGATTATACGTTAAAGGTGGTAGAGAACTTTCTTCGATCCGAAAAACCGTACCTCCGCTGACCACCAAACAACATGGCGGTCTTCGCAAGTCTTTCTGCCCTAAAGTCATTTTCCGGTAGGCCTGAAGAAGACGTGCTAGACTTTTTGAAGCTCTTCGAACTGTGGGCGAACGTTCAGAAAGCGGACGACGCGATTCTTAGATCAGCGTTGCCGTTTCTTCTAAAGGATGGAGCCTCGGCGTGGTACGATACGCAACACCAGGACATAAAAGAATCGTACGCTGAGTTAAAGAGAGCCTTGATCAAGCGATACAACTATCAGAAAGAACAGACGTGGCAAGCCATGGCGGAGCTATGGCAGACGAAGCAGTCGGCGGACCAATCCACGGACGACTACGTGACAGCGATCCTCCGAGCGGGTCAGCGACTCAAGGTCAGCGAAAGCCAAATCTTCTCCATCGTGCTGAACGGCCTGAGACCAGCAATACGGCAACACGTGGTGCAGCATCCGCTGTCGACGCTGGACGATGTCAGACACTGGGGGCGCGTCACGGAGCTCTCGATGAGAGACAACGCGAGCGCTTCGTCGACCCTCGAGGCATCCGTCAATGAGCTAACCGCCGGTCTCACCGAAGGACTCCGTCAACTCCGGATCCACTCCGTCGGGGCGTCATCGAGACCGAGATCGCCTGCTATCGAGCGAAGCACCATGCCGAACCGCGTCCACTTCCAGCAGGACGCCGGCCGACGATCGCCACCCTGCAACGACGATTTCGAGCGACGCCGTATAGCCGAAAAGCACCGGCGGAATCCAGATCAGCCTGCATCGCCATCCACGAGGGAGCAGTTGAAGTTCGACCCACACCCACCTACAAAAGCCCAGTTCCTTCTGAAACAGCAGCTACAGGAAGCAAGCGACAAAAATAAGATGTACCTGGAAGAGATTGCCTCAATGCGAATGGAATTGAAGAAACACTACGAGAAAATCCTACAACTGACCAACGAGCGCGATTCGAGAGAAGAGGACCTTACAAGTCTGCGCCAGGCGTTCAACGAAGAGAAAGGTAAACACCAGGGACTAATTGTAAAGACGGAGGACGAGATTCGCTCACTGAACGATGGAATTGACGAAGAGAAGAAACTCAATGCGGAACTGTCTCGCCAGATGGAAGAACTCCGAACCATGTCTACCACTCTGAAGCAGGAATTGAACAGCAGCAAAAACCAGTCTATTATGATCGAGGAACTGGAAGCCGAAATTGAAAAGCTGGGAAGGAAGTGCGCGGGCAGCAAGGCAGAAACGGTTGCAGCAAAACGAGCTTTGAGGAGAGTCCGCAACGAAGTTAACATGCAGCGTCGTTACCTCAACCAGACAATCGACAAAATGAAGCAACAGCACAGGGAAGATATCGAAGACCTCGAAGACAAAGCAAACGACTTCAAAGCTTTTCATGCCAAAGAATTAGACAAGTTGATTCAAACCAACGACGAACTGCGGGCGTTTCATCGGAAGCAAATGTCGGAGTTACTGAAGCAGAAGGAAGAGGAACTTCAAGAACAGCATAAAGAAGAAAAGGAAAATCTCGAACGCGAATATCAGCAAGAAATGGAAAGACTACAGTCGAAGCACACAGAACGCATTGGCGATCTAGAGACGTTGGTGGAATCCCAGAAGCAGATGCAGATTCAGAAGCTGGCGGAAGAACACAGAAAGGAAATCGTCGAGTTGGTTGAAGAATTGAACAGGACGAAGAATGCGTTAATGGTGGCTAATTTTACACTGTCAGAATGGACCGACGAAAAGAAGACGGAGTTGAAGAGGTTGAAGGAAACTCATGCGAAGGAGGTAATGGAGTCGAGAACGGAATTGGATCGAAGAAACGAGAAAAAATTGCAAAGCACCGCAGACAGATACGAGGCAGAAATTCGACATTTACGAGATCGACTGAACGCAGCTGAAGGGAAGATCGAGGAACTTGACGTCAAAGACAAAGAAAATGAACGGAAACTGGAACTTCTGGAAACTAGCGGTCTTAAGCACGAAGAGGGGAATAATAAATTGACAGGGACATCGATGAAAGGCCGCGACAGACGCATCGGGGAGAAGCTTAATCGCCACCAGCACGAAATCGGAAGCATACTGGAGGAGATAACAAAAGCTAAGAACTTTGCTGCAAAGATGGAACAGAATTATGATATAGGACTGAAAAATAAACAGGAAGAGATCGCAAATGCCACGACGAAGGATTTTCAAGAAATCACTACGCTGCAATCTCGATGGGAAACGAAATACGAAAAGCACTTTCATAATCTGGCCAAGAAACACGAGGACAAATTCTGGGCATTTCTAGCAGAAAGGAAGTCGGAAGACCAGAGACAAAGATTTACCGAAGAGAATCTTCGCGGCAAAGTTAAAATAAAAAACGTTGGTACAGCAAATATTAAACATAGAAGTCGTCTTAAAACGTAAAACGGATAAGAGAACGGAATTATGTAAGTACACGCCTTTAGATTTTTAAAAAAATCATGTACACACAAAATTTCACTCACAACAGTCAATTTGGGAAACCGGTGTATAATGTATATAAGAATCGTTTTCACTTTTGAAACTGTTTGGGTTTTTTTTTGTTTATTATGTGTTTCATGTGGTTACGTTTTAGTAGAAGCGGTATGCCGTTTGACAAGTGAGGAACATTTGACAAGGGTACTTGTCTTTTATCAGAGCTGGGTTGGGACGTGAGTTTTAATAATTGCATTGCGTAATGTATTTTTACTTTTGAGTATCGTATAATCGCTTTAAACAGTTTTTTCATGTAGTTGGTGCTTGAACTAAGAATGTTAAGACTCGTGTGTAGCGTAGAGTTGTTATTTTTATAATTCTTGCATTATTCTTTTTATTCAGCAATTGAGATCTTTTTTAAGCAATTAAAGAGGCTTATCAAAAGCTTCTTTATAGTATGCGTGATTATCCATGCGACATTGCTGGTGCAAATATTTTAGCGATTAGAAATGCTAGTTATATGCGTGTTTTTGTATTAATTTTGTGCGCGCACAAGAGACTCATCACCTACAGTATATTAAACGTCTTTGACATTTTTTATCCGTATTTTGTGGTATATGATTAGTAAAATATAATGGATTGTCGTGAAACTGACTCAATATTACAAGTTTACATGTTCAGTAATTTAGTTGTGCAGCAGAGACGCCGGAGCATGGAAAGTAACGCTCATATTTCGGTAGAAGGACAATGTCTAAGCTTTCATATGTTTATTTTTAAAAGGTTTATTGTAATTTTAGCTTATGTTAGAGTTTTCATTGCATTTTCTGTTGATTATTTTTTACGGCACAGCTTTAGGTGCACATTTTGCTTTTCTGAACATTTTAAAGTGTTCTCGTACGTGTTTTAATAATGTCGATTGTAGCTCAGTACGCAGACTAGGCGTATTACATATAAGGAACGGCAAAAGACGACAGGTGAAAGTCATGACCTGCTTAGAGACGTGTTGTAATGTAGTCATGTTTGCACTAAGCTATATATTATGTGTAACGTGTTAACTTTTGTGTTAGACATATAGCAGAGACAGGTTTTATATCATAGTTGTATTTTCAATGCATATTATGTATTTTTATGTTAGTAATCGCTAACGGATAAGCCGGGACGGCGACAGCAGCCTGGGGAATTACATAACCAAATTCACATTCCGATTTTAAAAGATGCATCCTAAAACAGAAAATACTCTGGCAGAAGCGCTTCACGGGACGTGAAGCCTCGGAGGGAGGGCATCTATAAGGGAGGGAGGTCTACTACTACTACTACTACTACTACTACTACTACTACTACTACTACTACTACTACTACTACTACTACTACTACTACTACTACTACTACTACTACTACCACTACTAAAGGGCAGACCTGACATTAATGAGATCAACAGGTGGGGGTGGCGAACACCGAAGGCGAAACAGGCTCCAGATAAGGTTTTATCGGCAATACCCCAGAGGGTTAATTAAGGACGAAGAGTTGCTGTCGCCTCCGACGTTGTCACGGTAACTTAAACAACTGCATTGGTGTATGTCAGAATCTGGTATTAATAAAGAAAGGCCCCAGAGGAAGACACTCGGACGGTCAGAGGAAGGGAGGGGAGAGGGCGCCGGCAGGGGGCGGTAGAGTTTTGACCATTAGAGGGCAGTAGAGCTTTTGACCGCTAGAGCTTTGGACCGCTAGAGGGCAGTCGGGTTTTTGACCGCGAGAGAGTCGGTGTTTAGCGCGGGTGGCGAGCAGTCGAAAAAGGCTCGAAGAGTGTCTTCTAATCTACTGGCCGTAAAAAGGAACTCGTGTTAATTTCAATGAAGCGCTAGGGCGATACTCAACAACAACTACAATATCATCTCAAACAACATTAATCCTAAGGAACGTCAACTCGTAAAGAGACTACTACAAAAGGCAACACATCTTATACGTTAAAGAAGGAGATTATACGTTAAAGTAAGTAGGCGAATCGCGAATGTGACGCAACTTCAAAGCACAGTTGTTTATTCTTAGGGGCTTTATAGCCAAATTGCGGCGGTCGGGCAGTTGGCCATCGTGGTTGAAAAGTTTCGAGAACTAATTTTTTTGGAAGAAGACTCGAAATTTTAATCTAAAGATTAGACAAAGTGTAAAAATGGAAGACAATGGTGATTCCGAATTTCCGAAGTTGTTCTTTAATAGTGAAATAGTATGCGGAAGCATGGCAGAAATGAGTTCTAGAGAAGCGTTTAGAGCAAACGAAGGCTCTCAAAAGCTCAAAGGGAATCAAAATGCTCATAACATAAGACCTAAGTATTAGGCCTAAATAGGTAGGGCCTACAGGTTCTTGGATTATATTTAGAATTAGTGTACTGTTCAACCCGTTATTAATGACTTTTTAAGCACGGCTTTCAAATGAAAACCAAATTAATTTAGTGTACAAGACTTTCAAAATAATTAACTTGCTGATCAGTTTCTGAAAACGAAAACCATTGTTGATAGTTTGGGTGCTCGAATTTTTGAAAACTATAGATGACTCTGATCCGGGGTCTTACGATGAAAAATCGATTCGATACATAGGGAAAAACATCCCATCGAGGTCGTTCCGTTTGTTGCAGTCAATGACTGGCGGAGCAGATGGGGATAGTACACCACCGACAGGTAAATAAATATCGATAGATTATGCTTGTGTGGTGTATGAGTGTGCGTGTTTGTGTGTATGTGTTTGTGTCTGTTTTTATTGTTCTTGTTATAATACCAGTGAGTAACCGAATTTTCTTTTCCTGTTTGATGCGGTTTTAAGTTGGATTTGAGACACATAATGTCTACATGTTTTACAGTTGAAGTTTAGAATGATAAATAATTCAGGAATAAGGTTCGAGACACTCCACAGTGCCGATTGAATTGTATTGCCCTTGTCAGAAGCAGGCTTGATTATTGCAATTTCCTTTACAATGGTATGGCCAAATCGAATATACAAAAGCTTCAAGAGATACGGAATTCTGTGGCCCGGGCCATTACAAAAACTCGTAAGCATGATCATGATGTTCCCACAGTATGTCCTAGATCTTTGAGTCAACTGCGGATTTAGGTCGGTTACGAGACAATAGGCCTAGTCTTTTTTGGGTGGCCAAAAATTTGGTGGGATAAAGTCTCGCGTCACAACCTTCAGGAGTTAGGCAGTATTTGAGTGCATGCTGCTGGAATGGGAAGTAGTGCGAGTGTACATTTCATACTTGCCATTCACTTTGACTCACCTTGACGCCGGAATCAACAAAGTATAAAGGTTGTAAAATACACGGCATGTACCATATTTTGTAACTCCAAATATTTTATGCCGCATAAAGATTATAGGCTTATTAACAATATAAGTTTATGTATTTGCATTAAAGCAAATTTCTAGAGAGCACACAGTGATTGTATTAAAATCGGCATGCTCTTGAGAAAATTTATAGCCAAAATACAAAGATTTAACGAATCAACCTCTCTCTCTCTCTTTCTCTCTCTATCTATCTATCTATCATCTATCTATCTATCTATCTATCTCTCTCTCTTTCTCTCTCTCTCTCTCTCTCTCTCTCTCTCTCTCTATATATATATATATATATATATATATATATATATATATATATATGCAGTGATAAGTCATATATATATATATATATATATATATTTTACAACGATGACGACGATGATGATAATTTTAATGCGTAACTTATTTTGAGACGATAATTCTCTTAAGTGCGCAGAAAAATTCGAGAACCTTCGTCGGATGAGGAAATGAAGTTCAGTAGAAATAACAGGTCCGCAGATGTGCCTTCGAAGAGCTTACAACGACTCCAAGTCAGAGCAGGAAGTGTAGGAGCTTCACCGGCTCCCGGAGCGACTCAAGGAGGATCTGAAATTGACAGAACTTCCATCAGACAGAACCTTAACCTCGGAGGTCATAATTGTTACCGTAAAAACAATTGAATTTGAGAAAGAGAAGCTCTATCGTAATTCAATGTAAAAGCTTGGATTTTCTATTATTTTTATGTTTGGTTTTGCGCCTTGAGAGAGCGAAATAGAATACAGTTGACATAAATAGCCTAATATAGCTTTTGGTAGCCTATGTTATTATTTTTTAATTATTTTAGCTATATTATTTATTATTATTACATATTTGTATTCATTTTCGACATCACACAGTGCCAGACATCACACTTCACACACACACACACACACACACACACACACACACAGAGGCAGCTGCGATTTCAGCTGCTAAATTTAATCCACGCAACAATGAATTTTGCATTATATGACTTGGCAACTTTTCGGTCTCAATGATCTTTACAAATTATTACCTCCGGGAAAAGTTTTTTTCGGTCATTCTACATTTGTTTAAGCATTGTTTGAGGTTGTCTTCGAGCAAGAAATTTCTTTCCAGATGATCTTCAAGATTCTGGAGAATATGAACAGACTTCGATCCGTTATATGGGCAGGAGCATTCCGTCAAAATCATTTCGGATGCTTCAGTCTCTCACTGGAGACACAGGCTCCGCGTCGCCACCTCCAGGTTAGATCATTAGTATGATCATCACGATCACCACGATCATAACATTCATTGTGATCATTATGATCATCACGATCACCATGATTATCACGATCATAATGGTCATTACGATCATTGTGATAATCATGCTCATTATGAGCATCACGATTGTCACGATCATCACTATCACGATCATGATCATGATCGTCATAATTATTATTATTATTACTAGTATTCTTCTTCTTCTTCTTCTTCTTCTTCTTCTTCTTCTTCTTCTTATTATTATTATTATTATTATTATTATTATTATTATTATTATTATTATTATTATTATTATTATTATTATTATTATTATCATCATCATCATCATAACCGTCACAATTAGAAGATGTGTACAATGATATCGACAGTGTCTTCAGTTCGACGTCAACAGAAGCGCGAAACAAGGCAACAGGAGAATGAATTAAGGCAGAATCCGGACGAACCAGTTGACATCCGTTATGTTGGGGGTCACATTCCCTCACAGTCGTTCAAAATGCTGCAACACTCTATTGGGGCCAACGATTCACGCGCTCCAGGTCGAAAGCTAATATCCTAAAATATTCGTAAATTTATCAGTGGCAATTAGGCCTGCTAATTCCCTTTGCTGAGTACTCTGAAGCTAATTTTGAAATCTAGTACAGACCGTACAGTTGAGGGCGAACCTATGCAATTATAAACCATGGTATGGCCAAAATCGAGAGAGAAAAATATTGGTTAATAGAATATTTATTTCTATTGATTGATACTATCGATGGTCGACAACGTCTGAGATCGGCCTCCACTGCAGCACTACTCGTCCCGCGAATGCGTCTTTCCACCGTGGGTGATCGCGCATTTCCCGTGGCGGCAGCACGGGTCTGGAATGGTCTACCACTGGCCATTCAACTCTCACCATCACTAGATACGTTTAAGGAGCGCTTAAAGACCTGGCTATTTCGAACTAATTCTGTTTTGACACTGTAATGTGTTCACGTAGTCCTTCCGGATTAGTCACCACAATAATCTTAACTTTAATAATAATAATAATAATAATAATAATAATAATAATAATAATAATAATAATAATAATAATAATATTGTTGTAGGTGATGATCACAGTGTCAAAGGTGAGACTTTAACTTCGTCTCAAGGACGCAATGTTAAAGTAATCCGCCTACGTCAACAACCTTCGCATGAAGATCCGGAATCGACGGATTTCTAAAATTAGCAATTTCGTAGAAAGGCGCTTGCAGTTATTAAGTAGTTTTAGGCCAGCATTCAATAGTGCCTGAAATCGGATCGTTTGGAAGGACTGACGCTAATGACGCTCAAAATTCATGCGAGTTTTCAAATAAACTTAACTTAAAACTTAAAATTAACAGGTCATTGATGGCATAAAATTCCTAGATCCATTCTTTCAACCATTTTAATTATTTGTTGAAATTTGTGTATTTTTCAAGGTGGCAGGTCATTTAATCCTAGTCTTTTAATCCCAGTCACTTAATCCCAGTCACTTAATCCCAAGTCTTTTAATCCTTGTGCAGATAATCCCAAGTCTTTTAATCCCTGTGCAGATAATCCTCAGACACTTAATCCCTTCAGTCATTCTAGTTTTAATTCATACATGAGGCAGCCTACCCTTGCACTTAATTACAGAAACCCGGTTGACAATCCTATAGATGAAGCATTCTCCCCTTGCATATAATACCTTGACACATTTGCCCCATCAATACCTTGAATCCATTCTATTTCAAATGCATACACGAGGCAGTCTACCTTTGCACTTAATGCCCTCACATAAACAGAAACCCGGTTGACAATCCTATATAAATCAATGAAAACAGTAAGTCAGTAAATTTTTAAAAGTTAACAAATCGTACTGTTAGAAAAATGCCGTTAGAGTTAATAAAAAGTAGTAAAGGTAAAACGATACTAGTTCATGATGGATATGAATTCTGGCTAAGAAGAAAGGCGGTAAGTGGAAACATGAACTGGAGATGTACGAAACATCAATCACTAAAATGTCTGGCCACATTCATACGTGTAGCTTAAAATATCGATTTTAAGTTCATATCTATTACTTTTTAACTTGTAACCATGTAACCATGTTTAACTATGTTTTTGTGACACAAACATTTTTGAATTACATCTTTAAATAGGTTTTTGATATCTGTGAGTGTCTGTGTATTATGTGCTCACCGGGATTAAAAGACTTGAGATTATCTGCACAGGGATTAAAAGACTTGGGATTATCTGCACAAGGATTAAAAGACTTGGGATTAAGTGACTGGGATTAAGTGACTGGGATTAAAAGACTAGGATTAAATGACAGGGAACCATTTTTCAAGACTGCACGAACTGCAACATACTGTTTTCTCTCTGTTTTCCTTAAAAGTTTTTTTTAGTATTGGGACATATATATTTAACAGACATTGGAACGTTGTGGGTTTATTTGCAACCATCTGTGCTTCAGTCAGTGGCGTAGCCAGAATTTTCCGAAAGGGCGGGTTTACGAACGACCATCCCCTAACTTCGTTCAAAATGCTGACAAACAAAAAACAGGTCGTCACTTATTATTTCCATTGTTTCACTATGGTTAAGTTAGTTATATAGTTATACCGTATGAGCGCGGACAGCCTATACAACTACATTGATTTTTGTGCTTATTTTTTCTTTTCTGCTACCTTAACCGCGATTTTGGCGCCCCTCCGCCCACAAAATAATAATACGCAATAAAAAAAATTTTTAAATGTTGGTCGGCCAACAAAGGGAGTTAAACTCAAGCCCCCTCCTCCTTGGCTACGCCACTGGCTTCAGTTCACATTTCATAAATGGGATTATAGTAGTTTTTCGGCCGCGCGCTTCTCTCGGAATTCGGCTCTCCAACTGTTCTATGTAAGAATCAGATTCTATCAATCTGATTCCGAAATAGCCTAGATTTTATTAAAACAGATATAGGTAGCAGAATTGAAACTCCATTTTACCAGTTGAAAGCCAACGGAGGACAACTGTTGTCCTCCGTTGGCTTTCAACTGGTAAAATGAATAATTTTGAAAGGTTGTTTTGGTCATTCCCAATTCACATATATCTAAATAATTATAGGCCTATGCGGCAAATAGCACAATTTTCAAAGTGCGCTTTCCATCATAATTTGACTTTGATAATTATGGTTTGTTAATGCATTACTTTTTATCTCTTATAGTAATTTTAATTCCAAAATCATTTCTATAGCCTATAGATCTGCTTTCGTTTGGTTGGAATAAATTTGTTTGCTTTATAATTGAAATTTAACGTCTATAGGCCTATTGTCGCCGACTCCATTACCATTGCAAACAGTAATTTAACTGTTACTGCCATTAATTTAGGCTGATCGCCTAAGCGATTCCGTGACGTTATGCATATAATTAAAATAAATAGGTCAAACTGCGCTCAGCTGTTTATGCAAATGTGGGCAGCGAAGAGCTATTGAACAAGGCGTCAAGCACTGCAAGCAGCGCGTTTTTCGAAATAAAGCTGTTAGAATCAGACGTTCCAGGAGCAAAACTTCGCCGTAGTGATGTTACAAACAATTCAGTTGTTGAATTAAAACGTTGGCTAGAGTGCAGACCGGAAAAAGGATGAACTTGTGCATAGGCAATGTCTAATATAGCGTTAAGTAAAATGTGGTCATGCCGTTTTTTTAATCATCTTAATTTGTCTCTACACACACACACACACACACACACACACACACACACACACACACACACACACACACATATATATATATATATATATATATATATATATATATATATATATATATATATATATATATAACATACATGTTAAGTTAAGCAATGGTAATAAAGAATAAACGACGATCTTGAGAATTTCAATGTTAACATTTCAATTTTGAGTTATAATTTTTAAACAAATTTCTTGTTGGCTCTTCACCCTAGCCAAAATAAATTAACTAGTTATAGAGATTTTTAGTAGGTGACGACCCACGAGTACGAGTGAAACTGCAGTGATATCATGTAGGATGGTTAAACGTTTGACCAGTAGCGTCATTTCACACTTTTATGGGGGCGAGATAATTTTATGGTCAAATTTTGACAAATTTTTGCAAATCTTAGGCATTTTTTTGCAAATTTTGGGAAATTTTAGGCAATTTTGGCAAATGACGCCACTCCGTTTGGCTAGTAGGCATCAAACTTTAACAGATACTGAACGTATGCCCTCAGCCCTGTGCCCCGTCCATGAAAATATGCAATTTGATATTATTTGAAGGTAGGATTGCATGATGTGTGGAGTTGGCCTGTAGAGGATCCGGATTCATCGGAGTTGGCCCAGTTGGATCTAAGAAGTGCTTGTTGCAAATGTCCATCTGGTAATGTTCCCGATAGTAAAGTTCTCTCGTCGACATGCTACAGCCCACCTCTCTGCTTTTGCTCTGTCAGTCGACGACTCGACGGGCCGGGTAACTGTATTAAACGAACCCCTTCTTTCAAACAAATGTCAGTGTTCCTTTTGTCATTTGCACATGTTCCATAACAACAGTGTTTGATGGGCATACTTAATTTTATCGCGGAACAAATTAAACTTTAAGAAATCTATTTAGTAATTCACACAATACCGCGTGAATTCAACTATCTAATGCCCACATTTGCATACGCATGCGCAGTGAGCGTGACCTCCTTTAGGACCGATTCTAATTTTAGTTCTGCGATAATATTTGAAAATTTGGGCGAATAGACAGTGCCTACGAATCAGGACGTAAGTCATTTTCTAGCGGCATCAAATACGCGAAATGTGCCAGAAAAACAAGAAGTGACCATAATTATATATATATTTGCCTTTTAATATTTAAATTTTAATCTTTCAACATTTTAATAATTATCTGTTGTTAATAAAATTGTTAATTGTGTTCTGTACAGGGGGAGCATATGCTCCCGGCCGCCGAGGTGAGGGGGCGCCAAAATCGGGTTTTTGGATAAACAGTAAATAAGAAGCAATTGCGACGCCCTTTTTTGCTCGTCAGGACTCAGGAGCATAGGGAGAGGGGCGCCGTAGAGAGTTGAGGGGCGCCGAATGAACGCATGTGATGACCTTTTTTCATTTTTTTCTCCTCAGGAGTTAAGGGCGCGAACGGTACTCTACGCCTTGCCCCGAGCGCCGGATACCCTCGCTACGCCTCTGTTCAGGAGCTAGGCCTACTACCGGTAAATAAGATAGTCTACGCAGAGGCCGTGCCAGAGGGTTGGAGAAGAGGAATTATCGTACCTATGCACAAGAGAATGGAAGATAAAATGGATTTCAACAATTATATCTTACCGCGGAATTGGACTTCTGAGCATCCTAGGTAAGTTTCTAACTAAAATACTCCAGAATACATAGGCCTACACATAGACCTATGTGGAAGAAGTAATTGGGAAGAGTCACGCAGGATCTTACCGGAAAGGAGCACGATTTACTATAAAATCAATGAAAAATATATTGAAACTAACAATATACGTGCGTGCTACGTTGACTTCATTGACCACAAAAGTCGTAGTGGCTGAAAAGAGGATAGGCCTAAAGAACGATTTGTCAGACGATTTGTGGCAATTACTCTAACGAAAGACCGCCTCATGGGAATTAAGCGCCGAACTTTACCGCGTCACGAATTCCGTAGGGCCCTATACCATTGCGCGGGCTGTCACCATCTTCTTATGTCCTTTCCACCAGCCAGTCGTCCTGCATATGCCCGTCACTGATGATAATAATTCGTGGCCTGCTTACAAACACTAATCATGGATTGCAGAGGACCTCAGTGGCGCAGTCAGCATATGCAAAGTGGGGTTGTTAACTGGAGGCACTATGCAACTGAACACCAGCGTGGGCCGCGGCCGACCCCACTACACCCCTCCTTCAACAAAACGTCAACGGATTTACATCGATTGTGTTGGTCATAATATGAAAATATTATTTTAATGGGGTTGTTTGAACAACCCCAAACAACTCCGTGGCTGCGCCACTGGCAGAGGTTGATGGATTCACCAAACGCAAAGGGGTCGTCTCCATAAATTACGTAACGCGGTTGGGGAGGGGGGTCCGGCCATTGTCAGGGATTTTGGAGAGGAAAAAATACAAGAATGACCTTAATTTTTGCTTGTCAGGTGTACGCAAGACTTTTCGGAAGACGAAAATAGGGGGGTCGGCCCGTTACGTCATATTTTAGGGGGTCTGACGTTTTGTTATGTAGGGGGGCCAAAAAGTGCAAAAATCGCGTTACGTAATTTATGGACGACCCAAAAATTAAATGAACACGGAATGGAAATCAATTTAAAGAAGACAAAGGCAAAGAAAATCAACAGAAACGGTGGTGAACTGAAAATAACCCAGGGCAACAACAAAAATTTTTGTCTGGTGCCTTGGATGTTAGACCTGTTTCTTGAAATATTAAGGTTGCTGATTCCAAATATGGCCTAAGATTTTCTCTATCAGCTCTAGTTTTTGATATATAGCCATATATCCCAGATTGGAAGTGCGTGAAAATTAGCTATATCAACACAGGGCATAAATTTTTTGTCTGGTGTTTTAGAAGCAAGACCTGTTTCTTGGTATATTTAGGGTACTGATTTCAAATATGGCATCGTATTTTCTCTATCAGCTCTAGTTTTTGAGATATGGCCATATATCCCAGATTAGAAGTGCGTGAAAACTATCCATAATATTTGCTTTATGTAGCTTTTGATTGCTCTCATCTAACAGGTCTTTGGTAATAACGTTAAAGGCCTTCTATTTCCAGAAGAAATGATTTGAAATATGTGCAGTATAATAAATTATAGTATTTAATTAAATAAGCACAATGCCTGAAAACTGATTTGAGGTAATTGAATAAAAATTTGCAACAAATAATGGAAGGCCAAATTTTAATGAAATTTTTGGTTATTCTGTATTTAGCTATTCTATCATTCATTTAGCTATTCTATGTGAGTACAGTACTCAACTCCAAAAAATTACTCGACTCCAATTTGGAGTACAGTGCTCGCGTTACATGGCACAGCCCTAATGTCCACTAATTCATAGTTCCTACATTTGTATATCCATTGCTCCAATGCTCCTTATTCCTCAATCCCACTTAATATATATCAAAATACAACATTTGAGAGCAAAAATGTACTGGCTTAAAAACCTGACAGGAAGAAAAATCCAATCCTAGGGGTCAACAGTCTTTTACGCCTGTCCTGAATGAACTTCAGCTATTATAATAATTATAACTAGGTCTGAAATACTGTAACTACTTGTCATTTGAGTTGAAATACAACTGAGAATTGGTTTGTCACATCTAAAGAATCAGTGGCGGTACCACCATGTTGATGACTGGGGATGCATCCCCCCGGGTTCCAGATGACCTTTCTTTTGCTTGTCAGCCTATTTTTCGGCAAGTTTAAAAAAAATTAGGGAAAAATACTGCAAATGACCTTTTGCTTGCTGGTTAGCCTTTTTTGGCAAGGTTTTTTAAAAGATTTAGTGAGCAAAACACTACTAACAATGACCTTTTTTCTCTTTTTTCTTCTTCGCTTTGCATCCCCCCACCAACTTTCCAAAAATTTTTTTCATCCTCCCACCAAGAATTCCTGGAACCGCCACTGTAAAGAATTATCAAGTAGTCGGCTCTATGTGTCCTATAATTTCCATCTAATTATATACAACTTTATAAAGTCAAAGACAGTATTGTAGCTACACACAATAAATGTCAATGACAAAAACCTATAACCAACTCAAATAACAGAAGATAATTAATATGAACAAGCCAACCAGCTCATTCTCACTATTTCATATAAAACCTAGCAAGCCTTTGTTCGAGCCATACTCTTATTTTACTAAAATATCAGAGTCATACAGTTGTGCAATTCATCAGAAATGTCAAAGATGTCGCACAAACGAAATGTATGACTGCAGCTTTATATCTCTGGACCTTCACCACCAGGAACCAGCTGAAAGAAAGTAATTCAAAAAGCCTTTTCTAAATAACAAAAGCACAACAAGCAAAAACAAAAAGCACTCAAAATATGCAACAGCACCATATCTGCAAGTAAAGAATTGCTATTTTAATAAACAGAAACTAAGAAAACATAGGCATTAAGTTCTGATTACCTACATAAGCTTTCAATTAATTAAAACAGTTAATTTTTCATACATGTATACTGACATACCCTAGTCATGCAGGGCATGTCAATAAAAAATCGGTCTATTTTGAAGTTCTGCAACCTTCTAAATGTATAATGTACAAAGGAAAGAACAACATCACCCTGAAGCTTATATACTAAAGAATGTCAGAGACATTAAATTTATTCAATGGCTACAATACAACAGGATAAAAATGCAAATAAACAGGTCTATGCAAAATTAAGTTGTTTAGCATATAACGCATTAGGCTATATGTTATTGCTATACAGTGTTGTATGAAGTACTGAGTTTGAGTACTCAAGTAAAAGTACAAGTATTATGGCATTTTTACTTAAGTAAAAGTAAAAAGTACCGATGAAAATAGTTACTCAAGTAAAAGTAAAAAAGTACTTCCCAAAAAGTTACTTTTTAAGTAAAAAGTAAAAAGTATCGCGATGGAAGGAATCGCCAGCAACTCCACCTTATCTTGCTAAATCACATTTTTATTGAGGCCTACTCTTTTAAGCAACATGCAGCAGCCTCGATACGTGCCTATACCAGGGCTGGAAAATGTGGTTTTACAAACCTAGGTTATTAGCTTTTGAAAAAACTTAAAATGTCAAAATTTAGGTTTTTATTCTATAAACAGAAAAATGAATAACCTCGTATTTAATTTATTTAAAGTTTCTTTCACTCTGCAGTCAGAGAAACACACGTGGGGCAAGAATATAGAGAAAGGTTTATACTTTATAGGCTTTGACATGTGACAAGACTATAGAAAATGGTTAAAAGGCGTTGACATGCCAAGCATTAAAACCTAAATCTTATCTTTGAAACCTAGTTTTTTCCAGCCTTGACAGATATACGCCATATTAGCCTAACTTCATAACTAGGCCCTACATTGGCAGCGTCAAAAATAGCCCAGAGCTTGCTGTTTATTCTATCAACCCTGCTGTGGAACTAAGTAAGCAGACCTACGGGAAGTTCGGAATAATTAAACACCGTGTTTGAACAGCAACACAGGTAAATGCAACGAAAGTCGACGATGATAAATTTTTATTTTAACGGGACGTGAAGGACATAATGTAACGAAGTAAAAGTACTAATATTTGAATAAAAACTTACTTCGTTACAAGTAAAAAGTACTGTGCAAATTGTGTACTTCGTTACATTACGAAGTACTCAGAATTGTACTTAAGTATTGTAACGCGTTACTTCTACTTCGTTACCGCGCAACACTGTTGCTATATGCTAATGCTTTAGTCCAAATGTTATTCAATGTGTTCTCATCTGGCCCGAATCACCAGAGAAATTCTGGTCAGTCATTGTTTGATTGCTTTGTCTGTCATGTCCTGCCCAATCACGCTGCGCCTTAGCACTTCTTTCAAATGATTCATCGCAAATCTGTCGTCATTACACAAGTTGCTGCAGTGCACCCCAAATCGAATAGTCAACCAGATCCAGGTTTGGTCTGTTTGGAGGCCAATTCTCTGTCTCAGTGATCTCAGGTACATTCACAGCTAGAAGGGCAAACAATGTGCTGGGCGCCACCATGTTGAATGATGAAATGGTTTGTCATCGTTTGACGTAATTTTTTGCATATACCCGTTTTTTAAGTTTTTCTCTTGCGCTTTAGCAATGTGAATAAATTTAACATCTTTAACATTCTTTAGTAAGTAAGTAAGTTTCAGCATGATGCTGTTATTTCCTTTGTACACTATAAAATAAGAAAGTTGTAGAGCTTCAAAACAGACCAGTTTCTATTGACAGACCATATGTACCATTACAGTCTTACAGTCTTACTCTTACAGGCATTTCATATGTACAATTCAGAAGCTGAAGATGTGCCAGGATTACTACACTTAAAACTCTAAAATGTCATATTACCATTGTTATATTGTTTCCATTGAGAAGAATGCGGTCCAACTGAGTCACTCGTCTTCCCTCTGGGGTGTTGTCACTAAAACAAGTTCATACACTTTCAATGCACATACTATGATGTCTATTACACAAACTTTCATATTTCAATCATAAACATGATCACAAGATTTAGTGAAATCTAAATTTTAAAATCCATTATTACTGTATTTTTGCAAATATAAGATGCACTCAAGAATAAGACATACCCATGTATAAGATGCAGCTTTTGATGATCTGTGTTAAGGAAATTATGGATAAGATGCCATCCCACATATATAAGACACACCAAGAGAGCCAAATACTGAGAATTTCTATTCAGTAACCTAGTTAATTACAAATTTATTTCACTTGAATGTGGCTGCCCGGGAGAGGGGAGAGAGGAGGAAGGGAGAGAGAGATTGCTTTGAATTGAAAGGGGGTTCCATCGACCATCATAATGCCAAATCTTTATTCAGTAACCTGGTTAATTACTCTTTCACTTGAATTTGGCTGCAGAGGAGAGATAGATAGAGAGAGCCTTGAATTGGAAGGGCTTCCCTCCACCGTCATGTCTACACATAAGTTGCTTAACTATAATTATGGAATCTCTACTTAGAAACCTGATTATTCAGTCTTAATTCATTTAAGTGTGGCTGCTGGAGGAGAGAGAGAGAGAGAGAGAGAGAGAGAGAGAGAAAGACAGGCAGACAGATTGCCTTGAATTGTATTTCTCTCCACTGTGGCCGTCCTAATGCTATAATAAGCCTACATCAATCTTTTAAACATCTGATACCAAATCTCTATTCAGTAACCTGGTTAATTACAGTCCTCTTTCACTTGAATGTGGCTGCCACTGGAGAGATAGAGATAGAAAGAGAGCTTTGGACTGGAAGAGCTTCCCTCCACCATCGTTGTATAATGTCTACACATAAGTTGCTTAAATTATCAATTATGGAAGCAGACAGAGTGAGAGAGACAGACAGACAGACAGACAGAAATTGCCTTGAATTCGAAGGACTACCCTCAACCGTGGACTGTCCTAATGCTATAATATGCTTACTAATTCTCTATTCAGTAACCATGGAAAATATGTTCTATTCTGCATCAAATTGGACCTTTATACATATTGTCCTCTGCTGTGAAAAATTTAGATAAGATGCTCAATTGCTCATGAATATTAGACATCAAGGGCGCTAATTGTGTTAAAACTTGTATAATACGTGTCCTATATTTGCGAAAATATGATACATCCTTCATCTCATACCAAAATTAATTTTACTATGGCAAAAAGAAATGGAAAATACTCACAATTCAGTAACATCTTCCAAGACCATATCTATTAAAACATCAAGGATAGCAATGAAAAATATGAACAGTTGTAATTATCAAATCTGTGTACTAGTAATATAATAATTTAAGTAACAAGTGTTTTCAGGATTTCAATAAAGAAGGCTATGGGCAAAAAACTGTGAATTGATTTTTAACTAAAATCACAAAATTCAGTCTGTTGTAAGAAAGATAGTCTGATAATAAAATAATAGACATGGTAAGATACAACAGCTTTCAGTTGTTGACAGAGAAGTGAATAAGAAAATGTGATGAATACAATAAAGGACATGAGGATATTTCAAAACCTGTACTGGAATCAAGAAGCAGCGATAAGAATTGAAGGAAAAATAGGTAAGTGGATACAAATTTTAAAAGGGACAAGGCAGGGTTGTGGTTTATCACCAGATTTCTACAATGAATATGGGGAAGAGATTATGAAGGAAACAGAAGAATTGGAAGGAATAAAGATAGGAGGAAAAAATTTAAACAACCTACGATACGCAGATGACACAACACTAATGGCAGATACTGAAAGAAAACTACAAAGGTTATTAGACAAGGTGGCAGAAGAGAGTGAAAAGAAAGGACTAAGAATAAACAAAAAGAAGACGTACTGTATGGTAATTACAAAAAAGAAAGAAATTCCTAAATGCAGGCTACAATACAGGGAATGGAAATAAAACAGGTAACACAGTTCAAATATCTAGGAAGCATATTCACAAGCGATGGAAGAAGTGAAAAGGACATTGAAACGAGAATAGGTATGGCGAAGTCAGCCTTCATACAACTCAAAAAGATTCTCACAAATAAACATATTTCAACAACAGCACGGCTCAGAATTCTTCACAGCTACGTTTGGGCGGTTCTGATGTACGGCTCGGAAACATGGACGTTGACAAAAACATCAGAAAGGAAACTGGAAGCTGCAGAGATGTGGTTTCTCAGAAGGATGCAAAAATTTCATGGACAGAAAGAATAACCAATGAGGAAGTACTAAAAACTTTTGGTACAAAAAGAAAATTGCTAAAAACCATAAGAAAGCAGCAGCTTGAATTCTTTGGACATCTAATAAGAAAAGATGGATTGGAAAATCTAGCCATAACAGGAAAAATAGAGGGGAAAAGAGCAAGAGGAAGACAAAGAATAAAGTTTACGGACAGCCTAAGAGAAGCGACAAGAACTACAGACAACATCGAACTGATAAGGAAAGCCAGAAACAGAGAAGAGTGGAAATCCATGGTCGCCGACGTAGCAATGCATGGCACATGAAGAAGAAGAAGAGATGAATACAATAGAAGTAAAGTTAATTGGCATGCAAAGAATAGCACAATAAAATGAAAATAACTCAACCTTATTTTCCACCATTATATTACTGTTCATTTATCAATCAATCAATCAATCAATCAATCAATCAATAAACTTCTATAGTGCCACAATCATAATGCCCAGGGCATCATCCGATGGTGCACCAAATCCTAATTGAATTAGAACCAGGTCAATCCGGAAATGTCAGTCAGAAACGGCGGGGAGCAATCTAAAAGGGGCATGCCAAGTCAAACAGGTATGTTTTAAGACCGGTTCTGAAAGATGATAGATTGTTAGCCATACAAAGTGACAGCGATAATGAATTCCAAAGCTTAGGGCTACACATTGAAAAACAACTAGTGCCAATGACTGTGCGAGAATAAGGAACAACAAATGAAAGTCCTGCCGAATACCTAGTGAGGTGATTAGGAGATCGAGGGATAAGTCGCATCTTAAGGTAATAGGGTTCATTATACAACATAGTTTTCAATACTAAAAGACAGATTCTATAACTAATTCGGTATTTGATAGGAAGCCAATGTCGGGACTGTCTAGCTGGAGTTATATGTTTAAATCTGGGAGTTCTGGTTATGACTCTAACTAAGGAATTTTGTACTCCCTGGACTTTCTGCATATTTGAATCAGGATTCGTTATACAGATTTTGCATCGAAAGAGACACGGTACAAAATGGCTGGAGTAGACCAAGAATTTCTTACACATATCAAATCAAGAAAAATGAGATTTCGGACATAACACCAGAAAAACAGAGGATTCTATTGAAAACTCAGTAATAACAGGTTTAACAGAAGGAACCAGAAGGCACGTCAGACCCAGAACCAGCTGGAGAGATAACATCATTAAATGGACTAACATGAAAGGAAATCCACTAATAGAAACAGCTAAAACAGGAAACAGTGGAGAATTATTGTTCGATGTTGAAGCCAACCGTCGTGTAGCGATGACTGCATCATGACATGACAGGAATAAAGTCCACCTGCCCTCATGATCCATTTCTATTTTTAACTCTTTTACCAGACATCCAAAAAATTTTCACCCATCCGCCATTAGACGGTCATTCTGAAAATACTTGTTGTCTACTTTCCAAACCTTGTTAGCCACCAACCCTTAGAATTCTCGTCACTAATGTAACTTCAGTAACTATCTAATTGTCAAATGGAATTAATATATCGAGTATTAGTGTTGATTATCATCAAAATCCTCTCTTTTCATCCTATCCCCAAAATTAGCGGAGACAGCGGAGATTCTCTTGCCAATATGGTAATAATGAAGTGCAGTGCAAGTCAAGAAAGTGGTAATGAATTGTCCAAATTCGGAAGCGATTCAGAATTGATTTGAGCGATTTTGATCAACATTTCTTATTCTTGACATATTCTACCAACTCAATCATAGAGGATACTAAATCTGACCTTTATATGAAAGAGCAGGGTTATCCAACCACATTTACTTGGGGGATGAAATTTTGAAAATGAAGATTGTCATGGGCCAGAGGTCAAAGCTTCAGTTTGGAAAGATCATTTATAAAATACAGTGTAAGACATTTTCATTTGGTGACTTTAATAAACAGTAAATTTGTTACCTCTGGTCTATACCTCTATGGTACATCACAAATGAAACTGTCTTGTAAACTTGTAATCAATGTACTGTAATGCAAACCTATTTATGATTACGGTAACTAAAACTTGTTTTTGATTCAAATATACATAATTTCAACTTGCAGATATATGCAATTTTCAATAAATGCTAAAAACCAGATCTGTCGAATTGCTGGCAAAGAAGTTGCCTCGCAACTGGTCTCTGCGTTTGTCCTGTCCAGACTAAACTACTGCAATTCCGTTCTTGCTGACCTTCCCAAGTCTACACTGGCCGCTTTGCAGTGCATACAAAATGCTGCTGCACGTCTAGTGCTGGACCTGAAACCTAGAGACCATGTCACTCCAGCACTTTTTGAACTTCATTGGCTTCCTGGCCAGTCACGGATACAACACAAACTATGCATGGTGAAGTGCTGTGCACGGAATGGTCTTTGACCTATCTGCTCCAGCCAACATCAAAGCCAGCAGTAGACCAGGCTTACAATCAGCCTCAACCAGCCAATACCAGAAACCTCGTCTCCAGACAGTTATGGGGCAATGAGCCTTCTAGTATGCTGGACCCAATGCCTGGAACGCTCTTCCACCAGACCAGTGCTACAGAACACAAAGTCGCCCATCGCTTTTCGAAAAGAGTTGAAGACCCATCTGTTTAACTGTGCTTATAATTATTGACATTGTAATGCGCTTGTTAACATTACTTGAACAGGCACAATATAAATAGCTAATTGCATTACACTATATTAATATTATAACTTCAAATGACATATTGTGACATATTAAACAAATGTATATGTATTATTAAAATACCAAGCAACATCTTGATTCTTATGGCATTTGTGCAAGAGAAGTGAAAATGTTATGACATTCCAAAATTTAATTAATGCAAAAGTTGCATTTCTGTTTTAAATTAACTTTGTATTTCCATGCTCTTAAGCACACAGCAGATCACTACTTTGGGAAAGATCTTTGGGCTACTTCCCAGGCCCCTATGGGGCACAATTGGCTAACAGCCCCCCCTGTTGATAGTCCTGTCATAAAGGGATACTAAATCTGACCTTTATAGCATTAATGGGCACTAAATGTAACATTTATATCCAATTTTTATGTCTCCTTAGCTTCAAAGTGTGAAAATCAGAAGCATCCAAAAATATAAAAAAGCTGCATTTCTCTCAAAAATAGATGGCCACCAGGGCAACGGATTTGAAATTTTAATGACCAGGAAAAGGGTTAAGATTGCCTAAAGTGATGGGAAAGGCCAATAAACTGACCTTCATCTGAAGTGAACTGCACACAAAACCTTTCAGAAATCCATCTAAGACACTTTATTTAAGTTTTAATTATACATACATGCATAAACACTATTAGTCTATTACACATATATATGCAGGCACGCATGTGCATGTATGCACACACACACACAGACTAGAAATTTACTTAACTTATTAGAAAGCATAAAAGTCTCATTCTGATTTTAAGCACAAAGGATACTGACAAAATCATCAAATCCCAATAAGGTGCCAACAATTTCCTTATCGTTCTTCATAATAATGTGAATTTTTGATCCAATACATTTATCAACCAATTCTGTAAACATTTGAAACACAGATTTTAAATATCAACTAAATACTTTTACATAAGTGTCATAAGTTCATAACTGTACCATAAATACTGTGTAAGAAATCATGACATTGCCCAGGAATTAAAATCTTGAAAGCACACAATTTCCACATATACAAGCAATACCCACAACAGCACAAGTGCTGTACTTAGCTTTATGCAAATCTATTTTTTGCATAAGCATTTTTTGCAGTTAAGTATTTCAGAATTGAAAACCAAAGCAGAGGATAAACTAACAGAAAAAAACAGAAAAGCTGACATTTGAAAATCTTAATGATCAGATAATTTTTCATTACATGAAAAACCCAAATACAAAATGACCCCAACCATCAATTACTATTTGACAAATGTCAGCAAATAATTGGAATTAGCATAAAACTATCAATTGTAATTATTATTATTATTATTATTATTATTATTATTACATGTTTCCTAACGCACATTAAGTCATTCACTAGGTGAAAAAACATAAGTGCGGGGTGGGTCATGTGTCCTAAATAGTGTAGGCCAAACGGCAGACAGTGTTGGGTAAGTTACTTTTTATTTGTATCTAGTTACAGTTACAAGTTACTATGTAAAAAGTAACTAGATACAGTTACAAGATACTTTCAAAAAAGTAACTACAGTTACTTGTGAAGCTGCAATTTGTGTCATCGGTGCCACGTACAATGTGAATAGTAGCGGTCCAAGTATGAAGCCTTTTGGGACACCAAATTCACAGCGCTCTGACGACAACTGTTTGCTGCCAACACGTACTGTCTGAGTGTGGCAAGTGAGGTGCGACGTTATCCAGTTGAGAGGCCGACCAGAGATGCCAAAAGTGTTGAGAAGCCTGCACTGCACAGCAAAGTATTAATATCAACTGTGTCGGTGACGGCTGACAGGTCCAGTTGCAGTAGGGCAGTTCGATGACCGGCATCAGCTGCGCAGTACAAGTCATTCAGCATTTTCAGCAATGCCGTTTCTGCTGAATGATGGCGCCAGTACGTTGACTGGGACTTGCTGAAGCTTGGCGATTGTTGTGTATGATGAATGAGTCGTACTGGAAAGAGCCTTTCGACTATTTTCAAAATGGTGCTCAGATTTGATATTGGTGCCTGAAGTTGCAGAATTCTGATCAATCCAGGCTCTGTTTCTTGATGAGTGGCGTTATGAAATTTCTACATGTTTGCTGGATTTTAAATGTGGCGGGTATTGTTACTGGTGGTATATAGTATCATATTGTTGAATATAAAGTGCGGCTAACTTCTGCACAAGTGCCGGGGGCGGTAACAGTCTGTAACCTAATTTCGCCGGTGTGGCCGATCGGACAGATGTGATACAACACCCGATTATGCATCAAATTCTCCGAAATAATATCGTATGACTGTTGTCGACGAAGACAATTAATCAATCAAAAATACGAAAATTAGTAAACCTAATGGAAGCAACTGCGACGGAGTTACGAGAGTCGACATTGCGTAAAATCCAAAATCTTTCAAACGAATATATTTTGGAAAATTTCGCCTTCTTGCTTCTCGTTCTTTATTTGGCCGCTTCTCGTTCTTTATTTGGCGCCAGATGCGATAACTGCCGATAAGTGATGAAAGAAATTCAAAGAATCCTCCAGGCTCCAACTGGTGAGAGCCTGAGGCTGAGACTTGCAGTCGCGCGTTCTAAAGTAGTACTGTATTGATATCCTAAACAGCAAATCAGGATCAGTTTCTTCTCCACATCATACATAGACACTTTAGTAGCCAGTAGCAATTACTAGTCGTATAACAGAAGTCTATATACTTTGATTGGGAATCATATTAAATCAGTTATAAGTATATAAGACAACTGAAATTCATATTAAGCAGTAATAATTTGATACAGAATTACCACTGCAACCTTAATTAGATGCAAAACTAGTGTTAAGAGAAAAAAATCGGTTGATCGAAGGGCAAAGCTCGCAATGTGATCAACCAAGTACAGTCAGAGTATAGGTTAAAATCATATTGGCTTCTTAGTACTGGATAATATCCAATATCAAGAACGACAAATCTTCTTCTACTAGGATTATTGTCAAGTTCTCGATTTGTTCTCTGATATTATTATTATTATTATTATTATTATTATTATTATTATTATTATTATTATTATTATTATTATTATTATTATTATTATCATCATCATCATCATCATCCTCATCGTAATCATCATCATCATAACAAAACATAATTTGCGATGAATTTTCCAAATCTTAACTCTTAGGCAGCCTGTGCGGTCGTTATCGACCGCACAAGAAATCGCACCCATTTCTATATATAGACCGCTATATTTAGGATTTAGGACTATTCTAACGGAAAGCCAACATAATTTTGCATCTAAAACGTGCGAAAACCCGTTTATTTCATGAGTTTGACTGCGAAAATATGTCGATTCGTAGGCAAGATTTGCGGTCCTTCTGGCATTTAAATTTTAAATGCCCTTCTATACACAGGGGCAGATGTTTTATTCAACTAAAGAAGGTTTAGAAGCAATTGAAAATGGTAAGTTTGATGACATGGGTATTTCCAGGTCCGATGATAACGAAACCGATCAAATTCTGCTGGAAAGTATAAAAAAAACAAGTTTTTGAACTTTTGTGACATGTGTCAAATATATGTATGTCATAATTGCTTCGACATCTTTCACACAAGATCCTTTCTAAACTAAAATATCACATTTTACATAATTTTCAATGTCGATTACATAGGCAGTGACATTTTGCGGGCAGCCCGCAAAATAGCAGCATAAAAAAAGTAAAGTAAAATCTCGTGGATTTCTATAGCGCCTTGGAAAGCAGCACAACAGTAGCTGCTTATTCTTAGGTGCTCAGCCTCTCTTAAAATAGCTATAGGAAAGGTGTGGGGTCAGCCAGGCAATAGTCAATATCCGAAGGGCAGTGAGGCTAGGTTGTTACAGCTATGGCGGAAATGATTTAAGAAACAGGAAGGATTTAAGCTTAGACCTGAAGACTTGAGGAGAAAGTGCAGGAATTATAGGAAATGAGGAATCAGATTTTATTGTTTGAAAGTGTCCAAGTGTGCGAAGGGAAGCATGTCTTGTTGCTGACAAAATCTTTTAGGAGCATTTGTGACAAGTGCCAAGTGCCAAGTGCCAAAAATACATGTGTCATAATTTCTTTGTGACCTTTCACACTAAATTCTCTGTAAACTAAAATATGACATTTTTACATCTATATATAAATTTTTAAATGTCTATTATATATGTGTGCATATTTCAGATAGCTTACTTACACTGTCTTGTTGCTTACACAATTTTTAATGAACTTCAAAGTCCAATTTTAATTTTTAATATTTTTTATTTTTATATATTCTCATGAAATATGAAGAATGTCATTGCAAATGTTATATTTTGCTTTTCATATTCTTGTAGATAATCAAAAGCCCTTTCAATTGATATATACATTGTCAATATTGTTATGATATTCAAATTAAAACATTTTGGGAAACTGTGGAGGGGTAAATTCTCTAAAAACAACATGGCTGCCTAAGAGTTAAGGTGTTGCTTCGCGGAACTTCTCAGTCATTGACGTTGTTCGTCTGAACCGGCCCTTTTCGAAACTCTGGTCTACTGTTGAGAACTTGAGCGTCAAGCAGCTATTTGATGATGGTTGGGCTATTTTATAATACGATTGTGCTTGATACTATTTACAGTTTGGAGTTGTTGTTTACAGTGTTATTTACCCATAATTTTTATACTAAAGTAGCAAAAAGTCTAATAAAAGATACACTGCAGAAGAAGCGAATACAATGATCATGTTAGAATCATATTCTGACGATAATTATGACGAAAATAATGACAAATAATGATGAAAATAACAACAATGATACAATTAGTGTCAATTATAAATACCATTTTAACGTTGTTAATCCTAGTTTAAAATGTTGTTATTTACACACAACCATTGCAATTCGCAAAAAGCACAGTTATATACTAAGCTGTAGTTATTGCACAACAGTTCCAGCTAATTGTAGTAGCGTATTGCTCGTGACAGTTGTGCCATTGAAACGCTGACAAATAGCTAGTCCACTATTAGTGCAGCCTTGGCAACGTGTATTTAACGGTATTTTACGCTTGGTTTGCATCCATAGACCCATCTTTCAAGTGTCAAGTTCTCCGCGAACAGCGTCAACGAATTAATTTGCATTAACTATAACTTCATGATCATAGATATGAAGAGAAATGTGTTGCAGTGATTTTTGGATATAAATCGCAGTCTTATCTTAATGTTGCAAAGATGACTATAAATCTGTTTATTAGTATCAAGGAAATATCAATGTCAGAACCAGTGATCTTCAATGTCACAAATTTATAATGTAAAAGAATTATATAGGCAAAAGGTCAGTAAATAAATAAAATTACTATATATGAAAGATTTAAATTTATAAAATTACAGTTGACATTTAAATGATTTAAAAACTAAAGGGAGAAGCAGAAGAAGAGAAACATTCTCTGTTCAAGGCCTGCTTTCCCGGTGAACCAGTAAGCTTATACTAACTATGGACATGTTCCAATTGACTGAATACTATGTTTATTAATACAGAAAGCAAGTAACAACCGGAAACAAATTTTAACATATGGTGCAAAGTGAGGGTGCAGCATGCAAAGTGCGAATACATATACATATTTAAGCTAATATTTCGCAGAATCAAGGTGACTGATGATTCCATAAATAATTGTTTGACAAAGCAGGTAGCCTATATTTTAATTGATAGCATATATTCTAATTGATAGCCTATATGTTAATTGTACTTAATTTGAAATTTAAATTTTATAAGGGCCGCAATCCATCAACAAATTTCTAAGGGACCACATGCAAGAAATCCTAAATAGTTTGAGAACCACTGACATAGAAGAACTAATAAGAGAAGTAAATAAAATCTTGTAGATTTATATAGTACCTTCAAAAGTAGTACCACAGCAGCTGCTTATTCTGAGGCATTTTGAAATAAATTATGTGAAAATGTATCTAAATTTGAAGTGGCTATTGGCAAGGTGCAATGTTATTTTCATGGTTTAATGGTGAGCCAGGTAATGGTCGATATGTCCTGAAGGCAGGGAGGCTAGGTTGTTGTAGACATGGAGGAAATGATTTTAGAAATAAGAAGAATTTAGGCTTAGATCTGAAGACTTGACAAGATATTGCAGGAATATTGGGAAATGAGTATTCAGAGTCTATTGTTTGACAGTGAAGGCTGCAGAGAAACTGGGATTGAGTTCCAAAGTTCTGGTGCAGTGTATGAAAAAGGCACGGTTGCATATGTTCAGGGAAGACTGATTCAGTGGGCATGAAAGAATGAGATGAGATGACGATTGTGTGGGTTGACAGAGGTGGTGCTGTTTTTTTTGGGCTGGGTGGGTCCAATGCAATTTATACAGCCAGGACCCGGCTCAGACTACCCCTCCTTCAAGAAAAACAAAAATTCTCTACGGATTTGCACGATTTGCTCGGGTGTCCCTGCCCCTGAGGCTGGGTGGGTCCGGACCCACAGACCCACCTCCTCAGCGCGCCCCTGTGGGGGTGAGGACACTGAAATGTTAATAGTGTTCTAAGGTAGACAGGTTTTGATGAACAAAGTGAACTACAGCCCTTATATGTATTTATTATTATCTTGTTTTGGATATATTCACTTATTTTGAGTCACTGTAATGATTTTAGTATGGATGAAATAAGGCAGAACTTGGGTGACTTAGTAACAGTGTGTGCCATCATCAGTCACGCATAGCCGGAGTGGCTGTTTCAATTGCTCTCCATAAAGTTCTGTCCTGAGCACACTGGGACTTAGAGACGGGGAGAGAGGGAGGGAGGGAGCGACACAAGGCGGTTAGCCCAGCTCGTGGGAGAGAGATACGGAGAGAGAGAGACCGAGAGATGGGATGGGGGGAGAGATAGAAAGGGAGGGAGAGAGTGACATGAAGCAATTAGCCCAGCACGTGAGAGAGATACAGAGAGAGAAATCGAGAGATGGGGAGAGATAGGGAGGAGGGAGAGTTATTAAGCATAAATAAATCTTCTATCTTATCAGCATTCATAAGACACTGACTTTACTGTACCGACTTCCGGTAGCGCCATTTTGGCTGCTTGCACGTGTCTGTACGTGCTTTGGAATATTGCCGTTCTTGGCGGTTTTACCGACGTCTGGCACTTATTTCTTTGTGCTAATCGCGTGGATTGTCATCTAGCTGTCGTTTTCGAAGCAGTCGGCGATAGTCTTTGCGGTTCTCTGCACTGAACGAATTGGATTTTTAAGTCACCCGTGTCGGCGTGGTTGGCCCGCCATTTATCTAAGCCACCAGCCAGCCGACGGAGTCAGAGGGCAAAGACTGTTCCGGGTTACGCGGGACTTATCTATTCTTATTGCCTGTATTAAATTATTACCTCAGTGTTGCAGATTTCTTGACACAATGCTTAATAAAGGACTGGTTTAATTTTTTTTGTTTTTCTGTTGTAGATTGGATTTCTTTGATGTCTGTGTACAGTCATTGATCAATTTCCAACTTCAATGAAGCTGATTTAGCTGCTATAAGCTGCCAATGTATTTAATGCCAGAACTAATTTCTAAATTTGTTTTAATGGTTTCAAAACTGAAGACAGTCACCTTTTTGAATTATATTTCTGGCAGCTTGCTCCTTGCTGCTCTTGGTTTGATGCTGTATACACGCTGGTTGCACAGTGATGACGTTGCAATACTACTAATAGCATTTCTTGGTCTCTTAGTGTTTAGCCTAGCCATTGCTCTTGTATACTACTTTTCTCTTGAGGTTGTTGGATTTTGTCTTCTAAGACTTTGGGTTGGTTGTCTCCTGGGTGTCATAGCATTTACAGAACCTGCTGTTTTTGATGATGGTCTGATAAAGCAAACTCAAGAGATAACAAACTGGATGCTTCTATCAAGTGTCTGCATGCATTGCTTCTTGTGTCTTATTAGGCGCATGCTACATGTGAGTGCATCTGAGTTTCAGTTAATTTTATATCCTGATCTCCTTGAAATGTCTGGTTTTGTCATTGCTTCTCTTGTTGTTGGACAAGATTTAATTGCAGTGACATGTCTCATTGCTGGTCTGTTCCTGACAGTCATCACCATTCAACTAAAATCCTTACTTGGTCTTGTAAATTTTGTTTTTATGGTAATTTTTGCAAATGTTCAATTTTTTAAATTACTAAATATCTCATTGAATAACTATGCTTTTTTCTGTTTCATTGGGAGAGTGTCTTTTGAACCTATATTTGATTGGTATTTCATTGGATTGACTGTGATTCAAAGATGGAACGGTATTCTTTTAGCGCAACCTGCTGTTCGCAAGCTACTTATAGCTGGTATTTTTCTTGCAGAACTAGGCTTTTTGACAGTGCATTCCATTATAATTCGTCACCACAAAGAATGGTATGTTGTTGTTCCAATTTTTGCTATTGTAGTGTTTTTTTGGACTTGTGCTCATTGTGCTTTCTTTGCAACGTGCTGGACTCTTTCTAACAAGCTTACTGAATGTGTAGATATTTTTCATGATCTTCCCATTAATGTTAGAAGTCTTCGAAGGATTATGGCTTCACGTGGGTTACGGTGTTTTGGACTCATTGCTCAACGTGTCGCTTGCATTTCACTGTTCACTACAAACTTTGTGGCTGTTGTGGCTTGGGAAACAAAGTCTGCATTGAGTGTTGGTACATGGTTCATTGTTCTTCCCTTAGAAATATGCCTTCTAAGTCTCTTTTCTAATTTTGGAACTGTTCTTGGAGGCATGTGCATTGGTTATGCCATCGTGATTCCAACCTTGCCAGTTCGGTGAGTAATTTTATATAAATTATGTAGAAGATGATATATGAAAATGTATTATTGTCTTCCCATTTTATTGAGGATGGACATGTTTCAAATTCCTGCTTATTTACTGACTAACATCATTTTCTACATCACTGCTAGATTTTGAAGGCAGCTTTAGATTAATTCTGATGTTCAAAGCTAAAATTTGTTATACAGTGTCTTCTTAAGAGTATCATAAATTTTGTCTTAAGTCACAGACTTAGAATTTGTAAAATAATTTTAAGAGATATTGCAAGTTGATTCACAATTTAAGTAACAAATTTTCAGAGCTTTTATGTTGACCGATGTTAGCTATGAGCATGGCAACATTTCAAGGCCTTGTGATGAATATTTTTCAATTTTGTCAAATTTTCTTCAGCAAGATTGAGAAAATGCACTATTCACAAGTTTATTTAGGCTTGATGCAAATTTTGTTTCAGGAATGCCATAACAAAATTTGCATCAAGTCTGTTTAGTCTCATTCACTTGATCTGCTTGCCAACAAGTTTCTTCAATGTTTTGGAGGTAAAATTGAGGTTGTCAGACTAAAAGTTTGCCTTCTTTTAATGAGGGTAACTGCATGCTTGTCAAATAGGCAGTCTCCAGAAAGACCAGTCCACGTCTTGATATTATCCATCCAACATATTCTCGGGCATCCCGTGCCTCTGTTTCCATCCACCAGTCCTGTTATCATGCTGCACTCGAGGGTGTTGTGTGGTTGTCTCATTATGTGTCCAAAATAGCCCAATTTCTTTGCTTTTATGTGATTCAGTAGTTGTTTCTCTGTTTTGGCCATGTTGTAAACTTGTTCATTTGTTAGTAATTTTGTCCTTGGCATGCGTAGTACTGTAGTTTCCTTATGCACTTGTTCTCGAAAGCCTGTATGTGTTTTTCTTCTTCTTTTCTTATTGTCCAAGATTCACTTCCATATGTTGCTACCGGCCACACTGATGTTTTCATCAAGCGCAGTTTTGTGGTTGTGCTTGTAGATTTGTTTTTCCATAATTTTGTTAGTTTGATCAAGAGATTTATCTAATTTTGGTATTATATAAATATAATATTCACCCCTAACTTTGTGAAAAATACCTAGTTAAAAAAATTTGCACTATAAATAAATATAATAATTATTGGCAGAATCAGGCTGCAATGACACCTGGCTTTGTTTAACTGAGCTAGTAGCCAGCAATAAAGTCATTAATGTCACCCGCATTGTGGTTCCAATATTCGTCTCCCTGCAAATTCTCTCTTCATCTCTCTCCCTGTCCCTCTGACAGACTTTGTACCAACAATAGACTAAGCTGGCAATAAAGTCATTAATGTGGTTCCACGTCCTCATCCCCCTCTCCGCTCTAGCCCTTTCCCTAGAAATTGTCTTTCTTCATCTCTCTCATTAATGCCGCCTGCTTTTCTGTTCAAATGATACTCTAAACCCCAAACAAAAGTGCTGGTAAAATTGAGTCTTTAATTGGAGGAAAATGAGGAAAAATGTATCTAATTTTGATGAGGAAAAATGTATCTAATTTTGGTATTATATGAATATTATATGCACCCCTAACTTTATGGAAAATTCGTAGTTAAAAAAATTTGCACTATACTCAAGATTGTACAGTACTTTATTGAGGGTTCTGCTGACTGCTCAATATATGGTTGTAAACTGTCTATTAGGCTGCTAAGCCCAACCATATTCTTCATTTTTTTGAGAGGCTAGGGAAGGGTTTGGGTCCCCACTTTTCCACCCAAATTTACAGTCTATGGCTGGATATGCAGGTCATCAAATAATCTGTAGTACTGATGTATTTTTCCTTCCCACCCTCTACATTCATTAGCATTTAGCTGGCTTCTACTTAGTGCTACTTTTTACGCTCTAGATCCAACTCTGGCTTTATGTGACTTACGGAATTGGATATATCAAAATTCAGATATATATAATTTACATCATTATGGTCCCTTGAACTGTGATATAATGGGATTCTACTGTATGTCCTTCATTTGGTGTTTCCTCTATCACAGCTATACAAAATGGCTGGAGTAGATCAGGAATTCCTGAAACATATCAAATCAAGAAAAATGAGATATTTTGGACATGTTACCAGAAAAACAGAAGCTCAATTGAAAACAGAAGACTCAATTGAAAACTCAATGATAACAGGTTTAACGGAAGGAGCCAGGAGACAAGGCAGACCCAGAACCAGCTGGATAGATAACATTACGACATGGACTAATATGAAAGGAGCTCCACTAATGAAAGTAGCTAAAAAAAGGGACCAGTGGAAAATTATTGTTCAGCGTTGCAGCCAACCTTCGCATAGCGAAGACGGCTTCATGACATGACATGACATCTATCACAGCGGTTCTCAACCTGTGGGTCACGACCCCGACGGGGGTCGAATGACGATTTGCCAGGGGTCGCCTGAAACCTCAGAAAATATGGGGTTGTCTCTTTTTTTGATGCGCAAAACTTATAATTGCAAAAAATTTCCCATTGGTAGTTACTAGAGTTTTTAAAAAACTAGAATAATTATTGCCGTTCGAGGATAGACATTGCAGACAGTTGAATTAGAATGATTTCAAAAATTTTAATTGTTGTAGAATTATTATTATTTTTCACATTTAAATTACGAACGAAAGTGATTTTATGGTTGGGGGTCGCCACCCCATGGGGAATTGAATTGAAGGGGTCGCAGCACTATAAAGGTTGAGAACCACTGCTCTATCACCTTGTTTTCCTGTTTCCAAGTGAAACTGATTTCTCTATAATTGACGGGATGTTTTGCAAATGAATTTGGAGTAACATCAAGCCCAAGGTTTCGACCTTTATGCATTGGACCTGGTACTATGCAAGTGCATTATATTATTATTATTATTATTATCATATTAAAAAAATTATATTTATTTTTCTTGCATTTATACAAAAGTTGTTAAACACTGAAACAATTTGATTGCTGATACAAAATCTATAAATTCTTTGGATCGTATGCCTCGTACATTCTTGTGTTAATTTTGCATTCTTTAGATGTGCTATGTTTTATTTGCAAGGTCACATTTGAAAACACCTGTTCTTCCGCCATTGTTTCTGAATGATATCCATCTGCATTCTACACAGATCTTAAATGCTGTGCAAAATTTTTTCACCTTTCATCTGATTGAACCATTTGGACTTGAATACTCATCTAGAGGATTGTCTTTAGAAGACCTTGAGTTCAAGTTGAGACAGTTTTTTCAGAGTTTGACACCAGATGGGCCAAGGTATGACACCTATTTGGTATATTACAGTGGACCAGTTGATGCAAATGGAGACTGGGCTCTTACAGGTAGAAATTCAAGTTTCTGTATATGTGTATATATTTTACAGTTTCTTTTGAGCCCCTGAGCATAACCAGGATTTCTAGTTAGCATTCTATTAGAAAATTTATCAATGTATTGTTCTAGAAAAGTGTGACTTGCTTGTTATCTTTTGAGCCAAAGAAATCTCTGACTTTTTTCAAGTTTGTATTGCAGTAGCGTTGTGTATGGGGACTGACTGTTGTCCCCATCCCCTCCCGTCCCTGCAAAGCTTTTCTCCATCCCCACCCCGTCCCCATTGACTTAAAATCCATCCCCATCACCTCATCTCTTTCCCCATCTCCGTCCCCGTCCCCACATTTCGGTGCCCATCCCCGTCCCTCCGATGCTGTTGAAGCCGTCTTTAACAACTCTGTTTCTTACCTGTTGTGCTTATCAAGTAGAACACTGCAACCGAGTATCATTGAAGTTATCATAAAATCCAGATAAACAAAAATATTGTTAGCCAGTGTTACCTATTGGGATTTTGTTTTTTTGTAGGTGATGAACGACTAAAGCTGGACCAACTGCTTGAATGGTGGAGAGTTTTGAGTCCTGGTTATGATTCACGGCTACTTTTCATAGTCGATACCGAACAGTCATATCACTGGGTTCATCAGATTGCTTCCACCTCCCATCTGTACACTGCAATTCAAACTTGGCAGTCAAAAGTCCCACTTGATTCTGAACTGGGATCTTGTACTCAAATAGGAACTTTTACTATTGATTGGGTAGATTACAATTGTTCTGATTCTGGAAAGGTCAATTGGAGGTCATATGACCAGACCACACAACCATTGTATGCAGTTTCAAACTCATGGAGTGATTTTCAATTTAGATCACCTACACCTGCTGACATTGCAAATTTCTGGAATTCCAATTTTCAAAAGGCAGCAAAGCTTATGATCAGTGTCACCAATGGATTGCGACTCAATTCTACTTGTCTTTGTTCAGACTGTGTTTTGCGCTGTCTTAGACGAAAAAGGATGAAATGGCTTCCACCACTGGAATATGATACTGGTCATGGTTTCAAGCTGGTTTATAGCTATATTTGATCTAGGTGTTTTCATTTATAATTTTCTCAGTTGAATGTCATGAGTTTTTTGTTGTGTATTTAATCTATTTGCATGTGTTAGGGAATTATGGTTCAGTAATAATTCAGTGTAGTGTTATTTTTATGAAATAGGAAACATGTTGCGTAAAAATTACAGGTTTGGTAACCCATGAGGTCATAATAAGTAATTGAAATAGACCCGGGGTGGCCAAATCCATAGGCGGCGGAAGACAATAAAAAGTACCCCGGCCCATGTACTACTACTTAGACTCTGAATTAGTAGCCAGCATACATTTTCAAGTGTGATTTATAAAAAAGAAAGAAATTTTTCTAAAGTGCCTTTTTAATACCAAATTATGGCATCTTTGAAAATAGAATATAACCGATGTCCCTAGAGTTTGGTTTGAAACCTGAAAGCCAAGAGTAAATTGGAGGCTTCGTGCTGCGTAAGATTACAAATTGAAAACTTATTTAAACAATTCAAAGTTCTTACTTCTTAAAAAGTACCCCGGCTCGCTATAGGTCGTGCCGGGGTACTTTTTAAAGTACTCCGCCTGGCCCGATAGGAGTGCGCCGCCTATGGCCAAATCCATAGAAGGTGCGAGTAGCAAATGACAATTTTCAAAAGCTTGGGGCCACATTGCCTCAATTAGACACGAAAATGAGTTAGTGTGATACAGTTCTTTGCAAAATTTATTTAAACATCTGCTATTTTTATGGGACCTATGATGAAATTGGCAAAAAGGCAAAATTGTTACTGTTTTGTGGCATTTGTATGCTTGCTTAAACTTTTTGTGAGCCGCAGATTCTGCTAGAAGAGTTGCATATGGCTCGCTAGCCGCAGTTTGACTACCCCTGAAAGAGACGATATATTTGTTTATGAAAATATTTGTCTATTAGTTGTTATGGTTTATAGATGTTTATATGTGTTTGTCATAAAGGTTTTATTAAAGGCATTTGATTGATTGACTACACTACATTATTTTGGAAATAGTAGTAGTATTAGTAGCAGTAGTAGCCGTAGTGGTAATGGTAAGTAGTGGTGGCAGTGGGAGTGAGCGTAGGACATTCTTCCCCTGGACTTAATCCCCCAGACATTATCCACCCCCCCCCCCCCCCGGTACACCCTTTGAAATGACACTGCCGGACATAATCCCCCCTTTGTTTACTCTATGGGCTTTGACTATATTGACTATAATCATTACCCACACCATAAACCAGACACGAAACGCTAACCATAAACGATACTGACGGCAGCCATGGCATCAGATAACCAATAAGTACCTTTTTAAAATTAAGATCTATTATATTGATTTACATTGTTCATTACTTCTTTGCCGGGGAAAATATGTCCGGGGGGATAATGCGTCTCTAGAGCAGGGATGTCAAACTCATTTCATATAGCGGTCGCATAAAATTTTGTGGTTGTTTCGAGTCTTATTTGTACATAGCATTAACACAAAACGCATTACAGAAAACAGTATATTAAAAAACATTGTTTCAACATTTTTTATTTAATTTCTGTCGTATGTCAAAATTTGAGTTACACACTCACACACACACACACACACACACACACACACATATATATATATATATATATATATATATATATATATATATAAAATTTATAATTTCCGATTTTCATATACTGTATGTACTTTTTGAACATATCTTAAACAGTGGCGGTTCCAAGAACTCTTAGTGGACGATGCAATGAATGTCTAGGAAGTTGATGGCGGGATGCAATGAATTTCTAGGAAGATCCCGCCAATTGTCCAAGTAATTGCAGTATATGTAAACGGTTTATAAGAAATCTGTTGATTTGACTTTAAAAATATAATGTTCAGAATTAACAATGTATAAAAGCCATTTTAGTCTGGTTGTACAAAGTCATAGTGAAAAATCGAGTTTTCTATTGCTGGAAGCGAATTTGTTGATGACATTATAATATAATATAACAAGGTTTAAAGTTGTTTAGTAGGGACTGCCCTGTGTGAGAACCACTGTTGTTCCCGTCCAATCTAATATCCTAAACTACTGAGGTTTATTTTGAAAGCATTCACAGTTGTAGCTATTACTATCCTCTCCAGTTTATTCCATCTTCCCACCACTCTTGCACTAAAAAAATGCTGTTTATGTCTCCCAACCCGTTTCTTGAACAGTTTCATGCTGTGTCCTCTGGTTCGATCATACTGCTTCATTGTAAAGAATCTTTCTCTTGGCATTTCCACTTTGTTAGTAGTTTGCAGAGATGTAGTACTTGGTACTTGTACTTGTACTCGAGTTGTACTCGAGTACAAATTTTTAGTACTTGTACTTGTACTTGGAGGCCAGGTACTTGTACCTGTACAGTTGTACTTGTACTCGGAGTTTTTGGAATGCAAGTACTTGTACTTGGAGGCCAGGTACTTGAACTTGTACTTGAAGCATTGTATGCTTGCTACATCTCTGGTATTTTGCATGTCTCAATCAAATCCCCTCTTTCTCTTCTTTTTTCCAGGGTTGGCAGTCCACAGTGTTTTAGCCTTTCCTCATAGGTTAGTTTATGATATCCTTTGATCATCTTTGTTGCTCTGTGTTGTACTCTTTCTAAGGTCTCTATGTCTTTCTTCAGGAATGGACACCATGCTTGAACACAATACTCTAAATGTGGGCGTACCAATGTCTTGTCAAGTCTTATTATTACATCCTTCTCTCTGCTCACTATCGTTCTTTTGACATTGTCTATGAATATGTCCATAGACATATCCATAGGCCCTATGTCCATATCTTTGTGGATATACATCAAGGCTAATCCGTTTGGACGATTCCCTTGAATGCGCATTTTGGTGGGCCGGTGGGAGGAGGCATTCTCAACATGGAACCGCCCCGGTCTTAAATAAAGTAAGGTAGGTCCCGTACTTGGGTCCGAGTGTTGGGTTCCGGCGCTTATCTCCGGTCTAGGCAATCAGCGACGTATGTGGTATAATCCATTAATCTGAGGTAGGTTGCCATTATTTTCCCCAGAGCCACGTTTTACCTCGCAGCTTAACGCTGCTCCTCAGTTTGCCACCGCCCTCTAGTGAGTAAGGCTGAGTCGACCTTAGGGCTCCTGCGGGAATTGAACCCGCGACCTTCTGCTCCATCGTCCAGTGTTGTTACCACTCTTCTAACTTCCCGCCCCTTAAATAAAGTAACTTTGCTTAAACACAGTTTTTCTTGTATTCAGTCACATGCACGCGGGCCGGATGAAAAGCTTTTGCGGGCCGTATCCTGCGCGCGGGCCGTATGTCTGACACCTCTGCTCTAGTGCGTTCAGTGTCCAAACTGCACTACCAAGCGTCATTGCTCGTACCAATCTTTGCCGCCGTCTTCATGACTTTAGACGGTTGCATGAGCGCAGCCAATGGGCGAATCTGGCCACTACTGGCCGCAGGGTTTTGCTGCGATCTACGTTGTCGCATCAGTTAGAGCGCTACTTATGATAACTAGGTGTGTCGGCATGCTTGGTTAAAGTGATAAATAGTCCTAGCATCCTATTTACAAACGATACACTTAAATAATTTCCCTACGAAGACATGTGGCTATGAATCACAATCATAAAGCTGTTTATAATATCACTTGCATGAAGACAAATAGGCAGAGGTAAAAGTCCTTAGGGGTTTTCAAGTGGCATTCGTAGGCGGTATAAAAACTGTGGGCAACAAATTTTCTGCCACACCATAATGATTGGCACTGGTAGTAGGCAAGCGTCTACGCTGTATGGATGCAGTCAGCTGCTGCGGCTGGTCACAGGTGGCGCTCTGTTCAGCAATTCTGTTTTGCTCGATTCGTCTTTGAAATTGAGAAAATGGATCTGCCTTCTGATGTAAGTATCACAGTAAACGTTGCTATTGTTATTGCCTATGCTATAACTTACAGCATCTCTCGGCTCTCTTCTGTTGCTTATTTATTGTCTGGTGTCATTGTATTCGGTCATTCTAGGTTAGTGCGCTATAGTCGGACATGGTTTCATGGAATGTGCTATGCTGTCTGCGCCGGTCGCGTCTCCTGTCTAGAATTACAGCCTGCCGATGCTGTTTCTGCGACTTGTCTTTATTTGCTCCGCCATGGGCGTCCGCAGCAATTTTCCAGGGGCGCAAAACAGGGTCTTGTGACGAAAGAAATGAAAATTTTTCCCCGGGCAGGTGCAAAACAGGATTTTGCGACGAAAGAAATTTAAAACGTTTCCTGGGAGATGCAAAACAGGGTCTTGTGGCGAAAGAAGCAAGACATTTTACTTTTTTCATAATTTCACGATTTTTCAACGAGTGTGCACAGTGCAATTGCACCACCTTGTACCCCTCTCCGGACGTCCATGCATGTACTCTGCCGCGTGGCAATAGCAGTGATATAATGTCGGGAGAGATCTTTGAATTTAGGGGCCTATGCTCTTTTCAGAATTTATTCTAAAGACGCAAATATAAAATAGATCGCTTTTCCCCATTTCGAAGTCGAAAGCATGTTACAGTGGTCAGCTAGTGCGTTAGATCGCGGAACAAGAAGTGCATCGACTTCATTGTCACCCGGTGTCAGTGGACACATTTGGACAAAATAATCGATGAACTTCAGAATAACCGACAAGGCATAAAATGTGCGCTGGAGTAATGAGACGGTGAGAATATTGATGCGATTTCGTGACGAATTTGGCAAAATTTCGTTTTTTTATTTGATGTATCAATATCAGAGTCCACTCATTCCCCGACTGACCGAATCGCATAGGTCTATAGGGCCTAGGCCTAGACGAATTCATTTATTAAAAGACTAATTTAAAAGTTTTAGAACTTAAACGAAGACTTAACGAGGGATTACATGCATTATGCAGAATTATCACGACCTGTCTGGTGCAGGGTTATTTGGCAATCCTGACAAATAACAAAGAAATTGGTCAATTGTACTTATGATACCAATCTGCACAATCATTCTTGTAAGATTTCAAAGATCAATAGACGTGACACATTAGTTTTTAAAATCTATGTATGCTTTTAATGAACAATCTGGCGCTTTATTTACTGTAGTCGTGGCTTTGCTTCAACTGAAATAGTAGCGATATTCTTGGAAGTGGTTGTTCTATACAATTAAACATCATTATTAGCCAGAGAGAGACAGACAGACAGAGGTAGAGATAGAGAGACAGAGAAGAAACAGTTATCACACCAAGATTTCGAGCAGAAGTAGGCCTACTTCAGGATGCAACGGTCATACGTGGCGACGCTAATGATAATGTCCTATAGGCGCCCGGGCCCCCTTTTACTCGACGGACCCTTGTGCATATCACATGCCGACCTTCTTTTTGTGTCGTTACTGTTGCTATTTCATATTCGTCATCGGTCCGGGCCCCCTCCAGGCCGCCGGGCCCCTGTGCATTTGCCCCCCTGCCCCCTCTCGGCGGCCCTGGTCTCAAGTATCTACCCTAGTGCGGACTGTTGAACATCAACATTGCCACCGACAGCGACTTTCTTGCGTATGGGTACTTTGCTCTGTGTCTTGATACAAGATTTTTTTCTGTCTTTATTTGTTGCAATATAGTTGTGAAAGTCCTGTAGGCTAACAGTTTGACAGCTCACTCTCAGGGACGTCATTTTTTGGGGGGTAGGGGGCATTTGCCCCCTTGATTTTTAGGGGAAAATTTTTTTTGCCAATGTGTGTTATTTAGTTTTTACATACCAATTGGCTGGCTAAATAGGTAAAAATACACTGGAAAACAAAAAAAGGTCAACAGCCCCTAAAGGAGTGCTTGATGTCGAGTAATCTGAAGTAACTAATCGTAAAAAATGACTGACAAGCAAAAAAGGTCGTCAACTTTTCGCAAACTTGTCAGGTCGAAAGTGTTTTGCCACCCCCCCTGAAAAACAGTGAAATGACGTCTCTGCTCACTCTGTTCTGTCATTTACAACTGCCAAGCTGCTGACGTATTTTTTTGGTTACCTGACATTCATCACGGGTTTACCAGCTGTCTGGAGCTGTGTGTGTGTGTGTGAGGAAATCAGCATTCAGGCCAAGAGTATTGAAGAAAGACACAGTATTGCTTGTGACAAAACTGCTGAGTTACTTTTCAGAATTATACTGGGTTCGAACTGAATTCGTTTAGGTGCTTCTGTTTACCAAGTGCATTGGTGTGGAGCATGTTTTTAAGTCGTCGCTAATGACAGCACGCCAATGTTCGTCGTTATAATTTACCTAGTTCAATTTCTTGTCGTTCGTTAAATTTTGTTTCGTTAGAAATAGAATTGGGGAGAGGCAGAGAGCAAATCTGAAATCGGGATAGCTCCCTTCTAGAATTCTGTTCCATGTTAACTGCGGAGTCTATTGAGAAGGGCGGCACGAGATAAAGAGCCGCAGGGCAGAAAGGCTTGCGACGCCTCTGCATATATATATATATATATATATATATATATATATATATATATATATATATATATATACCGAATGAAATATCGATATCAATATCCTCATCCTTGTTTTGGGGTGTCGGTTCTCGTCCTTATCCTCGTCCTTGGTAAAATCACTGGTTTGTTTTAGGTATTATATTAGGTAAATTCAACAACGAATCAGCAAACTTTGTTGAATGACAATGTTTGAGAGCAAACGACTTGGATATCATTTTGCATTCAACTTTTTGCATTCAACTTTATCTCGGTATATATACAGGGTGTAAAAGTGAAAAGGGCACCCCTTTATGATATTTAATATCTCGGCTGCGTGTATAGTGATTTTAATGAAATTTATAGGCCATATACCTGGGAATGTCTTTGATACAATTGCCAAATTTCATGCTGATATCTTTAGTGTTTGCTGAAATATGGCCAAAAACTAAAGATACCCACATTTTGAAATTGACATTGGAATATAACGTCGCGACGAAAACAACGTTATTTTTACAGTAAAAAACGATACATTTTATTATGACGTTATATTCCGTTGTCAATTTCAAAATGTGGGCCTCTTTAGTTTTTTGGCCATATTTCAGCAAACACTAAAGATATCAGCATGAAATTTGGCAATTGCATCAAAAACATTCCCAGGTATATGGCCTATAAATTTCATTGAAATCGCTCTACACGCAGCCGAGATATTAAATATCATAAAGGGGTGCCCTTTTCACTTTTACACCCTGTATTTATTTATTTATTTATTTATTTATCCTCGTGTACCTTCTTATGCTATAGAGTATAGAACAATGGATTATGTCTTTTGTCCATCTCCTTCAGTTCTTGACACTTCTCTCTGAAGAAGCCTGCCTTTGCTTTTGTACAGAGTTTTTGTATTTTGTGCTGAATGTCTTTGCATTCCTGTTTTTTGCTGGGTGAGGAAACTCTTAAATTTCTTTCTTTCCTTCATTAACTTTAGTATATCTGCATTTGCATCCATTGCTGCCTGATTTCTTTTTGTTCCTTCTTGAGAATTAGGCTATCTATGTATGCCGCTTCCTCTATGCATTTCTACATTGTATTCCAGAATTCTGTGCATCTTTCGTATCCTCTTGAAAATTTAGGTAAAGTTTTTCTGCTAGTGTTGACGTGAATTCGTTCTTTCTCAGATTTTTTCAGGAGCTTCCCTTTCCATTTTTGTGTTTCCTTCTTCTTATTCTTCTTCATTTTAATTTGTAGTCCTGTTAGTATTGAATTATGATCGCATACGCAGTCTGCACCTGGTTTAGTTTTACAGTTCAAAATTCCATTCCTATATCCTGCATCTACTTCAGTCTATTTGATTTTTTGTATTTCCTTCTGTCGAGGTCCAAGTGTGTCTTGCATTGATTTTTTGCAGAAATCACGTGTTGTCTCAATTAAGTCTGTTCTGTCTGCAGAAATCAATTAGTAATTTTTCATTCTCATTTCTTTCACCTATAGTCCGTATGGTCTCACATTTTCTTCTTCTCTGTTGCTTCCCACTTTTGCATTAAAATCTCCCATTACCACAAGGCAGTCGTCAAATCGTTCGACACACAGTAGTTTATAAAATTTGACTTCAATATACAATGCAAGGCAAAATATTAGGCTATAGCCTACTATTTTGATATAACCTAGCATTTTGAGCGTGCTGGTATGCCCCAGAGCTCCAACTCCCAGTAGCCGCCAGTTGTCATACCGAACAGTTATCATTTCAACTAGGAATTCTGCCTTTTCGGAGTTGATCAATGATTATTATCGGCCGAAGCTGTAGGCACCTGCGTGTCTGACTGAATGGCGTCATTATCGCCGTCGCAGTCCCAGCAGACCATGCGCCATCCGCATAGCTGACGGAGGTTATATCGGCTGTAAGGAGGCCTGACGGCCTTTAGGGCATACTCTGCCTTAATGAACAGGGCGAACAGAGCGCCCATCCTGGCACTGGTCGGCGTAAGTCGTTATATCTAACGGCAGCATGAACTGCTGGGTCGGTTAGCACAGATGTTCTAAAACTTTTTTATTAAACCCTTTACAAAGTATATGAAATTCGCAGACAATAGGGTCTGCAACCAAAGTTAGAGCCTATAGATTCATATGGTGAAATTTGTAGAATCTACTGTCGATCTACAGTGTGTAATTCTATAACAGTCACAGACGTTTTTGCTTGTCAGAATTTTTTGGAAGTTGATGGCGCCATTTTGGTGATTTTGCCACCAGGAGCCGCCGCGCCGGGCACCTTCGCTAGCTACGCAAGTACTGTCATTGCGCGTAGAACAGGGGTTTCGAAAGTACGACCCGCAGGCCCAAGGGCGTAAAACACGGGGGCACGGCGGGGGACGGTCCCCCAATAATTAGTAAGAGGGGGACAGAGTATCAATTATCCTCCCAATGTTTTGTGCCTTATGGTAAAATCACTCATAACGGATGACTTTTTTGCTCATCAGGGTATTTGGCCAGGGGAAATATAAGAATGACGTTTATTTGCTCGTCAAGACTTTTTCGGAGACGAAAAGGGGGTCTGACCTGACTTTATCGACGATTCTATCCCCCACCCCAATGTTGACGCCAGGTTTACGCCACTGCGCAGGCCGTAGGCCTATACGGCCCGCCAAGGCCTTTAATCCGGCACACGGCAAAAAGTGAGGAACATGCGCAATCGGAATTTCTTTCTTCGCCGTCGGTGTAAGAGACAAAGACTAATAATATTATTATCACTTGCTTCAGCTTTCAGCGGTCTCACCCTTTACCGTATGGTATAGGCTATATATAGGCCTATACAGTATGCGAGATATCTCATGTCGATCTACGCTATATATATATATATATATATATATATATATATATATATATATATATATATATATATACGCTACCTCATGGACTCAGTCATCGCCAATTTCGTGATTTCCTGATGGAAATAAAATCTGAGTTTCCAGCTCTACCTTACCATAAATTCAGTGAGACGGTTTATCTGTGGGAAAGTCCTGACTCGATTTTTGGATATTCCAAGTGAGATTTAAATATTCTGAAATGACAGGAACCGTCCACTGGTGTTGCTCACAGAAAGCGATTGGCTTTGGAAATTAGCATTTTCAGCAGATCTATGCATGCATCTTAATTATTTTAATATTCGACTACAAGTTAAAACGGCACTCGTCTGCGATTTGTAGTCCAAAGTTAAAGCATTACGCCAGGTAGGCCTATTGCCGATTGGCACTTTTAGAGAATCATTGATCAAGAAGCTGCTTCAGTCAATTTTCATGCTGTGACAAATATAGCCAAGAAGCAGCTCAAGATGCCATTTAAAATTCGAGAATGCAGTTCAATGGAACTACTCAAACACGTACAGGACGAATAAAGAAGAGGAGGAGGAGGAAGAAGAAGAAGAAGAAGAAGAAGAAGAAGAAGAAGAAGACATTAGGCTACTTAATTAAAGTATAACAGTACCTGATTTTGTTTCGATTTTACTTGGCATTCTAGCAATCTGTTAAAACCGTCAAATTTTGCAATAGAAAACCTTGCTAAAATATTAACTGTGATCATCGTATTTTGCCCCTGGAAAATTTTCTGTGGGCGCCCATGTGAACAATCTAAAGAGATAAACCACGCAAATAGGTATGCTTTAAAAACCGGACCTGAAAGTTGATGAAGTGCTAGTTATACGAAATGATATCTAAATGATAATAAAATAATAATGTATTCACTTTACAGTTTTAGATTTTAAAAATTGTTATATGTAATAAATTAATAATATGAACTTTTTCAATAAATCGAGGTAGGAAGTAGCATATCTCGCCCCGTCATCTTTGACTAGTTAACAGCTAGCTGATATATAATGAATTCCAGAGCATAGGACCACACAGTGAGCAACAACTAGTACCAGTGACTGTAAGAGAATGATGCAGGGCAAATTAAAGTTCTGCGAATATCTAGTGGAGTGACTAGAGTGGTCGATGCCTCGATGGATAAGTCTTTAAGTCGTGTCCTAACAATTATATAACATGGTTTTATATACTAGCTAAAAGACAGATTTTATAATTAATTCGGTTTTTGAGAGGAAGCAAATGTAGGGACTGCCTAGGTAAAGTTTCCCATACTCAATTTTTGAGCGTTGAGAGGCAGCCGCTGATCCCCAGTTCCGTGGCATACAGCGACGAGCGTGGAATTCGCTAGAAGAACCTAGAGTTGGCTGTCAGCCAAACGTCTAGGCCCGCGCTTCACTTCGCAAATGAACGCCGCTCTTCATTTTTTAATTCTGTCTAGCAAGGGTGATGATGATGAATATGACGACGACGATAATGGTGGTGGTGATGGTGATGATTGATGATGATGATTGATGATGATGCTGATGATGATGATGATGATGATGACGACGACGATGGGCCAACCTATGAGTTCAAAAGAACCCCATCGATAAAATATGAACACTTTTTTGCAATATTTGCAATGACCGATGAGTTAATTTCCAAATGGTTTTAGCCGAGCATAATAATGAAGATTTACGGCGACAAGATACTGAAGAATGACTTCGTCCGAGTCCACTGGCGCGGTGTAAACATCTACATGTATACTGTCTACGTAGCGCTGTAGATGGATGGCGTTATTAGCAGAGTGCTTTAGGCCTAGGTCCTATGCAGTAGGTTGAAAATTATTAATTAGGTTATTAGGCTGTACTTATTTGGACAGATTGTCGCATCATGAGTTTATCAACTAAGAGACTAATTCTATATCAGATGCAGAACATTTGCTGCAATGCGAACTTAATTGCGCTTCACAAATGTTCGTAATAATAATAATAATAATAATAATAATAATAATAATAATAATAATAATAATAATAATAATAATAATAATAATAATAATAATAATAATAATAATAATAATAATAATAATAATAATAATAATAATAATAATAATAATAATAATTCAAATCTAGTTGTTCTTTTAACAGTAAATGGATATTTTGTTCAAGTCTGATCTGTAGGCCTATTTCTTCCAGCATCACTCTCAATAGGATTTTGCTGACATGCGATACCAATTCGACGGGTCTGTGGTTGCTACAGAGCAACAGATAGCCTTTTGGGCGGAGGACTTAAAATTCTCCCACCGTTTGGTCATGTCCCTTTGTTCCATATTTCCATTCACATTTTGTGCTGTTTGTTTACCCGTCGCTTCGCCACCATACTGAACAGTTCAGCAGCTACACGTAGGCTATAGCGTCTGCGTCGGGGGGGGGGGCTTCTGTGTAAGCACTGCTAGGCAGTAGAGTTAAAAATTTACGGCCTGTAGTCACTACTGGCAAAAGATGCAATGAGACAAAGCCAGCCTATATGTGCATATATCAGCAGAGGTGCCCCTCACTCATTCCGATATCTCTTTTTATAATATTAAATGACATCCTTTGACCGTTTTATGGTTATTAACAGATGGGTTTTCTACTTTTAACAATATTTTAAAACAATAACTGTCATCGTTAACCGTGGGCTCATCGCCTGTATAGGTGTAAAATGAAATCTAACAGGTAATTAATTGATGAGCTTATTAATTATTCAATTTTATTTATACTTTTCCCTTATTATCATATCCTAAAATAAATATTCTATTGTAAAGCGTTTCAATAATAGGCCTAGTACACTAAATTTAACGGAGGTCAATCATCACTAGGGTTGTAACTTTTCCGGAAAAGTAGAATGCCCGGAATTATTCCGAAAATTTCCGGAAATTTCAGGAATAATGAAACCGGAAGTGCCGCTCGCATGTCCAGAAAAACATTATATAGCGCTACAATCCTGACAGTTGTTAAATGCCCAACAAATGAATAGTAATAAATAGTAATAATGATAAAAAATAACAACAGTAACAACCTAGCCTCACTGCCCTTTGGACGTTGACTATTGCCTGGCTGATAACATACCTTCCCTATAGCTATTTTAAGAGAGGCTGAGCGCCTAAGAATAAGCATCTACTGTTGTGCTGTTATCCGAGGCGCTATAGAAATCCACGAGATTTTACTTTACTTTACTTTAATAGATAGTAGTAATAGTAATAAATAGTAATAAATAATAATAATAAACATTAATAAAAAAAATAATAAATAATAATAATAATAATAATCAACTTTTCCGAAATTATTCCGGAAAGGGCCGCTATTTTTCCGGAAATTTCCGGAATAAGTCCGAGCTCACATCCCTAATCATCACCACGTCTCCGATAGCAGTCTTCTCTGGACGCCTTAGGGGCTGTCCATTAATTACGTCAACAATTTAGGGGAGGGGTTTGAAAAGTTTGACAGTTGTTGACAGGGGAGAGGGGGAGGGGGGTCAAGAGAAGTTGACGTCAACAATTTCACTTTTTACAAATAATCAAAAAATAGGAAATTTCATGGAATACTACTCATTACAATGGAAAAAGCATGGCAAAAAGGTCATCACCACCACATTTTGACACTCGATGAGAAAAAGGGGAAAATGGTCATCACCACAAAAAATAATAACCTTCTTATTGGGACCTGTCATTGATCTTGGGGGGGTCAAATGTTTTTGACGTAATTATGGGGGGGGGGGTCAAGTGAAAGTTGATAGTTGTTGACAAGGGGGGAGAGGGTCAAAAATTGCCCAACAATTGTTGACATAATTAATGGACAGCCCCTTACTGGACCGTGACCAAGGTTCACTTCAAGAGCCAATCGATGTTGTGCGCTTCCTTTAAAATTGCAAAAAGTCTCAATTTGATTATTGGCCAATTGCATCGCAGCATCTGGCATACAATTTAAGAAGCGTATAAAAATGGTAAATTTCTTATCAGGTTGTATTGCTTCATTAGATAACCGAAATTGACCATACATGAAAACTTCTAAAAAATTTATGTGCCAACCTAGAAATCAAAGCACTGCCGGCATCAGACTAAGAAGATTTAAACTAAACTAAGAGGATTTAAACAAAAAACGCTCTCAGTTACGATGCATATAGGTTCACTGCTCGTGTGTGTTAACTATGCACAGTTAATTTTAGCATAATTTTGGTCTTCGCGTAATTTTCATCGAAAACGCTTTTCTTTGCCGTAGCCATTTTGCAGAATGTGAGCAGTGCAGGACGTCATTCGATAGACGAATGAAGCGAAGTAAATAAGTAACGTGTGTTTTGAGTTAGCTAGTGTTGCCTATATGGTGAAGACATTGTATCCACGTATTACAACATTGTTGGTCTACTCTGGTTACATGAGAGAAATAATTTCACCACAGGGACGCCGGCGTCACGCCGGTATCCTCTCGGCGGCGGCGGCGCGCCGATCCTGTGTCACCGGCGGCGTCGGCGGCGGCGGCGGCGGCGGCGGCGGCGGCGGCGGCGGCGGCGGCGGCGGCGGCGGCGGCGCACATGTCTATGCCAAACAAAGTAATCGAACAGCAGGATTTCATTATCGCCGGTATCAAGTGAAGTGTAATCCTAACGTTCCGAGTCTTGCGTCCAGCTTTCCCCGACTATACTTGGCTAAGTTGGCTGCTTTGGTTCGAAGGCCTCCGTCTACTGACAAAGCGTCTGCAACTAAGATCCAGTCGAGACGTCAAACTGGTCGTTCCTCCTCCGTCTCGAACGGCGAAATTTGGCGAAAGATCGGTCACACGTGGAAATCCTATTCTCTGTAATGCACTTACCTGGTCACGTGATAAGAGTCGAATCTCGATCTGTTCGCAATGAAACGTAAAACGTACTTTTATGAGAGCTAGTTTAAAGTGTAAAGCGCTCTTGACTTTGAACCCATTTCTGTATTTCTGCGCTATATAAATTGACTGACTAACTACGTGTAACTAACCAAACGTAGATTGAGTGCTTCCATGCTGAAGGGAAAATGGCAGAGGCAAAAGATCTGTTGAAAAGACGAGGTGGTTCCTGAGGTGGAGGTGTACATTTTTTGAGCAGCAATGCTGGCATAGTATCCAGGCTGCAACGTTTGCCGGCTGCTTCAAGTTTAGCTGGAATACTGACAGATAAATGAGGTGAATTCTGTCAGGCAATCCCTAAATTCTGGTCCGCTTTCATTCTCAGTTGACGATCGAATTGATGTCAATTTCCTAGACAATATCATAATATTCATTTGCCGTTAAAGGAATTAACAGTCCATGTGTGCTTACAGTGTCCTACTGCTGCTGCTGCTGCTGCTGTAACTACTATACTACTACTACTACTACTACTACTACTACTACTACTACTACTACTACTACTACTACTACTACTACTACTACTACTACTACTACTACTACTACTACTGCACCACTACTACTACTACTACCACTACCACCACTGCCACTGCCACTACTACTACTACTACTACTACTACTACTACTACTACTACTACTACTACTACTACTACTACTACTACTACTACTACTAGGCCTACCAGTGGCGGCTCCAGGATTTGGCAAGGGGGCGTTGGGGTGACAAATTCTAATCACGGGGGCCAACCATTTGTTGTTATGTATGTAGCATTAAGTATAGGGTCCCAACAGGGGGCCACTGGAGGAGCCAGGCATGCAACAGAGGGCACGGGCCCCCTGTGGAGCCGCCACTGACTACTACTACTACTACTACTACTACTACTACTACTACTACTACTACTACTAATAATAATAATAATAATATTATTATTATTATTATTATTATTATTATTACTTTCTGTTTGAGCAAAAAGTCTTTCGGCTCAAGCTTATAGAAAAAACTGAATGCTGCGTTTTTAAAGCTCCAAAACACAAACATTAAACTAACCCTAGAAATGAGCTCCGGCTTTTTCAAATTACAATTTAGTGAAATATATTAGGCCTACCCTGCGCGTAATTGAAATATATCTGCAAAGCAAATTGCAACTTTTAAATAGCAGACAAACATCCATCTCGGACCGTTTAGAATAGAAATTTGTTCCGGCTTGTAAAAAAAACACCAGAAGCATCTGCTTATGCTAAATATTGTGTAAACAAAACTTTGTGGTCAATGTGTGCGCACCAAAGTGTAAGAATATCACGGCTGCTATCCGCGGCGAATGTCGCTTGTATTGTCGTTATGTAGCAATGCATGCGTCGCCATTGCTTCTATCAATCTATCATTAGCAAAACAGATTTAAGCAAGAGAAGAAAACATTCGCAAATGCTAATGTCGAAATTAGTAAGCACATTCGTTTTAATAAAGCAAATCAGCCATGGTTTAATTCTCACTTGCAGGCATTCAAGACATTCCGCAGAAGATTAGAATGTGTCTTCAAACGCGCTCTGGAGCAAAAGAAAATGCTAGAACAGATTTAAGCAAAGGAAGAAAGCATTCGCCTTAGAACTGCCACAAATCGTTATCACCAATTACTACTGGCTGCCAAAAAGCGCTACGTACTATTCGACTCCTAATGAATCAAACATCAAACATTCGACGGCTATAGAAAACTGTTAATTCTCTATTCAATCGACACTCAACGGACACTCAACCAGGGCCATATTAAGGCGGGGGCTGAGGGGGCTGTAAGCCCCAGGCCCACCATGAAAAATAGGCCCACCGATTTTCCATCTTTTTTGCTTGTTAGTACGGTTTGGAAGTGAGATAACTTTTTTTTGCTTGTCAGCACGTTTTGGAAAGGAGACAACCTTTTTTGCTTGTCAGAGATTGTCAGTATAGGCAACGACCTTTTTTCTCAGCCCCAGGCCCACTCAGGCCTTAATCCGGCCCTGCACTCAACTAGTACTACCAACTCCATCCTCCATCGCAGAGACTCTCTGCTCCTTTTCCAACAAGATCGGCACTCTCCGAATTAAAATACAAAGCACGAACACAGCAAACACAGGCATCTCTGATTTCTCTGATTTGTCTTCGCAGCAGAGCAAATCAGCATTAACGTCTCTTCCAGGTTTTGAATTGGCAACTGCAGCAGACATTTCACGTCTCATACACTCCCTCACAAATAAACAGCGTGACTCTAATCCGATCCCAATCTCCTTTCTAAGATTTATTTAAGCAATCGATCATAATAACACTCCTAAAAAGTCAACTCTAAATAACGATGACCTGTCGAACTCTCGTCCAGTATCAAACTTGTCGGTCATTTAAAAACTCACTGAACGCGTGTGTTCTCTGTCGACGACTCAGAAATCTTACTCAAAAAACACTTCTCAACCCCAATCGATTTGATTTGACTATGCATCACTCCAGGGCCGCCGAGAGGGGGCAGGGGGCAAATGCACAGGGGCCCGAAGGTCTGTAGGGGGCCCGGGCCGATGATGAATATGTATAATTAACAATAATACCAATATGAACACTAAAGAAAGGTTACGATGTTAAGTTGTGCAGAGGGACCCGGCGGGGAAGAAGGGGCCCGGGACCTGTGGACACACCAGAAGGAACAGCGTGAAAAGAGCGACAAGCAAACAAAATAAAAAAGGTCATCACTAGTTTTCGAGAGTTGGAACACCCCGGAGACAAACTGATCATAGGCGTAAACTTATATTAACACGCTTTGTAACCCTCACCTTTTGGCAAAAGGCAAACTTTTCACACAAGAAACTTCTTTTAAAAACTTGTAATTTTTCATCGCAGATGTGTGTTGAAACCTAGCCAACTTCCTAAACTATTTAGCGGTAATAGGCTATTCTTTCTGAATTCGGTCAATTATATTAATTGGCACAGTGGTTCTCAATCTTTTTCGAAAAGATCTGTGGCGCTCTTTCCAAGTTTAGATTTTCACAAGGCTCCCCGGCGTGTCAAATTTAACAAGTGCACTCTACGAAATAGCACCTTGTGGGTAATAATTGATACCAAAAGAGCCAAAAGTCTTGATAAGCAAAAAATTAAAATTATGATTAATTTTTAATAATTCGCGAGTCCCTTGGAAGGAAGTCCCGGCTCCCCAGGGAGTGACAGTTCACAGGTTGTTTAGCAAAATAATATGATAACATGATGATGACGACAAGTGTGCTTGCTAATAGTTAGAACTGCTTTATCTGACTAATTTGAAGCATTTTATTGAATCATTCAAAGTAGTATGATTCAAAGTGATTTGTTTTGCTACTTGTGGTAAATGATAGCCAGCACAACTGGGAAATTTGTGTGACGTGTCAATCACTCACTCAACCAACCAATCAAACAACCAATCAACAAATTAATCAAGCAATTAACCAATCTCTATACTTCTACGGTGCCGCTATCATAATGAACAGGGCAACAGCCGAATGATCCCCAAAATCCAAATCGAATATTCTAATTCGATTTGGACTTGGTGCGCATTATAGCCGAGTAGGCTATAAGACCGGATAGATCAGTCAGAGTAACGAAGGAGCATCTAACGGGAATAAGCCAAGCCAAACAGGTTCGCTTTAAGACCTGATCTGAAAGTTGATAAAGTGCTTATTATACGGTGATATCTGTAATGAATATCCGAGCCTATAGGGCCACAGAGCGAGAAAGAATTAGTGCCAATTAGTCGAGAATATGAGGAACAGCAAATGAAAGTCCAGCTAGTGGAGTGACTTGTGTCCTATGTATGTCGCGCCATACTGGAGCGGTGGAGCTTGATAACACTTTAGGCAGACGTAGATTATGTTCTGTGATGTTGCTTCATAGGCGGCGGAAGACAATAAAAAGTACCCCGGCCCGTTTACTATATAGCGGCAGGGGAGCGCTGAGGGTCGAGGTGCCTAACTTACTCATTGGCGTAGCCAGGATTTTCGGAAGGGGGGTTTGGTTTTTGGTTTTGACCGTGACCAACTTTGGAAAAATCCTGAGCAGCAAAAAACGTTATCGCCTCTACTTTTTTAGCTGACAAGCGAAAAAGGTCCTCGATCGCCTCTTACTTAAACCTTTACCATCTATAGCCCAGGGGGTTTTGACTCCAGCGACGCATCAAAAAATAAAAAAAATACATGGAAACTCAAAATTTCGGCGGCCAAGGGGGGACTTTAACCCCAACCTCCTTGACTACGCCACTGAACTTACTAACGACCTTTTCCCCACCTTCACGGTACGTCTTGGATGATGGGGGGACGAAGAAATAACTAAAGGGAACACCAAAACCTGTGAATATTACAATGATGGATATAAAAAATGAAAAGTCAGGTCATTCAGAAGCGTTGAAGGTGTGATTTAAAACGACGGCAGTCAGCAAGAAGATAGCCTACTGTATAAAATCAAGAATTTCAAAAGGGCTCCATACAATGGGATTGGAAAGGATGAAAAACTATGGAGAAAAACAACTCGGGGTGTCCCTGTCAAGTGTTGAGTCTTATACGGTTAGTTTTTCGTAGTATGGTCCTAGTCGTACACTCATCACTATTGGATAATTCGCATAGATGTTGTATTACCTCAAGTACTTACAGTCTGTTCAGGGTCTTCGATATATTCAGCTTACGACGTTTAACAACACACTTGTCCATTAATTGTATGGATGGTGAAGTGCTGTTACAGTTAAAACGATTGAATCGCTGAAGCCGTGAGATTGTTTTCGCGATTTATGCGAACACAGTGGAGATCTAACTGATCCGTTTCGATCGAGACCCAATTCCGACTGCCCTCTCTGGATGAAACACTCTCTAGCGCCCTCTACTGCTTCTCTGGTGCCCCGCTCTCTTCCTGTCACCCTTTACTGTCCTTAGGCCCGTCTCCCCATTTCGTTCGTCTAACTTAAGTGCCTTCCTCCGTTTTAATCTGATGTCAACTGAGACACCTACGTTGCTACGGTGTTTGACGTACTTACGTACTTATCTGATCGTGCTACTATAAAGCCATATTTAATCGGCAGTGCATTCACCCTCCCGCGGCAGCAGCTGCCTCATTCGTCTCAGTGCCTTCTTCCATCTTTTGATCTAATCTAATCTCCGTCTTCTAATCTAATCAAAAAAGCCTCTGACTACCGTGTTTGACACCTTCGGGTTAAATGAGTATATGACATGCCTATCTCAGATCTGATCTTAGGCCTACCTGATCTTGCTAAGAGTATAAAGCCTTATTCAGCAGTGCATTCGCCATCCCCCGACAGCAGCTCCCTTCTAAATTCGAAATGAAAATTAAATCAAACAATTTAAAGAATTACAATTCTTCAGTTCTCACTTCTCAAAAAGTACCCCGACCTATGGCGGGCCGGGGTACTTTTAAAAGCACCCCGGCCTGGGCCGACGGGGCCGATAGGAGTGCGCCGCCTATGTGTTGTTTACGGATTTTACAAACACCCATTATACGAAATAGTGTCTGCGTGATCGCCGAATTTTGTGTTCAAACTGCACTAGAACCCATGATAGAGACTCTTCAAAATTGTCCGTGGTAAGAGAAAGAAAGAGAAATGAGAAAGGGAAAGGTTTTTTTTACAATAAAGCAGTTTGATCGAACCAGAGGACATAGCATGAAACTGTTCAAGAAACGGGTTGGGAGAAACAAACAGCACTTTTTAGTGCAAGAGTGGTGGACAGATGTAATGAACTGGATGAGAGGATACAACTGTGAATGAGTTCAAACTAAACCTCTGTAGTTTAGGATATTAGATTGGACGGGAACGACAGTGGTTCTCACACAGGGCAGTCCCTACCGAACCACTTTAAACCTTGTTATACAGTATTGTATATTATATTATATTATGACCAATTGTTAGGGAAAATATGTAGACGAGGGATAAGAATGGCAGCGGAAGATGGAAAAGTTTAAATATTGGGACCCTACTTTTTAATCCAAGTTTACGCTTATGAAAACGGTCGTTCGGTTAATATCAATCATGAAATTTTGGCGCCTATCATAATGCCCAGGACATCAGCCGAATGCGTTGTTATGAAAACTAGCGGAAATAGAGGCTAATGATCGCGTTGATTCCCAACAATTTTCTTGATAATAAAGCCTTTCCAATCTCCTGCCGATGCAGAGCCTCTAGAGTCTAGGCTTTCGTTGAACATTAGCCTGAATCTGAATAGGACAGAATCCCGACAGACAGCTCAATGGTATTTATGAGAAATTATGACTGCATTTTGGAACTGTTTGGTTGCTATGCATTGCTCTCTGTGTGATTTGGAACGATTATAGAAACTGTGCCATTGTGCCGATTTTCATGTGAATTTTAGGTTATAGATGGCTTATAAATTATAATTTAGATACTCATTGCCCAGATCAAAAACCACAATATTGTGCAATGTTATAACTTGTCTATCTACTTGCTAAAACTGTTCGGATAACGTTCATTCTCGCGTGGAAATCCCCTCCTTTGGAATTCGTTGCCGGATAGCCAGGGCCGCCGAGAAGGGGTGGGCAAATGCACAGGGGCCCGGCGGCCTGGAGAGCAGGGATTTTTCACACCCCATAATACCCCCTCAATCTGAAACCGACACCCCCCCAATCGAGGGACATTTTGACACCTCTAACAACCCCCGAATTTGAGACCGACACCCCCTCCCAACCAACACCTCCCCAATCTGAGCTAGGGATGACCTTTTTCAGGGTTTTGGGAAACTTGATAAGTTTTTTGTTTTTTTGCTTGTCATACTTTTTGGAGCTTGATAAGTTTCTTTGCTTGTCAGACTTTTCCAGTGGCGTTCCTAGGGCGGTGCTGGTGGGGGCTGCGGACCGCATCGGGGGACACCCAGTAGAGGGGTGAAACCAAACTAAGATTTTTTGCTTGTCACCCACCAACGTTTTCATCTCCAGAAGGACGATAACCTATTTTTTGTATTTTTTGCTTGTCACATTTCCGCACCGGGTGACACCAAGCCTAGGAACGCCACTGGACTTTTCCCAAATTTTCCCGACACCTCCCCTCCCCCAATTTCACAGTCCTAGAAATAACCCTGCTGGAGAGGGTCCGGGCCGATGATGATTATATTATTATATGTAATATTAACAGTAGGCAGTGGCGGCTCTAGGATTTGGCAAGTGGGGGGGCCGTTGGGGGGGGGGGGGCAACTTCTAATCATGGAGGCCAACCATTTGTTGTTTAACGTATGTAGCATTAAGTATAGGGTCCCAACTGGGGGGCCACTGGGGGGGCCAGGCAGTCAATAGGGGGCACGGGCCCCCCTGGCCCCCCCGGTGGAGCCGCCACTGACAGTAGCGACACAAAAAGGAGGTTGCCATATGATATGCACATAGGCCCGACGAGTAAAAAGGGGGCCCGGGCGCCTAGGACATCATAAACACCGTGAAAAACGGCGACAAGCAAGAAAAGCATCACTAGTTTTCGATATTTAATGCACTAGCGTTAAGCATTAGCGCGTCCGTGCTTTTCGTAAAAATAAAAATCGACGACAAGCAAAAAAGGTTGTCAGGAAATTTTAAGACTTGTCAGGAGGGGCCCGTCGGCCCTTCTGCACAGGGGCCCGGAATTTCTTTCGGCGGGCCTGCGGATAGACGACATGTGTTACCTATTCAGCGGTGAGTTCGAAAGAGAATTGAATACAAACATTCTCTTTTCGCATTCAAGTCCATAAACCAGATTGCTCCAGGAGTATTTCGTACCGACTACATCACGAAAGTTGCAACTGTCCCTGCGTAGGCCCGCCGAGAAAAATTCCGGGCCCCTGTGCAGATTAAAATTTCTTGACGACCTTTTTTGCCTGTCAGCCTCTTTTACGTCTTAAAATTAGCTGACGACCTTTTTTGCTTATCAACCTTTCCACGCCGGGCCACCTCTACTTTTGTGTTATTATCCATATTATTTTTAACTACACGTATTCATCATGCCCCCCCGACCGCCGGGCCCCTATGCACTTGCCCTCTGTCCCCCTCTTGGCGGGCCTGTCCCTGCGGTCCGATGCTCGAAGTCTTATGAAGATACCTCACTGTAAAACATCACTCGGTTCCAGGTCATTTGCAGTGTCAGGGCCAAAGACGTGGAACGATCTACCGATAATTGTGAAATCATCCTGCTCTCTGACATCCTTTAAGATAAATCTAAATACTTAATATTTGTTTAGAAAAATCTTATTCTCTTCTGCCTTAGAATGTTTCCAGTCATTTTTGGTTTTTTGTTTGTTTTATTGTTTTTTATGGTTATTTTATTTATTTTTATTGGGCTCTGTAAAGTGCCCTTGCTCCTGACATTTTGGTAATATGGAGCACAAGAAATTATCAGTTTAACAACAACAACAACAACAACAACAACAACAACAACAACAACAACAACAACAACAACAACGTGTATTAATATATTTGTCGGGGTTTTTGCATAAAATTGGCATAATTTTTATTAAGCTAGAAGATGATGTCAGTTGAACGTGTATTGTAGCGGGGTTAACATAGTGATTTTTATTTATTCATACAGAAGATGTCAAAAACAGATTATCAGTATGCAACAAAAACCACAGAGGACAATGGAGTGGCACGATCAGATGGAGCATCTGGGAAAAAAGGAAAGGGGAAGAGGAACAAAAAAGAAGATTTGGAAAATCTTAAAAAAGAAGTTGAAATGGTAAATGAGACGCTTTTAACTTTCCACTGTATTTGGCCAAGGACCAAAATCTTAGGCTTACATCATAGTTTTAAATCAATGTCCTGCTTACACTAAAGAGTCATTCAACCCGTAGCAAATTCAATGCGCTTTAGGGGCTGCCCATTAATTATGTCAACAATTTTTGGGCAATTTTTGACCCCCAATTGTCAACAACTGTCAACTTTCAGTTAACCCCCCATAATTACGTCAAAAACTTTTGACCCCCCCCCCCAGATCAATGACAGGTCCCAATAACAAGGTTAATATTTTTTGCGATGATGACCATTGTTCCCTTGTTTGCTCGTCGAGTGTCAAAATGTGATGGTTATGACCTTTTTGCCATGCTTTTTTCCATTATAATAAGTAGTATTCCATGAAATTTCCTAGTTTTTGATTATTTAATTTTGTAAAAAGTGAAATTGTTGACGTCAACTTCTCTTGACCAACCTCTTATCGCAATAATATTTTCTTCATTTTTCTGGATAACATTGCCTTTCTTTCTTTCTTTCTTCTTTCTGGATAACATTGCTTAGTCGCCTGATTTTCGTCAAATGAACTGTGGTAAAATTTAATGTATGGCAGTCTTGGCAGACTTCCTGCACTTGCACTGCAGTCTGTCCAAGGAGGAGATAAATATTTATACAATAGCCTTCCAATGATTTATCAAGTGTTGGCTAAAGTTGTTGACGCGCTGTATAATTTTTCTGCTATATAATTTTTCTGTCCGGAATTCAGCATCAGGATTCCACAGAAATTCCAGATACGGTTTCCGTTCAGGATATATTAAGAATTGGACCAAATTTCCCGTAGCCTACAAACGGACTGAAATAGAGTAGTCATGCAGTCATTCCAGTCATGCACTTTGAACTGATTAGCATAGGAGTTGCAAACGTATAAAAAGAAAAAAAAACGTAGAAAACACGTTTTCTTGGAAATACAAAAACGTTAAAACGTTGAAAAACCGTTCATTTACTTTTTAGTCAACACAAAAATTAGCATGTTAATTTTTTTTACTGTGGTGGCGTAATTAGTTTATAAACGAAGAAAAGTAAGACGAGAAACACTCATTAGTAACGCAGAAAACGCTATATGTAGGCCTATTTATTTATTGTAACAAGCTTTTTTGAATAAATATTAACAATATCCTGGCGCCCAATTAATAAGCTCCTCTAAAAATCATAGACAGTGAAGACACGAAGCAATCACCTTAGTTTAACGTAAACGTATCACCTTCAAAGCTTGTTTAAACTAATATTCTAAGGATTTCTAAGCAAGTTATCATCATCATAGTTGCTTTCTGCCAGCTCATTAGCGGCAATAGCTAGACACAAAACTTTTCCATTTATCTTTTTCCGTTGTTAATCTCATTCCATCTATTATTGTCATTTGATATCTTTCGAAGTCTTCTTTGATGTTATCCATCCACTTTTTCCTGGGTCTTCCTCTTCCTCTTTTTCCTTCTTTGTATGTGTAGAGTGCTTTATATGGGAGTCTGTTACTGCTCATTCTATTTACATGTCCATACCATCTAAGTCTTCTTCTTCTGATTTTATCTATTATTGTCTCTTTCATTCCCAGTCTTTTCCTGATGTCTTCATTTCTTATTCTTTGTAATTTACTTACTCCCAATATCTTTCTCAAACAACTCATTTCTGCCACCAATAGTCTGTTTTCATCTGCTCTTTTTAATATCCACGTTTCTGATCCATAAAGCATTTGTGGAACAATGATAGTGTTGTATATTTGAATTTTTGTGTTGATCTTTATTTCTTTAGCATTCCAAATATGTCTAAGTCTTCCCATTGTCTGTAATCCTTTTGCTGCTCTCTTTTTAATATCTTGTTCGTGTCTTCCATCGCTTGATATTTCTCCTCCCACATATGTAAAATTCTTTACTTGTTCGATGTTATTTCCTTCTACTGATATGTGTATCATTTTCTCTCTTTTTTGTTGACTGCCATGACTTTAGTTTTTGCTGGATTAATCCGGAGTCCAAATCTTCTGCTTGTTTGATTTACTTGGTCTGTAAGCCTTTCTAAACCTCTAGCATTCTCCGCTCGCTAGTAAGCTTACATCGTCTGCAAATTTAAGGTTTGATATATTTTCTCCACTACAATTCACTCCAATGTTTAGATTCTCAGTTGCTATTTTAAAGATTACTTCTAGAATTATTATAAAGAGAGATGGAGATAGCACGCATCCCTGTCTATTCCCGACTTCTGTTTTAAACCATTCTGATAGGTCTTTATCAACTTTTACTGCACTTTCCATTTTCTTGTATATTGCTTGTATTAGATTTATTAGTTTCTCTTCTATACCAATGTTTCTCATAGCCTGCCATAAGCCTTCGTGCCATACTGAGTCAAAAGCCTGTTTGTAGTCGATGAAATTGATGTATACAGTTTTATTTGCCTCTGTGTATTTTTCTATCAGTTGTCTTAAGGTAAAGAGTTGGTCTATGGTACTTCTTCCAGGTCTGAATCCTGCTTGTTCTTCTCCCATTATCTTTTCCATATAACTACTTTATATAACTATATAACTGCTTTCACAAAGATTATACAAAAAAGAAGCAAGTTATAATATTCTAAAATATATCACACCTTTTCGTATAAGTTTCGTACAATTCACAACAAAAACAAGAGAATTCAGCTCAACGTGGTTCGTATTTCGAATTTTAGACTTTTCAATATTGCCGCGTTTCGGCGTTAAACACCGTTAACCACATAATTTATATTGTGTAGCGTCTTGATTAGGCCTAATATTTGAAAATTTCGATTCACCGCTGGTCTGACCCATGATCTAGAGAAAATAGAAATACCATATTGCAAAGGCCGTTGGAAAACGCAATAAAATTTTAAAAAACTTAAACAAATAAAAACGTATAGCCTAAACGCGTTTTTTGTTGGAAAGAATAAAACGAAAAAAGCGTTTGCAACATCTATGCTGATTAGCAACAGGCAGAAATTAAGTCTGATGATTGTTCATTATACATGCTGGCTCAGTGTAACCGGAACCACCCTGTTTCGTTGCAAATATTTACACAACCCCTGGGTCAAAAAGCAAATCATAATATAACAATTTATTTATGCCAAATCCAGTTCCTTATCAGCATACAAGAAAATTCTAAACAGTGGGAGGGGATGCATCTCCAGTCATCAACATGGTGGAACCGCCACTGCTTGAGGCATCTAATTTGGTTCTTAGGGCTTGGCGCGTCGCAAATTTCTGAACATGTGGCCGCTGATGAAAGAAGTTTCCCGCCTCTGCAATGCCCAACACATTAACTACTGTAACTAATCTCATTTCACGAGTCTATCTTTTATGTTTTGTATGAAATTCTGTAGCGCAACTGCTATATTTTGTTCTACAGCAATTGAAAGACCTTCCAGACTTAAAAGCTTGGCATTTAAAGCTTTTATAGAACTTAGCAAACCAATAAATTAGTTTGAAGCACGAGGTGGTGAAGTGTGCACACTAGAATGGAATGGAAATACTGTGGAATTACTTTTTTTAGGATGAGCACAAGATATCTCTTGAAGAGCTGGCTCAACGACTTGGAACAAATTATGAAACTGTAGGTGGTTGAAAATTGCAATGAAGTAATTGTTAAGATTTATAAAACTTGCATATTCTGATTATAATGTTTGTCATGCAAATTTTGCAAATGCTGAGTAGAAAAATTAAAATTCTCATAAAATTGAAGGGGATAAGCAAAGTAGAATATGGAAAATAGAGTTAATTATATACATACATGCATGCATACCATACTTCACCTATCTTGGAAGCAATATGACACATGACTTAGACTGCAGACAAGAGGTCACAAGAAGAGCAGCAAGAGCTCTAGATCAACTGAAGACAATGGACAAGATCTGGAAAAGCAAATCAATAGGCACTGAAACAAAAAAGAAAATACTCGAAACCTGTATCTTCAGCAGCTTTTTATATGGATGCGAAACATGGACCATCACCAAAGACCTGGAAAAAAAAATACTAGCCTTTGAAAGAAAATGTTACAGAAAAATACTACGAATCGGATGGGTCGAAAAAATCACAAATGAAGAACTATACAGGAGAATTCAGCCCAAACAAACCATGCTGGAAAGAGTAAAACAAAGGAAACTCCAACTTTTCGGACACATATGCAGAATGAAAGAGGACAGAAAGATCAAAGCTCTAATGTTTGGAATAATGGAGGGTGCCAATAAGATAGGGAGACCACTCAAGGAATGGTGTGATGATATTGAAGAATGGTGTGGAAGCAGTTTACAGGATCTTAGTCACAGAGCAATGGACAGGAAAGAATGGCAGAAAACTGTGGAGATGGCATTATACACCAACGGATGATGAGCCCACGGTTAATGATGATGATGATGCATACCATAGACCTCTTAACAAAATTTTCACAAAATTGAAGGGGATAAGCAAAATAGAAATCTGGAAAATAGAGTTAACGATATAACGATATATTTTGTGCCCTCGGTACTTAGTTCCCAAGGGACTTATTAAAAAAAGTGCCCAGAGACAGATAAATATATACTTTTCAGCTCTCGTCTAGATCCGAATCCTAGTCAGGGAAAGCCCCTTGGAAGGCTATTGCATTGAAACGTTGTAAAGTCATTAAAATGAGCTGGAGCAAAAAACTTCTCCATCACGTGTCTCCGGAAAGAACAGAAAGATGATGACCCAACCCTTTTTAATGAAGTAAGTGCGTTGTGATTTATTTGGGCCATGAGTCTCGAAGGCCAGTGGCAAGAATAAATAATCAGCTGACAAGTCAGTGTACTTGACGATTTTTCTGACTGACGCTGCTTCAGCAGCGTCTCCAGGAGAGAGAGAAAGAGAGAGAGAGCGAGAGCGACGTCAATGGCATATGGGCGGCAGTGACTGTGTCTGCCACAGGGACATCCCACACCAGGCAGCGGCCAGCTTGCCACGGAATCATGGTCATGCCGTCCGGTCTCTTTCCATCGGATCTGAGAAGACCAGGCGGCTCCTTGACCGATGGCATGCCAGCTCGTACCAGAGCCCTGCAGAAAACGTCATTGAGCATGGAATGCCATGCAAGGCGACCTGGTCTGAGTTTAAAGGGGAGTCTGTGTAATTTAATATAATTTGGTGCACCATGTGACACTGAATATATTAATTGTAATATAGAGTAGGTCATGTTTTGTAGGATGTAGGGACCTCATGATAAGCACATTGAAGATTTTTATGATTTCAATAGCTCTCTTGATGGGAGATTGACTGCCAGAAAATCAGCATATTCACTTTTGTGCAAATTTATTATGTCTGCAATTAAAGAAAAAGAATAATAACACCAGTTTGTAGACAAAAGGAGACAAGACAGACTGTAATAATTACAGAGGCATATAACACTACTTAATGTTCCTGGATAAGATGATCAAAGAAAGAGTAAAGAACAAGTAAAGGGGAAGTACAGTTTGTAAACGGTCAATCAATCAACTTCCATAGCATAATGCCCAGAGCATCAGCCGATGGTGCACCAAATCTGCATTGAATTAGAGCCAGATCAATCCGGAAAAATCAGTCAGAACGGCAGTGTAGCAATCTAAGGAGGAGGCAGATGCCGGTACCTTGTTGAAATCCAATGGCAATGAGGAGTTTACACAAAAGGTGCCATAACTAATCCTTATGTCTGATTTGTTTGATATATTTAAGGCCTATTTACTTAGTACTATTATTTTTTTTACTGAAATTTATATTATTGCTTTAATATAATTTTAATATAATTATATATTATAACTTTAATATAATATTGTACATTAGGCCTATAATGTCCAGATATTTTCCATCAGACCTGGATAAAACCAAGGGTATATGGTGATAGAAAACCAGCTTCAGAATTCAAACACTAGAAACATATTTTAAGACAGTATTTTGGGAGATCTAGACACATTTGCAAGACAATTTTATGGTACTCATATACGTTGCATAGCTCATAGTCACAAACTGGCTTGTTAAGCTTATGCCACAATTGCCAATTGTTAGTGTGGAAGCCATTTGCTGGTGATAAGTCGCATTTCATGTGGCTTGATTGTGGCTTGTTTGTGTGGCATAGGTACATAATGGGAAATGACTCAGTCATGATTTGGTGTTCCCTTGGTGGTTATTTATGTTATTGGTTAATGTCCGGCTGTGTTTGTTCATTGGCAATTATGTCCTATTTAGTGATGAGTGATGACGTCTATGCACTCATCCTCCCATCTAGGCCTACAGACGAAAGTAAAGATCAATTTTACGAGTCCCCTGCACACTGTTCTCTGCTCTCTTCCTTGTAAGTCCTTGCATCCACCTGGATGCATCCAAGAAGTTGCCGTCATCTTGTCGGTTGCAGCATTGTACAGAAATTGGACGCTCATGACGTCACGCTGACCCAGGCCACGCTAAAGAGCAGAATGCTGGTCCGAGCCAAGATACAACTGCATGTTTTCCTTATCTGACTTACAACTACATCTGTACAAATTTGCATCTCTCAAAAACTTAACTTGAGTAGACCACGTCCTTGGCTGAGCATCACAACCACAAAACATACAAGAGCCTGTGATATGCTACAATAGGGTTGGCTGAAAATGCCAGGTTCCACACTCTGGGCCAACAGCTGAATGGGAAAGCATCAGCAATTTCATTTGCGAAACTCCTCTGCTGTATTATGGTTCTACTAAAGACATCATTAGGGCTGTCAATAACAGAACTTTTTGTAAACTACTCAATCATAAAAATGATGCCCATGATGCCAAACCCTGATACTGAAGCAAAGCTGGAGTACACGCAAATGGATGGGACTTTTCTATTGCGGGCAAAAGGAGCTAAGACACGTAGAAAACAAATGGCTGACAGACAAATCCAAAGAGACCCAGGCCTATGCTGACACCAACAAACATTCTACGAGACATACGAGAACTATGTTGAGAACTATGAGACCATTCTATCATTCCGATCCCTCACACCATTTCCTATTAAGTCTAAAGAAGGCGCCATGCTACACAAATGATCGTGATAAATTCATTCTAGATGGGCTGAACTGTGAGCATTCACGAAAACTTCTCAGCAGCATCAACCCAGCTGATCTAACATTTATAGATCCTTCAGAACAGGCAGCTGCCTGTTCTGGGCCTTGGACCTTGATATTCCACTAAATTTCCTTAGCTGTTAAACAGTTAAAGACTGAAAAGCAACAAGGCTGCAAGGCTTAATTTCTTCCAGAGGAAACCTTTAAAGGTGCGCGTCACCAATTTCTCCGCCGTTTTCATTGATTCATTTTATCATTCTGGTCAACTGCCCCAACAGTGAGTAGACGCCAACATAGTCACCATCTTTAAGTGGAAAGGTGACAGACCCGGTCACTCTGGAGTAGCAGCCGTGGCAACTCATTACTGTCGGTGGCGTATCATGCTGCGCCGTCTACTCAAATACGCTGTTGACATATCGGGTAGTAGTGCTGCTATCACAGTGCAGATTTTGTTTGGGTCAGCACTGAAATAATCTATGATCATCGTCTTGTGTCAACTTAAAGAGAAGTGTCGTGAACATTCATATGGGGGTGTGCTCAGTAAGTTCGGTTGCCACTCCCAGTTCCTGACTGTCCTTTAACAATAATTATTCCATGACGGCATGTTGGCCAGAGTTCTAGTGAGTGGTCTTGTTTCTGATGCATTCGAGGTCATCATTGGTATTAAACAAGGTTGCACTCTGGCTCTAGTGATCTTCAGTCTGTTTCTAGTAGCAGCGGGAAGAGCATTCCAGAGAAGAGGGTTGCCGCGGGTCACGGATCTTTCCCCCATGATCACCGTCTTGGACGGAGGAGGGACATAAAGGCGAAGTCGCTTGTGTGATCGCAGCTGTTTCTGACACTCTGTCGGCATCGGCTGCTGTATGAGCGCAGAAATATACTCTGGGCAGAGAGGATCGTTCAGTGCTCGAAATGTCAACGTACAACGTTTATAAACTATACGCTCCGAGACCTTCAGCCAGTGTAGCCTTTCTTTTAGTAATGGAGTCACATGATCCCTCTATCTCGTGCTGAAGATCAATCGGGCCGCAGTGTTCATGACTGTAGGAACTATATGACGAAACTATATGAAACGATATGAAAGTACGAACTATATGATGAAAATAGCAACAAGTGCAGGTAAAACTGCCGCATATATAGGCAGGAAAGAGTGCGGCACAAAAATGCTAAATATGTGATTGCAATTTCGCACTAAACCGGTATGTATGACTATTTAAATACTGGGTACTTTCCTGTTATTCGGACCCCAATGAAAGTGAAGTGTAATGGCTTTTCGGTCGGGAACTTGACCCTAACCCTGACCTTAACCCTAACCATAACCCTAACACCAACTACCGGGTACACCATCCCTCTACTGGGGTCTGGATAACGGGAAAGAACCAAATACTGTTCCGTCAGCGTGGCTGTCAAGCGTGTTAACAGTCTGATAGATTACAATATCAAGATTGTCAATTATGGATGTCTATGATCTGAAATCGGTAACTAAATTTTAAATCAAATATTTCTTTTTCTTGTATTGAGCTATAAACGTGAGTTTGGCTTTAGGGACTCACTGTGCAACGTGCCAAGGAAATACTTGAGCGTGATGGTCCTAACCAATTAACCCCTCCAAAGACTACTCCGGAATGGGTGAAATTCTGTAAACAAATGTTTGGTGGATTTTCTATTCTTTTGTGGATCGGTGCCATATTGTGTTTCATTGCTTACTCAATTCAAGCCTCAACTTCTGAAGACCCTGCTGGTGATAATGTAGGTTCTCCTATTTTTTAGCTTATTTGGCGGTTTTTCACTTGCTATTTTGTTTACTGTTGTTAATATAATGACGATACTTCGTTAATTTTATCAATAGTAGCTTCAGAATTTGTTTTCAAATGTTGAAATGTATGCAGTTTGAAAATTTTATGAAGTTAGTTTAATAAAAATAATGATGTTCACAAAAAATTGTTGTAGTCATAACTATCAAACTTTGTAGAATCCATTTTGTGTTTTGTATGGTTTTGTATGGCCTTCTGTGGTGCATAACACATTTTGCCACCATAAATCTTTGTGAAAATTGTAGTCCAATTCCAAATTTTTCAGAAATAAATTTTCTATATCTTATTGAAAGTATAAAAACAGATGTCATGAATGCTGTAATATTTTAATGATTTTTCTCATGTCAATTTCAGTTGAAATTTATATTGAGCAGCTAAATTCTGTTAATGTTCTATTGCTCTTTTATAGTGTTGATATTAGAATTTACTTTGTATAATTACTCCTTGGGTTGAGTTGAATTTTTGTTTTATTTAGTTTAAAGTAGTTATTGTAAAATTGCAGAAAGTTTCTACCTCCTGTAGCCTACCTTGGCAACCCTATTGACATTTTTGCATTCCAATCTCCTTCAATGATAATTATCTCTCTCTTCGGTATCTCCTGTATGGTCGCTATCAATTCTGCATAAAGTGATCTATCTCATCCTCCGAGCTTTCTGCTGTTGGTGCATACACCTAAACTAGGGATATGTTAAATGGTCTTGCTTCAAATCTCGCTGCTATGATTCTTGAATTCACAGGTTTGTATCCTATCAGTGCTTGTCTCACTCTTTTGTTAAGAAATCCCACTCCTGCCTCATGTTTCTTTTCATTTCCAGACCATATTACCTCCACACCTCCTATCACTCCAGATTTTGTCCATCTCATCTCCACTATTCCTAAAATATCACACCTGTATCTTCATATTCTGACTGATTTTCTTGCCTGACCTGGCTCTAATTCTATTTGGATTTGGTGCACTATTGGCTGATGCCTTGGGCATTATGATAGTGGTGCTATAGAAGTTGATTGATTCATATCTCTGTTTTCAGTAGCTCCAGTTTGCTGGGTACCCATAATGTGTGTCCATTTCATGTACCAATCGAAAATATATCTGATGTTGCCTAAACCTTTCTGTAGCCATCTCTTTGACCCAACCCCGATTGCTCAGTTGGGGACTTGGACCTTGTTTGTCCAGACGACGTCCCAGCCGGCATGTGTTTTCTGTATATAGCATGGACTTGCCTTGTCTTAAATCATGAAGTATATAGCCTCAAATGTTTAAATTGAAGCAACTCATGTTAATAGTTAATACCACTTGCTTGATCCAAAGAAAATTTATTTATGATTTTGTAAAGGATTTCTGAAGCTGAGGCAATCTTGTGCTTGCTCAACCATAATATAACATGTGTAAGATGAATTCAGGCTGAATTCTGAAGCAATTTGTAGATGTACCAGATTTTTAGCTGATGCGAGAGTATGCTTGAGACAATGTTTGATTTGCTGCAGATGTTGTGAATTAGTGAAGGTCTACAATCCTTGTTGTTGACCAAAATTTTGATTTTTGGCCTTCCACTGAAAAGTTTGGTCTCAGAGTGGTTTGACTGCTGAATGTGATTTATGAAAATCATAAAATTGATATTTTAATATTCGGCTGAATGTTGTTTAATAACTTACTGAAGTTGCTTAAACTTTTTGCACATCTTTACTCTTAGTTATACCTTGGCATTGTATTGACGGCTGTGGTTGTGGTAACTGGCTGCTTCTCTTACTATCAAGAAGCAAAGAGCTCAAAAATCATGGAATCCTTTAAGAATCTTGTGCCTCAGGTTAGTTAATAAGCTCCGTAGCAATTGTTCAGTACAGATTATTTTAACTAAAATGAAATAATTATAATAGTATAATGTATGATTATAATGAATAATTATAATATTATAATGTATGTTTGATGCCAAAATGATGCTGAAACCAGGGCAAACCAGCATATTATGGCAATTCGCAATGGTGTTGATATCTATTTTGAAGCTGTAATTGTTATGTAGATATAAAGCATTATGGTTGTTTAATTTCAGTTTGCACTTGCAATCCGAAATGGTGAGAAAGTTAACCTTCATGCTGAAGAATTAGTGGTTGGTGATATATTAGAAGTGAAATTCGGAGACCGCGTTCCTGCTGACATTCGAGTTATATCTGCTCATGGATTCAAGGCAATCAATTGTTTAAGTCTTATGGCTTTAGTAACTGGTGTTGGAGGATATTGTAATACATGATGAACCACCTACAACTTTGCCGCTCCCAGATTGGGGTTACCAATGAAAAATGTTCCCTACGGAGCTTTGAAAAAAAATTGGGAGCGGATTCTATTTTAAGCAATAGAGTGAACTCCACACCCAAATTTCTTTGTCTGGCACGAATGGTTAGAAAGAGGAGAAAAAAGGCTAAACAATGACGTATGTCTCATCTTCTTAGCTCTTATATAGCCTGAGATATAGTAAATTCCAAAAAAAATACAGTTTTCATTTTTGAAGAACGTTTCTCCAAAAAATTATTCCCCGGTACGGTAACGGCATCTAAAAATTTAATCCCCGTTAACGGGGTTAAGAGTTGTCTCTAAAACCGCAAAAAATGCATACAGATTCAAAGTTGATTAAGTGATTTGCTCTAGGCACTATGCATTTATTCTGCTACATTGCATTTTTAAATGTTGCTCTATAATTAATGGGCTACGTACTTGCATCACAGAAATTGGTAATAGTTAACCCCTCTACCAGGGATTTACATTTTTAGACGCAGTCACCATACCGGAGATTTATTTTTGGGAAAAACGTTCTACAAAACGGAATACTGTAATTTTTTAAAATTTGCTATATCTCGGGCTATATACGAGCTAAAAGGATAAGGTATACACCTACTTTTTTATTCCTCTTTTTAACCATCCATGCAAAGCGGAAAAAATTAGGGTAGGGTCCACTCTATGGCCTAAAATAACACACCCTCCAAAAATTCGTTTCGAAGCTCCGTAGCTAAATTTTTTGCGGTAACCCCACTTGGGTGAGTAGCAAAGTTGTAGGGCAATATTAGTGGAACAAAGTAAATCAAAAAGTTTGAAAATCGGTAGACATTTGGTAAAGATATATCAATTCTAACTCAAGCACCCATTTGTTGGAACACAAGTCGTAGCGATGATGAATTTCGAGAAAGTTTTGCAGTTTGCAAATTTGCTATATCTCTCGCTATGGAGAGCTAAGAAAATGAGGTATATACCATTGTTTAGCTTTTTTATTCCTCTTTATAACCATCTGTGGAAACAAAAGAAATTGGGGTAGGGTCCACTCTTCAGCCTAAAATAGAACCCCACTGAAAAAATTTTTAAAGCTCCGTAGCAAACATTTTTCAGTGGTAACTCCACTTGGGTCAGTGGCAAAGTTGTAGGGGAATGTCAGTGGAACAAAATAAATCAAAAAGTTTGAAAATTGGTCAACATTTGGTAAAGATATATCAATTGTAACCCGAACAAGTCATTTTTTCTAAGCCATTTTCTACACAACGCAGCCCAAGGTCTGACCCTTGGTCCAAAAGAATATATATTCCCTATCACATAGAACCAAACTAGCTCAAAAGTAGGTGTCGTCTAGCGAATGGATAGATACTAAAGTGATTTATAGCATAAGACGTGTCCCAGACTTTGCGCCCGATTGACGAACCACTATGAAACTAACATAACGTGTCCCAGACCTTGCATCCAAATAACAGAAGATGGCGGCCGATGTGTCTGAGCCGTCGCGCCCGGTGAGGGGGTTAAACCTAAGCCTAAGCAAACTGACCTGGACAAGTCTGAAATGTCGAACTATTGCCCTATCTCAAACCTCAGTTTGAGGTTTTGGATATAGAGCATCTAATCTAAAGTCCTTGAAAAGTTTGTCACTCTTCAGCTCCCTCCATATCTTGAGGCTAATGACTTGCTGTTGAAATACCAGTCTGGTTTCCCTTCCTCGCATTCCACTGAAACACTTCTGATATGTCTTCTCTCTGATTTCTACTGGGCCACTGACCAGTCAGAAGTCATTCTTATTGCATTATTTGATGTCAATGCTGCTTTTAACAGTTTACCTTTGCCCACTGTATTTTTTAGAGCGCCTCTCTGTTTCTTTTGGTCTCTCTGGTGTTACCTGCTGGTTGGAATCTTATTTCTCATAACCCCATTTGATTGCATTGCCTGGTTCTACCTGCTCCCATGAAGTGCCAGTCACATGTGGAGCTCCCCAGAGTTCGGTCCTTGAGCCTCTTTTGTATATACTTTATACTGCTGATGTTGCTTTTAGGATTAGTGTGTATTCCTGCCATTCAGGATACCATGACATCTCATACCGCATTTTCGCATACCGGTATATTAGACGCACCCAATTATAAGACTCACCCATGCAATTGTAGGACTCAGGTTTTGATGATTTGTGTAAAATAAATATTATGGATAAGACGCCCCATGTAAAAGACGCACCAACAGAGTAAAATACTGAATCTCTGTACAGTAACTTAGTTAATTACAATCCTATTTCACTTGAATGTGGCGGCCTGTGGAGAGATAGACAGAGAGGAAGGGAGAGAGGGTTTCATGGACAGTCATAGTGCTATAATACAGGGTTTCTCAAACTTTTTGGGACAGCAAGTCCGTGACTCACTTCAGTGGTTTTTTAATGTGCGGTGACCCTGCAAACATTGATAAAAGTAGATAAGACACTAATCGCTTAATATAAGCTTTGAATGGATTGCAAGTATATAAATTTCTTAAGACAAAATCTACTTGCAACTTTGCAAAGCTAGTGACATTATGGTGTTGGTTAGAAAATGACACCTTTGAATCTAATTTCACACTACCCTGCGACCCATTGGACTGAGCCCAGTGACCCACTTTTGGGTCACAATTCACAGTTTGGGAAACACTGCTATAAGAGACCTGTGCCAATCATTTAAACAGCTAGTAACAAATCTCTAGCCTGTGACTTGGTTAATTACAATCCTCTTTCACTTGAATGTGGCTGCCGGCAGAGAGATAGACAGAGAGGAAGGGAGAGAGAGAAAGGAAGAAAGAAAGTGAGAGAGAGACAGAGAGAGAAAGATTGCCATGAATTGGAAGGGCTTCTCTCCACCATTCTCGAAGGTTATTTAATGTTTACACATAAGTTGCTTAACTATCAACTACAGAATCTCTATTCCAAAACCTGATTAATCACGATTCTCATTCATTTAAATTGGCTGCCGGCAGAGAGATTGAGAGACAGACAGACAGACAGACAGACAGTAAGATTGCCTGGAATTGGAAGGATTTCCCTCCACTGTTGACTGTCCTAATGCTATAATAGGCCTGCATCAATTGTTTAAGTATCAAATACTGAGCCTCTATTCAATAACCTCAGCAATCACAATCATTTGTCCAAATTTGCTTCAAATCCTACTTAAAATTAGATGTTTGAACAAAGTGTCCCCCTCTGCTGTTAACCTGGGTAGGTCTTGAATAGTCTATTGCTACTCTTTATCAGGCAGTGTTCTGCCAAGCCATCTGCTAATTAATGGGTATGGTATTTTTGTACCCTATCGTTGTCTTGATAGAGTAACTATGTAGGTTGACTGATTGGCCATTAGGCATTCAACATACTGAGCATCAGATGCATCTGAAAAGCATCTATTTGCAGTCTTGGATTTATTTATTAGGTGATGACATAGATGCCAGTTCTTTGTGTTCAAAATATTAAGATGCCCCTGTATATTAGATGCACCCATGGTGCTGGGTATGTAAAATTTCGTATAAGACATGTCTTATATAAGCAGAAATATGGTATATTGTTGTAAAGTGATTGATGTGAGTTTAGAGTGGTGCTGCTTTGGTTTTTGGAATTCTTAAGCAGTAAGTAGCAAAGTTGTTTGACATATAAGAGATAATTACTGTAGATATATTCTGTAGGTGGATAACTCATCATTGACTGGCGAATCAGAGCCGCAAAGTAGAACACCAGAATTTACAAATGAAAATCCTCTGGAGACACGAAACATTGCATTTTTCTCAACAAATGCAGTCGAAGGTAAAATTGTAAAATCATTATTATGGTATTACATACCAAAGGGTGGGAAGATGGTAGAGAGGTAACACACCACAGGGAGGCACACTGACAGGATGGGGGTCCTGCAGAAGCCCTAAATTTGACTCTGCCTTACTCACTAGAGCTTTGTTTCCCAAACTGTGGGTCACAATTCAAAAGTGGTTTGCAAAGCTTTGCCAAGTGGGTTGCCAAATTTTTGCAGAGTTTTGGCAAATACATACCATACGACTGTAGTCAGGCTATAACTAACATTGTAGCTCACTCACTCACTGCTGCACATAATTAATGGGGGTCATTGTGGAACCAGGTTAGTTTGTGGTTGATACCTAAGGATGCCTGATCTCCTTGAGACAGGGAGTTGCCATGAAGATTGCTGCTGCCCCTCATCCAGCATTCACCATGCCTCACATAAGGATGTCTAAATGGTACATTTAGGATTTCTTGCTCTGTTAGAACAGGGTGTGGGAGGGACCACTTGAAGGTACTGTAGCTGGTAGACTTAGTGAGTAGAAATATCCAAGATGCATGTTGACCCATTTGGTGCTTTCTTCATAGCTGTGCAAGTATATTGTATATAAATAGGAAACAGTGGTCCAGTGCACTAAGACCATTTGCTTCTTTAGAAAAAAAATCTTTGTTTAATTTCAAGATTTGCGTGTGAAGCATCAGCAGTTATGTTATCATGATTTAGCAATTGTTTCAAATTTTGTGAAGATGTAATAAGTGCCTTGAGTAAGAATGTTGCAACTGTCCTTCCTGCACAAAGCTACATATACCCTTTAGGTATTCAAGAGCTTTATTTTAAATACTTGAGCTTAATTTCAGTCTTGAGACTCAAGTTTGAAAGTCTCAATCTTGGTCAGAGTTTTGAACTTTCAAGTCTAGGTCTTAATCTTGGTCTTGAGCAGTTAGACTTGACAACGAATCTGGGTTTTCTTCAAAAATACCTTTTGGTACATTCATTGATGTGGTGTCACAATTTAATGACTTTTATAACAATACATAACAAACTTATAGTATCAGACAAATTTGTTGCTGTAATCTGTTGCTGTCAGAAGTAATTTATTTTATATTATTTTCATTCAGGTACTTGCCAAGGTGTTGTTATTAGTACTGGAGATCGGACAGTTATGGGTAGAATAGCAAACCTAGCATCAGGTTTGCAGACAGGCGAGACTCCCATAGCTCGTGAAATTGCTCACTTTATCCACCTCATTACTGGTGTTGCTGTGTTTCTTGGAGTCTCATTCTTTATCATTGCTTTTATTCTTGGTTACTTCTGGCTGGATGCAGTCATCTTCCTCATTGGAATCATTGTGGCTAATGTTCCAGAGGGCTTGTTGGCAACTGTTACGGTCAGTTTTCTTGACGTACTGCAAAATTGTGAAGTAACAAGATAAGAAAAACAGTGTTTGATTTGGATGATAAATTTGTATGATCTTTGACTTCTTCAGCTCTGCAGTGCAATTAATGCAAGCTGAGCTCAAACTGTGTTTATCAAACTTAAAATTATTGTTGTAAGACTTTCACATATGTTAAATCAAATACAGCAAAAATAATTATGTAAAGTAAGTTTTAAATAATCTTGTTTAGTGAGGCCACTCAAAGAAAAAGAAGTGGAAAAAGTGACTAAGTAAGTAAGTAAGCAAAATCTTGTGAATTTATAGTGTTTCGAAAGTAGTACCACATTTGCTGCTTATTCTTAGGCACTTAATGATAGACAGAAAGAGATGCACTTTTTCCCCATATACATATGATATAAAACGATTAGAGGCTTTTGAAATGTGGATTTGGAGAAAAATGCTAAAAGTAAAATACACAGAGCATAAGACAAACGAGGAAGTCATGAAGGAGATAGAAGAAGAAAGAAGCCTGATAGATATAATCCGGAAAAGGAAGAGAAATTGGATGGGACATGTCCTCCGGCATGACTCTTTACTAAGAACAATAATTGAAGGAAAAATGGAGGGAAAGAGAGTGAGAGGTAGACAGAGAAAGATGATGTTGGAGTGGATGATGAATAAAGGATATCAGGAACTCAAAGAATAAGCAAGCAATCGATCGGAGTGGAATAACTGGACACCTGGACCTGTCGAGAGACAGAAACACTGATGATGATGACATATGAAAGTCTCTCTCTGGACTTTTTCAATCTCTATGCAGAAAAAATAATGGAAAACATCAAAGACATAGAAGGAGTCTCAGTGAGAGGAAGAAACATCAATAACTTAAGATTTGCCAATGATATGGCACTAAGATAAACATCAAAGACTGATTAACAAAGTGGTAGAAGAGGCAGGAAAACCAGGATTAAAAATAAATCACAAAAACACAGTCGATGTAATTTCCAAAATGAAATAAACCCTTATCTGCAAAGTATATGTTCATTGTTCAACCACATGAAATTCAAAAGGTGCTGCCGTTCAAATACCTAGAAGCGCAAATCACGAGTGATGGAAGATGTGACGAAGAAATCAGAAAAAGAATTGGCATGGCCAAGTCAGCATTATAGAACTTATGAATATTCTGAAAAACTAACACAACAGTGCCAACTAGAATAAATGTGCTGAAATCTTATGTTTGGCTATACTGCTATATGGCTGAGAGACTTGAACAGTGTCCAAAATCATGGGGGAAAACTCGTGACAACTGAAATGTGGTTTCTTAGAAGGATGATGAGAATCAGCTGGAAAGACATTATGAACAATAAACCCCAAAATAGCTTAATGGCAACATTAATAGCAAGACAAATGGAATTTTTTGGCCATGTAATGAGGAAAAATGGAATAGAGAAGCTTGTTGCAATAGGAATGATTGAGGGAAAAGGGATAGAGGAAGGCAAGTGAGAAAATATCTGGACAGTTTGTGCTGATTATGGTCAAATGATTGTTTGAGAAAGACATGACGACAGTAATTATTATTATTATTGTTGTTGTTGTTATTATTATTATTATTATTATTATTATTATTATTATTATTATTATTCAACTGACAATTTCTTGTGTGCCATATTTTCACAAAAGTTTTCTTGAATAGCTCTTATCGACAATAATTAGGTCAAGGCTGTGCGCGCAGGTTTATGCAAATGTGGACAGCGAGCAGCCAATGAACATGAGGGGTTACATGGTGTCGAGCAGCGTGTTTTTTAAAATAAAGCTGTTAGAATCTGACTTTCCAGGAGCAAAATTTCGTTGTAGTGATATTAAAGGCAATTCTGTTGCTGAATTAAAACGTTGGCTCGAGTGCAGAGCATTGTTAACGGTATGAATTTAGTATTTAATATTTTCTAAAATACCGATCGCATTCAACTATTTACTGTCCACATTTGCATATGCTAATCTAATCTAATCTTAAACTTCTATAGCGCCACTTTCATAATGCACAGGAGCATCAACCGATGGCACTCCAAATCACTAAAGATCCTGGTCAAATCCAGGGTATCCGGCCGAACAAACGAGTGACAGTCTATGGTGGATAAGCCCGGTCAAAAAGATGGGTCTTCAATCTTGCTCTAAAAATTTGTAATGAATCTGCAATGCGAACATGCTGAGGCAATGAGTTCCAGAGTTTTGGGGCGGCCACTGAGAAAGCACGAGAACCAAGAACTGCCCGAGTATGGGAGATGGAGAGAACTATTGCAGACGAGGATCTGGTCGAGTATTTGTTTGCTTGTACAGAAAGTTTTGAAAGAAGGTAACTGGGTTCCTTGCATGCGCAGTGCATGTGACCTGATTCCCGATTCTAATTTTAACTATAACGCGGTTAGCCGATAAGCGCTATTGGATGATTTCTGTGGCTCTGATGCTGCAATGACCTGGAACCAAAGAGTGATTACCTCTTAAATGGTTCTAGCAGCAAACACAGGGAAGATTGATTACATGTGTTTGAAGAGAATATCAAAGTACTGGCTGTTGATGTAGTATCTCATATGGCTTTGGTCTTCTTGCTGATGTGGCACTGAAAGTTCTCAGTCAGAGGAAGACATTGGTTGTGGGTCTAGACTTTGACTGTTTTTACCCAGGAGCCTGTCAAGGTTTTACCATGTCAACTTGTTGTTAGAGTTAACAGAAAGAACATTGAGAGCCTTTTGGCTAAGCCAGGTGTCTGCATGACTTGATACTATCTTTGTGACTCTGCATTGAACTCTTTATAAAGCCTTTATGTCAGTGGTTTTCACACAGGCTTACTTAGCCTTCTAAACCACTTTAAATCACATTATTATTATTATTATTACTATTATTATTATTATTATTATTATTATTATTATTATTACTATTACTATTAATTATTATTATATTATTATTATTGTCTTTCTTTGAAAAATATTAAGATGACTTCCAATTCCTTAATGCTAATTGTGACTGATTAAACATAGAAATATACAAGAAACACAGCCCAACCTATCTTCTTGCATTTTTATTATTGTAATATTTGTTTTATCATTACTTTATATGACATTTTAAGGTAATTCCATATGTATTTTGCTAAAGCACTTTATTGCTAAATATTGTTATACTGATTATGATGTTATAGCCAATGTTGCCTCTAAGGATTGCTTGCTCATGTGCAAAATCAAAAATTCTTTGGAAAATGAACTGCTTTCTAGGTGTGCTTAACACTGACTGCCAAACGTATGGCAAGTAAGAACTGTTTGGTGAAAAATCTTGAGGCAGTTGAGACTCTTGGCTCAACATCGACCATCTGTTCTGATAAAACAGGAACTCTGACTCAAAATCGAATGACTGTTGCACACATGTGGTTTGACAATCAGATTGTAGAAACTGACACAAGTGAAGACCAGTCCAGTAAGTTTTGTCTTTATCATCGCCATCAGTCATTGCCTTCACCATCATCATCGTCATCGTCGTCGTCGTCAACACTTGTATAATGCCAAATTTTGATGCAATAATATACATTACTTTGCATATACACTCTTTGGTGGTTACCCATTCCTGTTATTACTCTAATACCCAGAACTTCTCTGGTATTAAATTCTGGCATATAGATCATCTTATGTGTAGAATTGTAAACTACTAATGGTCATACAAAGCTCTATGCATAAAGATAAATAGAAAGAGAAGAAAAATAGATTATGGATTGACAACATCAAGGAAGACCTAGTACCCATACAAATTAATGTTTCTTGTAATAAAGGGTTTTATATGCCAGGGTCAATTATGGCAAACACAAACCATAGATTGCAGAGGTTGATGGACTCTCTTAACGCAACATCAAAGGATTATGGAACGAAAATCACATTTTAAAGAAGACAAAGCAATGAAAATCAGCAGACATGGTGGAGAAATGAAAATAATTAATCATAGTGGAAATAAAACAGGTAGAAGAATTCTGCTATATTGGAAGCCTGCTTGATACAGACACCAGATATCATTAAGAAATAAGGAGAAGAATTGCTATGAGGAAAGAAGCCTTTAGAAACAGAAGAGAACTACTGAGAAGGGATTTTAACTGAAATCTGAAAAAACGATTGGTCAGAGCACTGATTTGGCCAGTAACACTCATTGATCTGGCCAGTGACACTCTATGGATCAGAAACTTGGATGCTCAGAAAGGAAGACATGAAGAGACTAGAGGCATTCAAAAATGTGTATCTGGTGAAGAATGGAAAAATTCAGCTGGACGGAAAAATAAACGAAGAAGTCTGGAAGAGGATAACAGAGAAGGAGCACCTAATAAACACTATTTGTACAAAACAGAAGGAGTGGATAGGCCATGTTCTGAGAGAAGAATCATGCCTTCTAAGAGAAGTATTAGAAGGAAAGATGAATGGGAAAGCACAGAAAGGGCGACCACGGACATCAATGCTGGGGTGGATGTTCGACTCTACGGAAAACAACAAGTATTCAGCCCTGAAGATAGAAGTTCAAGATAGAGAGGAGTGGTGACATGGGAGTATAGATCCTGTCTTTGGACAGAGCACATGAAGAAGAAGATGTCAGGGGCAAATTTGTATGAGAAGTCAGTGGAGACAGGTATTATGTGCTCATGTTTAGGGGTTTGGGAGACTACTTGTGCCAGTGAATTTTGAACTTGTTTGAATTTAATGGGGCTGGGATTGAAAAGGAGCAAGTTGCACTGGCAAAATGACTAGACACTAAAGCATTTGCCAAGAGCATTAGTCCAGGTCTATCAAGAAATGTCCTAATACTATATACCGGTGAACCCCAAAGATGGTAATGTTCCCTAATAGTGGTAAGGACCAGTTTCTGTATGTGCATCCCAGTGAAAGTTACTATGTATCTCACTCACCTTGTAACCATGTATGATATGCCTACTTAATCAGTTCTAACCCTAACCCTCTGCTGCTCCTTAGTGAGTTTCTCTAGTGCTGCACTGTCCTTATCCACGTGATCAGCTATTCCACATACTTCACAGATTGCCAGCTTTTCCTTATTTTGAGCTTTTATGCAACTAATAATTTTTAGCAGTAAATTCATTTAATTGAAATTAGCTATATCAGTCACTTAAATGATCAAAAATGACCAATATCAATTACTTCAATGCTAATGCTAATTTAGATTTATCATATTTTCACGCACATTGCCAGCGGGCTATATAATTTTTTACAATAAACAAAAACACCAGATGCAGGCAATGCAGAAGTGCGGGCAATCTGGATCAAACTCTACAGAAATTGTATGAACAGATCGCAGCTCTTTCCACCACAACTACACTCATTTCCTTTCCCCTACTTCCCCAATTACCCCTACCTATGGTGCCTAATGGCAAATGCACTCAAGAAGGCATTGTTGTATCTCCTGATGCACCAATTTCATGCATGACTGATTCTAAATGGGCATCTTAAAGATTTGGGCCTTTGTTCTCAGAGGATGCCTTGAAAGTACCAGCTGTATTAAGTTAGGTTGGTTGCGGCAGATGTCAGAAATGTTTGCAGGCTATTGCAGCTGTCCACAACCTTGTACCAGCATGACCCAATGACACCTCCCATGGCAGCAGAGCCATGTGAGGAGCAAAACAAAAGGTCATTGGCACTAGCATTTCACCTTAATACCTTTGCTTTTTTATTATGTGGTTGTACTTGTTTTTTAGTTTTCAACCTTTTGAAGTTTTTCACATTAGATCTGGTAATATAACTGTATAAAGAATTACAATAATTAAGTTGACTGCTGACTGGTGACTAAGGCTTGTAACTCTTGTAACTCTTGTCTTTTGCCAAATATAGTGATTCAGACACTCAGACTTAGATGGCTTCAAGTAGGGACCTGCGAAGCTTTGATATTCGATTCGAAAACGAATAGTAAGATGTATTCGATTCGATTTGGAAGTGAACCGATCGATTCAAAAGTTTTCGAATCAGTATTCTTGTTTGTTCATTTGTTATTTTGACAATTGACACGTAGACTAAACAGTAAAACGTTGCCAAACAGTAAACTTCTTGAACTTGGCTAGTGCTTAAAACAAATCTAGTGCAAGTAGTCTAGTAATAGTACAATGATTTTCTTGATTAACATGTGTACTTAGATATAGGCTATTCTATTAGTTCTGTGACTCCTATCTGTCAGATTGCATTTGTAATGTCTGCTGAACTGTCATGTAGGCCTATTACACACACCTATCCCAGCCGGAGAACTGCACTCACTGATTCGATTCGACATTCGATTCGAATTCGAACCTTGACAGTCGATTCGATTCATGATTCGATTCGACTGCAAATTTGTGATTCGCAGGTCCCTAGCTTCAAGAGCTATTATCTGGCGTCATGTATGACTGAGATCGATTAGACCAGTTTTACAAGTTAGGAATAACAGTTCACACTTGATAGTTAAGTAATAGGCTACAAATTACTTTAAATTACAAATTACCCTGTTTTAGATGCCACTTATGACCAAAGTTCTCCAACTTGGATGGCTTTGGCTCGAGTTGCAATGCTCTGTAATCGTGCAGAGTTCAAACAAGGACAAGAAGCATTCCCTGTACTTAAAAGGTAAGGATCATTAAAAAGAGGAGGTTTTTACTAAACTTTATATAACATAATAGCGGCAATACTGCCATGATGATTTATAAACTTTACTGATTTTATTCATATGAATAACTACAGTTTTTGTGATTTAAATCAATAAGTTAGTGTTTAATTATCAATTTTTAAAAATGGGCTTTGAACAAACTATCATAACGGGATTAGCAGCAGGAAAAAGAAATGGCAATAGCCTGGATCGACAACATTGACGAATTGACCAAACTCGAGGGCTCACACGCCTGATCAGAACAGCCAGAAACAGGGAATCTTGGAGATCAATTATTATTCATCACTGCGGCCAACCTTCACCCTTCACCCGTGAAGAAGACCTAAATACAGATTACGCTTTTAAAATTGATTTAATAATTTATGGCCTTTGTGGGCTTCAAATGATTCATCAATGTCACGAACATCATTGTGTTCAAAGCAACAATCCATGGCTGCTTGGACTTCTTGTTGAACTGTCATTAGAAGGGCTTTCTCACTCAGCTCATCTTCAACTGATGAAGAAGGGACATCTTCAAGAATCCTCTCCATGTCTCCTTTGTACTTCAAGTATGCTTCTTTGGTGTTAAGTTCTTCGTAGGAACCGTTGTGTTTTGCTTCAAAATCCTTTATGGCATCAATATCAACCATTGGAAAGAGAAGCCTTCAAAAGTACAGCCCATCTGTCTCAGTCAATAAAATAAAGTGCATCAATGGCATTTTATGCATTTATGTCAACGGAACTGGTCTCATTATACGCCGCATGTTTCTCATCATCTGACAAGATAGAGTACATTCTTCCAAGTGCTTGAAGCATCTTAAATTATTAAATCAATTTTTAAAGCGTAATATGTATTTAGGTCTTCTTCACGGGTGAAGGTTGGCCGCAGTGATGAATAAAATTAATCTCCAAGATTTAAAAAAAATGTAAACACTGATCTGGATCTGGCCTTAAAATATCTTTTAAATTACCTGTTTACTAATAAAATGTTTTACAAATACAATTTAATTTTTGCATAGGATTATTTTTGATATCTGTGTGTAACACACACATGCATGCACGCACGCACACACACGCACAATGAGATGAAGTATCTAAGGTCACTGTCTCAGATACCATAGATATTAACTCAAACAGCTCCAGGGTTAAATGTTATGTTATGTTATTTAGACAATTTATACAGCGCAATGCTAAAGCTAAAGTCGAGTGCTTTACACTTCACACTCGAACAAGATGTTGAATAATTACATTTTTAGTTTATTAGCAAATAGATTGATATGTAGTAAGGAATTTGGCCCATGAAATGTAATTGCTACAAAATTTGGCTCTTTGTGTGATAAGTTTGCAGACTACTGACTTAGAGGTTATAGTTTTGGTTTATAGGTTGAGTATAAGCCTTTACTTCATGATCTATGCTTTAATGCAGAAAGTAGTGCTGGAGTCTTTGGAATTTGATAAAATACAGTCTAGCATTAACATAAGGACCATTGATGCAAGTCAAATAGGCATGAGCACTACACAATATACTGTACTTGCCTCTGTATCAATGGCATTGCATGCCTGGCTTGAGGACTATCGAAATCAGTGCCTCCCTATAGGCTTGGTCTTCCGGTAGGAGCTCAGGAGGACTTTGGTTGTTATTAGAAATAGCTACACTATTTCATCATTTAATTGGTTAGGATTTTTGCTTTGTATTTCTACTGTGTTGTTTATGTCAGAGAATGCAATGGTGATGCTTCAGAATCTGCATTATTGAAATGTGTTGAACTATCAATTGGTCATGTGAATGAATATCGCAAGGCAAATCCTAAAGTTTGTGAAATTCCATTCAATTCAACAAACAAATACCAGGTGTGCACTGCTTTTTACCTGTTAGGATAAAGTCCATTAATGGCATTTTATGCATTTATTATTTATGCATTTACCCAACGTCCCGGGGGGGAGATAATGACGTCAGTTTCAATGACCTATGAAGTATTAATTAACCCATTAACTGGGGATCCTGGATATATCCATCCATTTTACATTGAGTTACAGTTAAATACATGGTTACGGGTTAATAGTATTATTGTTAGCTTAAGACGCACTTATTTAAGACTTTGTATAATTTAGCTATTTGACTGTAAAGCGCTTTTGTCTTTGGCCTTCGTCATGTTTATGGCGCTCTATAAATCGTCCTGTGTAGAACTAATAATACATCAGACAAATCTAAGGAATCAAGGGTGGAGGTTGGATCCATTTGCCAGGTAGCAAGACATATCCTTTCTCTTAGATCTGGTATGTGACGCTTTCCAGTAGGCTTGATCAGATTGGAACCATCTGCAACTAAATGTTGCATGCTGGGAAGAACTTCAGGCAACATCCGTCAAAGAAACCCTTGTGAGAGGGACGCCCAAATTGGTGGTCAGATGAATTAAGTTAGTGGCTTTAATCTTGGTGCAAGTAAGCTTTGTAACCATGATTGAGAATGAGATGATCTACTATACTACGTAAAGCCCCCTTGACTTTGGCCCTTGCTATCTACGGCGCTATATAAATTGTCATGAACAATAACAATAACAATCTCCTTAAGACAGGGAGATGGGAAGCACAATGGTCCAGTCCCCACAGGATGCTCTGCACTGCAGTGTGACTCCACCGTTGGACGTGTCCTGGCATCTCTTCTGCAATAACAATAATAATAATAATAATAATAATAATAATAATAATAATAATATTATTATTATTATTATTATTATTATTATTATTATTATTATTATCATCATCATCATCATCATCATCATTATTATTATGCACTTCTATAGCACCATTTCTAATACCCAAAGGTATCAATCGATAAAACTTCAAATCCATGTGCAAAAGACCAGGTCATTCCAGTGGAAAACAGCAAGACAGCCTATGGGAGAAATGCTAATTGGAAGAGGTGTGTTTTAAGCCTAGATCTGAAAATACTTACTGTAGTTTATTGGAAGATCTGACAACCAGAGGGAGAGAGTTCCGAATTAGTGGCCCAGAAATAGAAAATCTCTCTTAGCAATTTTCAGGGATGTAGTCCTCAAGACCGCAATCTTGGTCTCGAGACTGCTCAAGACCGATTTTTTGTGGTCTTGGTCTTGTCTTGGTCTCAACAGCTAAGGCCTTTGTCTTGGTCTCGATAATGATAGTTTTGGTCTTGGTCTTGATGAATTAGTCTCGGAAAGACCGCCTTCTAAAGGGCTCACTGCCCAATTTCGACATGGCAGTGACCTCTTTCATGCCATCTGAGGCGGATTTACCCTCAACATTTTCCGTTACATTTTTATTTGTTAGCATTGTCGGCAGCACCTTTGACTCTGGCCTTCATCATGCTACGGTGCTATAAAAGTTGTCCAGTACCATAACCATATGGACTGACAGGCACATGCACTCATACCTGGCAATAACTGGTCACACATCCACTGACCTTGAGTTGCAGATGGTGGATTTCTTGCAACCGTCTGCAGAAGTGATAGATTTGACACAAGGCGATGAGTACGTCACCATCAGTTGTGTTGTTCCTTCTGTTGTTGCATTTCTCAAGTGCATGGTTGAACTGAGCGGTCGTGCACGTTACCATGGAACCTTTGATAACAGCACTTTTTGCATCAATCCACAAGCATTTCAGTGGACTTCTTCAGACACTGCAGATCCAGCCCGCATCAACTGTACAATTGGTCAGTTGGTCTATCCAGCTGCTGCTGTCTTGGATCCAGTGTATGGTTTTGTTTGGCTGGATTCGGATCATTCCAGTTCGGCAGCAGTCAAAGCCAATGTTAAGGATTTTATTAGGGATTATATAGTTCAGGAAGCAGAAAATCTGCCCATTCCAACAACTCCGGAGAATCCTATCCAGACTGGTGATACAGAAGAGTTGAACACGCCATCTGCCAGTATGTGTACAGTAATTGAGTGAGTACATTTTTTGCATTATGTCATTAGGTGGCCTTGGTCCTGGTCTCGATGGGAGTGGTCTTAGTCTTGATGGTAGTGGTCTCGGTCTCGGTCTTGGTCTCAATGGCAGTGGTCTTGGTCTTGGAACTGCTGGTCATGACTACATCTCTGCCAGTTTCAGTATTTGTTCTAGGTACAATTAACAATGTACATTTATGTGTATAATGTTATCGCGCATGGCAGCAGAATGTTATTATTAAGTACCTAAAGATTACCTGTAGTCTCGGCAGCATTAAATTTTGATATGCTGATTGGTTAGAGGATCAAAGAACTTTTGTAGTACGGTATAGCAATTTGATTACTTTGGTATTCATTGACCACAGATGTGCATATTGTAATACTGAAAACATTGTCTTTCATCTTTAGGGTTCAAATCAGCAAAACACCTTTTACTGTTTACCTTAATTATTATCAAGAATTGGATGACAGTTACTTTGACAAATTATGAACTAGAAAATATTAATGACTGGATGACAATTTTTGGCATTCGACCATTTTTACTGCAACAAATATTTTCACAAGTGAATTAGTGAAATGAGTTTCTGGTCAATGTTTATTTCAGGTGTCTATTCATGAGTCTCCAACTGATCCGCGTCACATTTTAGTAATGAAAGGTGCACCTGAACGCATCCTTGAGCGCTGTTCTACAATTCTTTTGAAAGGTGAGGAGGTTGAGATGACAGATGAATGGCAAGATGCATTCAATCAAGCATACCTTGAATTGGGGGGTCTTGGGGAACGTGTCTTGGGCTTCTGTGACTTCATGCTTCCTGCCGATCAGTTTCCACGAGGCTTCGTCTTCAACCCAGAAGAAGAGAACTTTCCTCTGACCTCATTGCGCTTTGTTGGGCTAATGTCAATGATTGATCCACCGAGAGCTGCTGTACCTGATGCAGTTGCCAAGTGCAGGAGTGCAGGCATCAAGGTGATCATGGTGACAGGTGATCATCCAATAACAGCTAAAGCCATTGCTAAAGGAGTGGGAATCATCTCTGAAGGGAATGAAACTGTGGAGGACATTGCAAATCGCCTTGGAATTCCGATTAATGATGTCAATCCAAGGTCAGAGACTATATATACATCTGACTTTGGACATATGTGTACTTCTTCATTACATTGTTAGGATTTCACTTTTTTGCTATCCAGACTTAGCATTTAGGTATGTTTCAGTGGCTCCATCTTGCAGTACATCCGCTTTGCACAGGTCTGATTTTGGTCTTAGATCAAAAGTCTCTTATCTTGGGTGTTCACTTATTAATTGGTGTGAATCTGACATACTCTGCTTAATGTAATCAAGTTACAGTCTACTCTGACATGTTAGCAACCATAAATCAATTGCACTTGATCAGCTATCAACCATTCTTAATAGACAGCGCTCCCATTGTCCTGTCTACCGAGGTGCGCCTTCTCGGTGTTCTTGTAGATTTGTAGATGAAGTGCTCATGTTTAACAGTCACATCAGTAACGTTACTCAAACTTCCTTCTACCAGTTTCGGCAGATCAGAGCGATTCATTGGTATCATCCAGTGATGGCAGTGACTAAACTCGTCCGAGCTTTCGTTCTGACAATGGTGGACTATTGCAACAGCATCCTCCTCGGCCTTCAGGATGCGCAACTGAGCCGCCTGCAGATGACCCTAAATGTGTCCGCTTGCTTGATCTACGGAGCTCGATGGGATGAACACGTCACCTCCTTACTTAAAGACAAGCTCCACTGGCTGAGTGTTCCGGAGTGCATCACCTACAAAACATTCTGGCTGACATTTTGTGCACTGAATGACCTCACCTGCCCAGACTATTTAGTTGAGGTTGTCCATAGGTCCATGCCTACCGAATGGCATTTTCAGGTACAATCCAGTAATTGGGGTCCAATCGATTTCTTCAAAAATTTGAAGTCTTCCGAAGTCACTCACAGTCGAGACACTGCCAGTTCGGTTCCGAAAACAACTGAAAACACACTTGTTTAACATATTTTTTTTGTAAAGTGCTTTTGACTTAGGCCCTTTTAGCTTTGTTTACGGCGCTCCAGAAATCGTCCTTGTATAATAATAATAATAATAATAATAATAATAATAATAATAATAATAATAATAATAATAATAATAATAATAATAATCGGCTCTCTTCCCATTCAAGACGGCCAAATATGGACACAGATCCGTCACCTGGGGGAATTCTGTCCTCTGGAACTCGTTACTAGCCAATGCAACTAATGAGACAAAGCCTGATTCATTCACAGCAAGACTAAAGATGCACTTGTTTAGCATCTCGTGTAAGTGCACCGTGTAAAGCGCTTTTGACCTCAGCCTGCTTTGACTACAGCGCTATATAAGTTGACATATTGACATTGACATAAAATTTGAGATGGACAAATGTACAGTGCTGTGCCAAAAGTTAAGAAACAAACAATATGGCAGAAGCGCTTTGCAGCTGCACTGCTGACTTTAAATTTAAATATTCATAGAAAGGTTAGTCCTATTTGAATCAACTTTGCTGACATCATCTAATGACATCAGTTCTTTGATGAATCATCATCTGTTCTGATTTAAACTGGTTTTTAATGTAGATAACAATGCAAAACAAGTAATAACGAAATTTCTTAAAATTCTTGGGGTTGAAACAAGAAATTTAATTGTTCAACTGCATAAATAGAAAACTTCACAAACTGAATAGTGAAATTATTTTTGGTAAACTGAAGTAAGAAATGTAAAATATTAAAGAACTTTGTAAACTGTGGAAATATTGAAAATCTGTCACGAAGTGAATGACCGAATTTATTGACAGAAAGAGGTCGTCGCTGACTCTTGAGACAAGTTAAAGCTGATAAATTGACACCTCTGTTCAGTCTCACAAATACATTTAATCAACACAGGTAAAGGCCTGTTTCGAGGCATACTGTTCAGCATACATTGTTCAAGCCAGGCTTCCACAGGCAGATCGTATGCAAAGCCATACGAATTCACATACCAAACAAGAGAAACCAGGTTGTTTGGTGTAGCGGTAAAAGATATTTGTCTGTGACTGATTACTGGATGAGAGCCATATTTAGTGATGAGTCAAAAGTGGAAATTAGTTAGGATAATCGTGTGTACATCTGGAGAAAGGCTGAGGAAGAATGGATACCTACAGTACTTGTACTGCACCACATCCTAAGAAGAAGTTTGGTGTGATGCTCATGGGATGCATTACATTCAAAGGTGTGGGGAAATTGGACTTTGTAAAAGGAAATATCAATGCCAAGAAGTATAAGGATATCTTAGAAGACAATTTATGGTCTGTGGTTGCTTGGCATTTACCAGAAAATTACCAGTACCCGGTACTTTATCTTTCAAGATGACAATACTCCAGTTCATCGGCCCGTTCGGTGATGAAATATCGGCAGAAAAAAAAGAATACATTATCATGGCCGGCACAGTCCTTTGATCTGAATATTATTGAAAATGCTTGGCTGAGATTGAAAAGAGAGATGCAATGAAAAGTAAGAGACGTCTCATGTGCTGCTGATTTAAAATTATCCATTTGTAGGATATGGAAAAACCTGCCTGTGGATTACATAAGGACATTGTATAATTCAATTCCTCAACAGATTCTAGCAGTAATAAAAGTAAAGGAAATATTACCAAATATTAGCTTGACTGCATATACGGTTCTAATTTAAATCTGTTGATTTTTTGCATCTGCAGCCATTGCAATTTTTTCTGTCCACCATGTTGTTTCTTAACTTTGCAATTTTTTCTGTCCATCATGTTGTTTCTTAACTTTTGGCATGGTGCTGTAGCTGCTTGCTGAGGATTGTAATAATAATAATAATAATAATAATAATAATAATAATAATAATAATAATAATATACTACTACTACTACTACTACTACTACTACTACTACTACTAATAATAATAATAATAACAATAATAATAATAATAGCAAATTGGATTGATATTCACATGTAATGTTATTATCATTTCGATAGGGTTAATTTGAAACAGAATCTGAAGTATGCTTTTTGCAAAGATGACTTTTTCACTGAAAAAATGTTTCTTCTTGTTGAAAGTGGTTTCTCCGCAACAATCAAAGCATTTGCAATCCTAACAGAAATTAGCCAACTTGTCATTTTCACATGTAGCATGTGTTAAAAATGAATGGCTTTGCAGGGATGCTAAAGCATGTGTAGTCCATGGCTCTGATCTGCGTGATATGACTCCTGCACAAATTGATCAGGTGCTGACACACCACACAGAGATTGTATTTGCACGCACTTCGCCACAACAAAAGCTAATCATCGTTGAAGGTTGCCAGAGACAAGGTGCCATTGTTGCTGTGACAGGTGATGGAGTCAATGACTCACCTGCTCTTAAAAAGGCCGACATAGGTTAGAACTCATTTTATCTTGTCTTTTTTTGTTATAGGTGTAGTGATCATCATCATCATTGTCATCGTCGTCATCATAATATCGCTGCCACCACCACCACCACCACCATCATCATCATCATCATCATCATCATCATCATCATCATCATCATCACCTTTTGCTATGCAACCATTTGTAGTAAGCCTCTTGTAGTCCAAGAGCCAAATGGTCTTTTTCCAGAGCAGTTACACTCATGTACATGCTATTCAGATCTAGGACACTTCAGTTGTCACTCTGAAAGCCCGTGAACATTTTAATAACTAAGATGGCAAGCAAAGATAATAAGAAAAACTAAAGTGTAGACTGCCTGGCCTTTAAATTCGACGTGGCTGTGATGGAGTTTTTGACACCAAAAGACAGTCGTAAATGCAGACAAATTTTACTCACGATATTTGTTCTTCTGATCTGAAACATGTTTATGAAATTTCTGCTGTGGCATAGCCAGGTTTCTGGAAGAGAGGGGACGCCAAAGCTTCTACAGACCAGCATTTCCAGTCCTTGATAGGGGGGCTTGAAGGAGCTTGGTGAGCTGCTTGACAAAATTTACGGTTGAAAAAATTCAGATTGAAATCCTTGAGCTCTGGTGCATATTTTTTAGACTGCATATTGACAATCAGCCAACTGAAAAAATTTGTTCAAGGTCATTAGTTCTTTTAGCACAGAAATTTTGAGTGCCAGTAATATTAGAATTTCACGGTAAGCTCTGGTGTATATTTAAAAGACTACAATTATGATTTATTTTTGAGTGATCAAAAGCTGTAATACAACTACGTATATCAATTCTGTCGACAATCACTGTACCCTTTCCCTTTAAAAAAATGTATCGACAGTTTTGCGCAAATCCCTTGACTCATCCCAACCCAGATAGCGGGGCCTGCACCCCCATGGCTATGCCAATGAATTTCTGACTCATATTTGGAAGATGAGTAGTGTATGTTCCTGTTGGTTTTCAAGAGATGGTTTCAGCTAAAGAATGTGTCAAAACGTTTTGTGGGAGAGAAACTTACGGGTCACTTGAAAAATCTTTCAAGGTCCAAATTTGATGTGATTGGGATAATGAATAACCGATGACGTTCTTGGCCTCATATGAAATAGGGACTGTCGTAGTATCAATATAAATAACATAAATTTTGACCTTCAATTTTCTTTGTTACAGAATGTAATGTTCTTGTTTTCTGGTTCACATTTGTTACAAATGTCTTAAAATTCAGTGATTTCTGAGTACTCTCTAGAAATGCTGAATTAAATTTCTTTGACTAAGGGACCAGCCTTTATAATAATAATAATAATAATAATAATAATAATAATAATAATAATGATGATGATGATGATGATGATGATGATGATGATGATGATGACGACGATGACGACAACAACAATAATAATAATAATGTGATTTTAAGTGGTTTAGGAGGCTAAGTAAGCCTGTGTGAAAACCACTGATGTAACCACCTCCATTCAATAATATGTAACAGTAATGCCAGAATAGATGAATTGCTTTGGTTATATGCATTTCTGGTGTTCTATCTTCGTTTGTTAAATAAATTAGTTTGGACCAGTGGTTCTCAAACTGCAGTCCACGGTCCCATAGGGCACTGCCAAGTGGTTTCAGGGGGACTGTAAAGGGATTACTTTTTCAAGATATCTCATCAACACCTCGGAACACAAAACACGCTAATTGCTCTAAGAGTGCTGGTTCCATTTGAATTTAAATTTGATGACTAAGGTATGCAATTTTCTGATTATATAATTTATTGACATAACAAGTAGCCTATGTGTTAATTACGGTTAATTTAAAATTCAAATTTTATAAGGTCCACAAATCATCAAGACAATTTCTAAGGGACCACTACACAAGAAATCCTAAAAGTTGGAGAACTGCTGGTTTGGACTGTAATAAATTGTAAGACATTCTTTAGGCGTTGCCATGGGCATTGCGGGATCTGACGTCAGCAAGCAGGCAGCAGATATGATACTGCTAGACGACAACTTTGCTTCAATAGTCACTGGAGTTGAGGAAGGTAAGAAATTCTATAAATTATTACTGCTATTGTATTTACACATGTATACTGGCAACTATAATATAAATTAATATTTGGTTATTAGAATTATGACATCATGCTAGTTTAAGCACTGCTATATAAAAATTAACTTGCAGTAATAACAATCATACAATTTTATAATTTATAATTATGATACACAGATACAATGGTATGCTCCAAAGCAGTCTACAAAAAGCAATTCCAGAGACCATTCAGATTGGGACTGGCATGACTGAAAGGAAAAAACCAACTGGACAATATGTATTTAAGGTCTAGATCTGAAAATACTTCAAAGAGAGTTCTAGATTTTCAGACCTATGCCAGAAAAAGCTCTTTTACAAATTGAAGTGTTTCATTCTAGTAGATTTAACAAAAATCAACAAATCTTGTTGAATAATGATGTTTAGGATGATTTAAGACAAATTTCCAATGGAATTCAAATTTTTGTGAATGCAAAACATGGACCGTCACCAAAGACTTGGAAAGAAAAGTACTTGTCTATAAAAGGAAATGTTATAAAAAAAAGTACTGAGAATTGGGTGTGTCGAAAATATCAGAAATGAAAAATTCTCTATAAGAGAATTCAGTCAGTCAATCATGCTACAAAGAGTAAAACAAAGGAAACTCCATCTAAGTGACGTTCAGATTATTGTGGTGACTCGTCCACGGGTGGATTACGTGAACACATTACAGAGTTATAGTTTGTGGCTAGTGCGGAACAGCCAAGTCTTTAACCTCTCTTTGAAAATGTTTAGTGAAGGGGAGAGTTGGACGGATGGAGGCAGGCCGTTCCAGGACCTTGTGGCAGCCACAGGAAATGTGCCGTCTACTACAGTGCAGATGCCATCTGTTTGGACACATATGCAGAATGAAAGAGGACAGAGAGATCAAAGCTCTATTGTTTGGAATAATAGGAAGGGTGCCAATAAGAAAGGAAGACTACTAGGGCTGTCACCGGGTACCTGAAGACAGTCCGGGTACCCGGGTAGTAAAAGTGGGAAGGATTACCCGTGAAAGATGGTATGTTGTTTCACTAAAAATATATTCAGCTTTTAATGAGTTGTGGGCAGGTTTATTGATGCACATCCATAACTGAATTTCTTTTAGAAAAGCTGGTGAATTTTCCAGTGACAATGATGAGATTTTGTCTGAAAGAACATCAGTATAAAGATGGTTATTAGTAGAGAAACCAGAATGAGGTGATCCAAGTGACATTGTATATAAAATGAAAAGGAGTAGACCAATAATAATAATAATAATAATAATAATAATAATAATAATAATAATAATAATAATAATAATAATAATGTGATTTTAAGTGGTTTAGGAGGCTAAGTAAGCCTGTGTGAAAACCACTGATGTAACCATCTGCATTCAATAACCTAGTTTATCAAGATAGCCTTTGAATCCATTTACTGTTTCAACTGTCACTCCCACCTCGTCCAAACTGTTCCATTTGTCCACAACCCTTGCACTAAAAAATTGTTCTTTCATGGACCAATCCTCTGCTTAAACAATTTGCATTTGTGGCCTCTTGTGCTGCTATAGTGTGCCAATGTAAAGAATCGATCGTATGGCACATCTACTTTCCCAGTCATTATTTTGTATGTTTCTATCAAATCCCCTCTCTCTCTTCTGCTTTCTAATGTTGTCAGTCCACAATATTGAAGTCTTTTTAGTAGCTTAAAATATGGCACCCATTGACCATCTTCGTTGCTTGTCTTTGCACTTTTTCTAAAAGCTCTATATCTTTATCAAGAATGGATTCCATGCCTGAACACAGTATTCTAGATGAGACCTTACTAATGACTTATAAAGTTTTATGATTATGTCTTTGTCTCGACTCACTATTGTCCTTTTCATCATTCCCAACATTTGGTTTCCCTTCTTTCCTGCCTCCATGCATTGGTGAGATGGATTCATACTTCTATGGATGTCTCTTTCTTTTTCTGTTATGGTTAGAACCTTCCCCCTAAAGAATATTCATTACCGTTATTAGATTTCCCAACATGCATTACAGAAAATTTATCGATATTGAAAAGCATCTACCAGTCCACAGACCACAGACCAAGAACATCTACCGGTAATTAGATAGCACCAAAGTGTGCTGTGGACTTGGTATGAGCAGCACTAGAAAGAGAATCCATTCAATTTGGTCATAAAGTCATTTAGCCAACCTCAGCAGATGTTAGCAGTTATTGAGGGCGATGGCTGCTTGTTGGCAGCCATTACCCTCAATAACATTGACACTCAATAACACTGACATTGAGGGTAATGGCTTCTTGGAAAGCTCCTTTCCAAGGAGCCATTGCCCTCCTCTTTAGAGGGGCAATGAATCTGCTTTGGAGTAGGCTTAAGCAAGGGCGGTTCCACGTTGGGGATGACTGAGGATGCATCTCCCACCAGTCCACCAAAAATGAGTGTGCGGCATTGATGAATTTCTGAGAAAAATTGTTTTATTTATTTCTTGGTAGTACTTTAGTCTAATAGTATAATTACGGGTTTGCTACAGTTCAGACAAAGCGTGAATTGTTGTATGTAATCGTTGGTAATAAGATAATCAACAAGTCATTGTGGAGTTGTGAGAAGATTTAGCTATATCATTTACAGTTAATTTGAGTTAAACTTGCTGGAAAAGACCAAGTGGTAATAAATTGTTTCTAATAATTTCACGTAAGTAGTAAAGTAGACATTAGACAATTTGCAATTGTGAATTTGGTGCAGCTACATTACCTCTGATATCATGTTCTGCCGAAAGATGTTTCAGCGCTATGAAACTACTGAAATCGCTATTGAGGTCTTCAATGGAAGATGATCATCTAAACTGATTAGCCTTGATGTATATCCACAAAGATATGGACATATCTATAGACAATGTCATCGACAAATTCACTTCCAGCAATAGAAAACTTGATTTTTGCACGACTTTGTACAACCAGACTAAAATGGCTTTTATACATTGTTAATTCTTCATTGGTCGCTAACGTAGAAATACACAGCACCTAAAGAAGAAGAATTCTAAACATTATATTTTATAAATCAAGTCTACAGCTTTCTTCTAAGCCATATACATATAATCCCTCTGACAATTGGTGGGTTCTTCCTAGAAGTTCATTGCATCCCCCCACCAAGAGTTCTTGGAACCGCTACTGGGTCTAAAGGCCTGTTCTGGCCAAGAGGCACTAGAGTCTAACCATTGATCTCACTGCTAGTAGTTTTACCACATTTGTGATATAGGTACTGTACTAAGAAACAGATGTTATTGCTATTGTTCCTCTGGCTAATACGTTAATATAACTGTCTTGTTTACTTGAACTCTCTTTTCACTGGCATCTCAGAGACTAATTTACAAAAATTGCAATGAATTCAAAACTCTTTATCTTGAGCCAAGATCAAAACAATCAAATATAATAACAATATTGTAACATTACTCTTGTTTTTAAGGATCTTCACTGGCTCCCTGACCAGCAACAGATTCATTTCAATATTGACCTATTAGTTCAGAGAGATTATCTGACATACAGAGTGACGTACAGAGTACAGACGTACAGAGTACATCTGACGTACAGAGTGCTGCATGACCCGTACTGTCCGGAGTATCTCGCCTCTCTTGTAAAGACACCACAGTGCAGTGATAGGAGATTGTCACTCCGTTCGAGTCGTAGGGTCAAACTTCAGGTTCCTCCTCCCTCCAAGACTGCCAAGTTTGGAGAGAGATCATTTACACGCGGCAACCCTATCTTGTGGAACTCTCTTCCTGATCACGTCACCACGGCTAATACTCCTGAACACTTCATCAAGAGCTTAAAAATGCATCTGTTTGGGTTGGGGTATAGTTGAGATGTTAAAGCGCTTTTGTTGTGGGCCTCAGCCTTGTTACAGCGCTATAGAAATCGTCCAAGAATGAATGAATGAATGAATGAATGACATGCTTACATTTCAGATGTCTTACACCAGGATTGCTCTTCATAAACAAGCCTTTTCAGTGCCAGACCAAGACTATAGGATTTACTGTATGCTTCTGTATAGTCAACTGATTGAATCACAACCTTTAGATCAAGATTCAAGACATATCTGTTCTCATTTGTATATCCCCTTTACTGGAACTGGACATTTCAACCCATGAACTATTAAAGACTTGATTCGGACCACTCGCATTAATATAACTATTTCATGTGGTTTTACCTTTCTTCACCGGCTGAGAGTAATATGGCACTCTGTGCCAACTTGCATCATTCAGCAGTTGGATGTCATACTTGTCATTGCATGTCTGGACTATAGTAATGCTACGCTATGTGTTCTGCAAACACGCCAATAAATGAAACTCCAATCACTCATGAATTCTGATTCTAGACTGATTTTTAGAGGCAAGAAGGCAGACGATATGATGCCACTATTTAAAGAGCTCATTTCACTTATACAGTGCACTCCGCTTATATGCACAGCCTTGGGAACAGTGCACTCCGCTTATATGTACAGCCTTGGGACCAAAAAATACTTGCTTATAAGTGGAGCATGCTTATAAACGAAGCTAGGCCTTCTAAGCAAGTAACAAAAATAGTTACAGTACAGTGCAGAACAGTACATTTATTTGCATTTTACAGTATAGTAGAGACTACAACTCACAGTTTTGTTATGTATATAGTGTAACTATAGTTGAAATGGCTGGCACACAAATAAAATTGCTCTCTACAATACGCAAAAGACAACTTAAAATTTTTTGGACATATAATGAGGACGAATGGAATAGAAAGCCTGGTAACTACTGAAAAAGTTGAAGACAAAAGGTCAAGAGGAAAACTAAGAATGACGTATATCAGTAGTTTACTGACTGATGCAAAGGGTGTAACTACAGAACTAGAAAAATTTTAATCAACGAACAACAGAGAGAAATGGAAGTCCATAGTCATCAACGTTGAAACACATGACACCTCAAGAAGATAGTGTTTCAGCACTTCTCTGAAATACAGACTCTAGGCTTACCGGTATATCCTCTTGAAAAAGTACTTGATGGTTGTCTGCACATATACTTAAAACCTGGCTATTCTGCAGGAGCTACTTGTGATTTCTTGTGTTTTTGTAATGTGTTCACGCAGTTCTTATAGGACGAGTTGCCACATTAATCAGTATGTTGTAATAATAATAATAATAATAATAATAATAATAATAATAATAATAATAATAATATACAGCAGCTTGTTGTATATGCACTTCATAAATTAGTTCCATCAGGCTATAAAATTATTTGAACAATTGGCAGCCAGCAGCCTCGAGATAGGACCTAATGTTCTCCAGACCTCTATGCTGATGACATTCAAATTTACCGACATGGCCCTCACTTTTCTCAGTCTCAGCTCACTCAGTCAGTAGACATTGTAATTACAACTCTTCAGGATTGGATGTTCTCTAATAGACTTCGACTAAATCCTGACAAAACTAAACTTATTTGACTTGGTACTAAACATCGGCACACTAAAATTGACTACGACTCACTGAACTCTATCTTTCCTGAACTTTCTTTCTCAAATTGTATCAAGAACCTCGGTATTTACTTTGACAGTAACTTGGCCTTCAAAGAGCATTTTACTAGAATCTCTTGACCCTGTTTTTACCAACTTAGGCAAATTAGAGTTACCGGTATTCGTTCTTCACTTTCTCTGTCTGCAAAAGCATGAATCTCCGGTTCATGCTTTTGTTGCTAGTGGGCTAGGCTATTGCAGTTCTCTTTATCTTGGTCTGCCCAAAAACCTGCTCTCCAATCTGCAATCTACCTAAATGCTGTGGCTCGCCTTGAGGCTAAAGCTCCTCGCTACTCTAGCATCTCAGATTTTATGCTTAACACCCCACGTTGGCTTCCAATTTCTGATGTTCAGTTACATCAGGGGTGGGCAACCCTTTGGACTGCAAGGGCCAAACAGTTATGGCAGTGTCTGGCTGAGGGTCATGTAAGTTTTCACGAGCCCCTAAAAAGTTGTGAAGTTTATAGTTTTAGAAAGTTTTTGCTGGAAAAAGTTCTAAAATTCTAAAAAAAATATACTGATCAAGTGTGAAAAACTGGTGATGATCTTTTTTATTTGCTTGTCAGACTTAGGACATCAATGCTGTGGATCGACTAATAATTCACTGATCAGAAGGTTTGTTAGACAAAGCAGTAAAAATTAATTTTGGGCTGTAGGGAGTGGAGGACTGAATTAAACTCACTGGCAGGTCAGATATAGCCCGCGGGCCTGAGGTTGCTGACCGCTAAGTTACACCCTCTGCTTGTGCAATGATAGACAACGATCCTGCATACTCTCCTAGCCAAGTCTTGAACTTCATTGCAGTCAGAATTCCTTACTAGACTATCATAAGTGTAGCCTGCAGGTTCTACTCTACAAACTGCCACATCTGTTAGATGTTGGATTCCAAGATCCTGTCACCACCATAATATCCAAGTTCCTGGTAGTCATAAGTTTATATTATAATTGTGATTATTATTTAGCGATTCTAAATATAAACTCACTCATCTATAGTGCTTTCTAATATCCGTTATTGTCATCATCATCATTATGAGTGGTAGCTGTAGCTAATATTGTGGCCATTTTACATTGCAGGACGCCTGATATTTGACAACCTTAAAAAGTCAATTGCATATACACTGACAAGCAACATTCCGGAGATTTCACCATTCCTCCTTTTCATTATCGCAGACGTTCCTCTTCCTCTTGGCGTAATCACCATCCTGTGCATTGATCTTGGTACAGACATGGTTCCTGCAATTTCTCTTGCTTATGAACAGGCAGAGAGTGACATCATGAAGCGTATGCCTCGTGATCCTTTGCACGACAAACTTGTCAACTACAGGTTAGGTGCTGTCCATAAATGATGTCACACACTTGGGGGGTTCAAACATTTGTGACGATGTGCAATGACAGGGGGAGGGTGTTTCCAGAAATGTTATGTCACATAATACTAAATATTGTTGTTAATATGTTATGTTACCACTTAGTTGAAAGTATTTTAAACTTATAATTATTATACTTCATTTTGTAAAAAGAATTTGAAAAAGTTTCTGAATATTGTTCAACTATAATAATTATAATGAATATTTTCAAACGAAACATTGATTTTGACAGTGGAAAGATGACAAAATGAGGGGGTTAACGCGTTGTGATGTCATATTTGAGATGGTCTGACTTTTTGTGATGATGTGTGTGCGGGGGAGGGGGAGTAAAAAAACTGCCAAAAATCATGTGACGTCATTTATGGACGGCCCCTTACAGACTACTGAAGTTTTCAATGGTTTTATCATTTGAACATTTCAGTTATTTCATTTTTGTTTTAAATTATTACTATTAAAACTCATTCATTTAAAATGATACATTAATTAACAACAGATTTCATAAAATTTACTGTTCAAATTTATTACTGCAATTCGTGTCACTTGTAATCATCCATACTGCGACTATCCATACTTCCTATACAGTTGATGAGGTATAGAATAACATAGGTGAAGAGCAGAATTCTTGAGTTTTTAATTTTAAGTTTTTCAAGTTCTGCCGTTTGTTAATATCTCATTTTGGCAGAGCACAAGTGATGGTTTCAACATTTTCCTATTATAAAGGGCAACAGACATTGGTTATGTTTGGATATTAAATGAAACAGAGAAACTGTATTGCATCACAGTGGAGCTGAAATAAGAAAGAATACATCCTGAATTCTGTAGTCTGAATTCTTTGACTGCTGTCAAAGAGGATAGCTTCAGAGTTTTTTGGCCAAGGAATGGTAGGGTTTCTTAATTAATTTCTGATTTGATTTAAAGAGAAATGCAACTCGTTCACCGAATCCAGTTTGGCAAGGTTCATTTAGCATTTGGAAGCCAGGTGGCGTAATGTCAGCAAAAAAAGAAGTATCTGAAGGTTGTAACCAAGTCTCATTTAATGCAATTACAGATATGTTGATTTTGGAATAGAAAATTGTGAAGAGAGGATGATTTGTTTCTCAATGAGCAAATATTAATGGTGGAGGTAATTTAGATATTTTGGAAAGAATGATCTTGGGTGACTGAGTTTGATGAAGCAGGACCAGGATTCAACTCAATGTTGTCAGAAAGGACTAGAAAAAGAAGTGGCAACATTTAATTTTTTATAAATTCTTATGGGTTTAGAACTTTTATGTTTATTCAATTTCATGTCTCATCTGTTGAAAAATAATAGCCTAGCAGAAATTAACAAATATGAAGATGGGAGAGTTAAATGAATTGGATTCTTTCTGGCGCTGATAGCCAGTGCAAATCACGAAGCGATGGAGTTACATGTTCACCTGGTGGAATATGGCAAATCATGCGAGCAGCAGCATTTAGAATGGACTGAAGACGGTTGAGAAGGTTTTTCCGTATTCCAGCGAGGGTAGCATTGCCATAATCTAATTTGGTCAGCACCAGAGTGGAGACCAGTATTCTGAGTGCAGTGACTGACACTGAGCGATGAATACTTCTAATCAGCCTGAGGGCTTTGAAGCATCCAGCCACAGTCTTCGCCATGTGTGTCTTCATTGATACGGTATTATCCAGGATTATCCCGAGGTTCCACACCGATGACACCGTTAGGTTGTTAGGCTACTTAGTCTTCCAACCTTTGAAGCAGAATTCTAGAGAGTATACGTACACATCATAATCAAGATTCATTACTTGATAACAACGAATGACTTTTACAGTCATCAATTGTATGACAGAAAGTATCGGCTTATGGCCGAAACTAATACTTAGTTAAGGCCGAAGCCAGGCTTATGGCCGAAACTCATACTTAGTTAAGGCCGAAGCCAAAGCCGAATATTATGAAAGCGATTAGCCAAATGTTGGCCAAATGTTGGGCAGATTCCTTAGATTTGGCGCCAAAGCCAAACTTCGGTCTCTCTCTAATGCACTCGAGTACAATTCATGTAGAAGTATGAGTACCAAGTATTACAAGTCTTCATGATAATAACGTCAAGCTTTTAACTTTGGATATATTGGTATATACTAGTGTAATGAGTTAAGTACAGATTAAAGTGATATCATAAGTTGTATTTGTACAGACTGATTGGAATGGCTTATGGCCAGGTTGGAATGATCCAGGCATCTGCCGGGTTTTTCACTTATTTTGTGATCATGGCTGAAAATGGATTCTGGCCTTTGCATCTGTTAGGACTTCGCAAAGCATGGGACTCGAAGAGTGTTACAGACTTGACTGATTCCTATGGACAGGAGTGGGTAAGCAGTATTTACATTGCTAATATGTAACTAGACATTATTTAATTCTTTATGAAGTGAGGACCAGTGAATGTTTATGCTATAGTATTATTCTCAAGACTGATTTGGCACACAACATGCAGAATTCATTGCTGGTTCCATAGTATTAGTAATGGTATAAATGAATGTGTCAAATTTTAGTGATTTATTTTGTTATTTTGAGATATTATTTTGTAAACTGGGATTGATTTCAAGATCTCAAGGGTTTGAATCCCAGTCGAAATATTGTGTGCTGCCAACTAGGGTAATTGGCAGAAAGAGTATCCAGTTTTAGCTCTGATAGATGACTTCAATCAATGGCAGAGGTCACAGCAATGAAATGCTCTTATGTTGTAGAATTATGGACAACGAAAGGTCCTCGAGTACACCTGCCATACAGCTTTTTTTGTTGCCATTGTAGTAGTACAGTGGACCGACTTAATCATCTGCAAAACCCGCCGAAACTCAGTTATTCACCAAGGAATGTTGTAAGAAACAATAGCAGTTCTAGGCTTCTAGTTTGGTTTAAAGTAATTTAGTTGCAACAATACGAACAATGGTAGGCATTTTGAATGTTTATATAAGATATATAAGGCATATATGTATATTTAATGCAGCTTATATAACATTCATAATATATGAATGCTTGTGACAGCTTATTTTACTATGCACTACACAAATAACTACACATAATAATGATGATGCATGTCATGGAACTTTGACTTTTGGTACCTGTTTTTAAAATAATAATATTGATGTCAACAGATCGTATTAATTTCCAGCCTGTGCCAGTGACTTTGTATGCCCGAGATATGGCATTTGAATGATTGGATAATATTTTGGTGTTACAGCAATTGAGGGTGGACTAAGAATTGGAGGAAGAATGATTACAAATCTCAGATATGCAGATGATATAGTGCTCATAACAACTGCACCACAAGAACTTCAAGAACTAATAGACGGGCTAAACAACACCAGCAAAAAGTATGGCCTAGAAATCAATGCAAGTAAGACCAAAGTCATGATAACATCTGAATCAGAACAAGACATCAACTTCACTGTTAATGGGCTATAACTAGAAAATGTTGCATCATTCCAATACCTAGGCTCACTAATCAATGTAAATGCCAAATGCTAAATGGAAATTCAAGAAAGACTGAATAAAGGAAAAAGGAGTCAACGTAGTGCTACTGAAACTGTGGAAGAGTCATAATCTGCAAAACAATACAAAGGTCAGATTGTAGAAAGCATTGGTTTGACCAGTTGTAACATACTGCTCAGAAAGCTGGACACTAAATAAAGATGATGAGCGAAGACTTGAAGCCTTTGAAATGAAAGAATTACGACAAATTCTAAGAGTTTCATGGACAACAAAAAGAACAAATGAGGGGGTACTAGAGCAGGCAGGTACGACAAGAAGTCTGCTGAACAACATTAAAAAAGGCAAAGTATGTTATTTTGGACACGTCATAAAAAAATAAGGCTCTTGTCTAGAAAAATACTAATAGATAGATGGATAGATAGCTTATTACAAGGCGCATTAAGACACTAAAGCGCTGCTGCTGATTGTTCAAAAAGAAACATCTTCAGTCTCGATAAGAAAATGTCCCTTGTAGTAGATCGATCCCGGAGTTCCAATGGAAGCGTATTCCAGTAGGCTGGGCCAAGCTTCGAGAATGCACGATCACCAAACTTTGAGTTAGTCCTAGGAATAACGAGTAGTCGCGTGTCACATGATCTCAATCCATAGGTCCTGTCCGAAGATCGAACCAGCGAGCAGTCAGCTTTAAGGTAGTCCGGTGCCTCCCCACGTAGACATTTGTCCACCAGTGAGATAATTTTGAACTTAACTCTGGAGAACACCGGAAGCCAGTGCAGTTCGCGAAGGACTGGCGAAATGTGCTGGTTCTTTCGCGTCTCTGTTATTAAGCGAGCCGCTGCATTCTGTAACGATTGGAGTCTAATACAAGGAACATTATCTGGCGGACGATCACCCGGAAGACCAAGAACAGCCTGGCTAGATAGCATAACAACATGGAGTGGACTTTTTTCAAAACTTGATTCGGAAAACAGAAGAATGACAGATGTGGAGAGGTGTGATACATAGTGTAGCCCAACCTCACATCGAGGATGGTTAAAGAACAGAGCAGAACAGCCGTTGAAACACAGGAGAGGAGAGCCTTCTTAACCACTTAAAATCCAGCATACGATAATAATATATTAATATTATTGCAGTTATTATAATTCATATACTAATGATGTTAGCCTGTCAACCTTGTAGGAACCATCACTTGACCTTTGGTTTGTTCTTTGAAACATCTCTTGCTGCTTTCCTTGCTTATTGTCCAGGTCTTGACAAGGGACTGAGAATGTATCCACTGCGGTAAGATTTTTCGTTTGCTGTACAGATGGCATACATAATTAATTAACTAATTATAATGACATTACAAATGCACTTTTATAACACCCACTCCATATAATATGAAGGTATCAATCAGTTCAAAAACCAACCTTGGAAAAAGCAAAAACAATGAAGCATATAAAAGAAAAATTGAACTCCAGCAAATCCAATGAGAAGAGGGTGATAATTGATACCGGAAAGCAAATGGAGAAGTTTAAAAGAGCATTAGTAATGAATGACTAGCTTCAGTTGACGAAATAGCCAAGGCAATATCAAGCCTTAAGAATGGCAAGGCAGAAGGCCCTCCTATCTACAGCACTAAAGGTATTGAACAGGATGATTCTTGAAAGAGTAGAGATACAGTTGCCAGTTGACATACATCTCAGGGACAATCAAGCAGGATTCAGAAAATGCAGATTGTGCTTGGATCAAGTAACTACCTTATGATGCATAGTGGAACAGTCCATAGAATGGAACAACTCCCTGTTGTTGACTTTGAAAAGGCCTTTGACAGTGTAGATAGAGAATCCTTATGGGAGTTAATGCGACATAATGGTATTCCTGAAATAATAATCCAACTGGTAAAGGCAAGCTACAATAACGTCCAATAGAGTTATTTTCGTCAAAGGACATGCAAGAGTTGTAATATATAAACAAGGGTCAAACAAGACTGTCTTCTCTCTCCTTTTCTTTTCCTCCTGGCCATTGACTGGATCATGAAGAATGTAACAAAACAAATGGAAGGTGGTATAAAATGGGTTGAAGAAAAACAACTAGGTGATTTAGACTTTGCAGTTGACTTAGCACTGTTGACTCACAGCCTGCAACAAATGTAACTGAAAACCTCACTTCTGGAAAAGATAGCTAAATCAATTTGCTTAAACATAAACCAAATAAATCTATAGTAATGAGAGTCAGTGGAAACAAAAACCAGAAAATAAAACTATCTGCTAGGAATGTGAGTTTCATGCAGTAATATTTTGTAAAATATGTGAGACTCAGAGGTCCTAAATATGCGGGGAAGAATTGAAGAAATATGGAAATTTCCCATGTAAGCATCTAAATTTCATTTTTGTGCACCACATATTTGAAGAAGCTGCTTGTTTTTGGTGAAAAGGGGCTGATGAGTGGAAAAGGTCATCCAGGCAGGCACTGATCCCCTGTAAATCCTAGTAAATATATGCCTATATTAGGAAAAAAATAGCAGAAAAGTGCTATATATACAACAAAAATTGCTTAAAATGTGGATAAAATGTATGGAATGCAAGGCACAAATGGGTTAAATGGCTAAACTTGTGAGGAATTTTGTAACACCTTAACTCTTTCAAGCCCAACTATTTTACAAATTTGTGGCAATCTCAAGTATGAGATCAAAATGAAATCATATTTAAACATGCTGAAATTATCTATGGCTGTAATTGACAAAGGCTGCTGTTGCATGCTGGCCTGAAATTTGGTCTGCAACAGAGCAGATTTGTTATGTGTGGGGAGTTGATTTGACTCTGGGCAAGGGTTAGAGTGGGGTCCATGTAAATGTGCCCTGCCATCTTTGATATGCAGATGTCTCACTGTTCAGCAGATGCTGAATAGCCCCAGGCCCTTCTGAGAAAGCTGAGACGTGTCTGTGCTTATTGAAGTATGCAGACAAATCGGGGCATAATTTATAAATTAACAGCTGCTAAGTGCTTCCCGGTATTTGTATTTTTTGAGACAACTTTTGTAGCACTTTGATATAGCAAAGGGCAAAGTGTAAAGTTCTATTAGCAAAGTTGGCATGCGAATGAGGAACAGGAGATGATAGCCTTGAAAGTATGTTTGGATGGAATGAAGGAGTTTACTGCCTTGACGAATAAGGTGGTGAATCCTTTAGAAAGCAGTCATCCATAAGAAAACATTCACAGCATTGAAAAGTTAACAAAGTGTGAAAGAAGAGGGTGTTGAAAGTCTGAAAAAGTGTTGAAAGGAAATCTCCACATGGCAAGATCAGGTGGTGAATTCCTGAAGGGCAGCCTTCCACAGCAGAATAATCCATCTCTGAACTTAGCAGATCCAACTGGAGATGGAACTCCAGGTGAAGACACAGAGGCATAGCGAGAGGGCAGAGGGGCATATGCCTCGGGCGCCGAGGTGAGCGGCGTCAAAATCGGGTATTTGGGTAAGTGAAATGTGTAAAAAAATAAGAAGAAACATATGCAAAGACCTTTTCTTTTTTTCTGCTCGTCAGCACTATAAGGAGAGGGGCGCCATAAGAATTGATGGGCGCCGAGAATGATGTGACGACCTTTTTTTGCTCGCCAGTAGTGTTAGGGGCGCCAACGGTACACTTTGCCCCCGGGCACCGGATACAGAGGCGTAGCAAAGGGGGCAGGTGGGGGCATATGCCCCCGGGCGCCGAGGTGAGGGGGTGCCAAAATCGGGTTTTTGGGGTAAGTTAAACAGTTAAATACATGATAAATAAGAAGAAACAAGTGAGGCAACCTTTTTTGCTCGTCAGGAGTATAATAAGGAGAGGGGCGCCGAGAGAACGATGTGACAACCTTATTTTTGCTTGTCAGCAGTGTTGGGGGCGCCAACAGTACACTTTGCCCTTGGGTGCCGGATACTCTCGCTACACCTCTGACCGGATACCCTCGCTACGCCACTGTGAAGACAGGAGCAACAGTTGTTCAATATAGTCTGGAAGAAAGGCAGCATTGTAGAATTTTTTAGTCTGTGTGACTAGTCAAGAATTCATCCAGCAGCATTGATGGAATGGTGACTGATACAAGATGGCAGTCTATACACTTTGAAGACAAACGACTGAAAAAACATCGTTTGTCTTCAAAGTGTCTGGGTTGCCATCTTGTATTGAATCTTGTACCAGATCTACCTAGAGAAATTGTAGAGAACTCCCCAAAAATTATGGGAAGGTCACTGTACACACATTTATCACAAAATCATGCACAAGATGCTGGCAAACTGCCAACATTGGTGATGTTCTGAGGCACACGAATACCCAAAGCTGCTGGAAGGCACCTTCAGAAGTGCTTTTGAAGGTGATGGGGGGAATATGAGTCAAAATGGAGGGGTGGCATGGCGGTACAATGGCGTGGCGGTACAATGAACTAAGCATACCGTACTATCTCGAGTATAATACGCACCTGTGTATAATAGTTTCTAGAGTTATCATAATGTAAAAATGTTAATACCTATGTATAATACGCATCCAAAATTTTACCTGGGAATCTCTATTCAGTAACCTGCTTAGAATTGGAAGTGTAGACAAAGTCCCCCCCCCACTGGCAGTTGCCATACATCAATTGTTTAACTATCTTTGTCAAAATCTTTAGTGTATTACCTAGACAGTCACAATTTTTTTCAAATTCTGTTTTGAAATTGAACTATATAGGCTTACAACATTTCCCTCCACTTTTGACCGCATAGGTAAAAACCTCTATAGCGCGCATGTTGTATGCTTGAATATACAGTAAATTTAAAATTATGTATGTTTAGATACATAAAATTGTATGTACATAAAATTGATTCCTATGTATAATATGCACCCACACTTTGCACCAATTTTTTGAGGAAAAGAGTGCGTCTTATATGCGAGATAATACGGTAACTGAAGACAGCAATCGAAGCACTCTAAAACCAAGAAATTTCTACTAAACTATCTGTTGAGAAGGAAACTCCGAACCAGTACAAGCTGACCTGCTGAAAGCAAGAATAAAAGACCTAGAAGGCAAAAAGCAATTTTAAGCAATTTATAATCAGACTTATGAGGGATCCTGAGCTCAGTAGGCTCATACTGATCTGGAGTATCTGGCTTTATCTGGGTGTCTCAGTAGCCAATCAGCTCATACTGGTTTGGAGTCTTTATCAACGGATATTTTAGTCAAAATTTATTGGTTTAGAAGCTTGTTTACTGCAGTTTTCTGGACCCCTGGGACAAGAGCCACACATGCACGTGCATACTCCAGTATATATCAGTGGTTCTCAATCCGTGGTCTGCGGACCAAAAGTGGTCCGCAAGAAGGCATCTAGTGGTCTGCGGCATATTGTGAAAAACCCAAAAAAATTACGGATAACGCTTTTTTTTTGCTTGTCAGCCTTTTTTGATAGGCGATAACGTTTTTTATTTTGTTTGTTAGCCTTTTTTGATAGGCGATAACGTTTTTTCCTTGTCAGCCTTTTTTGTTAGGTGATAATGTTTTTTTGCTTGTCGAGCTTTTTCAGGTTTCATATTTCTCAGGTGGTCCGCGAAAAATTTTTGACACTCAAAAGTGGTCCGCGAGAAAAAAGGGGTCTGAGAACCACTGGTATATATTAAAAATTTTCTGGAAGTCACTCATGCTTGTGGTTGTTGACAATTATTGCAGCACAACTGGACAGAAGGAAAGACTGAATGTTGAATTGGTTAAGATGTGCTGTCTATGTTTATTTTTAGCTGGACTTGGTGGATTGCTCCAATGCCATTTAGTGTCGCCATCTTTGTTTATGACGAAGTACGTAAATACATCCTGCGACGAAACCCTGGTGGATGGTTGGAGATGGAAACGTATTATTAGCCTTGGTTATTCTGTCCAGTTATCAAGTGATGCTTGATTTAGAGAAATTAGTGTACAACATTCCCTCTGCTGCATTCACTACTTTCCAGCCATTATTTGAGCAGACTGTCACTTTTTCCACAAATGAATGGTTTTGGATCTTTGTTTCATTAGCCAAAGTCCACAATACCACTTATTGTGTCACAATGAATGACAAATTTGCAGAATATGCTGCATCTATTTGGAAATAAAAGATGTGTGCTCATTTCTTGCATGTAGCAGAGTATTGCTGAGTTTGAACTGGTAAGGCTCAGACAAAGATTGAAAAGCAATAACAATTGTAATAAGTGAAGTTTGGAAAATAGGCCAGAGTGATAATAATTTTATAATTGAAATGCAGAAGTTTCTCTTCAGTTCGTATTGGACTATGAACTGACAGAGTTTGGACTTAAAATCATTATTCTGGTTTTATTGACGGCCATAGCTTTTAATATTTAAGCCATGATGATGCTCTGAGAGATTTTCAACCTTTCTAGTAGTGAATGTAAAGTTTCTAAGCTTCTACCACACTAGTGATTATCGGTTGATTTTTTAAAAATTTTGAAATCATGAATTTAGAGTTAAGAAGTGTTATTATTGCATATTGTATTTCTACTAGATTTGAATGATTCATTATGCATTCACTTGTGTAACCAAATGATACTTCATGAATTTGTTATCATTTCTCTTTCTGCATCTTCTGCTTACAACTTTAAATAATTGTCTGCTTTAAATGTTGGAATTTACAAGTATGAAAAATGAGACTTTGCTATGGATGTCATTTTGGTTTGAAATGTATTGTCAAGGCCGGTTTGTTTGCATATAAGCAATTTACATTCATGCTTTAAAGGTCATCATTTGTCTAATTTCTACACTGGGTATTGCATGCTGTTGTCAATTGATTACCGGTTGCTCATGGGATCCCTGACATGCAGAGTGGACATTATTAATGCAGTCTGATGACTGGTTCATAATTTTCAAAGAAAAGTGAGAATTTAGATTTATTTATTGTTTGTGCAGCTGCATAACGGCACTCATGCACTGTATGCAGTGATCAGTTTGCATAAATGCATCTATAATTCAGGACATGCCTTCTTTGTCTATAGTTGTTTAAAATTTTGTTATTAATAATTTGATTGATGTTAATGTTTAACAAATTCAAGGCATGTTTTAAACCAAGTGGTTATTTGCCTTATGATTGCTTGACTTGGGACATAATAAAAATGTGCTATTAGTAAATTTTTTCCACAATCATTTCCTGTATTTAATTTGCTAGTGACACATGCATAATGAATGCAGTATAGTAAATGCTTCTTTCTCTATTTAAATCTGCTGGTTATAATGTGACCTTCCTTAAAAGCATATCATATCTGCCTGAAGCTTTAAACTTGTAATATTGTTGTCCTTCAAGTTCTTTTCAGCGTTTGACACATTTGAGCAATTATTATTCAAAATTGTATCCTTGTATATGACAATTTCTTTTTAAAAAGCATTTAGGCAATTGGTTGGTTTTTAAATGAAGGAAAGACTACCATAACAGTTTTTACGAACCAGTGTCCAATTTTGAGGTCTTATTACGTTCTGATTAGTTTCAAAAACTCTTCCAAAGTGTGTTATAAGTGTGGCAGAGCACAGATATCAAAGATGTTTATCATATTCTAAGAAATAGTGTTTTAAGCTACAATATGCTGATTTGGATAATAAAAGTACTTGCTATGTTCATTGTAATTCTAAGAAAAAGAACAGTATTATACTAGAGGATTTGGCCAAATAGGATATTCATGGTAACATGTCACAGCTATTTTGAGTCCGGGAAGCTAGGACATGTCCATATCTTTGTCATTCAAAGCCAGTTCAGTCACAAACTTAGTGCAGTTAATGATAAATCTATTCAATTTAATGATTAGTTGATCTATTTTGCAAAACCATTCATTTACATGCACAAATAAGAGATATTCAAAGAATTTGAGGTCCTGTACCTTAACCCTCTTGCTGTCAGTCAACTTGATTATTGTTCATTGTTCTATAGTATACAACTGCATTGCTAAACTCAATGCACTCAGAGCTAAGAGAACTCCGGGAGTTCAGCCCTCCATTGCTACAGCAGGCATCATCCCATTAAATCCACCCTTTAAAATTTAGCCTGATTGCCTCTGGTACAAAGAATAACATCCAAGATTTTTAATTTTCAAGATATCACAGCCATCCTTAACATTTGAAACCCATACTAAATTGCCTTAAACACTTTCATTCAACAAGATTTACCAAGTTATCAGTTGAAGTAGCTAGAACTGAAATTGGTCATAGTTTTCTATAGATTTCCCAGCAGTCTGAAACTTTTTTCCCTTGTCAGATTTTTTATTCATTGTGTACTTTCAAATCTACACTACAAACACCTTTTGATTTGGTTTTCATCAGTCGTCTGTCTCATTTATACCAACACTAGCTGATTTCTCTTACATCACTTTTTAGCATGATTTAAAAAACTTAGCATGATTTAAAGTGGCTTACAAGACATTACTGCCTGTGTGAAAGCCACTAGGGGCGCTAACGGGGCTTGAACCCACTCCGTCAGTCTACCACTCAGGCTCATAACCCACTCTGCCATCTTCCACCCCCAAAAGGTATTTTATCTGAATCGGCCAGGAATTGAACTTGGGTCGCCCACGTGGCAGGTGAGCATTCTGCCACTGAACCACCAGTGCTGCATAAAAAATAAGGCTACTCCAAAGTAGGTAGTAAATGCCTCATGTGTGTTATAAGATCCATAGCATCTCTTCTGACCTTGTCAAGGGAGTGCTAACCGTCTCTCCTTTCTTTCTGTTTAACTTCTCCAACAATGTGAGGATTAAAAAGATTTTAAAATCAACAGAAACAGATGTCTAACCTTGACAATGTCCAGACAGCAAGGGTTCTTGTCCTATTTAACATCAATCATAGGTGTGTTAAGATACACCTATATATACATCTGCTAATACCCTCATTTAGGCCAGAATTTGACCCCAATTGGCCAATTTCCCATATCCAACCTGACAGATACTTTTGTGTATTATAACTAGTGCTGTAAAAGTTATATATATCATTAATTAATTATGATTGATTGATCTTTTAAAAAGTAAACATATTTTCAGTCTTTATGAAATCTTTCTCACTCTTATTTTACATTAAAATGTTTTGTAAAATGTCATATTTCCATGTTTTGCCATGATGTTTTCATATGAATGTATCAGCAGATAACACTATCTTGATTTGCTTGTAGTTTTTAAAAAATTACTCTTTCTATAACTTGCATAGTTGGATTCAGTGGCGGCTCCACCGGGGGGGCCAGGGGGGCCCGTGCCCCCCTATTGACTGCCTGGCCCCCCCAGTGGCCCCCCCAGTTGGGACCCTATACTTAATGCTACATACATTAAACAACAAATGGTTGGCCCCCCATGATTAGAAGTTGCCCCCCCAACGGCCCCCCCACTTGCCAAATCCTAGAGCCGCCACTGGTTGGATTGCATTGTTGGATTACAGCAGCAAAACAATTTACATGTTTCCTTAATATGGATGAAACATCCATACAGTCAAATTTAAGATAAATGATATAGAATGTCACTGTTATATACAAAAACAGTATAAGATACATATTTCATATATATTTCATACCTATGAGATAAATGCTTACATTTGACGACTTTAGTAATGGCAAGAGAGAGGACATCCTTGTTTGTTCCCAAAAAACACAGCACAATTAAAAATGGCTTATGAGGCATTACTGCCTGGGTGAAAGCCACTAGGGGCGCTAATGGGGCTTGAACCCGTTCCATCAGCCTACCACTCCAGTGCATAACCCACTGTGCGGTCCCCTTTCTTGACATTTTTGCTATTTAGTCTGATTTTAAAAGATTGTCTCATATTTAGATATATTGTTGACTGTACAACTATCCAAGTAATTCCCAATTTCTTCTGTGTGCTCATTAAACTTTCATAATTGACAAAGCAGATATAGAAATCCTTTCTTTGTTCAATGCTTCTTTCACTTATTATTCTCAGTGCACTGATTGACTCTCGTGTACCTTTACCGCTTCTAAATCTAAATTGGTCCTCACCCAGAAAGTTTAGGGCATCCACATTGGCTACCAGTCTTTTATGCAAAATCTTAATTTTTGAAGCATGCAACAGTAAGCTTATCATTTTGTATCATATCATAACAAGTGCAGCATTTGGAAAGCTTGAGAAGATATGGAAAGACAAACAAATGGGTCATTCCATGTCAACTCAACCAAAATGGGAATTCGTCCCCACCTCACCATCTCAGAATTGCATGAAATTTTCACCATATGTTTATATATCTATTTGATGGGAAAATACCAAGTTTTACTGAAATATTCACTGTAGTTTGAAAGTTATGTGCCCTTTTGTAATAGGCCCGCGGAACGTCATTTCGCGAATCTGACTGCAACGTGATGTTTACATGCTAATAATATTTGAACTGTGAGGGCTAGGAGGCTGAAATTTGTTGAGCTTGTACAGTTTTTCACACTGATTCTCAGCATATAATAATGTCACACATAGTGGATCACATTCTTTAGTTAGAAAGTGTCAAAGATGGCTTTTCAGATCGAAATTTAGAAAAATCTGCCACTTTGAAGCTTTATAACTTCAAAAGTATTTTGTATTTTGTTTTGATATAAACAATGTTTATTCTACATATAACAACAGTTATTTCACATACAAATTTGTAACTGTCTATTCCTTTAAATGCATTGTATACTGACTTCCAAAGATGGTGCAGTTCGACAACGGTCCCCACTTCGGGACCACAGTGTGCAAAAAGTGTTAAATATTTTTCTAATTTTTTTGTGATTTTGCATAGATCACATATCAAATAATAACTGATAAAAAAATTGTGATGGCCTTTTTGGTTTTAAGAACTTTATTAAGTGTCAAAATTAGTCGATTTTTTGCTACTCGTGCACTGACACGAGATATAAGCTCATTAGCTGTTCTTTTTGACATATCAGCTCATAATGTATTTACTTTATCAAAATCATAGTTCAGTTGGCTTTGACACCGAAAACATATTTTAACTAATTATCAAACCATTTATAAGTAGTTTTTCTGAAGAAAACTCTGAAATTGGACCAGAACGTGTTCCATTGCAGAATTGTCAAAATCGTGAATGACGAGCACTGCTGCCACATGCTTCAGGTGCAGGCATAATAGTGATAATGTGCTGAAATGGCACCCAGCAAATATCATCATTTGTAGGTATTGGCTCTCCTAATATTCCCATCATCTTTTTCAGTGTACGTGCTTGTTTCACCATATGCCATGCAGTGTTGAATTCAGTGGCAGTAACGTCAATTGTCCAGCTGTCAGGTACTAATGTTAGAATCTGGATCTTTTGTATTTTTGGTGCTTGTCTGAACTTTACTTTCATATCTGCTATCAGCTTGTCAAGATCTTTGCACTTCTCACAACACTTCTCCAGTTCCTCGGAACAAATGACTAGTACGTCAACCTTTGCTAGTTTAGCTGCTCTTTTTGTCAACATTATTGAAGCTTGCTTGACTTTTCGCTTCAAATATGGAACTGCATCTCGTCGGCTGACTTTTTGCACCTTTAACGGAGAGCATCCCACTCCAGTTAGGCTACTGTTTAAAGATTCTTCAAATATGATGTCTGGTTCAGAATCCTCAGAAGAAGAGTGTAGTTTCACTGATCCTGCAGTGTCGTCAGGCTGGCTGCTGAACATCATTAAACGGCAAGATGTGCAAAGTTTTTGACCGGGTTTGATACCTATCTGTGTTGCCTGTCCAGAAGAAACTGGACGTAGACCTGTCTTAACAATTTTGCTGTGCCGTTTTAATGGATCACAACATTTCATCTGCAACAGTTTGTACTTTGTTAGAAATATTGCCTCATGATGCATACATAAAGTCGGATTTTCAATGGTGTCCATCAGTGCACCAATTTGCCACAACAATAGTGCCTGGTTTTCAGATATACAGTCTCTTATAAACTTCAAACCAGTTAATTTTCCACTATGCACAGTTTTATTGCAGTTTGAGTCATCCATCAAAACTTGTCCAATACTGCAGGTCATTTCTGTAAAATCACGTCAAATTGTTTAAATTGATAATCAGGAACCAACTTTTTACATAGCTCAAATTTAAAGATACAGAGGCTGAATAGTCAACTGTAATTAGCGCTATTGTACACTTAAAACAAACATTTATTTTTGCTTTGAATTGCACCAACGTTTGCAGAAAACAAAGTGGCTGAATGTAGTTTGCTACACTGCTAATTATTCAACTGCAAAGAATATGAAAACAAGATTCAATAATATAATTACCAGTATTTAAGGCATCATAGTTTAAGTTTTATTTGGGATTTCTACACGATATATTTAATCACTAGCATAAAATTAAGTTTATTGGCTATTAGTAATGATCCAAATACTTTAAGATTGAACCATTAGCTTCAACAAATGTTTAAAGAATCACTAAATCAGCAACATTCGTCTTGCATGTATTTCGCGAATAGCAAAAACGACTAATTTTGACACTTAATAAAGTTCTTAAAACCAAAAAGGCCATCACAATTTTTTTATCAGTTATTATTTGATATGTGATCTATGCAAAATCACAAAAAAATTAGAAAAATATTTAACACTTTTTGCACACTGTGGTCCCGAAGTGGGGACCGTTGTCGAACTGCACATCTTTGGAAGTCAGTATACAATGCATTTAAAGGAATAGACAGTTACAAATTTGTATGTGAAATAACTGTTATATGTAGAATAAACATTGTTTATATCAAAACAAAATACAAAATACTTTTGAAGTTATAAAGCTTCAAAGTGGCAGATTTTTCTAAATTCCGATCTGAAAAGCCATCTTTGACACTTTCTAACTAAAGAATGTGATCCACTATGTGTGACATTATTATATGCTGAGAATCAGTGTGAAAAACTGTACAAGCTCAACAAATTTCAGCCTCCTAGCCCTCACAGTTCAAATATTATTAGCATGTAAACATCACGTTGCAGTCAGATTCGCGAAATGACGTTCCGCGGGCCTATTACAAAAGGGCACATAACTTTCAAACTACAGTGAATATTTCAGTAAAACTTGGTATTTTCCCATCAAATAGATATATAAACATATGGTGAAAATTTCATGCAATTCTGAGATGGTGAGGTGGGGACCATTGGTTGAGTTGACACGGAATGACCCAAATATCACTGAAAACAAAACTAAAGCTATATAATATACTGATCACACCAATACTATTATATGGATCAGAATGCTGGACCATAAAGAAGAAAGACAAAAGAAGATTAATGACTGCAAAAATGAACTGGTTAAGAGGAATTGCAGGAGTCAGCAGAAGACAAAGAATAAGAAAGGAAATGATCAGAGAAAAGACAGAGCAAAAAGAAACGATACTTGAATCAATACAGAAACGAAGGCTAAAATGGTTTGGTCATGTTGAAAGAATGAAGGAAGAAAGAAAACCAAAGAAAGCACTATACAACTATGTGGAAGGGAAAATGAAGACCAAGAAATACATGAATAGAAAACTTAAAAGAGGATGCAGAAGAAATGCAAATGAACTTCATCCAATTGACCAGAGTAGCAAAAGACAGAAGTGGAAGGAACTCATTCAGACCCATCATCCAACCCAATAGGGAACGACGGAAGGAAAGAAAGAAGAGACAACTTTCACCGCCTATGGACTCATCCATGTAGTACGTATGCAAAAAGGAATATTTTCAACTAACCCCTCCGTTTGCACAGGGTACATAGGCACAATCTCCTAAATCCGATCCCCCTTCTTTCAATGCATACATATTATATGGATGGACCCTATTTCATCAAGATACTTTTAAAAGTAATTATGTGTATGCTGGGAAACAGTAATTAAGTATGTGTTGGTTATGAATATTTGCCTAATTTTCACATATTCAGTTATAAAGCTGTAAGGTACTCAGAAAGTGTTGCTAATTGGTCTGCATGATGTTGAATTTCTTCAAATCGCTCAATTGTTAGTGCTGACCTTCAACCAGGGAGTACTGGCCACCTTATGGCATGGGAAATTTCCAAGGCCTCTGATGGTATATAAACCCTATGGACTTTAAAAGCACACACACACACACACATGCATATGTATGTACATATGCACATATGTACCGGTATGTGTGTGTGTATATATATATATATATATATATATATATATATATATATATATATATATATATATATATATATATATATATATATATATATATATATATATATATATATATATATATATATATATATATGCAGCTTAAGTATGCCACCACCTTCGACTGTCTTTGCGTTTTGAGATTTTGTCAACTTTGCTTATTCTAATACAGTATAAGGAATCTCATTACTCAGTGTGTGTTTTTGTATTGGTAGAGCTGTACTAAATATTCTGACTGTAACTGATTTGGTTTTGGTTAGCTAGCAATGTTTGAGAAAGGTAATAAAATGAGCTCTTTGGTTTTTGGTTGCTAAGTCTAGCAAGGAAATAAAAAAATCAGCAATTAGAATCTGTCATTTTGCTGTTATCTGCACATTCACTTTTCTTATTCAGCTTATAATTAGCAACGGGCCAATGGCATACCACAAGTGGGCTCGGCCCTCCTATTCAAGCTGGGATCAGTTGTGGGATTTGTTCAAAACCAATGAGAATTTTTTCTGTGGGAGTAGGGTGATTGTCAAAAGATTCAGTATACATAGTTGTATTACAGTTGTTGGCCACTCAGTAATGAATAAACCATAATTAAAGTCCATAAAATATGCACCAGAGCTCAATAATATTACTTAGAATTTCTCTTGACCCCGTTGGGGAGCCCACAGTGCTCCCCAATGAGGTCAAGAGACAGTGCTGGAGGCCTCTAAGCAGGCCAACTCTAGTGGGGATATTCTTGCAGAAACACCAAGAAATAATGATTTAATGAAGCGTAAAGTGATTGCCAAATAGCTGCTAGCAAATTTGCTCCAAGCTTAAAGATTTTAATCAAGTATTACCCTAATTTGTGGCGGCAGGGACTCTGCTCCAGATTCCACAGGAGAGCTAATTACCTTGAAAATTATTTAAAGTTTGGGGATTGCCAATGTGCAATCATATAGTCTGCAAAATATGCACCAATCTTGAGATTTGAATCTAGTATATTACCCTAGATTGTTTGGCTGAAGTTCTGCCCAGACCCTGCTTAGAAAGCTCACCACTCTCCCTCAAGCCCCAAAGGTGGGATTGGAAATGTTGGACTTATAAAAGTTTTGGTGCCCACTCTAACCTCTATTCCAGAACCCTGGCTATGCCACTGATAATTATTTGACAAATTATACAGTGTATTCCAAGTTAAATCAATTGCACAAAAAATATTTGGTGGAACTCTATTTTACATGCTACTTATGCTGTATATTCATCATTAAATGGGAAAATGTTATTTGATTTATTCAGTGTAAGATAGTTTCAAATTGAAAGCAAATATTGAATACATTGGTAATTAAATGAATTTTTATGTCAAATGTCAAAACTGCTCTTGGTTTGCTGTTGATGCCAAAACTGTTAAAATATTTAGAAGAATGTCTTGCACAGGAATGTGATCAGGCTATTTCCCAGGAACTTGCATTCATGGGGTCCCATAATTGCAGGAGGGTGTCAATGTCCAGTGTTTCATCTAGACTCCTTGGACCCAGGGAGAATAGAATTGGGTGGGGGAGATGGCGGGAATTCAATGCTTGGCCCCCGGAAAAAAGGAAAATACAAGTCAAAAATATCATTTCTGTTGTCATCCCTTCCGTTTTCATACGGTCCATTCTAATTTTTGTGGAGTTGGTTAAAGTGGCTCAAGCAGTGGCGTAACCACGCCTGGGCAATTACGGGCAATGCCCGGGTTACTTTGCTTTTCTGCCCGGGTTGAAAAAATTCCAAGTTGAAATAATTAAAAATTATGCCTTTAATTTTTGGTTATGCTTAATTTTGCACTGCCATGCACGTCATTGCAATACTATTTTAGTAGTCAATTGTTGTGTTTGTTTGATCTATGTATCAAAATTCGCCAAAAATTGTTTACGTAATTTATAGACAGCCCCTTGGTCAGCTGCCCGGGTTACATTTTGAGTCTGGTTACGCCACTGGGCTCAAGTTTCAATATCGAGAGGTGAATTTCCCCCTTTAGAATTTTAAATGAATACTTTTAACATTAGTGTGTTTTGGTGATAGCCAACACCACCCCTGGGAAGGGGTGTAGGGGCAGGTGATAACACCCTGCTGGAGGTGTAGGAAAATCCCTGTGTGATGAGGAATAATTGTCCAGAAAGACTTCACTTAGACCATAACCTTTCATTATAAGTGCCAGAAGTCATTTATTAAAGAAATAGCTTTAGTCTTTTTGTTATTGGAGCCAATTTTAATCTAAATTTCACAAAGGGCTGTCCATCAATTATGTCAACAATTTTGGAGCAATTTTCGACCCCCTCCCCCTTGTCAACAACTGTCTACTTTCAGTGAGACCCCTCTATAAGTATGTCAAAAGCTTTTGACTCCCCCTGAGATTAGTGATGAGTCCCCTAAAAAGGTTATTATTTCTTTGTGTGGTGATGACCTTTTCCCCTTTTTTGATCATAAAGTGTCAAAATGATTACCTTGCTTGTCAGGCTTTTCTTCGTTGTAATAAATAGTATTCCATAAATTTCCCTCTTTTTATTTGTGAAAAGTGAAATTGTTGACATCAACTTCTCTTGACTTCCTGTCAAACCCCCTATTTTGTTTACATAATTAATGGGCAGCCCCAAATGGTATCCGGACGTTTCATCTCAGGACAATTCATCTCAGGATGATTCATCTCAGGACGATAAAGTTATAAGGGTTAGGGTAAGGATAAAGTTATAAAGGTTAGGATTATCCGAGATGAATCGTCCTGAGATGAAACGTCCTGAGATGAAACGTCCTGAGATGACTAGTCCTCCTGATGAAACGTCCTGAGATGAATAGTCCTTGAGATGAATCATCCGTGATGAATCATCCTGAGATTAAACGCCCTGAATTCACCCCAAACAGTATCTTCTGCTGCTACAATATTTGTAATATTTTTATGAATATAACTGAACTAATCCTGATGATAAAGATTTTAAAACATCAATAAAGAAATCCTCATGTTACGTTGTCCTGCAGTGACCTTAAGTGAATGGAAAGGAGCCTCCAGCAACTGGCATATGGGTGAAACGAAACATGTTTAAGAAAGGCCACATCATCGTTTACAAGCTGTTTGGCTTAATCAAGAGTAAAATGTCCGTGAATGCAAATCAGACAAAAATGAAGATGATTTGATATATTTGTTATCAGAGTTAAATGGAATTTGCTTATTTTATTTTTAAGATGTTTACAAACATTCCAAAAACAGACAAGAAATGTAGTATTTTGTTGTTAAATCCAAACACACATCTACATCAAATGAAGTCAATTTATTTATTTGGTTCATAACAAAACAACGCATAAAGGAAATTTTAAAACAATCAGATATTAAATTTCAATCCATATAAGTCAACTTAGTTTTACATGTGTATGTCAAATACATCACTTAATAGCAACTGTAGCAATATAATACAACTGTTGTAGTTCCAGATAGTTACTGTAAAACTCGAGTATAATGTGCACTTTTTTACTCAGAATTTTCCATAAAGTTTGGGTGTGTATAATATTGATATAATACCAAAATTAGATAAATTTTCCCCAACAACTTAATTTTACTGGCACTTTCCTTAGCATAGCATTTAACGGCAAAGTAGGTGGCATTAATGAGGTGAGGGAGATGGAGAGAGGAATGACAATTTGGAACCACATTAATGCCTCTATTTAAAGCATAGTTTGTACAATGTCAGGGCAGTGACAAGGACAAAGTGTCTGCTGTCAGGGGGGAGAGGGAGAGATAATTTGCATGTAGAGGAGACTAAGAAGGAGATGGAGAGAGAGATGACAACTTGGAGCCATAATGAATGCAGAATTAATGACTTTACTGATGGCTAGTAGCTCAGTTAACCTTCCTGGCATTACAGTTTTTGGCAGAATTCCTTAACAAAAGCATAAAATTGCCCGTCTCCTCCAGATTTCCAGCTAGACCGCAGTCATTGTCAGTGGCGTGGCGTGCACCCGTGCCCGCCCATGGCTCCTGGAAAAATGCCGCCCCAATTTGGCTTTTATTATACCCAACAAGCAAAAAAAGGTCGTCGCTGAAGTTGCCGCCCCTTATAAATTTTGCCGCCCCTTCGCTAAAACTCCTTGACACAACCCGACAAGCAAAAAAGGTCATTGCCACTGAATTCGCCATCCCTTCTACATTTTGCCACCCCTTCACCTTCTTGCCAAAACTCCTCAACAACCCCACAAGCGATAAAAAAAGGTCGCTTCCTAAATTTGCCACCCCCATCATATGTGCCGCCAATGGCTAAAGCCATAGTAGCCATTGGGACGCTACGCCTCTGGTCATTGTGTGCCTGATTTTCCCCCAGGGAAGAAGTGTTTATGGGCAATTATTGGACACATGAATAATGGGTTCAGGTGGTCCAGTTGCATACCTCGCTTGACATTACCTCGCCAAACATTATTGGGGCTCTTTCTGCTTTTATGTGGGCGTGTCACGAAAGCAATTATCACACCTGGTCAGTCCAAATGCCCTCCTCGCTTGCACGGAGTTACATGCAGACGTATTATGCACGGCCTTACCACTTTCATAACCAAAATCCTTGGACATCTCACGCAGGTCCATAACGCTAGGAGGTTAAACAAAGCCAGGTGTTACTGTAGCTCAACTCTATGATTAATGACAGTCTAACAGTGGAATGTCTGCTTAACATGATACTCCTATTCATTACAGTAAATACAGACCCAGGAACTTCTACCTGTAAATCCCTTGGTATTTGCAACATTCACAGTTCTGTTAACAATAATTATGCTCAGTATTGGTTGAGTAAAATGCTACCAAGCGTTGAGATTTAAGGGTGCACATTATATTAATGAAAATTGATTTTACCTTTTGACTTGCACCCCAGTAAGCCATGCCTATTATACTCCTGTGTGGATTATAGTTGAGTAGCACAAATTCTGAAAGCTCTGCATTAAGCATACAGCGGTTGACAGTTTCTTTTGAATTCCTATGTTTGGCTTCATATCTGACATTCAATCATCCTATGAATTGTTCTATGATCCAAGCAGGGTCGAAGATCTTGCAAATTGTCCCACCAGGTTGGAAGGAAATGTGTAACTATTAACCTGAACCATGGAGAAATCAAGATTGCTCTTTCTCTGGAATTATCTATATTTTCAAAATACTTCAAATTATAAATATAAGGACAAATATAGCAGATAAGTATTTCAATAAAACAGAAATTGCCATACCAGACTGTAAAGCTCAACAGCATAACAAGAGATAATTAAGAGCAAATAGTGATGACCTAAGGACTTGGGAATTTTGATGCAATAGGACAATGGGATCACTTTCCTGCATATATACACCAGCATCGTGCTAGCCCTTCAGAACTCCACTTAAATTTGAAATGTGCTAAAGTGAAAGACAATTTTGAATTGTTTGAATTTTGGAGGATTTATTGTTTCAAAAATAATAAGTGACAATTGTTTTAGCTGTTAAAAGTAAAAACAGAAAGGAGGTTAGTGAACAAATGATTGAAAGAATTCTCAAATCCAACACGCTACAACAGGTATGTCAAGCTGGCAGCCCGCTAGCCATATGCGGCCATTTACAAGCTGTCCTGAGGCCTGCACAAAGATTTCTACAAATTTATATATATATATATATTTTAAACAACACAATTTCTCAAGTCGATCGATTATGGCAATGATTGGGTCAACCTATTATTTTATTAAATTAAAACCTCAGAGAACAAGGCTTACTGATCAACATTTGTCATCTCTGATCAAAGTGGGAACTGCTCAGACATTTAAGCCATACATACCAAAACTTGGTCAGCAACAAGAGATGTCAAGCCTCAGGACAAAACACTAAAACTGTTTAAATAAATTTTAAGTTTTGAATTGCTGTATCGGTAATTTTGGAACACTACACTAAGTGCATTTGTTGCTGTAACTCAGTGGTTCTTAACCATTTTATGATTACATACCCCTGAAACAAGTATAAGAGAACGAATCACCTCCTACCAGCATACCCTATCCCAGGACAAAAGTTTGTGCTCTGCAATATTTTTAAAAAAATTATGAATTGTAACAAACATATGTCACAGATTGTGCACATGCCAGAAAATGAGATTTTCTTTAGAATTTCTAATTTAGTACAAAAATTCTACAGCATTTCTATAGTATATAGGGTAAATTGTAGTAAAAGTCTGTAAACACTTTATTTCTGGATTATTGAGTACCCCCACAATAAGGTGGTCCCTATTTTGAAAAGTAGGAATTCTTCACCAGGCACTCCCTAATGTTGTTCCTTTTGATTAGTAAATAAGTTGCCATCAAAAAAGAGCCTTATAATTTCACATTTACAGGTCCCTACCATGGGTAAAAGATTTTTAGTTGTTTCTCATGCTTGAGGCTGCATAAATTATTATATAATTATCAGCCCAGTTTTAAAGACTGCACTACAAGATGGGCAATGTCAACTAGGTGTATTAAAGAAAAGAGGCAGCTGCTCATAAAAGGTATGAGAGCCACAAGAGAAGAATCAAGAAGGAGAGACAAAAAATAATAACTAGGGAAGAGCAAGTGATCTTGGATCATCATCAAATACAGAAGCTAAAGATACAGAAAGTTGTGATGAACCTGCAATACATCAAAAAAGGAAGACTGAGCATATTGAATGACAAAATATCAGCATCTCTTTATGTGGCTAAAGTTAGTGACAACAGTGCTGCATTACTTCTCATTCCGACTCTCCAGCACCTTGGCCATGATCCTGTTGAGTTCAGTGTGAATTGGTCCTCCATTCAGAGGAAATGGATCAAGCGATGCCAGAAGATGACTATAAATCTTCAACAGGAGTTTCAGCCAACTGTTCCTTTAACTATTCATTGGGATGGAAAACTCCTTGAAGATATCTGCAGTAGAGAGATAGTCACTCGCCTCCCCATCCTGGTTTCTGGAATAGGAGTAGATCAGCTTCTTGGTGTGTCAAAGCTAACCTTGGGAACTGGAGAAGCTTCTGCAGCAGCAGTTTTGAGGCAGCTGTAACTTGGAACATTACAAGCAATGTGAAGTGCATGTGTTTTGATACCACACCTGTCAATCGGTATTGACAGGTGTGGTATCAAAACAAATGCACGTCCAAGAAATGGTGCCTGCATCCTTTTGGAACAAAAACTCAACAAGGACATGCTATGGTTTGCTTGTCGACATCATATCCTAGAAATAGTGTTTGTTCATTGTCTTCTTTCCAAAAGTCCACAGATACCAATCTTAAGCCGATTCATGAAAGCTGGCAGTTCATTGACAGAGCATGATTTCAGACTGCATCATCAAACCAGAGCATCTCCACAGCAGTTTCACAGGTTGCCACTGAAACCACAGCATCTGCTGAGATGCAGACGCTTGCGTATCAACTCCGAGTGACGACTACCGTGAACTGCTAGAGTTGACAATCATATTCTTTGATGGCGTGCCATTTGGAGGAATCTAGTTTAGAGCCCCAGCTGGGCTGCATCATGCGAGGTAGATGGCAAAGGCCATCTATGCACCAAAGATCTGGATGTTCAGAAGTCAGTTGAAACTAATGAAGAAAGAAGAAAAGGCTATTGCTGATATTTATCAATTCACTGTGATTATCTACGTTAAAGCATGGTTTCAGGCTATGTTGGCACCATCAGCTCCTTGCGATGACCTGCAACTTCTCAAGGACATTTACAGCTATAAGATCATCTCAGAATCAGTATCAAACATTGCCATGAAAAAGATAAAAGGGAACTTCTGGTACCTATCAGAGGAATTGGTTGCTCTAACCTTTTTTGATGATGGCGTATCAAATGACACCAAATATCATAAGGTTACGGTTCTGCAAACACAAGTATCAGAGCATCTTCTGAAGAGAATTGCTGTGGACCAGGTGACAGTGGAGACAAAGCAGTTGGAAGATTTTGTCACACACAATACCAACAGATTGTTCAGCATCACTGGAATGCCTTCAACATTTCTGACTAAGAACGTTGACCTGTGGTCGGCAGATGAAGACTACCAGGCAGCTAGGAATATGAAGGCAACAAGGAAGTGACCCAAGGAAAAGTCTAACTTAATTGCCTTCTTTTCATCTGGCAATTCCACAAAAAAGACATTTTATCTTCAATGTATCTGCATACTGGTCCCTGTGGGGGTCTCAATATGACTCATGCGGCCCCTAGAAGGGGAGACCTTGAGAAGGACTTGAGAAGTTTCCTTCAGCCAATGAAGAAGCTATAATAAGTGAGATTGACAGTCAAAGGATGCAATTTTTTGCTATATGTGGACATGGCAAATGCAGAAAAGGGGTTCTTACAACTATATCAGACAACGGGAGGCATCTCAGATGAGAACGAAAACGTTCAGTAAAAATCTAAATAACTGTGTCAATATACAAAGTGAAAAGAAGCGTTGGGTCGTCAAAGAAGTTTTTATGACTGATGATTGAATCTATATATGAACTCGCAGATTCTTCGCAATCATTGGACACTCATTCGTCATCTCACCACTCTTGAAGCCGAGGATGATTTTGATGACAAAAACGTATTCATTCTGTTCAATGGACATCAACGGCAGATACGTTATCTTCAGGAAGTGAGGGATAATAATCATTCAATACCTCGAACTGGTATTATTTGCTTGGCAGATTCAAGGAACAATTCAAGAGAAGAAAACTACATGCATCGGATGAATCCTATCCATCCACAATAAACGGGGAGGGAAGTAACTGAATTCAATTATTTTCTATCAGACCAGCTTCTAGGTAGGATAAGAGTGTAATCATCATTTATTTGTATCGTTAATGATGTTAGAACAGTATGTTAGTTTATGTTGAAGGAAAGACAGATTGATTTGTAATAATATTAGAAAATACCAACATCTGTGTTAGCTCTTGTATTTCTTGGTAGAACTCAATTTTATTTCACTTAATATAGCCAACCACTAAATTACAATGAAAAGGCTTGTATAGGATAAGTTAATCTGTCCTTCAATCCTTGACAGTCCCATTGTGCTAGCTGTTAGATTATGTAAAGAAATGCAGAAAAATAAGTTCTTTGCATACAGAAATATCATCTTTGACCACCTTAGCATTAAGCTCAAGCATTACCAGGAGTCTGTAATTTCCACATCACCAAACTGCAGGCCACATGGTGTCACTAGTATTGAATGACAAAGCATAACAGTCATGTCTGTCAATAATTATTTCCAGGGCTGGATAAAGTTATTTGGGCATCCTAGGCTAACTGACATTAGAGGGCTCTTGCTAATGAGGAATCTAAACAGCATTGGTTAAGTTCAATGTCCCATCCAACTATTTTATCCTATTTCCAAAATGTTTGTATCTGAAGTTTTCTTAGTAATTTTTAAGTAAACATCATTATTGTGATCCAGAAACAGTCTAACATTTTCTGCCACTTTGCAAATTAATTTAACACGAAGAGAAATATTGAGATATTTGTCATTCACAAATATCATGTCAAAAATAATTCTGCTTTTAATATTTAAGATGAACATTAGAATACTAACCAATGAAGCTCTGAACATCAGCTTTAGTCATATAGCAAACATCTTTCACCTCTGCATCATTTACATGCAGAGTTACGTCTCTACGTACAAAAATTACGTAGTCAATTTCGTGTTCTCCCCATAATCCGTCGTTTGGCACATTCTGTGATTTGTAATGAATTCGTGTTACATACTTCATTGATTCAATTGGAACCTGTAATTATTTATCATAATTCTCAGAAACAGGAGAAATATTCTAATTAAAAGTTAACTGAATGTATAAAACATTGAAATTTATGACCCTAGTAAAGTGCAATACAAAATCACCCACGACAAGAGGAAAATCAAACAAAATATGAGGATAAGAAAGTCAATGTCTTTTAACTAAATGAGGAGAAACTGCACTCGACTAGTAGATGAGCAGTTCCAGGCTAAAAGTGACAGGCCATTGTACTGTATGAAAAACCAGTCCAAAGTAGATAGGTCGAGTAGCAACCATTGTTGAAGAAGATCAAAACAGGGTCATTAAGTCATTAATATGAAAATAAGTGCACAAAATAGCAAGTTAACAACTAGAGGACAAGCAAAAAATTGGCATTCTTCATTCTTGGTTCTCTTCACTTTAACACCAGTGATCTGCGAAACTTGGCCCATTGGTCAAATTTGCTGGCAAAGATGTTTAAAGTTGACCTAAAGAACCTTCCATAAGATTTTTTGACAAATTCTACCAATGAAAGTATCATATTTTAGAAGCATTTGGCTAAACTTTTTATCATTTTTAGTATCTTTCTGCAACTTGTGTGTGATTCACAGGACCTACACACACACACACACACACACACACACACACACACACACACACACACACACACACACACACACATTTACGAACTTGATGAATACTGTCAGGGTCAGCAAGTCAGTAAATATGAAATCATGTTTGACCTCAATCTGACCTCATGTGCTTCAATGCCTAGCTCATGTTTGAGTTTGCGCTGAGCTGCTCGTAGAACACCAAAAGAGTCGCTTTCGTCCAATTCAGCTGGAAAATTTAACGGATGACTGCAACAAGTGTTCGACCAATGACCTAGATGCAATTATAAGCAAAGTTTGCAATCAGCCACATTTGAATTCAAAGTGTATTTATTAATAGGAAATATTATAGCCTTATCAGATAATGACAAGAAGTCGTATAAACTGTCCAAATGTCTGAGCACGAGTGCTTTAGAGCCGAAATTAGATAATATTTAATAATAATAATAATAATAATAATAATAATAATAATAATAATAATAGTTTACCAATGTTGGTACTTGTTCTATTACTTCATCCTTTAGTTTTAGGTTAATTTTTCCCAGTGATTTAGAAAAATTGTAGATATAATCTTGGAGCGTTAACTCCAGCAATGTGATGAACTGGTAAACTGTAATAGATGGAAGACACGTGACCGTACCACAGTCATGTGACCACACATAACAGTCATTATATAGCACAAGCACCATCCATGATGGCTAACTGTAAACAAAAGCTTGTGACCTCTTCACTTTGCAAGCTCAGATTATCCTAGAGAAATATGAAGCAATTTAAAATATTAATCGCGATTAGCAGTTTAACACATCAATCATGCGTTAATTGCAATTAAAGCTCAGCACTAAAAAAGAGTGAAGGCTGACATTATTAAAGTATACCAACATTTAATAGCAAGCCACCCATACTGGCAATGCCACACATCATAATAACTATGATACAGTGCAAAGTGCAAAGGTTGGAGTCAACTCGACATCAAATGATGCTGAATAAGGTTGTTAATGGTTAACAGGTCCTAAGAGCAAGGACCGGTCCTTTTAACCTTGACCGGTTAACCGTAATTTCAACTTGGCTTATAAATGATGCTAACTTGAGCACCGGCAACATCAAAGCTATTTGATGTAAGCGGCGTCTTTTGCCGACAAGTGGAGTTACTAGAATCGTTGACTTACTTCAAGACTACTGTATATGCTAGAGGTCAGGTTGACCTCACAGATAGGCCGACTCTGTTTTCTGGTCATAAATTATGTAATTTGCTATGACCCGCATATAAGTCGACAAGGAAATTTTAGGGCCTACAGATTTCTGGAATTGCCTAATTATACCTGAAAAACATCATCGTAGCATTCTCAAGAGTGTGTCTGGTCCAAAGTTCTACCAGCCACATTAATGTAATGGTGACAATTCAAGATGGCGGTCCATAAACTCGACGGCAAACGACCAAAAACGTCTTAATGTACCCGGAGAAAGTGCATAGGTCCATCCATAAACAACAAGGTCACTGTACGCACATTTAGCGCTAAAAAGAAGCGCAAGATTCCGGCAAACATAATGCATTGTGAATCAGACTGTCAACAGTGCTATCACCCATAATGCATTGTGAAGACAGCATGGGGTATAATGACTCATCTGGACCACCAGGCAGCCAATTGTTGGCCAGAACAGACTGTTACCTAGAGTTTGGACACCCCCTCCCGTGAAACTGGGTCGAAGCGGGACTTTCAATAAATGATAAACAATTCATCTGTGGGTGGTCTTGGTAGAAGCCTTGTTCTCCATAATTTTTCGCAAGAAAAAACACTATTATTAGTTAGCAATAGTTTTGCTGGCATATCATTATTTAATAGACAAATGAAACCGCTGCTGAATGTTGGTGCCCAGTTAAGAAAGAAGGAGCCAGACACCCATCGTGCTCTGACGGACGCATCTTAAAATAGACACAGTGTGCCTTAACGTTGTAATGCACTAGGCCAGTGCTGTCCAACCTGCGGCCCGCGGGACAATTTTTGATGGCCCGCCTCAGCCTGACCATTTTTTGGCATTTTATGTACAAATCAACCTAATGGTGACTTTTCATAATAATTTGAATAACAATTCCTTCATAAGCAGTTATCATGTATACTAGTATGTAAGCATGAACAAAATCATATATGGCCACCTAGCAGTAATTTCTGGCTGGTGCACTTCTAGACTCAATGAGTGTCATTGCTGTCTGTTACTCGGATGACGTTAGTGTACACAGCTGGCACGTGGGGCCTGCAAAGCCTGTGGCCGCAGGGGGCCCCGCCGGCCTCGGATATTTAAGATTTTTCATTTTTCTTATTCTTAAGTAGTATTTGTTTTGTTTTTTGCTCGTTACACCATTTGAAGAGGCAAAAATATATACGGATGACCTTTTTTGCTTGTCAAGACATTTCAAAAACGTTGCGCTCGTAAAAATTGCAGGGGCCCTCCGAAAGTCACGCGCAGGCTCTGCACACACATAAACATAAATGTTTTCCAATTAAAGATAGACAATTTGTGGTATCGTTTTTGTAGGTGTTGCAATTACATTAAACTAAATTTTCTGCTGCGGCCCACGGCTCTGAGAAATTTTTTAAAGTGGCCTGCGTTGTCTCAAAGGTTGGACAGCACTGCATTAGGCAAAGTGTTTCTTTACCAAAAATCTTTGGAAAATTGCATTGATTCAGCATTTTAAAGCGAATTTGAAGGCATAAATTTCTCACCTATATTACGTACGCACTGAGGTGGGTTTGGGATTTAAGAGATTTTGCGTATTGGAAGGGGAGAAGTCTCAACTGAATGTGTACATATGCAGAAATTTATAAATAGCCTACATCTATAATATTAAGATCGTTATCTGTATGTCTGTTACCTTCAAGCGTTCTGATTGGTTGACTATTGGTAGACGGTTTAGACCGTTTAGTCCTTACGTCGCGATGCGTTGGTGGACGATGTTCAAGACAGCGTTGCTATTGGTAACAATTGTTCGTGAGAACCGGTTTAGTCGAGTCATTGCAGCATCAGAGGGCTGGGCGTGCATTTAGCGTTGCTATTGGTAACAATTGTTCGCAGCAATTTTAACGTACATTTGAGCGTACACAAAAAATACGTGTACAGCGTCACAAATGGCCACAGTTGCGTGATTTTAACGTACATAGGCCTAATTATTACGTGGCGCAGAGCTTGGCTAGGTGGCGATCAATGAAATGTTGTTCAGCATGAATTCAATGATTGGGTATTAGGTATAGGTATTGGATTAGTATTATCCTGCACTGCGAGCGAAGCGAGCCTCTTTCTAGTAACAATTAAAAAAGCGCTCAGACTGAAGACTGGTTTATTTACACAAACATTAGATTTGAACACAAATACTTTCTCATATCAAACAAAGGTCACGAGTATTGTTCCCATGGTTGGGGCTAATTGGCCCAAGTGCCAATAATTGGCAGTGTTCAAGACAAACATGATATTACAAAACTATAATTTAATAGTAGTTAAAACAAATTCTTTAAAGACTATGGATAAAAATTAATTTTTCACCAGGGTAGGGGGTAGCCAATTTGTAAGTAGGCATAGGGAGGGGTCCCAAAAATGTACAGTGTGCAACGGGGGAGGGGTGAGAATATGCATTTTTTGCACACGTACTAGGCCGTATATGGACGGGCCTGAAAGACACGAGCTAGAGGTAGGCCTATAAATGATGCCTTCATGAGCATCGGCAACATCAAAGCACTTTGATGTAGGCAGCTCAGGATGCCGGCGAGTGTAGAGTTACTAGAGTCGTTGCCTACTTCAAGGCTAGTCGCGGGAAAGACATTGCTACAGCTAATGACCGGTTAACTGGTTAACCGGTCTTTTTTTTCAACGGTTAACCGGTCCTTCAAAACCAGCAGTTTTAACCACCTTAATGCTGAACTCACCAAATGAAACATTGGAAGCCCAAAATAATAAGCACTAACTGGCACACATGCACTCCAATTCAAACAAGCTCCTGGTTTGCTTAGATTTCATGCTTCATTTATGTCTTTTGTCAATGATTTTCCTTAACCTCTTTAGCGTTTGCCCCGAGCCCAGCACGTCATAGATGGCGCCGCCTTATATGTTTGCCCCGAGTCCAGTTCGTCATGAACTTCACAGACCCGTATCTATATGTTTGCCCCGAGCTGAGCACGTCAAAAGCGATCTAGGCGTTTATTGACATATTCTGCGTTCAATGGCGCGCCGGGAGCCAGTCTATTCCTAAAAATAGAATCGTAGTTGAGGCTGGAAGAGGGAGGGGGGTTCGTTGTTGTTGAAAAGATGGCGTCGAGAAAGAAAGAGGTTAGCGGCTGAAGCTTTGGAAATGGTCATGGAATTGCGAATCGGACGATGATCTCTCCGGTCAAGACACCACCGACGATGATGTTATGCGGAGCGGTGACGAGCGGTCCTCGGAAGACGAAAGTTCGGGGACAGCGACGAGACGGAGGGGTACGAGGTAGGCAGGAGTTCCAATGGGACGTTCACTGGGGAGTCAGATATGAAGGTCGACATTCCTCCCACCAAATCCCCCATGGATTACTTCAAGTTATTTTTTACCACGGAAATACTTGGGGTAATGCTGTTGAAACTAACAGGAGGGCAGCACAATTGCAGCAAGTAACCTTGGCCAGGCACTCAAGGTTGCTCAAATGGGAGGACGTGGGTATGGATGAGCTGCTAGTTTTCCTGTCTTTGATTATCTACCATGGGACCGATCTACATAATTTTTGAACTGATCTGTTCCAAAGACACCCACCTACAACTGTACTGCTGAACCTAGGGGGGTCACCACTGAAAAATTTCTTTTATTGACCTTAGAAGAAAATTTTTGGCAGGGGTCATATTTTGGCCTGTAGAGTGGGCCAAACCCCCAAATTTTCTTTTTTGGCACGGATGGATGGTAAGTACAATAAAAATGCTAAACAATGATGCAAACCACATCCTTGTAGCTTCTATATAGCCTGCAAGGTAAGGTGTTTCAGATTTGAGATTCTCGCAAAAAAATGTCACTTCTCCGAGCAACGGGTGCCTGGTGTAGAAACACCATAACTCCCCCAAATTGGGTCCCATCTTCAAAATTTTTGAACTAATCTGTTCCAAAGACACCAACCTACAACTTTGCCGCTGAACCTAGGGGGGTCACCGCTGAAAAAAAAATTTTATTGACCTTTGAACGTATTTTTTGGGAGGAGGTCATATTTTGGTCTGTAGGGTGGACCCAACCCCCGAAATTTCTTTTTTGGCACGGATGGATGGTAAGTACAATAAAAATGCTAAACAATGATGCAAACCACATCTTTGTAGCTTCTAAATAGCCTGAAATATAGTAAGTTTAAAAAGTACATGTTAACAGTTCAAAATAACGTTATTCTCCAAAATTAATAACACACATTGGTAACGTCTTGGAAAATTTTATTACACGCTAAAGGGGTTAATCTCCTTTAAAGAGGAGATACAAACAATGGCGAGAAGTGACAAAACATGAGGCTTAGTCACAGGTACAATGAAGTTGAATGTTGTTCAGCTTTCTTACCTGGATACGTGATTTTTGACATTGATCGTTGCTGAAGCAGTAGTTCATCTTTAGTATTAAAAAGAAAGACACTGAATGCACGATGCAACATGCCTACAAAAACACCAGTCAATTCAATTCCCAGTGATTTCACCGAGTTCAAAGAAAGACTTAATATTACACGGTGATCACGAAAATCGGGACCCCCTAGATTAATCAATATAACTCAACGAAAAGTCAACTAATATTCAACAAAGTTGTAGTACGTGTACTTTAGATAGTTCTGATGATATTCCACTCATAGTTTGTGTTCAAACGGTCCGCCATTTGCCGCAATACACGCACGAAGACGCCTACGCAATTGCTTGAATGACGCATCAATGATGCCTTGATCAATAGATAGGTGGCAAAGAAGTGGCTCCATCCAACGAGCTTCGCCTCCTGGGGGTGCTCATCGACTCCTCGCTGACCCTCGTCGGGCATCTTACCGCCGTGACTCGCTCTTGCTACTTCCAACTCCGGCAAATTCGGGCAGTTCGTCGTTACATAACAATACCGGCCGCCATTCAGCTTGTTCGTGCTCTGGTACTCTCAAGACTGGACTACAGCAACAGTCTTCTTCTCGGACTACCTGGGAACCAGCTCAGTAGGCTTCAGGCAGTCATCAACGCCTCGGCCCGGATTATTTTCGGCTTGAGGTGGCACGATCATGTGACACCTGCGCTAAAGGACAAGCTCCATTGGCTTCGGGTCCCGGAGCGTATAGTATACAAAGCGGTGTTGGTTAACTTTTCGTGCTCTTCGGGACCCAGCCTGTCCCGACATTTGGCATGCCTAGTACGACGACAAACGACGACGGGTGCCGTCTCCAGCTGAGATCCAGCAACCGCCACCGGCTGTCGTTCCTCCTCCGGCCAGGACTCCGAAGTTTGGCGAGCGTTCTATGACTCGCGGCAACCCACGTCTGTGGAACTCGCTCCCTGATGCGCTGGTCGGGATTACTTCACCTGAAACGTTTGCTAAAGAGCTGAAAACGTATTTGTTTACCATATCGTATAGTTGACTGTTTGACTGTACAGCGCTTTTGGTTTTGGCCGATGGCCATGTTACGGCGCTTCACAAATCGTCGAATAATAATAATAATAATAATAATAATTTCGTCCCACACTTGCATGATGCGTTGTCACAGGTCCTCAATATCACGGACTTTCGTTCGGTGAACGCGTTCCTGCATAACACTCCAAATTTTTTAATCTACCAGATTCAAATCCGGGCTGTTGGGTGGCCAGAGAGTAGGCGGAAAGAAGTCCGGCGTTTTGTTACCTAACAGTTCAACTGTCTCTTGAGTTCTGCGTGCCGGTGCGCCGTCCTGTTGGAATGTGTAATAATCTGAGAAATTTCGGATGTCCGGCAGCAGTCCCTGCATCACGCAGCATCAGTAGGACGTCTCTGTAATACTGTCTGTTAACTTTCACCCCTGGCTCGACGAAGTGAATAGCTGTACGAGCGAGAGCTGAAACACCAACTGATACCATTAAGGACTTGGTAAAAGTCGGACGAGTACGCAGAAGACGAGCGCCAGTGATGTCCTTCTTTCTTGTACCAGCTGCAGCGTAGAGGCGAAATATTTTTTGAGGATCGAGACTGTCTCCTAGGCCTACTATAATTAAAATTTCAGCATGATTGGTCGAAAGGTTGTTAAGTTATACTCATTAATCTAGGGGGTCCCGATTTTCGTGATCACGGTGTAGATGTAAAAAAAGGTATTTCCAAAAAAGATGAATGAGCTGTAAAACCATGGAGTTATTATTAGAGGAGACGGCATTACGTCATTTCTAACCAGGCTGCGTGAAGCCAGTAGCGCGTAGGCTAAAAATAGCACCTCCATTGTTAGCGGCCATTAATGTAATTGAATCGGACGAATACAGAAGTATTAAGTCAGAGTTATATCATTCCCTTTTAATTTTGTTTATAAATAATAACTTTGTTATTGGGACCTGTCATTCATCTTGGGGGAGGGGGGAAGCTTTTGACATAATTATTGGGGGTGGGGTAACTGAAAGTTGACAGTTGATGACAAGGGGGGCAGTGTTGTTTCTAGGATTTTGAAGGGGGTCGGGAAAATCGGGGGGGGGAGAGGTTGTCGGAATTTTTAAGTCTCTCTTCGGAAAAAGGCTGACAAAAAAGGTCATCCGAGAATAAAAGTTTGGGGAGGGGTGTCCTCCATTGGTGGGGGTGTTCAGAGCTAATTAGTATCCATTTTGCATTGTCACATTACCTTTTTTTGGGGGGTCGACCTCAAATGGGGGTGTTGGTGTTGGGGGGTGTTAGGAGGGTGTAAAAATATCCCTGGGAGGGGGTCAAAAATTGCCCAAAAATTGTTGACATAATTAATGGACTGCCCCATGTCTTATTGAAAAAAACGATTGATGTCATCCAATAGACTGTCCACTTGCAATTTTTCAAACACAAATGTCGAACAGTAGCATATTAATCAGTGGCGGCTCCACAGGGGGGCCCCAGGGGCGTGCCCCTATTGAGTGCCTGGCCCCCAGTGGCTCCCTGTTGGGACCCTGTACTTAATACTACATACCTAACAGCAAACGGTAGGCCCCCATGATTAGAAGCTGCCACCCCAACGGTCCCCCCACTTGCCAAATCCTGGATCCGCCACTGGGCCAAGGGGGCCGTGCCCCTTTTGAGTGCCTGCCCTCCCTGTGCTTCCCTGTTGGGACCCTATACTTAATACTACATACCTAACAAAAATAGGTAGACCCTTCATGATTAGAAGTTGCCACCCTAACGGCCCCCCACTTGCCAAATCCTGGATCCGCCACTGGGGCCAGGGGGTCCGTGCCCCTTTTGAGTGCCTGTCCCCCCAGTGCTTCCCTGTTGGGACCCTAAACTTAATACTACATACCTAACAAAAATAGGTAGGCCCTTCATGATTAGAAGTTGCCACCCTAACGCCCCCCCCACTTGCCAAATTTTGGATGCGCTACTGAGCCCATGGGGATCCGTGCCCCCTATTGAGTGGCTGGCCCCCCTGTTGGGACCCTATACTTAATACTACATACCTAACAACAAGTGGTAGGACCGCCTGATTAGAAGTTGCCACCACAACGCCGCCCCCCACCCACCCCTCCACTTGCCAAATCCTGGAGCCTCCACTGATCTGAATCTCCATTTTCATTACATACTAATAAAAAGGTCTTAGATCATTGATAAAACATATCCGCAGCTATTCCCCATGGCTCAGCTGATGATTTTTTGGGTCTACCAATGTGGCTGCCATTTGGGAATTTCCCAAATAGTTGGCTTCAGCCAAATGACGTAATGCCGTCTCCTCTAATAATAACTCCATGTGTAAAACAGAAAACGGGACTACACTAGAACCAATTTGAGTACAAAACAACACAAAAATCACATAAGTAAAGTGAAATTCTGGTCCAGCAGTTAGAAATGCTGGTATTAGTTAGTATTGTACAAAATTGAAATTGTCAATAGTATAACTCATTCAATTGAATCAGTGAACATGATAAACATCAGATCACATGACCAATCAAACTATCTTATCTTACTATCAAACTTATAAGTGACTCCTTTGCAATGTTCCCTCTATGGTTTGCTGGTTCGTATGCAAAATCAAAAACTTGTGTGCAAGTTTTTACAGCAATAATTATTTGTGTGCAAAATTTTACAGTCGACACACACAGGCGGTAATTGCATTATTTAAATGTAAAACTTTTACAAACTTAAATAAAGAACTATAATTAATAATCATAAACACAGACGCCACAATAGTTTGATTACAGTTATGTTTTAAGAATGGTATGATAAACAAAACAAAATCAAGTTGCATTTAGATGCAGAAAATATTATAGTTTACTTTTCTCTCCTTCCTTTTTCTGTTTTCCAAAATTAATAAACATTATGAGTTGCACAAACAAGTCTACAGTCCTTTATCAGGTTGCTAGGTATCACATTCAACTGCTTTGGCCTCGAGGCGCCTCGAGGTCAAGTGATGCTGTCCTTGGTCTTGGCCTTGGCCTCGAGATACAAGTCCTTGGCCTTGGCCTCAGGAGTAAAGTCCTTGGCCTTGTACTGGGGCCAAGCCCTGACACCATGGAATTAATGCGCATTCACACTGTTGAACTATCAGCTTGAAGTGTGCCTCAGCCCTCTTGTCATTATAGAGGAGACGAATAATACTTGAACCCGTATATAAGACGTCCTCTGTTCAATGGAAACTGGAAAACTCTGCTAGCATGTAATTATGTTGCCTGCTTTGTCGAGGCTTCTTCCATTGTGTAAAGTGAACATTGCCTTGGGGAGCGAAGAAGGCATTTTGGACCAGATAATTGAGTTTCTTGCAAATTAAAGGCTGGAATCTATAAATATTGCGTTTATTCTAGCGCAGTAATTGCCAATGTTATTGCTTTCCATTCTTGACCCACAACATTGTATTCTTCAATCGCCATTGTTGAGATAACTATCATACTGGCCTATGATTGTCTCTAAACAGAGACATCTGCATCTGCTTAGGCTAGAAGGTTGGCAAATTTTTGGCAAATGTTGGCAATTTTTGGGTCAATTTTTGGCAAATTTGTAAATTTTTGACATTTTGGGGAAAATGTTGGGCAATTTTTAGCGATTTTTTGCACATTTCACATTTATTTATTTAGTTAATACATTATTTCTTCATTTCCTGGGGGCAAAAAATCAAACTTTGTATAGTGTAAAGGCCTACATGTGAGGTCCTCGGCTTTGGCCTCAGACCTGTTGTCCTTGGCCTTGGTCTCGGACCTGCTATCCTTTGCCTTGGCCTCATGTTACAAGTCCTTGGCCTCGCTTTGGCCTCGAAAGTTGTGGCCTTGACTCCAAGTCTGATTGGTGGGTTCGGAAACATCTGCGTTATCAAATTTCCCATTTCAATTGCTTACAAACTTTGAATAAAGGTTCTGAAACTAAATTTCTTGAAGTTATGATTGATCAACATCTTAGTTGGAAAAGTCAAAATGATCAAATTGCCTCAAAAATATCCAAGAATATAAACATACTCAAACATATTTTGAAATTTGTAAATAAAAAATCTTTGATCAAATTGTACTTTACATTAATTCATCCCTATCTAACTTACTGTAACTTAATATGGAATAACAATTATAAGTACTTAACTCATAAAATACAAATTTTACCAAATAAAGCAATAGGCTAATAACTTTATCAAATAAATACTCTAATTCTAGCATCCTCTACAAAAATCTAAATATAGTCAATGTAGAAAATATTTACAAATACCAAGTAGCAATCTTTATGTATAAATACACCCATAATCTCTTACCTAAGGTATTTTATATTAATGAATATTTCAGAACTGTAAAGAATAGAAACATTTACAATGTCAGAAGCTGTAATAACTACTCTGTCCCATTTGCAAGGACAAATACTAGACTCTTTACTATAAGCATTAAAGGACCTCATATATGGAATAATCTTCCAATATCGATAAAAAATATAACCTGTTTAACAATTTTCAAGAATAAACTTAAACTAATACTCATTACCCAATAATAATTTATTAAGCCAAAATTTTAAATATGAAATTATTAATAAATATGCTTTAAAATATCTACCTCTAATTTAACAAATATGCATTATCTATGTCAGCGGTTCTCAACCTGTGGGTCGCGACCCCCATGGAGGTCGAATGACGATTTGCCAGGGGTCGCCCGAGACCATCATAAATATGCGGTTGTCTCTTTTCTTGTTATTGTACAAAATTTCCTCAGTGGTAGTTACGACGTACTAGTTGTTTTACTATAATTGTCATTCGAAGATAGACATGGAGACAATTAAATAATTACGATTTCGAACATTTTGATTGTCGTAGCATTATTATTTTTAGCAGTTTACATTGTGAACGAAAATAATTTTACCATTGGGGGGTCGCCACATCGTGGGGAATTGAATTAAAAGGGTCGCGGCACTATAAAGGTTGAGAACCGCTGATCTATGTCTCCTAATTAATTTTACATTATCTATTTCTGCTGTATGCTGTAAGAATTATGCATTACCTATGTCTGCTATTAATATTAATATACCTGACATAATAATACAAGTTTATTTTGGTTGCTTCTTTTTGGGATTGCCAATCCCTTTAGTAGCCTATTTCTTCCTGTCATTCAAGTATTAATAATATGTATAAACTAGCTAAGATTAAAATTATCGTGTTTATTTTTTCAAACTATAAATGAATTTTGATCTGTCTGATCATAAATAACTATTATATGTAATATGTATGTATGATGTTGAAGAAATAAATTGAATTGAATTGAATTGATTGAATAAAGCTTCTCCTCAGTAGCCATCTTTGTACGGAAGGGTATTTAAAATTTAGATGCCCGAATGACTGCAAATCTTGCCAACAAATCGTCACACTTTGACAATAAAACTCATGGAACGCTTTCTCGTACATTTCAGTAGTGGAAGCATATTAACTTCAAATGGAATTACCATAGGTCATAAAAATAAGCATCTATATTTAGAAATGAGTGTGTTTTTGTTATGGGGTCAAAAATCAACCCAATTCGCCATGAGAGTTAAAAGGCTACGAAATAGTTCTGCAGTGCCAGAGTAGTAAGCAGATTGAACAAATTAGATAATAAAACAGTATCAGCAACTGATGTTTTCTTTAGGACAAATTCACAACTGGTCAAATTTTCAACATGGCACTTACCTTTCTGTATATTAGTCCACAGGTGGCAATTCTTTTTAGTGGCAGTGCCAATGTTGACATCATCTTCATTGATCAGAATACATTCTTCTTCCATCAACTTATTCTGAACATCATCATAATTCTTAAGCATCAGATCTTCAGACGAAGCCATATGTGGAGATGCATGAAAGAACCTAAATATTGACAAGATCATGTTCAAATATCATGCACAAATTCAACTTTGAAAACATAACTCCATAAAACCAATCCCCACAACAAACTTCCATATATTAAAACACACCAATTGTTAATGTCAAATCTAGAAAATTTAATATTAGAAAATCATATATATATATATATATATATATATATATATATATATATATATATATATATATACCGGTATATATATATATATAGGCTAATCTAACTGTACGTTATGTTACGGCGCTATATAAATTGTAATGAACAATAAACAATAACAATAACAATAAAGTTTACACCTATGCCATCATCATTCATGAATGACATTGTGTTGATCTTGACAAATGCCCAGGCAAATATGCAAATTGTCAATATATATGTGAACTCATGCAAAATGAAAACTGAAGAGGCAATTTGGAACAAGCTGGTAAAATTCAAAAGCTCCAATATAAAGCAATTAGATTGCATATAAATCCAACTAAATAAACTAATACTATAAACCTATTTAACTCACTAAAGATTCTTAGTATGGCTGACATACACAAACAACAAACATCAGTGTTCATGTTTAAATATACTAACAATCTATTACCACAGATATTTTATAAAATGGAATATTTTACAACCAATAAAATAATACATACTTATTATATAAGAACTAGTGAGCACTTTATTATTCCTTATGCATGTACTAACACCAGATTATTTACAGTACTGTAAATTCTTTGGTCCATTTATATGGAATTCACTACCTAGAATGCTAACATATTAGACTTACATGAATTTAAATATAAATTAAACTAATATATCTTAGATGAACAAAATGATTTGACTATATAATAAATTATTTAAGAGAATAGGTATTAAATAATTTACTCTAATTACTTATTAATACATCTAAATATACTTTTCTTGTAATACTGACATATTGACATTAAGACGTCAACTTACTTACCTGAATGTATGATACCGTCTTATGGGAATTATTTTCCCTTTGGTATCTCAAGTTCCAACCAGTACTAGTGAATTTATGATACTCTAGAAATTCCTGTATAACATTCACACTTTATTATCATTTTGATTTGTTAATTTTTACCTGTTATTCATTTAAGTACTTAAATAATGAATTATACAATAGTAAATGTAATTATTGATTAAATGTAATTAGATTAACATATGTAGGAAGGCAAATAGCAAGCAATGGAAGCCACCAAGAAGACATCAAACAGAAAATAGCAAAGGGACTACAAACAATGGGAAGATTGAAACACATATGGAACTCTAAAGAAAGTAAAATAAGCACCAAAATCCAAATCTACAACACTGTTGTCATTCTGCAAATACTATTTGGATCTGAAACCTGGGTCACAAAAAGAGAAGATGAAAAAAGACTACTGTTGCAGAAATGAGTTGCCTAAGAAGAATTCTTGGAGTTAGCAGATTTCAAAAACTTAGAAATGAAGATATTCAAGATATATGGCAGCGGATTGGGCTAAAGAATACCATCATGGACAAAGTCAGAAAAAGAAGGCTAACATGGTATGGACAGGTAAACAGGATGAAAGGCTCAATACTTCCCAACAAAGCAAACTACACATATAAGGAAGCTAAAAAAAAGGAAGAGGCAGGCCCAGAAAAAGTGCATAGACAACACAAAAGGAGATATGAAAGAAAGACAACTGATAATTGTAGAAGGAAGATAACTAACGTCGGAAAAAAGGCATTAAAATGTTTTCTGACTAATGAGTTGGCAGAGAGCAATTATGATGATAATGAAATGTAATTATATCTAAAAAATTTGGTAAATTTGTCTGTTTTAATTTGCTAAGTAAACATATAATTTTGCTTACTGGTAATATATCTAAAAATTTTGGTAAATTTGTCTGTGCTTATTGGTAATATTGTATTATGGGTTTTGAGTTTATTGATTTCTTTCTCTCTTGTATAATTGTAGATGTATTATGCTTGCATAAAATGAGATGAGTTGGAAATAAATAAATAATAAAATTATTAATGCTCAAAAAATAGTAAATTGACAATGTAAGTAAGTAAAATCTTGTTAATTTCTATAGCGCTTTCAAAAGCAGCACCAAAGTAGCTTCTTTCCCACAAAATAAACAAAGAGAAAGCCTCCATCATTGTTACAGCCACACTGTATTCTGGAATGGGTAATTGTGGGTGGTCAATACCCGCATGTAAACAGGAAGTAGAAATCCGCGCTCTAACCGAAAAAACCGAAGTACCAGTGTATCAGTCCACGCATCGTAGCACATATCATAGATGTATAATATATATGTTAAAGTCTATGGTACACATGCCTACACCCAAACAACGTTTGTATAGCACTATAATAAACAGTTTAAATCCCTAGTGTGTAGCATCAAGTAGCATAAAATTCACAATTAATAGACATAATTTGTCAGCATACAGAAGCATGAAAATCCATAAACATTTTTAAAAAATTTAAACTAAAGTATGTTTGTTACAATATGTTATTTCTGTTTGCCAAACTGTGAAAAAAACATCTTCTTAAATTCTCGTGACTTTACATTGTGATAATATTGGCGCTATATGATGTCGATTAGCATAATACACCTCTCAAGATCTCTATAGAGCAGTCGTCATTGGACCTTCAGCACTTATGCAGAATACACACGTAAATGATATTAAGCTATATAATACTAAACACTACCACTAACAATATGCACCACATAAAAAGTTCATCATCCACCGAGAATTATGCAAAAATTGAATTTTTGTATCAATGCATTTTCTAATGTTTTGCATAGTCCCAGCAACAGCAAGTAAACATAGATATGTTAAAAATACCATAGAATTTGAAGTAAGTAAGAAAGTAGGGTTAGGCTAGGGTTCGGCTAACCCTAACCCTAGCCAATGCTAAGGGATTTGAAAGGTCTAATATGTTGCCGCCAACAATTCAATAAGATATGTTACTACTTTTGAAATTATGCGTTTTGACCAATCGCCGCTTTTGCAGCTATTGGTTTTGACCAATGAACTGCCACCAGCAAATGCTTACCTATTAGTATTCATTAAGTAAGTAAGTACTTTCATTGAGTATGCAATAATATTTTTAAAATGTGTTGATACAAAAATTCAGTGTATGATGGACTTTTTATGTGGTGCATATTGTTAGTGGTAGTGTCTAGTATCATATAGCTTAATATAATGTGCATGTATTCTGCACAAATGCCAGAACTTCTTTCACTACGAACGGACTACTTTCAGATTACCTCCTGTTTCCATGCGGGTATCGACGACGCACAATTACCCTGGAATGATCTGGCCTTCTGGAATGACCGGGTCTTTTGCAGATGAATTTTAAGTACCATTGATTGATACACTTGGGTATTAGAACTGGTGCTATGGAAGTGCATTATTATAATTATAATTCTTCTTCTTCAGGTGCTCTGTCCAAAGACAGGTTCTATACTCCAGCGTCGCCACTCCTCTCTATCTTGAGCTTTTATCTTCAGGGCTGAATACTTGTTTTATTCCGTAGTGTCGATATAATTATTATTATTATTATTATTATTATTATTATTATTATTATTATTATGAGGATAATGAGGCGAATGCTCTCAATGAAGATGTTGTAGAAGACAGATCGTGCCGTACAGCCGTGAACGAACCCAAATCAAGAAAGCTGACGAACAGATTGACCCTTGAACAATCCCTCCCACTGGATGCCAGTGCATCTGGGACTCGACGAGGACCGACTGTGCTTGTGGCCAGGAAAACAAGATCCAGTGCGTCACCTGCGGTCACAGCGAACACTGCGGCACGAAGGAAGAAATCTTTGGTCCCATCAAATCAAAACCTGCGTGCCAAAGACGTGTCCAGCGAACTGTCAGCTGTCATCAAACGCACTGATTTTATTTGTTGATTTAACAATTCTTATATAATAATAATAATTATTATTATTATTATTATTATTATTATTATTATTATTATTATTATTATTCCTAGGCGCTTGGGCGTGCTAGATCCATCTTCCGCAAAGACCAGTGACAAAAGACCAGATGATGAGAGGGAGCAGGAGCAGGAGGAGGAGGAGGAGGAATACGAGGATGATAAGGAGGAGAGCATCGGTTACCTGCGATGAACGCGCATCCACGACGAAGACAACCTTTGCCGCAAAATAAACGAAGAGAAAACTCCCATCATTGTTTCAGCTACGCTCAGCCTGTCCAGCTCATGTGACCACTGTCACTGAGCAACATAAACAGAAGACGATCTCCCATGGACTTTATTTATAACCAGAATCTGTCTAAGCCATAGATTTTATATACCTACATAGAGCCTGTCAATGTAAGTAAGTAAGTAAGGAGAATCTCGTTAATTTCTATAGCGTTTCACAAACAGCACAAACGTATCACCAACGTCGCATCTTATTCATAGGCGCTTAATCTTAATATGAAGTAGTTATAGTCATTCATGCAGGGTCATTTAATCTAAAGAGAGTCAGTGGTTAGGACGTTACAGCTAGGGTTGTAACTTTTCCGGAAAAGTAGAATGCCCGGAATTATTCCGGAAATTACCGGAAATTTCCGAAAATTTTCGGAAAATGCAACCGGAACCGCCGCGTGCATGTCCATAAAAATATTATATAGCGCTACAATCCTGACAGCTGTTAACAAATGCCCAACAAATGAATAGTAATAAATAGTAATAATGATAATAAAAATAATAATAAATAGTAGTAATAGTAATAAATAATAAATAATAATAAGCAGTAATAATAATAATAAATAATTATATTATATTATAATCAACTTTTCCGGAATTATTCCGGAAAGCACCGCTATTTTTCCGAAAATTTCCGGAATAATTCCGGAGGAAATTTCCGAGCTCACATCCCTAGTTACAACTATGGAGAAAATGATTTTTAAAGAGATATGACTTGAGTTTAGAGCGAAAACTTGAGGAATTGTTGCAAGAGGGGAAGGAAATTGTAACTCAAAATTTGTTTTTTGATTATGATGTAGACAGCGGAGGGATGCTGGAATTGAGTTCCAAAGTTCTGGTGCAGCATAAGAAAATGCAGGGTTGCAAATTTTGATAGATGATTGATTCAGACCGTTAGCATTTCCTCCATAGTCTGTCTCGCTGTGGTTGCCCCGAGCGCAAAATTCTCGGGGGCGCAAAATTTCAAGTGAGAACAAAACAATTAATAATATATAATTAAAGAGCTAGCCTTAGGCCTACTTGTCAAAATGGCAACCCACAAATCTTCTATTGCGGGTAATACGAAACGAAAACTTTTTTGCTTGCCAAAACATTTGGCCACAGTTTAGAGGCGCAACCAGGCCTGAGGAGAGGGGTGCAGCCGGTACATTGTACCGGGGCACATGGAGTTTTCAGGGGCCCAGATCCGGTGACGATAGTTTTTTTGCTTGTCAGGCTGTTTTTGGAGAGTTGATACGGTTTTTTTGCTTGTCAGGTTTTTCGGAGACTTGATAAATTTTTCTTAAGGGCCCGCAAATCTTTTGTTCCAGGGCCCGGAATTTCTCTCGGCGGCTCTGGAAGCAACAGTGGGTCTCACACAGGGCAGGCCCTCCTGAATCACTTCAAATGTTGTTATAATCATCATCAGCAGCAGCATTATTTATTATTCTTGTTATTATTGCTGTTACTCCTGTTAGGCCTATTAATGCTAGTGTTATTATTATTATTCCTCTTTTGCCCCGGGCGCTCGTAACCCACTCTGTATACGCCACTGTTTTGGAGTAGGCCTACTGTCTATTGATACATTTTGTGCATTAAAGCTGGTGCTATAGAAGTGTATTATGGTTGTATTATTATTATTATTATTATTATTATTATTATTATTATTATTATTATTATTATTATTATTATTATTATTATTATTATTCAGCAGTGTTGCGCGGTAATTAACGCGTTACATTTAAGTACAATTCAGTAGACTGTCAGTACTTTTTACTTGTAACGAAGTAAGTTTTTATTCAAATATTAGTTTTTACTTCGTTACATTATGTCTTTCACGTTTCGTTACAAGTAAAATTTCTCATCGCCAAACGATACATTTATTGGGGTATCTGTTTAATTCTTCACAGCCCGTGTTTAGTCAAGGGTTGACAATGACCAACAAACGTACACGCATGACTGACAGATTGTTTGAAAACTTGATCTTTCTTAGACCTAGGCTACATGCAATCACAGAGCCGCAGTTAGAACAGTCGGCGCCCGGGGCAAGGTATAAATTCTGCGCCCCTAAATTCCGGTGATGGCCTTTTTTTTACCCGAGTTTTCACGGCAACGTACAACGTACACATTTTTAACCTGTGACAGTCTGAAAACCGGCGATGACCTTTTTTTACTTATCAACATTATTTTCACGCCGGAGGAAAGTGGTATGTAAAATTAAGGACTTAGTGTGCAAATTGCGCCTTCGAGGACTCGGGACCTGACCCTAGCTACGGCTTTGTGAAACCAGCATTTTGTGCTAATGCAGTTAATGGTGTAAATGTGTACGTGTTGACTGCTGATCATGTTGCTTAAAAGTAGTAATAAAAATGTGATTTAATTGGCATGATAATGTGGAGTTGATGATTCCGTCGTACTTTTTACTTTTACTTAAAAAGTAACTTTTTGAATACTTTTTACTTTTACTTGAGTAACTATTTTTATAGGTACTTTTACTTTTAAATAAAAAAATGACATAATACTTGTACAGTACTCAAAAAATACAACACTGTTATTCAGAGACGTCATTTCACTGTTTTTCAGGGGGGGCAAAACACTTTTGACCTGACAAGTTACAAGTTTGCGAAAAAGTTGACGACCTTTTTTTTTGCTCGCCAGCCGTTTATATTTATATACGGTTAGTTACTTTTCAGACTAGACTACTCCACATCATATACATCATATCATATCAGACGCTCCTTTAGGACATGTAAACTAAATACTAAATATTATTCTCAAATGACGTCCTGTTATTATTATTATTATTATTATTATTATTATTATTATTATTATTATTATTATTATTATTATTATCATCATCATCATCATCATCATCATCATCATCATCATTTAATCTAGCCTCTATATATATCCATGACTTATCTTAATGTCTTGATACCAGTGGCCAAACGTTTTAGAACGATATTTCCCCTTTCTCAGAGAAGAGCAGCGACCCTTCAACCGCCAGATTAAGTGATCGTGATCAAACACGCTCAGGCCCTTAAAGTTGATACTGTATTTGCACAGCGATGTAAGGACACATACTTGTAACATTGCACGTAGCCTACAGAGGTCGTGTTAATATGAACCAGCCGTTTCTGTGTTCTGGCTTCTTGACCTGGTTTTCGCTAAAATCTCTGCTTCGTCATCAAGTCATGTCGTTTACAAGGCCTTAACTTAAATAATATCATATGATATTGCCATTGAAACCAAAAAATTTCAGAGGCGGTAGAACACATTCAGTTTGAGAACAGCGGAAACGGATTAACATTCGTTGCGATTCACATTGAATTGATGAAACAGGTTTGATCTTCTACTCTTTGTTTGACTTTGCTGTCACAGTTACCTCCATCTAATTCTTTCTGCCGTTTAGTTTTCTCTGGCCATTTAATTGTGTCATGAGATATCATAGACCTGGAAGACGTGTGGAGGACTGCCCTTCCTACAGTTCCAAAATTGCATGGAGATAATAGCCGAGCGTCGTTTTGCTTCGCCGCTGAATGAATAGACTAAAGTGTAGAATTAATTAGTATAATCCTGCTCTTCGTGAGCCTAGGGCTGGCTGTGAGTCCCGATCGTGTGCGGAATAAAAGCTACTTCAGACAGGGGCGTAGCCAGGAATTTGATTTGGGAGCAATGTTCCCTCTAAGTTGTGCGCGTGTGCGCGCGCACAGAGGTCGCAAGGCAAGCGCACAAAGGAAAAAATGGAGCGCACACAATTTTTGAACATTGTTTCCATTGCTTTCATATCATACACGTAGGCCTACTTACTGCACAGAAGTTGACTTCCCATGTACAATTTTGCACACAAGAAATTTCATGCGCACATGTGCTACAAAAATTAGAGGAAACATTGTTTGGGATGGTATAAATATTGTGGGTGGGTATAAATCTTATCTATAAACCACATAAACCATATAAACCACATATAACCACATGTAGGCCTAAATCACATAAAAAGCTTTAAGGTAGACTGAATTTTGGGGTATATATACCGATATACCCTCCGTCGCTACGCCCCAACTTCAGACAGTTGACTTTAATTTCAATTCTTGAGAGATATACTTTTCCTGTTTACAGGCCCTCCGAGAGAAATTCCGGGCCCCTGTGCAGAATGGCCGACGGGCCCTTGAGAAGTAATAATTTCTTGACGACCTTTTTTTTGGTCGTCAGCCGTTTAGAAGTGTTGACGACCTTTTTTGCTTGTCGGCTGTCTCGGGCCCCTTGTGCTCGCCGGGCCCCTCTGCTGAACTGACATTTTAACCATTCTTTAGTGTTATTATTCATTTTATTGTTAATTATACATATTCATCATCGGCCCGGGCCCCCTCCAGACCGCCGGGCCCCTGTGCAGTTGCCCCCCCCCCCCACCCCTCTCGGAGGGCCTGCCTGTTTATTGTGAAAGGAATTTTTCTAATTATGCGATTGTTTTTACAGAAAAGTATTATTGTGCAATAAAAGGTTTTCCGAACGATAGGCTACTTATAGAAAATAAAATTCATTCGGACAGAGATTTAAACGGAGCTGGAGCCCAAAAACCAACGAATTGACTATGGGACTTTTTTAAAGCTACCGTCAGGGAAATATGAATTATTTGTACTAAAAATACAAACTCTTGGGTCTTAGATTCGCAAACGGTAATAAAACAAGCGGTTCAGGGCAGAACGGTCTCTAATTAATCCATCCAGCTAATCACGTCAAGCAATATTTTGATTTCTACACTGGGGAAACCCCGTAGTTCTAGAATAATTATTATATTTCAATTTCAGACCTTTGCAACAAAATAACAGAAGCAATGCACATACAGCAAGATGTTCAAGTATCATTGGAAGCCAGGTTGAAATAACAAACATTTTTGGAGGGGGTGCTGTATTAGGCAGGGTTGGGCCCTCGATCATACCATTTTTGTTTACATTTTGCATGAATGGTTTGGCAGAGGAATAAAAATGCAAAACATGAATTGCAAGTTGAAAAAAGCCAAAATTACGTGACTATACGCAAACGCTGTATTTCTCAAGGCCCCCTGACCATGTGCGTCGGCAGAAATTTTTCCAGGGGTGCAAAACAAGGTCATGCAAAACGTCGGCGGCGGCGGCGGCGGCGCACATGCAGGTCTACCATGAACATGATCGAGTTCCAAAGTTCAGGTGAGGCGTATGAGAAGGCACGGTTGCAAATTTTCAGGGATGACTGATTGAGTGGGCGTGACAGAGTGAGGTAAGATGATGAACGTGTGGGTCGAGGAGGCTGAGGGGTTAATAGTGATCTAAGGTAGACAGGTTTGATGACTGAAGTGAGCTATATGTAAGTGTTATTATCTATTGTTTGATCTAGGCCTATATAATTATAATATCCGTCGATATGCCCTTATGTCGCCTGTTATCTCTTGAGGTTTTGCACTGATCTGACCCTTGTTCTATTCTATATTTGAGTAAGCAAATGCACTGTTACTTGTTTCCATGCTTTCCAGCAGCATCGTCATCAACGCACTAAATAATTAATTAAGCAACACAAAGAAGCAATTTTGTTGCGTTTTACTTCTCGAACTTTTTCAGGTATTCGCACCACAAATTTGCTTGACTACTATCTACCGGATATAAATCGTATAGAATAGAACTGGAGGCATTAGTTAACCCTCAAGCGACCAGCTGGGGTCCTTTGGGACCCCAGTCATGGTTTTTATTGCGCAACTTTTCGGCTATTGATGATATTCAATAACGGTTTAGTGAATTTGTAGCTTGGCTACTGCTTCAGGTTTGGGTAAAATAAAATCGATCTTATAGCATGTGTACTTTTTTAAAATTGTCATTTCGTGTTAGAATTTCCAAATATCAATGTGTTTTATTGTGTGACAGGGACCAGTGGATCATTGTGTAGTGATTGTCATCAAGTAGGGCTATACACTATACAGTATACCCAATCTATTAGCCTACCGTATTAGTCCAATGTGTGCCTATTGTTATAATCACATTGTAATGCTACTATACTTGCTGGAATTTGAGAGTCCTGTCCAAATTAGACATTTGTAGATTCTGTTGTATAGGTTATATGCCGCGCTGTAATTCGTGTAGCTAGGTACAGTATAGCGCAAGCTGTACAACAGCTACCGGCAGCTGTTGAAAGTGACAATGACTGCAGTTCAAATGAAAGTTCTGAGAATGAAAATCACGTATCAGAAGTTTCTGAGCAAAGTGACATCGAGGGCACTTATGAGCAAAAGAGTACAGAATTCGCACTTCTGGATCACGATGCAATACAATTATGGAAAACATGCAGTTCTGGGTAACTCCAAACGTCATTATCAACATTATATTGCAAACCAAATGAGAGGCAAACAGAAGGATACGCAAATGGAATGAAACTAACCCAGATAAACAACATGACGAGTGGAAGCCAGTGACTGACAACGAAATTCTCGCATTTTGGGGCCTCTGTATTTTGGCTGGAATCTAAAGGAGTAGCCATGAACCACAAGATAGCTTATGGTCAACGCGTGAAGGAAGACCAATATTTATGGCAACGATATCATGCCCCGGTTTCGTGATATCATGAAACACATGAGATTTGATGACAAATCGACTAGACAACTAAGACAGAAGGATGGCAAGTTAGCTGTTTTCTGTGACGTTTGCCTAATGTTCATATCTCAGCTGCCAAAGGTTTTTTCCAGGGTCAGACCTATGTGTTGACGAAAAACTGGTGACATATCGTTGCAAATGTAATTTTCGCCAAAATATCCTTTCAAAACCGGCTAAGTACGGCATTAAAAGTTGTTGGTGCTGTGATTTTGTGACATCGTAACCACTTACTGCAGATATATGCTTAGGTAGGCAGAAGAATGCAGAAAGAGAGGTTGAACAGGGTGCGCGAGTGGTTAAAAGTCTGATACGTGGGCGCAGTGGCGGCTCCACAGGGGAGCCAGGGGGCCCGTGCCCCCCTACTGAGTGTCTGGCCCCGCAGTGGCCCCCTGTTGAGACCCTATACTTAATACTACATACCTAACAACAAATGGTTGCCCCCTTTGATTAGAAGTTGCCACCCAAACGGCCCTCACTTGCCAAATCCTGGAGCCGCCACTGTGTGGGCGTCCGCAGAAATTTTTCTAGGAGCTGCAAAACAGGGTCTTGTGACGAAAGAAATGACAAAAATTTCCAGAGGTGCAAAGCAGGGTTATGTGACGAAAGAAACAAGGAATTTTACTTATTTCGTAACTTCGCAATTTTCCCGGGGGTGCTGTTGCACCCCCTTGTCCCCCATCTGGACGCCCATAGTCTGATAGGGCCTTTTTATGATAATTTTGAATTGAAAAGTTATACAAACTTCATTTAGTTATGCTTAAGATCGCTAGTTTTCAGTAAAGGTAAATGGGGTCCCAAAGGACCCCAGTTGGTCAGATTAAGGCGTAAAATATGTCGGTCGCTTGAGGGTTAACAGCTTAACGTCGGAATTTGGTGCCGCGAACACAAAACAACAGCCACCGTAAACGATGCATTGATGCAGAATGGACATTCAAATCCAACCTGTGACGCTTTGACTGTTTTCCAGGAAATGTCAGCCGTTGACAAAAGCAAATCACACATTTTGGGGGAAAGAGAATTTTCATTTGATTTGGGAACTGATGCCATCGTTTTGCTCGAATGGCTGAACTCCTTCGATAAATCGCAGCAGCAGCAACAACAACAACAAGTTCAACAACGACGACGACAACAACAACAACAACAGCCGCCACAGCCGCAATGTCTTTGGCCGCAGTGCGTCGTTGGCGATGAACGCATTTTTCGTCCGAATCGGGAGACAACGGCCGACAGTGGAGCATCTTCGTTTAGCAGGGAAGGGGTTGAACTGCTGATGACGACGACGTGCAAAGACTTTTCAGTGTCCGGCGTTGAATCTTTGAACCACGGCAGAGTGGATGAACTGTTAGTTGCACAGAAAACGCAGCCGATGCCAATTCCGTTGAGTTTCGAGAATTCGCCGACGCCCGCAACCGCCACAGCAGCAGCAGCAGCGGCAATGGATGTCAATGCGACTGGCGTTGCGGTCAATCGGATTGTCAGAGACGTTCACTCATCAGACGTCGAAAATTCAAGCGACGATTGGTTGGAGCGGAAAAGGGAAATGTTGAACATAAAACGAAGCCGAGCAACTGACAAGGTAAAAAATCCAAAACTCATTGAAGAATTGAAGGCAATACAGAAAATCATGTCAAGAAGAAGAACAGATGCCAGCCAAAGAGCAGTTTATTCCGATGGACAAGTGACCACCTCGAGCGATTTTGATCTTAGGTCTGGAAAAGCCAAGCAGTGTGCGATATTAGACGATGATCAAATTCATCAAAATACATCTTTTCGAAAGCAAAACCAGTTCAAATCAGATGAAACATGTGAAGGTATAATCGACAATAACACAACATCCTCACAGCGATCAATCATTGATGACGCCATAAGATCAATGATATCTGCGTATTCTCGAAACGACGAAATTACCAATTACGCGCCATTTACGAAGACGGAAGAGATTTCTTCAGGACGGCGCGCTCGACATCCCAGAGGTATAACTTATAAGCAATCTTTATTTACAGACCAATCTTTAAGCTCGACCTTCTGAGAGCTAAGTGTTGAGCCAAATCGAATAAATTAGCATCTTTTTGGCATAATGTTTTACATCCCAGACAATTTCATTCGACTGAAGCTGTTCGCATGGCTTTGATACTAAGAACTAAGATTCTATCTGTTTCGATGACGAAGACGTCACAAATTCGCAATTCTTACTTAGTTAGATCTGTCTGATGCATTTGATGTTAAATGCGGCAAAGCATTTGCATGGCGCCACTTCAGGACGAGAACTCGGAAACGCTTCCAATATCGCGATTGAAGTAACCCCTTAACTGGGGATCCCGGATATATCCGTCCATTTTACATTGAGTTACAGTTAAATACACGGTTAAGGGGTTAAATGGAAAATAAATAGGTTTTCAAGCGTTTCAAAAAGAGTGTCATGGAGCTTTTGCAGTGCCGATGGCATCATTCGCATTCCAGAGGATTTAACTAATTGATGCAAAGCATTAGCGTCGCCACGGGGAGAAAGGGCAAATGGGGGCAACTCCCCCAACTTGACCCAGACCACCAATCAGATTGGCGTAAATCCGGTGAGAACGTTTTTTGTGGGGCGGGATAAAGAATCTGACATGCCAGCTCCTTAGTTTTGCCCCCCCCCCCGCAACCCAAAATTCCTAGCGACGCCACTGATGCAAAGTATCGTTGCTGGAATAATGAAGTGCCTACTCGTGGAACACGAAGTAGGCTCTGAGAGGCAAAGCTGCGTCCAGGTCGACCAATGGGTTTCTGTATTTTAATGATGCACTATTCTGGTGCCAGCGGCAGAAACTTTTAAAATTTCCGTGCCCCAAGCGCCCACAGTCAACTCAGCTGCGATTGAGAGCGTCTTGTGTTAACTTGGTGGAAGGAAAGACGTCTAGGTAAAAAGGCTGGCAACTGCACTCACTCAGCCGTTGCCGTGAAAAAGTGAAGGCGCTAACCCTTCGGTTCTCCTACGAGCGCTGGACCCACCGAGCCCTTTAGCTTAGTCTATAACCATGGCTACACCAATGATTATTATAATTACTAGTATTAACCCAGCCCACAAGCGGCTTCTTTCTTCTTTCGTCTTTATATGTCTTCCTCTATCACAGTCAGTTCCCTCCAATTCTGTCGCTTTCTTTAAGGTTCCATAGTTCTTTATGTTTGTCCAGTCAGATATGTCGGCCACACAGATTCTTTTCGGTCGCACCTTCTCCTTGTTCCTTCTATTCTACCTTCCATTATTATCAATGTCAGGTCTCCGGCCGAGCCTCTCATGATGTGACCGGCATAGTAATATATAATAATGACTCCCCCGTAATTGTTACAGAAAGTTTAAACTATAATCATCAGGCTCATATGGATGCTAACTTCAGTGTATTATTGTTGATATCCAGGAGGCGACTGACTGACTGAGTGCTAACTAACTCTGCTCTATAGCTTATATTCTAAAGTCAGTAGCAGCGCCGATAACCGGTGGCTTAGCTATTGGTTGAGGTGTCGTTTGTAAGTGTCCAATCACGCCACATCGACTACCTGGAAATGGGAACCCGGTCAGCCTCGGAACAGACGGTTGGATAGGCTCAATAAGGACACGGTCACACGGGAACACCGCCAGCAGATCTCTGGAGAAAAGCAATGGATCGTAGTCGTCGATCATCGAGGAGCGAGCGTCGAAAAGGCCCTTATACCAGTTAATTAGGCCTATGCAATAACGACGACGACGACGACGAATAACACAACAGTAATATCGAATCTAAAGTTAAATCACGTGAATCATAATATTCCTTGTTGCTTCTCCGCTCCCTCTCTGATCTCTAGAATTGTCCTGGTGTTTTACTTTGAGGTATGGTGCCATGGATTGTTGTTACCTTTGAATATTTGACTTGGTGCTATAGCATATATAGAAGTTCATAAAAATTAAAAGTGTACTGTAATAATGATAATGATAATGATAATGATAATGATGATGATGATGATGATGATAATAATAATAATAATAATAATAATAATAATAATAATAATAATAATAATAATAATAATAATAATAATAATAATAATAATAATAATAATAATAATAATAATAATAATAATAATAATAATAATAATAATAATAATAATAATAATAATAATAATAATAATAATAATAATAATAATAATAATAATAATAGGAACATACACTTGATGAGAATTTTTGTTTTAGACCTCGTCTGTCGTAATATTGAGTTCCGCCTGAATTCCACGGATTGCGACTCAGAAGTGTTTTCGATTTCTCCGAAATCAACTGAGGGCCCGGACTCAGAGAATTCACCGGCGACAGCAGTCACCACCACCAGCAGCAACGAGGTGGGAAAATTTAGGGAGATTTTACTACGAGTATACACGTACTGTAGGCCTGGCCTATGGGAACGTTACAGCAGCCAATGGCGTAGATCAGCGTTGTCCAACTGTCATGCTATTGCGGGCCGCACAAAAATTGCTTAAACCCTTGGCGGGCCAAGCAAGTTGTAGCACTTAATATGGCATAATTATGATAAATGTGTGGCATGCCATATAAAAACTGTCATAAAATAAGACTATACACGCAGTGGCGTAGCGTGCACTCTTGCCGCCTATGGCTCCTGGCAAATCCGCCGCCCCCCCCAAAAAAAAAGGTCGCCGACGCTAAATTTGTCACCCTTTCTAATCTCTGCCGCCTTCGCCAAAACTCCCCGACAAGAAAAAAAGGTTGCCGCCACTTATTTGGCGCCCCTTAGAAACTTTACCGCCTTCGCTAAAACCTAATACCTTCCCCGACAAGCAAAAAAGGTCGCTTCCAAAATTTGCCGCCCCCATCATCTGTGCCGCCCATGGCTAAAGCCATAGTAGCCATTGGAATGCTACGCCTCTGTATATACGACTAGTATACGACTAAGTGTTAGTTTTGCTTTTAAATCATTTTACACAGCTGTGCGAGCTTCGCCAATATATTTATTGTATTTGTTCTTATGTAGAGTTTCCTAATGTCGTTTTACGTTGAACTCTTTCGACGCAGACACCGCTTGCAGACAAATTTTAATTTACCACAATACCAAATTGTCCGTAAAAATATTTTCCCATCTATCATATTAAAATCGTTATTCTGTATGTCTGTTACCTTCAAGCGTTCTGATTGGTTGACTATTGGTAGACGGTTTAGTCCTTACGTCGCGATGCGTTGGTGGACGATGTTCGAAGACGACGTTGCTATTGGTAACAATTGTTCGTAGCTTGAGGAAGTTGCGCAATACGTACATTTTAACGTACACAAAAGATACGTGTGCAGCGTCACAAATGGTCACAGTTGCGTGATTTTAACGTACATAGGCCTAATTATTACGTGGCGCAGAGCTTGGCTAGGTGGCGTATGTACAGTACATCATTGAAATGTTGTTCAGCATGAATTCAATGATTGGGTATTAGGTATAGGTATTGGATTAGTATTATCCTGCACTGCGAGCGAAGCGAGCGCGAGCGAAGCGAGCATCTTTCTAGTTCACTATTAAAACACCGATTTTCGCCATCAGCTTTCCGCCTTTTCGAACTCATTAATTATTAGCAAGTACGACCCACAGTTTCACACAACTTCTAATACTATATAGGCCCTACACGAATTTATTTTATTTACATTAGCAAACTGCTCAAAGCGGTGTCAAATTTTAACTTAGCGAGAACGAGATTTGCAGCAAGATGACAAAATGTAAGTAAGTTAGTAATAAGTAGTAAATAAGTAAGTTTACTAGGACTAGGAGGTTAGAAATTGCTTACTTATCCACAATCTACAGGCGATGGCGGTTATTATAGTCCTATAAAATAACGGTAATAACTGGTCCTAGAGCTAAAATTTTTATTTTCCCAAACTCGGTGGCGGGCCGGATGAAACTGGCCCGCGGGCCGGATCCGGCTCGCGGGCCACCAGTTGGACAACCCTGGCGTAGATGTTTGTAGGTTTTGTGCAACAATTTGAGGAGATTTTATGAGATGATAAAGAAATCGTTCATCTGCATTTTCTCTCTTCGAATGTTTACGAGGCTTAGCCTATGTGTGCCCACGGTTTCGAGCTGCTTTAACGTTACTAGACAATAAACAATTAAACATACGAATGAAAATTCGTCTAAATGATATTTGAAAATAAGCTGGTTCACGACTCCACATAAAATGTGATTTTCTTCTCTAAAATTTCAAACATCTACATCGAGAGATTTGATCACGTTTACTGGTGCTAATGTAGGACTAATATTGCTAATTAAAATTTTTCATACCAAATAATTATTGTCTTTTTTCAATAGGAGAAACAAAACGAGGACAGATTCGATAGAACAGATAAATATGGTTTCTTAATTTTCAAGTTAATCCATATTAAAAGTTTTTGAACGATTTATGTCAGAGTTCTTTCTTCCTTCCCGTCTTTTCACCTGTAACTCCGGTTGTCCCGGAAACAGTCAAAGAGAAAAAACTTGAAGCAAATCATCTCCTCCGACTGGATGATCATCCACCAGAAGAACACCCGTTCAAAACTCCTCGAATTACTAGAACGCCTTCTCTGGAGATGCAGTTGAAAGAACTCGAGATTATCAGAGAACTCATCGAACGACAACAGAAACATTTAACTGAAAATCAGTCTTCAATTACAGAAATCCAGAAAACGATCAGATTCGGCGACCGACGAAGTAGACGCCCGTCGACCGACTTCGATCGACCGACGACGAATGGGCCGCGGAGTCACTCCGAGACACGAACGCACGGGCGCCTCGACGTCCGTCAGCGACCCACGGGCGACGTCTACTCTCCGCAGACCCCTCATGACGATGACTCGGGATCAGTGCGGAGGCCCAAATGTGAAGGCGGTGTCTCCAATCAGTTCCTCGGATCCCACGCGTTGCCATTCCAAGCGACCTCGGTGTCCGGAATGAAGCCAACCCAGGAATTCATCCCAAAAGAAGAAAAGGGGCAACGAGAAGAGGATCATGTCTGTAGTGATGCGCGTGCATTGAAATCAAACGAAAGACGTCGATGTCGGGACGTTGAAGCGAACTGCTACGCCGGACAGGAGAAGCGTCGACTGGAAAAGAGCGTCGATTTGATCGAAGGAAAGATCTGCGACTCTTATGGAGCTCGTCGTGCCGATGAATCTGCGGAACTCAGCCTCAGAACGACCTCTGTAGGGTCCGAAGACGACGACGAGACGAAGCGTCTGGAAGAGGAAGCATCCGGTGATCAGCCCTGGGAAGACGGCTCATCGACCAGCGACGGACAACAGCAACAGTTGGCACTCGACCGGTTGATGCATCAGAGAGCGACGACAACACAGTCGCCATACGCCGACAGTGACAACGGGCATGAAAAAGATATTATTAAGTCTAATAGGCACAATTACATTTTTATGAAAAATCAAACTCACTATCATCGAGCCAGTGGCGTATTTACCATTGGGCCATTTGGGCCATGGCCCCCCTTTGGTCTTGACAAGCAAAAAAAGGTCGTCAACTTTTTCCAAAAAGTTGTAACTTGTCAGGTCGAAAGTGTCTGCCCCCCCACCAAAATTCTAAATACGCCACTGCATCGAGCACTCGTCCACAGGCCCGAAGTTGCGCTTTGGGATGACTAATTCATTGTTATCAGATCGCTGTGATAACAAATGATTGAGAAATGCCGCAGTGTTTTATACCGGCCTATTAGGAGGGGAGATTCCCCCTCCCCAAAACCTCAAAATTCCCCCCCAATCCCAGCACTGACACAAATTTTGCATTGAACTATGTCTTTTCCCCTCCATCCAAGTCGATTCCCCTCCCGAAAGCCTCAATTTCCCCCCACCCCAAGACGTGGAGTCTGGATAAAACACTGGAAATGCCGTAAATTGGTCTTTGAAATCGACGTTGATGATTTCCGAATGACCTTGTAGGCATGCGCAGTCTCAACACCAGCAGCAGCGGTTTGGTCACAGCAGTTCCTGTGCCAGTAGTTCATCAGTGACCGAACAAAGTTCGCCAGGTTCTAGCGTCAGCAGCACTTCGTCTGGCAAAGGTATTAAAGTCGTGGATTTAGCTTTTCATACTTGACCGAATATATGTCGTTTCTTCTGTCTGAGGTTCATTTGTCCATCGACTGGATTCGGTTACAGATATGATGAAGCGTCACGTTATATCAGTGGCATCGTGAGCCGCCCGGGGCGGTCTGTTACTTTGCCGCCCTCTTTGGGCGCTACATAAGTGACATAACACGCATCAAACTTAATGTATAAATAATTTGAAGTGTAAATTTAAGGGCTTCATGCGAAGTTATGTTCGCTTCAACACTCTGGGCTTAATGTTTCTGTGATCTTCACTTCTATTTCAGGTGGTGAAGCCGAGAGTTCATCTCTTCAGTTCATCAAATCAATGAACGACTCTAACAAGCAATGGTACAGACCGAACATGACGAGAGAAGACGGTGAGAAGACATCTAATCTAATCTTGCTGTTTTTAAATCACGCCCATGCATGGTTGGCCTACTTGTTTCGATGTTTAATCGTTGATGCTTCGGGGCTGGTTCAATTTCTGCTTTAGTTTCCGGTTTTCCCCTGTTTAATAATCCACTGAAGTGTTCACTGTAGTCATGATACAGAAGACTCGCCACACACACACACACACACACACACACACAGTCACACACACACAGTCACACACACACACACACACACACACACACACACACACACACACACACACACACACACAGGGAGTAGTACGCTGATGTTATCAAAAGAAGCACATAATTCACAGATTAGCTGGAATCCAGTATCATCCAGGATTATCATTGCCGATGTTAAAACATCCCAATGGGTCATTAAGGCGAAAGTTATCCGGATCTACGCCCCAACAAATAATTAATGCCAATGATGCTGCAAGAGTAGAATTCTATCTTAGGCTGGACTCGGTATTGAATGACAAAAGGAAACAGGGCCTACTCATCCTGGTATAACTTATACCTGTGTGGGGCCCCGGGCACCTAGCGGCCTGCGGGGCCCTAGATGTGAAGATCAAATGTTGACAAACAAAAAAAGGTATTCTCCAAACGTTTTTGGGTGTTGACAAGCAAAAAAATGTTTGCGCTCGGCGCGGGGCCCCTACAATGCGCGGGGCTCCCGGGCACTGTGCCCGACTTTTAACACGTAAAGACGAGCCTGGCTGCGGTAACGTGTAGGCCTAGAGTAGACGACAGCTTTAAGTCAAATAATTATTATTCCAAGATTTCGTAGATGCGTTGATGCACGGATGTATTTGCATCTTTGAGTTGAAGAGCGTGATGTAGAAAATGTTCAGATTCCAATAAGAACTGAACCGCATTAGGTCAGTTTTTGATGGATTCATTTTTAGTCGATTTTATCTATATTATTTTATTTATTTTATCGTCGGGCATTTTCTAATGCCGCGCATCACTTCCTTGGAACGCAGAGAAACGACAGCTGGACTTTGCAATTTCAGTTATAAACTTCTTGAAAGACAAAGCGGAGGGATCATTCGTAATCCGAGACAGTCGGACATTCGCCGGACACTTCGCTCTCGCCCTCAAAGTCTCCGAAACACCCAGAAACACAGCGACGAGTAACGGTCAGACGCCCTCTGCCGGCGAAAGTCACCAGATGAGTTGCGTTCAGCTGCTGTCCGTCAGTTTCATTCAGCGCCAAATAGGAAACTGGGCAGCGGAGATGACAGCGCCGAACGAACGACTTTACCCAGTGTTTATTCTAGGCCTTCTTAGGGGGGAATCCCCCTCTTCCCCCAAAGTTTGAAAATTCCCCCCCCCCCAAAAAAAAATTTTTTTAGATGTTGGCTGGGGAATGGAAATTTCCCCCAAAACGTGTGGAAACTCGAACCTTGTCCCCCAAACATTTCAACCCCCCCCCCCAATGTCAAGGGGGCTAGAATAAACACTGACTTTACCGTATCGGTTATAATAATGTCTCGTTAATTTTCCTAGCACCTTTAAGACCCAAATGCCAACAGCGCTTTGCCGTCAAACTCAAGCCCCTGCCCTGTCCTGTGTTCGACTGGTTAGCGTAGTGATTTGATTAGTGTCGTGATAATGGAAAAGAACTTAATACTTTTGGGATTTCGTTTTGTTCTTTGCAATTAGCTCCGCTGAGTTTAAAGCCGATATAGAGATTTCTGGCTCTGTAGTTCTCTTCGGCTCGTGTCAATCTCAGTTCGTTGATGCTTTTCACGTCTCTCGGTTGACTTTTCGTCGGTTTCTTTGCAGACGAAAACCTCATTCGTCATTTTCTCATCGAATCGAAACCGAATGGAGTTCACCTGAAGGAGCGTAACAACGAACCGCTGTTCCGTATGTTATAATTGTTATTTGCGCTGCACATAACTCCGAGAAAATGCAGATCAAAACTTTTTATTAGTCGTATAAAGCATAAGCCTATTTGACAAGAGGCTTTCGAGTTCTACAAAGCCTGATCAAAATTTGACAAAGTTATTGCCAAGATATAGAGGGGTTGGTTTTTATTGGGTCACAGTTTGTGATACGTATGTTTTGAGAACTATCTGGGTGTTGCACGCAAACAATCCCGCTGTCTAAGATTTGTGAATTCATTACTGGCAACACGCGACATAGGCCTATACACATACAGTACAAGGCGTGAAACAGTGTGGTTTATGGTGCATTCTACACGTGTATATATATATATATATACGATTTTGCGCAAATCACATGGCTGATATCAGCCCGAATAAGGGGTCCGACCTCCGAGGCAGCCCTCGTGGCTACGCCAAAGTTAATTTTTCCAGATTGTTCAGATTTGAGATTTTTTAAAATATCGCGATTTCAATTGTGAGTAAGCGATTCATCTCTTCGCTGTACTACGTTGATTAATTATATTTATCAGCGACTAACTGATAGAGATGCTTCATGTTCGTTGACTATAGCCAGCCTAACTGCGTTCGTCTACCAACACTGTCTCGTTCCACTCTCTCTGCCTCACAAACTCATACTTTCCTCTCAATTTTCAGGTAAGAAAACACCAGAAATTTTAAATCTATAATCAGAACGTACCGATAATTAATCGACTATTGTACCTAATTAGCATTAGGCGTAATTCATGCAGACTTGTGAGACCTTTACTCCCGGGCCGTGAAATTAAAAAAGAGCAAATATGGAATAAATTATAATGCAATTTTGGAAATAATAATTTCACAATTTGATGGTAGTAGATTTTTAGACACGTAGCTTTCTCAGTGACTATAAAATACAAACTACAAAATGCTTAAAATGTAATTCAATTATGTATTTTTTTCACATTCACATTCATATTTATTTATTGCAAGACCAGCATCATAAAGAAAAATAAGTTCAGTATAGACTACATATTGATGAAGAAACTTAACTAACTTATACTAAAAAATCTAAATTAAAATAACGTGCAAATTTTGAATGACTACCGGTAAATAATATGTTTATAATTAGGCTAATTTAGCCTGTAAGTAATTATCCAATTAGCTGATCAGGGTTGTTCATGACCATAGGCGGCGCACTCCTATCGGCCCCGTCGGCCCAGGCCGGGGTACTTTTGAAGGTACCCCGGCCCGCCATAGGTCGGGCCGGGGTTTTTTTTAGGAAGTAAGAACTGAAGAATTGCGATTCTTTAAATTGTTTGGTTAAATTCTCACTTCGAATTTCGAAAAAAACCGCTGTCGCTGGAGGGCGAATGCTCTGCCGAATAGGGCTTTATAGTTGCAAGATCAGATAAGATCAGATAGGCATGTCATATTCTCATTTAACCAGAAGGCGTCAAACACGGCAGTCATAATCTTATTAGATTACACAGCTGCTGTCGCGGGAGGAGGAATGCACTGCCCAATAAGGCTTCATAGTAGAAAGATCAGATAAGATCAGGCAGGGGTCATATACACCTTTAACCCGAGGTGTCAAACGCAGCAGTAACGTACGTCTATAAGTTAACATTAGATTAAAAGACGGCGGAAGGCCCTTTGACGAACCAAGTGGGGAGACGGTGGGCGAAAAGGCGAAGGGCAGCAGAGGGCACCAGAGAAGCAGTAGAGGGCGTTAGAGTGTTTCACCGAGAGATGGCAGTCGGATTTGGGTCCCGATCGAAAGTGATCAGTTAGAGCTTCACCGTGTTTGCATAAATTGCGGAAAGCAATCTAACGACTTCAGGGATTGATTCAATCGTTCAACAGACAACAGCGCTTCGCCATCGACACAATGGACGAGTTTGTTGTTAAACGTCGTAAACTGAATGTCGAAGACCCTGAACAAACTGTAAGTACTTCAGATACAACATCTGCGCAAATTATTCCATAGTGATGAGTGTAGGACTAGGACTGTGCTACGAAAAACTATAATCGTATAAATCTCAACACTAGACATGGTCACCCCCAAGATTTATGGGACTCCCCCGAGTTGTTTTTCGCCATAGTTTTCATCCTTCCCAATCCTATTGTATGGAGCCTTATTCTTGATTTTATATCTTCTTGCTGACTGCCTGTGCTTTCAATCACACCTTCAACACATCTGAATGGCCTGACTCTTTCCATGTTTTTGTCCATTCATTGTAATATTCACGATTTTTGTATTCCCTTTCGTTGTGTCCATCACCCTTGTTTTTGTTTCACTTATTTGTAGCCTAATCCATAGTTTTGCCTGTATTACTCACAGGTTACGTCGTTATCGCCTAATAACATAAATGGTTCAATTGAAGAAGATCTGAGACACTTTGTATTAATTCTAAATGCAAATCAACCTACTGATATATCTGTATATCCGACAAAGTTAGATTCAAAGAAACTTCGCACGATAAAAACCTTCTTAAAACGTTTCTTTTGTTATAAATCACAATTGAAAATGCATTTTGGCTATCTACTGTAAGTTAGTTAGGCACCTCGACCCTCAACGACCGCTGCCGTTATATAGTAAACGGGCCGGGGTACTTTTTATTGTCTTCCGCCGCCTCTGTTCATGACATAAACGAGTGAGGGATAACCTAAGAGATAAAAATTCAGTAAGGTGGTTGTCCCAATTTGTAGTTAAAGTTATAGGCCTATGGCAGAAAAGAATTGAGATGAGTGACTATAGTGTATATGTAAGTGAGTGAAAGGTAACTACTTATTTATAATTACTATGCAACACTGGCCTAAATAGGTCTTTCGTAACAAACAACGAAGCGCTAGTTTTAGGTTATTGAATCTATCTATCTAGCGAATGCGGTCGCCGCAGTAGTGTCCAGCAGTGTTTAATCTAGGCCGTTTCCGGGGGGATTGCCCTTTTCCCCCCGGAAATTTCAAATTCCCCCCGGAAATTTTGGAATACTACATGAACTAACAGCGGCCCCTAGCAGAATTTCCCCCCGGCTTTGTCAGTTCCCCCCGGCTTTTTCAGTTTTCCCCCGGAGTCCAGGAGTCTAGATTAAACACTGGTGTCCAGGCAGGAGCTTCGTCAACGGACATGACTCTACAATATGGTTAATTTCAGTGGCGTAGCCAGGATTTCTGAAAGGTAGGGTTTTGGTTTTGACTTTTGACCGTAACCAACTTTCTAAAAATCTTGACAAGCAAAAAACCCACCCTACCCCTCGGTGTTCCCTATCCTCTAAATATCTATGGTAAAGACAGACGAAAGTTTAAGCAAGGTTTCCACCATTTCCACTTAGGCCTAATGCTGTTATAGTAACCACTGTCTAGTTGTCTAAACTATATGGGGGCCACTGGGGTGCATTCAATAGAGGACACGGGCCCCGGGTCCCCACAGGCCCACGTGGAGCCGCCACTGTATCACTGTATTTTATATAAGTTTATACTGTTTTTCTTATTTTTCTTAGATGAAATGTCTTTTGAAAGCGATATCGTCCTGAGACGCTCATCGTCGAACTGTAAAGATCCAGAAACAATAAGTAAGCAATGAACGAACGAATTGAAATCAGTTGTTTTATAGCATCTTTTTAATCCAATTTCGCGCTACCCCGCGACCTACTAGAGTAACTAGACTGAGCTCTGCGACCCACTTTTGGGTCGCGAGTCGCAACCCACAGGTTGAGAACCGCTGATCTAGAATAACCGGCTTTGCCGAGACTTTGCTGACTTCATCATGCGATGCCATTTTTGTAAATTACATTAATTCAGTGAAAGCATAGAATATATAGCCTAATAATGAAAGATGGTATTTTAAAAATAAGGAAGTTAGGTTAAATTTAATTAGTGGTGTAACTAGTTGGTAGTTGCTTACTTTCAATAAAGTACAGAAAAATATTTTTACTGTAAATTGTATTTAAAATACACAAAATACTTCTGAAATGTATTTAAAATACAAAATACTTTCTCAATGACTACAAAATACAAATTACATCAAACGTAGGGCCTATTTCAAATACTTGTATTTAAAATATTATACAACACTGGTGATTACGCGTCAGATGCTTTGTAGGCAATTGTAGCCTATATTGAGAATGCATAGGATTGACGGTGTCATTGACTGCGTTCTAGGCACAACCTTCGCCTACATCGGTTCAATGGATCTGGAGCTACTGACTGGACAAGAGGCGCTGGAGAAGGCTATCGCATACCTTGAATACGGTTCTTCTCCACAGACTCTCGTTCACTTCGCCTTATCAACGGAAGGAATTCTGTTGACAGACACGAACAGAAGGTGAAACACCTTTTAGGCATCTAATTTAAGCGCAGCTCAGCTGCAACACATTCAGTAGCCATGGCGATTTCTAAGAATTCGCGTCTAATTAATTATAGACTAAAAAGAAAGCGTCTCAGTTGCTAAAGTTACACACTGCCACAGACTTTCCGTCTCTTTAACCGCTAATAAGTATTCACAAGTTTTCAACGAGACTTTTACTAGATTCCAAAAAACTCTATTGTACATAGAAACTATCTCGTGGCTCACTGGACTCTGTAACCTTCAGGCTTGGACTGGGCCGCCGGGAGACCGGGAGATTCCCGGTGGGCCGCCGCCCCGGTGGGCTGCCGGCTGCAATGAAAAAAATTTTTTTAGGAGGTTAAAATATCAAAAAATCTAGAAATCTGGGTTTATCTATTGAAGTTTTGCGTCTCTTTTATTCACGATCAAATGTAGCGCGGGCTGCGCGGCCAACATGAACTGACTGACCCTTGTCTCACCCAATGAGCCGATGACTATCTGTCTGACTATCTGTCTGACTCCCTATCGTCTCGATTACCTAGACTCAGAGACGTCATTTCACTGTTTTTTTCAGGGGGGGAACGCTTTCGACCTGACAAGTTACAAGTTTGCGAAAAAGCTGACGACCTTTTTTTTTGCTTGTCAGCCAATTTTCACGGTTAGTTAAAGTAGTTACTTCAAATTACTCGACATCATCAAGCACTCCTTTAGGGCGTGTAAAATCTAAATAACACAAACATTGGCAAAAAAAATTTTTCCCCTCAAAATCAGGGGGGCAAATGCCCCCCTGCCCCCCCCCCAAATGACGTCCCTGCCTAGACTTATTTCAAGTTGTCTAACGGGTGACGGCTGTGTTGCCCCCCCACACCTTACGTCTTCCAACCGCATCGTCCGCCGACTGATTACAGTATAGCCACGAACTTGCGTATCATCATGCAGCGGCCTAGATTAGCACCATTATTTAGGGTGGGTGCCCACTGGGTGGTCGTGCCTTAATCCCGTGTAACGGGGTACCGCGTGTAGTCCATGAGATAGCTCAGTGAATTTGGTCAACAAAGGCTGTTTGAGACGAATATTGACTCATTCACCCTTGAACCCTTCCCCACAAGTTTATAAATTAGTCCGATGGTTATAATTCGGTTCTGCGAGTAATCGCTAAAAGCAAGAATCTCGAAATTTCTACTCTTCCTTTGTATACTGGACGCGTCACTTGAAGACGATATGCTCCTCCTCTCTTGCTGTCGCATTCGTTCGACGCCTTTAATGCCTTTGAGTTGATTTGTGTTTTTAATGGGCTGCTGCTGCTGCTGTGCAACGACGACGAATCTGATGATGATTATGACGAAAATGCGTCGAAAATGATGACGGTTGGATGACATTGATTTGACAGAGTTTTCTTCCGTCGCCATTTCCCCCTCAGCAGCGTCTCTTATTGTGGCCGTTGTTCGGAAGAGAAGAGGTAGTAAGACGTATGCAAAGTAGACGACAACAGCGAACCAGTGGCGGCTCCACCGGGGGGGAGGCAGGGGAGCCCGTGCCCCCCTATTGAGTGCCTGGCGCCCCAGTGGCCCCCCAGTTGGGACCCTATACTTAATGCTCCATACATTAAACAACAAATGGTTGCCCCCCATGATTGCAAGTTGCCACCCCAACGCCCCCCCCCCCCCCACTTGCCAAATCCTGGAGCTGCCACTGCAGTGAACGGCATGAAATCAAATGCTGTGCCTTTGCTGTTGTTTGATTGTTAAATAATCGATCTCACTGCAAAATAGCTTACTAATTTCTATTATAACAGATGAAAATGGTTTAAGTTAACAAAACGCCTCAAAATTGTAATTTTTGAATAAGAAAGTCCTAGCAAAATACTACAGTAATTTTGCCAATTGTCAAAGTTGTTGAGACGTATGCTGCTGTTCTTCAAATAGCAAATCATCAAACTTGAAACGCCTAACTCACAAGGGCGGCGCTGGGAAGAGAGGTGGGTCCGCGGGTCCGGACCCACCCAGCCTCGGGCAGAGGCACCCGATCAAATCGTGCAAATCCGCAGAGAAATTTGTTTTTTTGGAGGGAGGGGTCTTAACCGTAGCGCTATACCCGTACTTGTAGCTAGGGTTGTGAGTTCGGAAATTTTAAATTTACTGCGGAATTTTCCCGGAAATTTCCGGGAAAATATCAGTACTTTTCCGGAAAAATTCCGGAAATGTTCATTACTTATTATTTATTATTGTTACTATTTATTTAAATTTTATTACTATTGCTATTATTGTCATTTCCATTACTATTTATTACTATCCATTTGCTAGGCATTTGTTGACAACAAAGCTAAAATTGTAGAGTCAGTATTGTCAGTATCTGCAAAAATAGTGCTTTTATTCATTTTGTGTCCTATCGACTAACGTCACCTTATTTTACTGATATGAGCGCTAATTAACAGCATGGGCCTACATGAACTTACAGTAGCAGTCAAAATTTAGTAATTGCCGCAGTATGAAATTCATTAAATTTAATACCATGCATGGTCAATTTATAAAAGACTTTTATTTTTAACAGGAATCGGTATAGATTAGTTGCTAAGGCACCTTGGTAGCAGATTTTGGCGGTTTATTTAATAATTGTGTTTTAGTGATATGTGACAAAACATATAATAAAACTTCGTATTATAGCTGTGGTAATCACCTTTGTCCACTGCTGTATGTTAACCTATAACAATATGAAGGCCAGAAAGTTTCCAGAATTTTCCCGGAATTTTTCTGGAAAAACTCCGGATTTTTCCGGAAAAGTTACAACCCTACCCGTAGCGCTATACCCGTACCCGACCCGTAAAATGTGTTCCCTACCCTAACCGTACCCGCGGGTACGGGTAGGGTATACCCGCGGGTACGGGATACCCGCATATCTCTATTAGATACTCGATCATTGCGTTTCTTTAGGATATTCGGATTCGTGTCGAGAATGCGGTCCGTTGAGGGCAACGAGTGTCATTTGTTCGCCGATTATGAAACCGGTTTCAGCGCAGACAACGTCCTCGACTTAATCACACGCCACATACAATCGAGGAATAGAAAAGAACTCTAACTTCTGCTAAATCTTCCATCTTCTTCGAGGAATGTTACATTTCCAGATCCAGAGCCGTAGCTAAGGGCGGGCAAGTTGGCCCGGCACCGTCCGGGGGGGGGGGGAGTTACCAGAAACCATGGTTGATTTTATTCACGATGTCATTGCCAGTATGACAAGGAAAAAGGTCATTCTGCACACTACTTCTTTAATTCTTTTCCCGCTTTACTCCTGCAGCGTCGTGAAAAGTCTGATAAGCACTAAGCGCAAAAAAGGTAGTCACCGGTTGGCTTTTAGAGGCAACAAATTTATAGGGGCCTGCCTTGCAGTGATGGGTAATTGAATTTCTAATTCTAATTAATTAGCTAATGAATTAGCTATCTGTCTAATTCTAATTCTAATCAATTACTTCAAAAATTTTGCTAATTCTAATTCTAATTCTAATGAATAGCTTGCTAATTGTAATTGAAAATAACAATTAGTTGCCTAATTAGCACACTTGCTTGTGTCAAGTGCTTTGGACCCACGATCCAAACTCAAGTGGATAGAAAGTGCTGAGAAAGGATGTTTTGTTCAAGGACAAATTAAACTTCAAGTAGACTATATTCAGTCTCAAAGCAGATAAGCAATACACTTTTTACAACCGCTATGGACAATGACAAATCAGTCACATCTCAAATTAAGTCCCACAACGATCTACTTCGATATATGGAAGAAACTTTACTGAAATCAACAGAAACTGAAGAGCTCCAAAGTTAATTAGACACTCCAAACAATATGAACACTAATTGTATTTCTTTTTGGGAGGACCATAAATTGAACTTTCACTGTTTATGCCAGCTGCATTTGCAGCATCATATTGTACCGGCCACATCTGCTGCTATTGAAAGATCATTTAGTGCAGCTGGATTTATTCTTAATTATAGGAGAAATCGATTAGATGATACTTTGTTTGAGTCACTTTTACTTGCGAAATGCAATTATAAAATAATCTGGATTACGGAGGATGACATTAATTTTTGTCGTTACATTAAAATGCATCACAATTTTTATCACTGCACTTCTAATTGCTAATTCTAATTAAATTAGAAGGTATCTAACTCTAATTCTAATTAATTAGTTGTGTAATTTTGCTAATTCTAATTCTAATTGTAATTGTAAATTTTTAACTAATTCTAATTCTAATTAATTAGATAAAAAGAGGCAATTACCCATCACTGCTGCCTTGTCCCCGGACGCCGAGTACTTTGGCTACAGCGCTGTCCAGATCAAGATTCGACTTCTCATCCAATTACTGTACAATGCGCAGATGGAATGTTATTTTAGGACAGGATTACCCTTTCCTGATCAAACGTACTGTACAATCAGTCTAAGCCTCTCAGGGTATTTGAAAGAACTGCACACATCATTTGTTAGACGTTTGAATCTTAGTCCTGTCATCATGAATCTTGTTTAACTGGTGTATAATTTATATTTGTGAGTATATTTTTCATAATGCAATTTCTGATGGAGTTTGAATGCCCAAAGCAGCCCATAGCTACCTTTTTTTGTTGTATCTAGCAGTTTCCCATTCAGACTTATCTAAGGAATTGAGTGGATCTTTTCCATATGAATTTGAAGTTTGTTTTTCTATATAGCACTATGATTGTTTTTCAAATATTTAGACTTCCATAGAAAACGTAACTGCTCCAATTCATTCAACATCTTAACTTAAATGCACAAAAAAAATTACCTGCTCGCAGAAGAATGTTAAAATTAAGAAGAAAAAACAACTGGATGAATCAACAGCAGATAAGTGAGGACAGATTGGTTTTGCTTCTAGAGCTGGAAGACGGAGTTTTAAAAATCTGCAGTGTGTGCCGACAGCAACAAAGAGTTTCGGACATTAATTAAGAAATCAAGAGTACAAGGTTGATAAAATAAGATTCCCTCACTTCAAACTTTTAATATGCTGTACAGTATATCTAAGCTTGAAAGACTTTCAATCACTGATAGTGTTGCAAATTGAATAAAATCAGTGAACAAGTTACAGTTGAATGTTCAGCCACTAATCCAACAATGAAACATATTTTGTGATCATTTCTTGACTATCTGAATGACGTCATCATGACTCATCATGTGGTTGAGCCCAACGCGCTGCGGACTGTATTTTGCACTCATTCCCTAGAATAAAAAGCAATTTTCCAAAATAAAGGCAACAGAATGAAATATTTGTTATCTCAAAATTTCATATTGAAAGATTATTAACCCTTGCACTGATAAGCTTTTTTCATAATGTCCTCTATTAAGAGGGCGGTGTCCACCCATATCCAGGGGCGTCATTTGGGGGGGCTGTGGGGGACTGGGGCCCCAAGGAAATGAAAAAAATAATTTATAAGGTATTAATGTGCAAAATATCGCAAAAATTGCGAAAAATTGGCCCAAAAATATTGCAAATTTGCCAAAATTGGCCCAAAAAAATTGCCCAAAATTTGCCAAAATGGCAAAACAATTGCCTAAAATTTGGCAAAAAATTATCTCCCCCCAATAAAAGTGTGAAATGATGCTACTGCCCATATCTATCTCAGCCCAGTCAGACTCTGAAAATTACATATTGTTATAAAACATTAGGTTCTGAATTTGCATTCAAAGCTGTATAAAACTTATACTAGTATATAGAATACTGGAAGATTCAGAGGCCAGTTATTAAGTGTTACAACTAACCCAGACAAGTGCATATTTGAATTGCTGACTGAGAAGGCGGTGAATGACGTGGCACTGCAAAAATTTTTTTAAACACATTGCATGTTATTCAATAAAACTGCATCAAATGTACCGTAAAATCTTGAGTATAGTGCACACTTTTTAAACTCAGAATTGTTCATAAAGGTAGGGGTGTGTATTATATTCATATAATACCAAAATTAGATACATTTTCCCTCATTTTCCCCAAAGACTTTATTTTACCGGCATTTTCCTTAGTGTTTAGTATATAATTTGAATGGCAAAGCAGATGGCATTAATGAGGGTTGAGGAAGATGTCGAGAAACTGAGAGACAATTTGTAAGGAGAGGGGAAAGAGGGGGATATGAGGATGATGACATGGAACTGCATTAATGACTTTATTGACAGCTTAGTCTATTGGCACAAAGTGTTTGCTATCAGAGGAAGAGGGAGAGAGATGGAGAGAGAGACACTTTGCTGGTTACTAGTTCAGTTATAGTTACAGGTGTCACTGCAGCTCGACTCTATCTATAATTACTGACAGTCTAATAGTGGAATCTCTGCTTAATATGATATCAGGTACACATTCTCCCATTCATTACATTAAGCACAGGCTCAGGAACTTCTACTGTTGAATCTCTTGACATGTGCGACATTCACAGTTTTGTCAGCAATAATTAAGCTTACTGGTGGTCAGCTAAAATATTACCAAGTGTGGAGATTTAAGGGCATGCATTATATTCATGAAAATTGATTTGACCTTTTGATCTGCACCCCAAAAAGCTGTGTGCATTATACTGTGACTTTGTGCATTATACTTCTGTACGCTGCAACGCATTATACTCGAGATTTCATGGGTATGTAAAATCAACAAGAGGCAATATGTGCAAGCTTTCTACCATTGAAACCCAAAGAAAGTATTTTCATAATCATACTGATCAACAGACAAAAGAAAATTTATATAACTACAAGATTTTTAAATAAGTGACCAACAGTAATTCTCCAAAATTGTACAAAAAGCAACTGCAAATCTGTAAGAATTTCAGAGCAAAAGTAGAAATAAAAACTAACTTATTAGCTAGATCATGCTTTCATCTTCTACTAAACATTCCATATACCATAGTTGCTATTCTGACTGGCAAATCATGAAGAATGAGACCGGCATCACACTTACCGGTACTTTAAAGAAAAAATGTAAGCTTTACATCAACAGTTTAATTTTTAAATTGATAAAACTTTGACGTCGAAAGAGTGAACTTACTACGTGTTCTACCGTGCATCCTTGCCTTAGGATGAGTCCACCGTCGAAATCAGGTCTCTCTGTTCAATTGTACAAATTGTTAACCATTGCACATTAATTATTTAAAAATTAAATGCACTGTAATAAATTGAACAGAAATGTCTTTATCGTTGTCTTTTAGAATCCATTTCAAAGACAATTTAATAACCAGATTAGTCATTAGCGAAACTCATCTCACAGTAGCTAGTAGCTGGATTGACAGTCTCTCTCTCTCTCTCTCTCTCTCTCTCTCTCCCCTCCCTCCCTATTTTAACACTTATAATTCAGTATAGCTTCCAGCCTTTCTACACAGGTTGACAAACTAAGGGGCATGTGGCAGCTTTTTGGCTGAGAATATCTTTGGTGGCAAGCTATCACCTCTGTCTATGACCTCTCTGTACCTCGATTTAGTATTTTACAATTCCACAACTATCTTCTAATTCTTGAAGTGCTGCTTATTCTTGAAAGACACCTTCACCTCAAGATGCACTGCAGCTATCTTCTCAACTCAAGAGAACATCATAGACTCACCTCACACCTTGCCATTTCTCTATCGGACCTGGCTACTCTTGAGCATGCCTTACTGCATGGCTGCAACAAGCATCGTGGCATTCCTAGTCTCAGATAAACATTACCGGTACTCATGGTGAGCACTGCGGTATTACTATTCTCTACGTGACCTTACTCTCAACACCTTTGCAAGTGGTTAGTGCTGCAGTGTTTCTTCCTCTCAACACCACCGACCGCCCTTAAGAGCATCACCATCTAGCCATACTAGGATTTGTCTGCAGGCACACTTTCACACTTCACTGCTCTCTCTCTCTCTCTCTCTCTCTCTCTCTCTCTCTCTCTCTCTCTCTCTCTCTCTCTCCTCTCTCTCCACACACTGACAATTTTAACATTACGACAGACTGTCCCTTGGAAACTACACAAATTCTCGTATCAACTGTAAGTCTAAAAGGACCTACACTCACTCCTGGTTACTTTGCAAGCCTATATTAAGTCTGGTCTTTGCTATCATTGACTCGGCCTTTATTTCATTCCTTGTCTGCTCTAAAAAGGTTTCTTGTCAAACTCAACAATCCCTCATATCTCACTAATGCAGAATGCCAACTATCAACTATTCTGGGCTTAAGCTAAGGCGGGTTTTCTACTAATTATGGATGCCTATTATTTCTACAGTGCCTTAGCTAATATTAGCTACTGAATTCTGACTGTTTTCTAGCTTAACCTTATTTCTCTACGATTATATATAAAAAAATGTTAGCTCAAGAATTTTATTGAAATAGATGCAGTTCATAATGAAAGTTGAAAATAATTAATAGCACAGCTAAACCAGCAGTTCATTCACTCACACCAGATCAGTTATCAGGCAGTATTATTAACAGCACATGCAAATGACTAGTGTACTATGTATAATGTTTTGAAATGTTTTCTAAGAATTGCATCAAGGTTTACTTTATTACTAACAACATTCAACAGCTACAAACTCAATTGAAAAAACAGAAACATAACTTCTTGAAAGAATTTCAAGCAGAGCAATCATCAGACCTCCTCTCTTTTTCGTGTAAACTCGAACCAAGGCGAGATATTCCCAAAGACGCTCCAACAAGTAATCCAAGTTCAGCTTCATGTTGCAACTATCAACAAAATCATTTCCGAATAGTGGCAGATGTCAGAAAACTAATTTTATCATCAAAGCCACAGCTACCATGACTGATCTACCACCAATTGGAGTCAGAATTTCAGAATTTCTTGTAACAACAGAGAAATATAACAGATTGAGAAAAAAGAATGAAATCACTGTTCTACATAAGATATTCCAATGCAATATCAGTTCTTCCCTATTTGTTAGCAGAATTACAAAATTCATAGTAACCTGCAAATGTTTACTTTTACCCCATATCTTTTACTTTCTTGGACCTAATTGTTGGCAAATGTTTGCAATATTACTAATTTCCCCAAATTCAAATTCCATTAATGACACCTAATAAATAAACAATTAAGTATGTAAAATGTAAATATAACATTTAAGTGTATGTTAAAGATTTTATACTGAAAAGCTCCTGAAGAGTAATGAAACATGAGATAGGCAAATATGACAAAGGCATCATTTGCAACTCATCCTGCTTACAGGTTACTCCAAACTTGACTATAACAATTGTAAAATATTGCTAGTGATAATTCATTTAAACTTTTAAAGGGCTCATAACAGCATAATTGCAGTGGCAGCACTGCATAAGGGTCAAATCCAGAAACCTATTATTAACCCCTTTACTGTCATTAAAATTTACAAATCTATTACCATGGCTGCCATTGATTTATGAGGAAAATACATTCTTTAAAATATTTCAAAATATCTCACGTTTTCCAACTTCAAAGTTAAGGAAACATTATAAAATTGATATTAAGGTCAGATTTAGTATCCCTTTATGATTTAGGGTAGTAGCAGTGGTGTCAGTGGAGTCCAATCTCGTGGGTTGATTCTGTTGTCAATTACACCAAGAAAAATCAGATTCAACATTGTAGAAAACCGCTCCATTGTTGCCGCCCGAGTCTTCAAAATCACTCAGACTATACACAAACTTGTTTTAACTGTTGACTACCAACAATTCATTGCTGCTTGCTAACAGAATTTGCCTAACTTTGCTTTTATTTTATCATCAGTTCACTGCCATGTTTACAGAAGAGCTTTTTGACAATTTCGACGTTTATTCTCTTCAAACCTGGCTACTTTTCAAAATGCATACACTTGTCAATGTCAATGACTTGTCCTTCCTACATAAATTTTTGGGCAACACCTAAAATGTTTTGTGCAACAGTCAAGCAAATTTTGAAAGATTTTGTGCAATTGCACATTGTGCAGGCTGTTGGGAACACTGGTTCTTTGTTGTGTGTTGTGACATATTTTGACCCTAATTCTATTTTTTCAAGATTAGGTTTTGTACTGTGAAATCAAACTCAGTGGATGGTTTTCATAGTTTCTTATGGTTTTCATAGTTTAGAGCAGTTTATCTCAATTGTTTCTGTCTGAGAATTAATTAAAAATAAAGTTTTTCTTTTAATATGAAATCTAACAGTGTGGTCTTTTGAATTAGATACCTGTTTTAAGTTGACCACTTGAGTGCCCCTCACCACCACCCAAAATTTTAACGTGACAGGCAAAACCTGTGAAGTGATCACCAAATGGTTACATATTATTTATAAATTTCACATCTCTATATAATTCATTTGTCTCATTTCTTTTAAAATCTACCATTAGTAAAGTACAGAAACCTTGCTCAGTTGTTAAGATAACACTTGACAGGATTACCTGACGACAATACTGTCTGGCTCTCTTGCAAGTCTGTCCACTTCCTCCATAGATACCTGATCAATTTTATTGTAAACCTGTAAGAAAAAATTCAAATAATAATCAATTCACATAAAATCAGTCTTTTATCCCATAAGCAATTTAAGTCAATTCTTTAAACTCATTTGTTCATATTGTCATCTAAAGTGCAAAAAACTCAAACTGCAACAAAATAAAAAAGTCCATGAAAAGGTTTACACAGAAAAAAAACAGAACTTTAACAGTCATAATCACTAAATCATTCCAGCATATTCAGCGCCATAGAAGTTATAAGAACAAAAGATATAAATGAAATCTTACATAGATACAAGGCATGTACATTCTGTTGCCAACAATAACGTCTATGAAATCTTCAGTGCTGCAATCCTCTCTAAACAAGACTTCACAATTGAACATTTCTATGACATGTCAATAGGAACGATAAACACTAAACAGTCATTAATCAAGTGATTCTCAACTATGAAAACCACAAGATACACAAGAGAAACATCATTTACTCAATCAGCTCTTCATTCACAAAATATGCAGGACTTCATTTTGATCCACTAAGAAACATCACAATGGAAAAAGATAAATGGAGAACTTTTGTGTTGAGCTATTGCCGCTAATGAGCTGGCAGAAAGCAACTATTATGATGAATAAACATCAGTTACATCACACAGACAAACACACTCAGATACACACGTCCGACGTCCATCACATATAAAGACAACGAATATTCAATCAATCAGCGTGTGCAGCCTTTTTGGTCGTAACAATTGCTCGCCACAAAGTCCTGCCTGTGCAGAGTGAAGTGCTTCAAAGTGAATATTAATTCCATGAAAATGTAAAAACCACAAAACGCAGCAACCAATCAAAAGATACTGTACTCGTGAAGAATCAATTGCACCATTTTCTCTGTACATCTAGTTAAAGGAACCATCGACGTAAATGAAATGCCACCTGTCTTCTTTGGCTAAAATTAAGCATACATAGAAGATGTATTAATGGAATGAGCACACAAACACACACACATGAACACATGCGTGTATTCATTGCATTAATACAGCTGCTTAAATATTCAGATCTTCAAAAACAAAACTGCGCAAAATGTAAGATTTGATAAGAAACTATCAAAAATAAAAACTTCACATTTCCAAGATGATAGTCATTATAATGAATACCTTAAAATAAATATTTGGCCTTTTCTTATTTAATCGAATACCAACAGTTTCCAATTCTTTTTCCAATAAAGTGCTGAAAAAAATTAAAATAAATTATTTGAAGAAAAGCAAGTTCTTCTCCATCAAAATGAGACTAGAATTCTATAAATTGAAAAGTGATTTCAAATATAAACAAGGTAGATGAGACAATATCAGAGATGAGAACCGACCGCTGGATTTCGCCCTTGGATGCATCTAGCATCATCATCACCAGATCGGCCGTCCGAGCGACTGCGATGACCTGACGACCTCGACCTTTTCCTACAAAACAACAAAAACATCGCTTCTGATGAAAAACCATTTTGCACATTTACAAGGACTTTGACAAAATTTAATGCATTTATATACAATTTCTGCTACTACTACTACTACTAATAAAACTCTATAACAGTAATTTGTAGAGCCAGTCTGTTCAAATTTTGAATAAGAATTACAAAAGCACACAATTCACAAGAATTCATCGAATGTTTTCAATTAATTATTTGGCAGAATGGTTTGCTGGTCTCACTGTTCAAATGTTCAGCTGACAGCTGATGCTGCATTAGACTATGTACCAGTAATGAGCCACACAAAGCAACAGCAGAAAACAACAGACAAAAGTAAATTGTGTATATACTAGAGCTATCAACTAGAGCTGTTGTGCGATTAAAAATGTTAATCGAAATTAATCGCACGATTAAAATATTTAATCATAATTAATCGCTGTTCAATCGCATAATTTATAAATTGCAAATATTTTGTCTTAATTAAAAAATGCAATTTTTGAATATGTTTTCTTTACACTTTGTACCTGTTAGTCATGTAATGCATGAATTTGGCAAAACAGAATTTCAATCTGTCGTGGTTGACATTGGCAACCTGTCTTGACCCACGTTTTAAGAATTTGAAATGTCTGAGAAAAGAACAATGGGACTGGGTATTGGCTAAGCTCCAGACTGTTTTCATTGTTCCTTATCAGCCTTTAGAGATTCCTTGAATCGTATAATAAATGTCAGATCATCATCAGACTCAAGCATCTCAAACTGAAGATGACAGAGAGTTGGAAGAATTATTGAACAAGAAATGTACTAGTAGATTGTACTTCTCTCCACCTAAAAACTCAGTAGCAGACCTACATGGAGTAAAGTCTTTCTGTAGATAGCCAAACTGACCGGAAGCGGAAATTTCCTGTAAACTAAGCCACTGAACTAATAATATTTTAAGCATGACTATGCTTTCGTAAGTGTTCAAGTAGCGCCATTTTACCAATTTCTTTACGTTTACGAATTTATTCGGCACGATAGCTTGCGCTAAAATAAATAATCAGTGCTTAAAAATGGAATCATTGATACCTTGCGTTAAAATAATTAATCGGCGTTAAAAAATTTAATCGCGTTAAAATTTTTCGCGTTAATCGCATGCGTTAACGGCGATTAATCAACAGCCCTACTATCAACATGAGGCAAACATTAAAAGGTAATCTAAGCTCAAATTGTCCAGCTCAAAACTGTTATGATCCGAGCAAAAACGGCTAAAAGGAGAGAGTGAAGAAGGACCGCTGACCTTGGGAAGCGCCCTCGATGATCCCCGGGAGATCCAGGAGTTGAATATTAGCGCCATTGTACTGAAACAGTAAAAATCAGAATCGGGTGAGAAAATTGCAGCCACACCCTGTCAAGCTGCCCAGATTATGTTTTCTAGAATTACAGCATTCAAACATTTCCAGAATTGCTTTTTATTCTCTGACAGTTGAAATCCTGAATTCAGTTCAGCAGCATCTTAAACACAGGATCCTAAGGCCAAAGTCTCATTCATTCACTCATTCATCTCCACATGAAGTGCTTGCACACATTCCGAAATCTCAGTAGTCTTGTTAAATAATGGAAATTAATAAATAAAAATACTGCAGAATGGTTAGAAAAATATTCCAAAGATTATAACTAGTGACCACTCACTTCAATAACACCTGGAATGCAGGTGAGTGTAGTAAACTCATAAGAAGCACATTCACTTTCGGTTGCTGTCAGCGTACTCAAAAGAGTTGACTTACAAAATCACAAAACTTTGATTAGTTATATACATCAAAGGCACAAATGATGCAAAATTAAAGAACTTTCATGACTTTTATTAAAATTAATATTCTAAATTCATTAACAACAAGACATGACAGAAGCAGAACAACTTCAGTGCACAAAATCTAAAATTTACAATGAATTCTGCCTAAAAAAATAAATATAAAAATATCAATAATGAGCATTAATATGTCTTCTGTTAAATCAATATATTCCTATAAACCAAATGTGCAAAAAACAGCATTTGTTTACCTTTCCAACTGAAGGAAATCCTATTAAAGCCACTCGTGCATCTCCTGATTTCATAACATCAAAACCTTCACCCTAAAACAGAAGCAGATAATCAGCAGAGAATACACTTTCAAAACCATCAAACATATTCACAGAAGTTTAAATTAGAATCATCAATAACAGCACTCAAACTACCGGTACTTTACTTTACACAGACATTCATTGTCCACAGCTACAGCCACTGTGCCATCACCAATTGTGCTATCAGCCATTGTGCCATTAGCCAATGTGCCATCAACCATTGTGTCATCCTCTAACACAACCCACCACAAAAAGACTTGGATAAAATGGCATTTAGACTTAAAATGTCAGTTTGTTCACTTCAGCTGTCACTTTAGTTTTTAGCAAGAAAGGCAATTATGTGAGGGAAAGAAGGTGATTGAATATGAAAGGCAGAGCTACAGAAGAAATAATAGAATTATAAGAATTGCTGGAACGTACTCCCAGGCTTCTTCCCTGCTATGCCTGCCTTGATGTCTAGAATCTCTCAGTCCTTATCAAAAGCCCATTCCTCATGTTGAAAATGTCTATCTCTAATAGAACTCAGGATGCTATTAGAATAAAAATGGCATATTGTGAACACATTACACAACAAAACCACTATTCGACAATTCTGCATTGAACAGATGTGAAAATTTTATTTTCATTATGCACAATATAACATTAATGTTATAATTAAAAACCTGATTCTTTATACGATAAATACTTGAAATGAAGGGTTAGCATTGAAAGTTCACAACTTCTTCTCTCTGCAACAGAGTGCTTATATTCAGTTACCAGGCAACTTGTTGGAGATTCTAGTAAAGGGGTGGCAAAACATTGGCCCACAGGCCAAATTTTAGTTAGCCTGTGAAAATTTTACATTTTTAACTTTTTGCTAAATGTTTAAAAGATTTTTATGAGCAACTTCCAAAAGAAGTATTTCCCCAGTTAAGAAAACAAGCAGCAATCTTGTTATCTCTCTTTGCCAGCACTTACTTATGCGAACAAGGCTTTTCGAAAATGACACTAATTAAGACAAAACTGAGATCACGTCTGTCCGAAGGAAATTTGCAGGCAAATTTGCAAATTGCTTTGACTGCAGATTTAAAACCAGACGTTGCCAAACTTGTGAAAAATAAACAATGCCATGTCTCTCCAGCTTCCACATCCATATCAACTGTCATCTCACTGTATTTGTTTCCAATTTGATCTTCAACATTAAAAGATTCTGAAATTTAACTGTTTCCATCGACTAGAGTAGAATCCGGTTTGTCAAAGTTACCACAATAGTTAGTTAGTTAGTTAGTTAGTTACTATGCCAACTTATATAGCGCTATAGTCACAGCAGGCCAAGATCAAGAGCGCTTAACAGATTGCACTTAAATGAGATGTTAAACAAGTGCGTCTTTAGTCTGGTAGCTGTAATAAATGTAACAATTGAATGCCCTTTCATGTCTTCGTAATTTTACTTGTGATTTTTAGACAGTTTAGATTTAAGAATAATATTGCCAAGCACTTTTGCATAGGTCCATGAGGACATGGAGACATGTCATTTCGCCCTTCACCCAAAAAGTCTGACACCCCTGTTCTAGTAGATTCCAAAACCAGAAGTCAATATTAAGGTTGTTAAAACCACTGGCTTTGAAGGACCAGTTAACTGTTGAAAAAAAGACCAGTTAACCGGTTGTTAGCAGTAGCGGTGTCTTTCCAACGACTAGCCTTGAAGTAGGCCAACGACTCTAGTAACTCTACACTCGCCGGCGTCTTGAGCTGCTTACATCAAAGCGCTTTGATGTTGCCGATGCTCAAGATAGCATCGTTCATAGGCCTACCAGTAGCTCAAGTGTCTTTCAGGCCCGTCCATATAGGGCCTAGTACTTACACAAAAACTGCATATTTTCGCCCCTCCCCCATTGCACACTGTACATTTTTGGGATCCCTCCCCTATGCGTACATACAAATTGGCTACCCCCCACCCTGGTGAAAATTTAATTTTTATCCATAGTCACAAAGCATTTGTTTTACTATTAAATTATAGTTTTTAAATATCATGTTCTCTAAAGTTTATGTAATAAAGAAATGCAATAGAACATTCAAATGCTATTGTCTTGAACACTGCCAATTATTTAATAACCATGGGAACAATATTCATGACCCTTTGACGTGAAAAGTAATTGTGTTGAAATCTACCGTAATGTTTGTGTGAATAAACCAGTCTTCAACCTGAGCAGTTTTTAATTGTTACGTAGGCTATTTATAAATATGTGCATATGTATGCATTCAGTCAAGACTCACTCCCATTCTACTCTATGGTTCTGAAACTTGGACACTTAGAACGTGATGTGAAACAATTATAGACCTTTCACATGTGCTGTCAACATCAGATTCTGCAAGTCCGCTGGTTTGACCATATATCAAATGAAATCGTTTCATTATGTACGGTAGTAGTTCTTAAGTGGTGGTCCACGGACCGACACCGGTCCGAAGTGCTGATCGCCGGTCCGTGAAAGAATCAAAATAACTTTTAATTATTAACTTATTTAAGTAAAATGGTCAAATTAATCGAATTTATTAACTTTATTCTGAATTTTATAGATTCTATGCATGGCTGCAATAAATTGCATGTTAATTTTTGTTAATATATCTAAACCTTAGTATTTGGTCAATTTCCTTGCTGAATGACAGCCAATCAGTGTGTCCATCGGCCAGTGAGTAAATGACAGATTTTGTGTGGCATCACAGATCGTCTCTTACCTTCTGACACTGAACCCGGGTCCATACAGCTTGGTTGATAGTTGATACCTAAGTCCTAATGTTTGGTTTTGCTCTGGTATTCCAATAATAATGGGGTTCACCGATAATTTAGCAACTGCTGATTTTATGGCCCTCTTTTTGAAACAGCATAAAACTTGTCTCTTTATTGATATGCAGCAATTGCAGCAGGAACACTTTTGAGTGATTCTTCAGACGAGGCACTACACAAATATTCTGTTGCATTGTATTATATAAACAAAAATGCCACAGTATGGCAACAACAAAGTTGTTTCATTGCTTATCAGAAGATTATAAAATTTAACAAATTCATGCCTTACTATTATTCTGATGAAGACAGTTTGCCCGTTTTTATCAATTCAAGCATGGGTACATTAGCTGCATATTATGCAATCTGGGTTGGAAATTTGCAGGTTATTTCAGTGCATTGCTCCAATGTGTTTTGTGATAACATGGCTGTCTAAAGCATGTCTTCCAACTCATGTACTATTCAAAGCTGGACATTTGAAGAAAGAGTAGAAGACCTCAGAAATATCAATAGAGTTCTTACCTTTGCTCCAATTTTGCCCGAAGGCTCCAACAACTGTGCTCGATATTTAGCTAATTTAGCTTTGAGAAGTCCCAGATGATATTCTGTGGCTGAAAATGCAACCATTTCTCACATTTCATAACAAAATACAACAAATACAACAATCAGTTGTTATAATTAGCACATACTGAACTCATAGTGGATACTGGATTCAGAGTAAAGGTCTGAGAGAAGGTGAGTAAGAAGAGTTTCAGTAGTGTGGGATGCACGAAAGCCAGGCTGATAAATAAGTGGACAGCAAATTATTAAGACACAAGCAATGGAAGTAGCTGACAACCTTCTCCAGGATCTTAGAGATGATACAAATAGTTTCAGAAACTAATATAAAAAATATATACCTAATATAATTAACTAACATTAGGTTTGTGGCATTTTCATTGTCCCACATTGTTTATAATCTAGCATATCTCACAATTTCCATTTCCAGTCACATAGCAAGGCTGCCTGAAAGTGTCCCAGCAAATACTCTCCCACCCCCACCGTGGATGTCAGAGTGACATTGGCTACAGACCTTTGGGCTCTTAAGGAATGCATGTGAGTGAGACCATCATTTACCTGACTGAATCAAACACCTCATGACTGCAGATTAACAATTTATCACCTACAGAGGCATTTGCTGCACAAAAAGTACTGCGAAGGATGATCACAATGGCCACAACTGGCTTTGTGAACTGATGATGATATAAGTACATAATTGATAAGTGTTTGCTGCAAAAATGCATCATAGTTCATATTATGCTGCATATTATTATAAACTATATAATAATTGCTTAAACTATCTAAATCTGTATAAATAAAAATGTACTTGGTAGTGTAGCTTTGTGTCCTAAGGTACATCTACAAAAGTTCTTCGATTGCTTTGAAACTTTTTAAAAACCTTCCATTTGAATAGACAGGTGTTTTAGCGATGCTTCTACACTAAAATGTTTTCTTAAAACAGCATTTTTATTGATTTGCATCCGAATTGAAGCCCTTTCAGTGAACGATCTCTGATACTCGGGTTAGGTTGTTCCTACGTGCATGTGCGCCCTGTTAAGCTTGACTCTGAAATTGCTAAAATTACATTTGGAAAACCCTAAAATCATGCTATTCTCATATATAGAGCCATGACAGCTGATTGAAAACAAAAACATTACATGACCTGCTAATAACAGTGAGAGAGAGAGAGGAGAGGGAGAGAGGAGAGGGAGGGGAAGAGTCAGAGGGAGTAGAGAGGGGGAGGAAGGGGAGAGAGAGAGGGAGGAAACAGGAAGAGGGAGGGGAGAAGAATATGGAAAAGGAGATGGGGAAGTGGGGCTTGGAGGGGTGTATGGGAAAGGGCATTTGGGAAAGGGAATGGGCCAGGGAGAGGGGATTAGGCCACAGCAACGCATGGCTGGGAGTTATAAATGTTTTTTGCGATAGCATATTTCTGCCATAAAATTGCCAATCTCCATGAGTGTTAAATGGATTAAGGCCACGACATTTTATTTCTACAAGGATCTGTCCTCAAAATCGGCTAAAATTTCGCTAAATCCTTCAAACTGTAGTCAATTGAAAAGTGATTAACCCTTTCGATCAACATGGGGCACAGCGAGATAAACAAATGAAACGCCGCGCCGAACCTTTGTTCTTCTGCGTTCGGGCAATTTCCTTTTCAATCTCCGCGATTTTCTCCAAAATTCCCATTTTCCACGAATATCTCTGAAAATTCTTTAACTTAAAACACTCAATGTAATGTATAAAACACTCTACACGAGTCTACAGTCTACACACAGGGTGACAGAATCACCTAAATTAATAACAGCGAATTACAGATATTATATAGCGCAATAATTCTCATATTAGTAAACGAGCAATAGTCATAAATTTATAGAAAGTTATCATGAGAATAGCATGATTTTAGGGTTTTCCAAATTTATAGAAATTTATAGAAAGTTAAAATTAAAATTATTATTTAATCTTAATAGCAATAGAATGCAATAACCTAGAAGATTCACGTTTTATTTCTTGGATCAAACTGAACTTGAATAGCATGATCTCTTGATTCAATAAAAAGCTTTTTTTGTGACGAGTTTCTTAAATATTCATAGTTATAGTTAAATGTAAATAAAGTCAAAAGCAGTCGTAATTCTACGCGTTGTATATTCACAATTAGGCCTACGAATAAGAGCTACTGGTTTTCTTCTAGTTAGGCGCTACAAAATTTACGAGATGTTACTTACTTACGATTGACGCGGTTCATAAATATTTCATATAACTTTCAGTGGTGCCGCTTTGTAAATTGTAAAGTAAAAGCGAGTCTAAGCGACTTAACTTCACTTAAGCGAGAACAAAACTAATTTTGAGGTAAATGAGATTTTAAAGTTTAATTGTTTTAATTTCGCATTCTCTTTTACAGATTATTATGAGAAAATTAGTATTTGATGAAATTGTCGGCAACAGCATCTGTTAATTTGCTAGTAATAATAGAAATTCGCTTTCATTTTCGTTTGCTCCGTAAAGTGAAATAGTAATTACTTAGTATGCACTATAGAAGTTCTATAGCACCATTTATAATACCTTTAGACATCTATCAATGTTATTCCAAGTCCTAACCGTAAAAGGTCAGATCGGTAAAGGTAAAGCCGAGCGGCGTAAGGTATCACTACGCGACCTGCCTATGTATCATAGAGCCGACCGCAGCACACAAACCAAAGCACAAACCAAAGCAAACACAAGAGCCAGATAGAGCAAACACGTTTTATAGCGCATTTAAAATGACCATCCCACTAGTCTAAGTTTTGTAGCGCAAATACTTCTGATAGGAGACGTGTTTAAAGTGGAAAATGTGTCATGAAATGAAAATGCTGTAATTGAAGAAGAATGAATGAAAGCAAGTATATAGTGCCAAGTGTCCGATTAATTTAACAAGGAAATCAAAATTTGTATTGCCTTTTGGTGTGAAGTGCTTTCTTAACCCCCCCCCCTCAATACCCATGTTAAAAACACTGGCATTGTGTCACATCATCGTACCACAAAACCCCCTGAATCACCAAAGGTTGTTTCCCTTTCTGGACACGGGCGTCCGCAGAAATTTTTCTAGGGGGTTGCAAGACAGGGACTAGTGACAAAAGAAACAAGTAATTTTTTTCTTTGCACGACTTCACAATTTAACCCCCCCCCCTCGGACGCCCATGTTTCTGGGCTCGCCATGACTAAAATGTCTGTCATTTTGCGTGTCATAAAAAACCAATCACCACTCACTGACAAACCAATATATTAAAGATACAAGTTTTCAAGGATAAAGCTTAAGCGCATAAGAGGCGTGTATAAGATATAAGATTTTACTTATTTATTTACTTACTCACTTACTTACTCACTTATTCTATGGCCTATGGTTTCTATGATCTATGTGTTTACGAACTATTTTCGTCGGTACTACTTTCGTTGGGACTACTTTCGGCTACGCCGCTCGGCTTTACCTTTACCGTCAGATCTATCCAAATGTCAGATGTAAAGTGAAGTGAAATAATAATTACTTAGTATGCACTATAGAAGTTCTATAGCACCATTTATAATACCTTTAGACGTCTATCAATGTTATTCCAAGCCCTAACCGTAAAAGGTCAGATCTATCCAAATGTCAGTCAATGGGAAACAGCAAGGCAGGCTATGGAGGGAAAGGTATTTGGAGGAGATGAATGTCGAAGAAGATTGATTGAAGATTGAGTATTTATACAATAATATAAAAACGTGTTTTCAAATGGTTTAGGAGGCATTAGCCTGTGTGAAGGTGCTCAATTTGTTGGAAGATCTGAAAGACTGGAAGAGAGTTCCAACATTGGCAGGCCCGCCCAGAGAGCGGGTAGGGGAACAAATGCCCAGAGTCTGGTGTATAAATTTTGTTCTGCCATAAATGCGGTTCCGGGGCGGAGCTAGCTCTTGCTACGGGAATCAAAATTATGCGTATACGTATAATTTTAGTTCCTCTTATAAAATATAGACCTATCGGTACTATAGGGACTATCGGTATTCTAACCGATAGGTCATAAATTTACGACCCGTATACATAGGGACTAGTTATTTAAACGAGGAACAGGATATAAATTTACGACTGATTATGATAAAAAAAATTATGACTGATAACATATCCTATTGGTCGTAAATTTATGACCCATAGGTCATAAATTTACGACCCGCATACATAGGAACTATATATTTACACGAGAAGCAGGATATAAATTTACGACTGATAGCATATCCTATCGGTCTAATTTTTCTAATTTTTATTCATTTTCAGCGATAAACCTTTTTACTTGAAGCTTTGCTCATTAATACGAAACACTTGAGGTCGGAACGTATTTTACAGTAATGGTTGCTATGGGTATAGGCGGAGCTTATAAGTAATTGACAAATACAAAGGAACCAATCAGAATTTGATCCGGTACTTATTTTATACCGGAACTAAATTTATACGACACCGGCGTTATGTAGGGGGCCGGGGAGGGTTAGCAATAATGTTTATTTCCTACAATATTATATATTATTTAATATTTATTGTGAATGTTGTGTGGACGGCAGTGGGGGGACTTTTGAACTTTTTGAGGACAAACTTATTAAAAAATAAAAACTTTAAAACTTTTACAGGATACATGAATGCTCTGCTCAGGGGCCCGGAATTTCTCTCAATGGGCCTGAACATGAGGCCTGTCAGAGCTGTATGAAGTAACAATTGCACCCCGTGCCTAGCATCTGGCACCCCACTCTCAAATGTTGCTACCTAGATACATTTGTAATATGACACATTACTATACAATACATTGATTAACTAACAGTAATTGATATAGGCACAATTTTGGCGTTTTATGTGTATTTTCTTTCCATTTTTTCTCACTTCACAAAGAAATTATGAAAATTAATGTTTAATAAGTAGTAAACTAGCCATATTACCAGCTGCTTCCCATGGGCCATGCTTCCAAGAAACTGCAGTTGTCTGTTAGAATAGTATATAGGCTGTGTATGGTGTGTATACAATGATTTGCAGAGCAGAGTAAAAGTAAGCAAAAACCAAAGAAAGTTATAATATCTTAATACTGAGTTTGTTTGCCCAACCTTGAAAGAAAGCACAGTAACTCGGTCAATTCATTTGCGAATAAGCATTAATTCCTGATTAATGATCTTGAAAATTGCACTCCTTCTAGACTTGCACCCTGTGCCTAGGCCCTAGGCACCGTATCAATGCCCTTTGTATGGCTCTGGGGTCTGTCTCAGAAAAAGCTCTCTTGCCAGTTTCAGTTCCTAGTTCTGGGTACAATTGGCAATGGGTCATGAAAGCTTGATCAACCCGCACCAACTCATGACAGTAAAACGTATATCTTCATATCTTCACTTCTGTGATAGCTAGAGACATGGTCTTCTTCTTGACCCATAGTTTGGACATGATTGACTCAAAACTCAGAGAGAGAGAGAGAGAGAGAGAGAGACAGAGAGACAGAGAGAGACAGACAGACAGAGTTGCCTTTCAGTAGTTAAGTATTAATCTGTCACCTGTGAAAGGTTATTTCTTTTGATATAAGCTGCCATCTATAATATTAAGATCCTTGTTCTGTATGTCTCTCTGTTACCTTCAAGCGTTCTCATTGGTTGACGAAGAAGCGTTTGACGAAGCGTGCGTTTAGCACGGTTTAGTCGAGTCAGAGGGGTGGGCGTGTGACGACGTTGCTATTGGTAACAATTGTTCGTGGCTTGAAATTTTTACGTGCATTTTAACGTACACAAAAAATACGTGTACAGCATCGCAAATGGTCACAGTTACGTGATTTTAGCGTACATAGGCCTAATTATTATGTGGCGCAGAGCTTGGCTAGGTGGCGTATGTACAGTACATCATTGAAATGTTGTTCAGCATAAATTCAATGATTGGGTATTAGGTATAGGTATTGGATTAGTATTATCCTGCACTGCGAGCGAAGCGAGAGCGAGCGAAGCAAGCATCTTTCTAGTTGCAATAAGAAGGCATGTTGAAGGCACCAAGCAATGCAAGAGTTTGAGCAGCAGAAATAAAAGGAAATATTAATGATTTGTTCAATATTTTAAATTCTATTGTAAACCAACCATTTGGAAGCAAAATGTCTTGATTATCTAAGTTGTTAGACAACTGTCTACTATTTCTAATGTTGTTCATATATTCATGCTCTAAGCAATGATCATCAGTGGCTGATTGGAGAATTCTAACTATGATTTCGAATTCACTTGTCTTGCTCAATCCTTCTTTGTTTCTTGGTTGTGGTCTTTCTCAGCTAAAGCTGACTGCTCTGGTGCTTGTGGGCAAGAAGTCCTGAATACCCAGAGCACCCCTGATTTCTGAGGTAGTGTGTAGATTTTAGGCTTGCCTTATATTATTGTCTTGGATTCTGTCAACAGATACTTGTAAAAATTCAGTCAAATCACATGTCTCTCTTGTTGATGTCCTCAACAAAAATTGTTTGCACTGTCAAACATTGTGCACTCATAGAAATGACAGAATGTAAATATTTAGCATTGATGTTTCAAAGTAATTGAAATGTTGTCATGGATGATTTAAGTATTAGCCAACTGAAAGCAAACACAGTTATATTTTGAGTTCCATCATCCATTGACACACTGCAGTGAAACTTTGCAAGAGACAGATTTTGTAATTCACTATATCATTAATCAGGTTTCCATTTTGAATTTGGTTAAGATTCTATTAAAGATTGTTGGTTTTGAGATTTATATTAATGGGATGTCTCATTTGAGAACCTGAATTATATATATATTTTTTTTCACTGATTTATAATATAATGCTGTCTGTAACAACATAGTTGTTTTACATTGTTTTATTGCATAGGGTTTCTTTAGAAGATCAAGAGAAGAAAGTCTGAATAAGACATCACAATGCCAATTTTTTCAAAAAGTGTGTTATTGTGTAAACTGTATTTTATTTGTTTTCATTTCTTGTTATAATTCAGTGATTGAGGTAATCGGATACAGTTTTATCACATATGGCATTGGCATTGTTTGAAACATGCAAAATCTGAACATAAATATATTTTAAAGGCATTATGTGTGTGTATGTGTGTGCTTGAGCATGTGTGTATGTGTGTTTACGTGCCAGTTTGGGAATCAATGATGCTTGACCCCTTTAAATTAAATTAAATATAGTTGAAGTGTTGTTGCCTTTGATTACCAACAGATGTCAATTGAATCTTTCTTGGTCTGTCAGTTGAAGGATGTTTCCCTCTTAGCATAATGATGACACCTCAATATTGCTAATGCACATGGATATGACAACCAAACTAAATTTGTCATCACTGATCCCAACATGAATTTCAGCCTCCAAGTATCCGATTCCTATAGTCATAATGCATAATGCAGATGTACTTAATGATTGTACTTTAAAAAGCCTAATCAGTGGACAAAGATATTTAGTAGACCCTGTTATTTTTATGACTTTTGACCATTTTCTTTCTGCTTTACATCTGTGAAAGATTGCCTTATTAGCTTCCAATCAATTGGTCTTGTTGTGTTGGTGGCCAAATCTGACTTCATTCTGAAATGACACCCCACACATTTATGCTTTGCTATCTTTTAAGTGAGCCTTCTTTGTTGGGGTGTATTGTCAAATAAAACAGCCCAGGCTGAAATTTGGTGGGTTATTAAAATTTCAGTTTCTGTGTGTCTGAGTAAAATTTGGAGTCTTTCTTTCACTTCAGTGGGCTGTCGGGTTGAATCGCAAGTAGAAAACTAGTCTTTACTAAATGTAAATCAATTGTTAAAGCTCTTGAGTTGCATTTATAAAACATTTGAGGTTACTGCTAAATTTGCATTTACCGGTACATCTGTATGTCTCTGCGTAAGTTCAATATAATTGATCAAACTTAACTTGGATTGTTTTAATATCTTATGGAGTGGACCAGAAACTGATTAGATTGCTGATAGATATTAGCAGTTATTCAAAAGCAGCCAAATGAATTTGTGGAATGCTGGGAAAATGGTTCACAATAAGTAGAGGCTCAAGACAATGGGACAATGCCAAATGGTGTTCATCAGATTTAGACAGCAATAAATGAGACCAAGGAACCTATTAAAGGCATTGAGGTGCAGGGGGCCAATGATTCAATAACTTAGGTTTGCTGATAATATAAAAGTCATGGAATGAAACATAACTGACTGGGAAGACACAATGGAGATCTTGAGCAATGCAGCTCATCATTATGGACATGACATTGAACATAGAGAAGACAAAGTAATTGGACATAGAGACAGCAGAAGAATTACAGTGGATGGACCATGAAATCATTGAATTGATATAGAGAATGTTGAAAACTTTACCTACCTCAGAAATAACAACTTGACATACAACTTTGAATGCCTGAATGAAGGCAGTCACTGCTTTAGGTAGTATGCCAGCAATGGATAAGATACGGAAGAGCAAGGCAATAAGTCTAGAACCAAACAAGAAGATGCCGGAATTGTAATTTTGGTAGTTTCCTCTGTGAGTGTGGAACATGGGTCATTACGAAAGAAATAGAAATAAGGGTGCTTGCCTTTGAGTGGAAGTTTTATGGGAAAATTGTAACAATTGTTGAAAAAGATAACAATGAGGAGCTGTACAAAAAAATCCAGCCACAAACATCTAATGCAGAAGGTGAAAGAAAGGAAACTCGTTGAACACATTTGTCAAATAAACAATGACAGAAGTATTAAGACTAATGATGGAAAGGATGTATGGTTCCAATAGGAACTTTAGGAAGACCCAACAAGGAGTGGTGTGATGACATAAGCGATTGGTGTGAGGACGATTTACAGGTTGAGCCACCAGCCCATAAGCAGAAACAGTTGGAATGCACTGTAAGGATGGCATTTTAATTACCGACAGGCAATGAACCCATGGTTAGTGGTGGTGGTAGCGGTAGCAGTGGTGGTAGTGGTGGTGGCGATGATGATGATGATGACGACGATGATGATATCCGTGTGTAAGGTTTTGGGGTTTCGACATTTTTGGTTTTATTTAATAGACCATCAGTTTGGTAGAAAGTTAGGAAGGTGTTTCTTGTGAAAACAAAATCAGTTTTTGTCCTGCTATCATCATAGGTGATCGTGATGAAGATGTTGAAATCCTTGATGATGAAAGTCGTGCTCTTGTCAAACGGCTATTTGGTGATTTATCCAAAAGTTCAGTTGCCAAGCAGTTGGCAGTTGGTTGTGTGACAGGATGGTAAGAGTATCTTTTCAGCCATGCTTTGCTTCTGACTTTTGCTGCTCTGAGGCACAGTAGCCAGATTCATAGTAAGAAGAAATAGAAACTATAGTAATAATGGTTCTGGACAACTTCTATAGTGCCGTAGCATGGCGAAGGCCAAAGTCAAAGGCGCTGTCAACAACACTGACAAATCGACATGGAACGGAAGATTGTTTGTCTTGAGGGAAAGTCCGCTTAGATGGCACAAAAGAGCTCGCTGCCGTGTTGAAATCGGGCAGTGAACCCTTCAGAAGGCGGTCTTCCGCAAGAAGACGTTCCGTCGAAGAGTCAGTGAAAACGCAGAAAGGATGTTGAAGGACCGCATGGATGCTGGGAAAAATTCTCCGCAGAGAATATTTTTACTAAAGATTTAATTCTCTGGTCTGTCTATATAACTGGTTGTTGTGTCTCCTCATCACCAAATCTTGTCATTTATTGTCTATTTCTTCTCAGCATTCTGTAGCTGCTTGTAGATTTACTGTTCTTTATCATGTCAATTGCAATTACTTGTGCTGTCCTTATCTTTCTTATGATAAGCAAACATGTAATTGAGGTAATTGCAGTTTTTAAATCAACCACATGATTAGCATTGCCACAAGGGGAACAGGTGACTGGCCCCACATTCAGGACTAGCCTGCTTGTGAGACTAGTCCTAATGATGAAAACATTTTATAGGATGATGTCTTATAGTCTGAAAATATTCTCCAAATCTCAACTGTTGAATCTAATCACCCCAATTTTTGTGGCTGGGTCTCTGTCATCAAACTTTGTAAGTTGAACAAGACAAAGTTGGTCTGTATAAATGATGATGCCTCTATTCTGGAATCCTGGCTACACCGCTGGACCACAGTGCAGTCCCATTCAAGATGCTGCTGTCTATTCAGTGTGTACATGAAGCCAATCGGAAAGATATTGAATGATAGAAGAAAACAGTTTGAACATTAATGTTTACGCTAAAGCCTTGTTACAATGATGTCACTTTGGTGACATAGCAGTAATGGTCCCATTGTTTTTCCATTATCCCCTTTACCGGGTGTAACATAATATTGCATCCAGTTTACATTACATTACAGAAAATGACTGGTAAAGTTCAATGATGAGTCACTGAATGACATTTTACCTAAAGTAACATGTTTTTCATGTCTTTCCTGCTGTCGACACTGTAGTAGAGTTAAGCCGATTATCTGATGCTATACTGATAATCATTATCAGCTCTTTCACAATCGGCCGATTAATGCAGTCTTAATTGCAGTGCATTCTGTCCAAACACCTTCTTGATGTAATTGTTAATAATATTAGAAAATAGCAATTATCGAGAAAACAGATCAACAGAAAAAGTAAAAGCTAACGTTGAAGGTTGAATGTGCTTAATTGATTCTTGTATTAATGTGAATTGATTGTCTCTGAAAGTCAGTGATGTAATTACAGAGTCTAAACTTAATGAATGGCCAATTGAAAGCAGAAGCAAATAGACTGTGTTGAATGACAACTGTTATAAGTAGAAGCTGTTCTCTTCTTTATTATTGAGATTTCCGGAGCAAAAGTGAATATGGTCAACCGTTGTTGAATCTTTGCAGATGATCCTGTTGTCATCTGTTGAATCTTGGTTATTAAATTCTTTATGCAGGAGGCTTTTGTTATGGATTACTTTTGCTAAAAATAGGCTTCATTTGACAATGCATAAGTAGACTTGGAATTGTGTTTTACTGGTAGTTTAACATAAAGTAAGATCTGCAGCACGTGTAAGCTTTTGCCTTGGCAATCTGCCGAAATCATTGCTCTGACCAGTGATGCTGTAGTATATGAGGCTTTTGTGTGATTTCTTTTGCTCTGTGGCTGTGACAGTTTTAATGTTTCCTTTGAAGGTGTTCTGGATTTCTGTTCATCAAAGTGGGAAAGGTTGCCTCATTGGCAGTTGGTGGAAGTCTTCTTATCCTTCAGGTATATTTAAGAAGAAATGAAATTATTTTATTTAGATGAATTACCTTCAGGTTTGAGATTTGGAATTTGAGGTTTTAAGAATTTTGGTTTTGCAGATGTAAACGGCTATTGTAATGGTAATGTGCTTTTGCTGTAGGTGGCACATCATCAGGGCTGGGTGAATGTCCATTGGGGCAATGTTGATAAATCCATAAAGAAAGCTAAAAGCAAGTTCTCACACTCAAAGTCTACTGCAGAAGAAATACTCAGAAAGGTAAACTACCTGTCAATGTGTGCATTTGAGTGAACCAAAGGTAAACTCTTACTGACCATTGGACTGTTGATTTCATTCTGTCACCATCCATGTTAAGGACATTATTACACAATTTGCTCTTATGTTCACTCTCGTGATGTTGCAGTCCACACAGGGCTCAGGGAATTAAACAGCCAGAGACTGAGGCTATGAGAAAAATAAAGGGGCTGAAGATAATTGAGTTGTTTCGTTGACTTTGCACAGGCATTTGACTTAGCGCAGAGGAGGGAACATGGGAAGTATTGGGAAAATTTGACAAAAGTCAAAGATGAACAAATTACCACAGGCGTCTTAGTAGCTGTGTTTCGAATTCAAATTGCTCTCCTTGTGGTACCGGTAATTTTGCCATCAGAGCACCTGTGAGAATGTGGTGGGAGGATGGCAGGTTGGTAACACACTGATGGAACTGGATAGACTCCCAAAGGAGCCCTAAGGTTGACTCATTCTTCGCTTGCCAGAGGATGGTGTTAATGAGGAGCTGCTGAAGCTGCAAAGGCATAAACATGGTCTAGAAAATGGGTCTCAAACTCAAATTTATAAGAACATAATTCTTTTTTTAAAATTATTCTATAAATTTGTTAATCCTGTAATGTGCAGTGTGATTGGCTATGATTATGATAACCCTAACTTTAAATGTTGGCAAAGGAAAAAATGAATTGCTAATTTTGCAAATTATGTTGTAGGCTGCACAAAATGCCTTTGAGGGCCGCATACAGCCTGCAGGCTGTGTTTAAGACCCCAGGACTCTAGACGTATGACTGTCAAACTACTCTAGATTAATGGCATTAGCTGCATATGTTGCCGCTTGCCTCAGAAACTGGAGATCAGCGATGGCTCCAAAGCTCAGAATCGAGTGTGGGAACTAGAGTGGAAAACAGAGACTGGTTTCAGAATTTTCATTGGGTTTTGTCAGGGGTGCAAGGTGTCTCCAACAATGTTTATCTGTATGCTGACTAACTTACGAGAAGATTCTGCACCAGTGGGAAACAAAAGAAAGAATACCGTACTCCTTAATAGAGCATATGCAGATGATGCAAGTGTACTGGAAGAGTGCCTAAGTTGAAGATGAGCCAAGCTGACCATTTATGGAAAAACAACTGGACGGTGATGGTCAGCACTTGAGGGGCTTGACAGTGATCAAGCATGATCGGGTGGAATTGGTAGCAGCATCTGTGGCTGCAAGATGACTTTGTCTCAGCTGAGATGTTTAGTTATGTTGATACATTTGTTTATTAAGTTTTGTCTGTTGAGATTTTTCAGCAACATCAGCAGTGGCATGTAACTTTTTTTGCAGATGGAGATATTTGTGAGGCATAATCTCTTTCTTTGTGGTGGTTTTGCTGGTGGATTCTTGATTGGTCTTGCTTCATAATGCTAACTGGAGTTGGTAATAACTATCTCAGCTTCTTCCATAGAAATGATCAGACAGAAAGAGAAACTCTGGAGCAAAGACCTTCTGTTTATATTGATGCTTGTCAATTGCTGTTGAAAATATACATTCTGCTGTTTTGAGCCCTCAATGACCCTGGCCAAATAGCATAATTACTATTGATTAATTTTAGAAGTGTTTTATTATTTAGTATCTGAGAGCCTATTTACTAAATAGAGTAGAAACTTAAATTCTTTAATTCTTTTCTTTTGACAGTGCAACCAGGAGCTGATCACTCAATGCTGCATTGAATTCTTGGCCAATGAAGTACCCTGCTATTTTGAGTCTCCTTCGTATTTAGTTTTGTTATTTATACTATAATGATCAGTAATACACTAGGAGCATTTGTTATGCTTTTTAATGCAAATTCGATTGATGGAAAATTGAATATGAACTTTGTATTCTCAGAACACAAATTGTTCCAAACCCAAACATTGGGAATTTTTATTTGTCAGTAAGTTTGCCTACTGTTAAATTGGATAAGAAGGATTGGGCAGTAGATTGCAATTAATTTAAGGGGTTGGTGTTTCACAGTTTGTGGGAATAGATGGTTGTTTGGGTGTGAATTGGGAGATAGGGAGTAATTGTTATAAGTGAATTGATTGTGGCATTTTGTGAATTATTTACTCGAAATCATTGAACTTTATTCAATCTCTGTTGAAGTTGGATATTTCAGTATTTTGTGTTTCAGCTATAGAAGTTCTTAATGCATTTGAATACTTTTAAATTTGAAAAGTTTTTTAAAGAAGCTGAAAGACAAAGAAATTGATAGATTTTGATGAACAGAATAATGTTTCCCAGCACTTGACACCAAAACTTTGAATGCATTGTAGAGCAGATTCTTTAGCGGAAATCATGGGCTATTCATTAATTATGGCATTTAATGAACTGTCTTCATAGGTTTTGTAATTTTATTGATGTGGTTATGGTAGTAAAGGAAATCAAATTTGATCTCAGAGGAGAGTAAATTGTGTTTTAATTCTTTTTAGTCGTAACACTGCTTTATAAACATGTAAGTATGAATTTTGTTGCATTATACATGTGCAATATTTGTGTGACATTAAAATCATGGAGTGGATGAATTTATGTTCCTAACTGATTGTCTTTGAAATCAACCAAAATCTAAATGATTTTCAGTAAAAAGCCTCTTCGAATATTGATTCTCTTTATTTAGACATTGAGTATTCTGTGCTAAAATTTACCTGTTAGGCCTAATTATCGTGTGATTTCTCAGAGTTGAACTTGTGAGAACAGAGGCAAAACGTTGGGGGTAAATAGATTTGTATTGGCTTTGAATACATCCATTAAGTTTGTCAGTCAGCTAAACGGCAGATGTTGGAATACATCATTGCCATAGGCAATGAAACTTTATAATGGGTAGAACTTGACCAAGCGTCCTGATTGGCAGATTGACCCCACTGGGAAAGCGTCCTGATTGGCTGCACGTTGTACGGCACCACTGGGGGTGCAGCCTCCCATCGTAAACCAAGCCCAAGTCGACGTGAGGGCCGTAGGGCCCTACTGGGGCGCAGCCTCCCCTCGAAGCCAAAGGCCCCGAGGGAGGCTGTAGGTCCCAACGAGGGCGCAGCCCCACGTGTGTCGCCGCATGTCCTACTGGGGCGCAGCCCCCCCCCCGTGGAGGCTGGGACTTGGTCGGCCAGCTAAGCTCCACTAGGGCACAGCTCCCGTGGGAGAAAAAATCTCAGCCCTATACGTGGGAAAAGGAGCCGTATGCCCAAAGGGGTCGTAGGTGACACTGGAGGGCGCATCCCCGTGGGAGACCAAATCCCAATTGAATCGTAGATCCAAACCGTGGTCGTAGGTTTTGTTATGGTGTGCAGCCCCCTGTGGTGGGGAAGGAGGGCAAGACCACCCAGTGAGCACATAGACAATTTTTAAATGATAATCTACGCATTCACTTTACATTTTCAGATTTTAAAAATTGTTATATGTAATAATAGGAACGTTGGCAATAAGTCGGTAAAGCAGATCTCCCCCGTCACTTTTGACGGGTTAACAGCTAGTTATATATTTTAAATCAGGGTTGTCCAACTGGCGGCCCTCGGGCCGGATCCGGCTCGCAGGACCATAGGCGGCGCTAGGGTTTCTAATTTGGGGGGGCTTAAGCTATTGTTAAACTCCTCCCCCTTTCCCCCTCCCATCCCTTCCCCTCCCCAGGAAGGGGGGGTCCGGGGGTGTTACCCCCGGAAAAATGTTTCACTTCTACGTTGCCGTAGGTGAGTTTTAGCGCAGTTTTGAAGAACGGAAATTGATTTCGTCTGAGCGGTCTCGTTATATGAAACTATTGAAAAATCGCCTCCTCCCTTGCCATCCCGTCCCCATCATTACTATCTCGGCAAAGGCAACATCTGGGTTTTGAGTTCAAGAGTTGTACAACGTCAGTTAGGGTTAGCCTGTTAGGGAGTCCTGGGAGCGTCGTTAACTCCCACAGCTAGGCCTATATTAACATTGACTAGGATCATTATGAGCGCCCAGCGGGGTCTGACCTTCGACTGAACTTTTTGTCATGACAACAACGTCAACAAGGGCATTGAGATGTTTCAAAATTGTATTGCTCTTAAAGATACATATACCTGCATGATTGCAGTCACACATTTTGCAGTTAATAAAGTGCAGGTTTCTCTGTCCTTTCGCAGCATAATGTGCGACTACATCATGCACATCAATCTTAGATGACAAGTCACGTTCAATGTAAAGTGAAGACAATGTCGAAAACCTATGTTCGGACATTGTCGTTCTCAAATAGTTGCGTACACGTCGCATGGCCGAGAATGATCGTTCACAGGTGGCTGAACTAACAGGCAATGTTATCGCTAACTGCAACACTTTGAATAAATTGGGATAGTTCTTCAGTTCTTCAACTTCCGCAGCAGAAGCCGGTGGAGAAAAGCGTTCCGGATAACAAGGATTGAATCGCTGGAGTCCCGGAACTGATACAGATGATCGGACTATGTGCATTTCGGCCTTCAGGAGAGCAGGATTTATCTCCAACACTGAATAATAACTCTTTAGTCTTTGTGCCTTGTGTAATGTGTTCTGTCTTCTTTTTCTCATTTTATTTATACTAAATTCGTTTCAAATCACTATTACAGGCCTACATAGCCACAAAATTTGGGAAAATTTTGGGGCTGAATATTAACCCCAAGCCCCTGATAAGCGCCGCCTATGCTGTTGGTTTGGACAGTTTCATTCTACCCGGTTATGAGTTTGGGAAAATAACAATTTTAGCTATACATGTAGGACCGGTTATTATCGTCATTTTTAGGGCTATAGGAAGTTACCAAATTGCTTATTTATCCACAAGGGTGTATATATATATATATATATATATATATATATATATATATATATAGAGAGAGAGAGAGAGAGAGAGAGAGAGAGAGAGAGAGAGAGAGAGATCTTTGCTCAAGAGAGAGAGAGAGAGAGAGAGAGAGAGAGAGAGAGAACAAGAATAAATAATGTGTAATGCAATATGTTTCATTGTGTTCTTTACCTAAATTTACAATTTGAATTTACACTGTTAATTACTCAGAGTCTTAGCTACTTATAGACTTAGTTTTAGACCAAAGTACATGTATTACCGGTATACTTGTATTCATGTGTGGCCCCCGACGTTGGGTTTGTGGTCCAATGCGGCGCGCCATCTGATTTGAGTTGGAGACCCCTGTTTTAAATATTTTAGAATCCACTGCTGCATACATACATAATACATTCAATTGATTGACTTATTTTTCAAGAGTGAAGTGCACCACCAAGCAATGCCATGTAGGCCCTATAAGCCTGAAAAACTTTGAAAGCCTCTGACTTACCAAGTCTTTGATAATTGGGGATAGGACCGATAGCTAGGTATTCAAAAATGATAAAGCATTGAAATGTTGTGGATTTGAGCGGTTCATGTTCTTGCTTGCTCTCTCTCTCTCTCTCTCTCTCTCTCTCTCTCTCTCTCTCTCTCTCTCTCTCTCTCTCTCTCTCTCTCTCTCTCTCTCTCTCTCTCTCTCTCCACGGACGTTTCGCTTCACGGCTACTCCAGCTCTCCGCTCCATAGTCGCTCACAGAGCTTTCAGTTGATCAGTTCCTTCAACTCCGCGCACATGTTCTGAAAGGGAAACCACGAGGAATAGACTGTAGAAGGTGGTCGTGAATAACTCGTGATATCTATGACTGAAAGTCTGAAACGCATTTTCTCATTCGACTCTATGGTGTCAATAACTGACGAATCTTGACGATCAAATTTATTTTCATTTCATTTTCGATCTAATTCTATGAGATTTTCCAGTTGCCAGAGTAAATAAGGAATTGTTTATCAGATCGGAATGACGGACTATCTTTCGAGATTCAACAGTCAACTTACGTTGCTCAACTGTGTAGCAGTTTAAGCGTTACGCAGTGTTAAACGCGTTAGCGCATAGGGTCTGTCCATTAATTATGTTAACAATTTTTGGGCAATTTTTGACCCCTCTTCAATGTTTGACCCCCTCCCCTTGTCAACAACTGTCAACTTTCAGTGACCCCCTATAATTATGTCAAAAGCTGTTGACCCCACACTAAGACCAGTGACATCATCATCATCATTAGCATGCCCCACTCTGGAGCGTAGCTGTTTCCACGAACTGGCGCCAACTGTCTCTGTTTTGAGCAAGTTTCCATCCCGAGAATAAGCCGGAGTTCTGCGATGTCTGCGATGCTCTGTCTCAATGGATTTAACCCAAGTAAGTTTGGGTCGTCCTAGTGGGCGCTTCCTGGCCTTGGATCGACCCTGTATAATGGTCCGAAGGGCACGTGCATGGTCATGAGGTGGATTGGCTCGAGCAACATGGCCGAAGAGTTTCAGACGACAGTTCCGGATCCTTGGCGTTATTTGACTCTCCCCAGCGCGTCGGTAGACCATTTCGTTTGTGGTGTGTGACAGGTAAGAGATCTTCAGAATGCGCCGGAGGCACCATAGATGGAACACTTCCAGCTTTCTGGATAACGCAACTGTTAGCGTCCACGTCTCTGCGCCATAGAGGAGTATTGGCAAGATATACAATCCATACAGCCGAACTTTCGTGTGAATTTGTAAACTGGATCGCCAGAAGTTCCTGTTCATGGACTGGAAGCAGTCGCGAGCTATTGCTATGCGTCTGTTGAGCTCTTGTGCGCTGTCCCCTGTGCTGTTCGTCTGGGATCCTAGGTAGGTAAAGGATTCAACTACCTTTACCAGATGCCTTGCAACGCTCACAGTGGCTGGCCGGAGGGGAGGGGCGATCATCGTCTGTATCTTTGTCTTGTTCCAGTTCACTTCAAAGCCAAAAGGTTTAGCCTCAGATTCTAATATCTCGAGGGCCAAAATGAGCACTTCGAGTAGTTCAGCTAATAGAACTGCGTCATCCGCAAAGTCAAGATCAGTGAACACTTTATTACCAATGGAGACACCCACGAAGCCCCGATGTGCTGTTCTTTCCAGGAGGCAGTTCATTGGCACCAGAAACAGGTCAGGAGCTAGGACATAGGCAACCCTGCCTCACTCCCGAATTGATTTGGAAGAAGTCAGATAGGAGACCATTGCTTCTTACTGCACTGACCAGTGACTGGTACCCCTAAAGTCTAAAAGGTTATTATTTTTGCAGCGATGAGACCTTTTTCCCTTTCTTTTGTTCATCAAGTGTCATAATGTGGTGGTGATGACCTTTTTTTCCTGTCAGGCTTTTTTCCGTTGTAATAAATAGTATTTCATGAAATTTCCAATTTTTTATCATTTGTAAAAAAATGAAATTTTTGACGTCAACTTCTCTTGGCCCCTCCTCCTGTCAACAACTGTCAAACTTTTTCAAACCCCTCCCCTATTTTGTTGAGGTAATTAATGGACAGCCCTTAGGTAAACCGCAATGCGAGCAATTATTTTGCTAAAATATTTAATTTTTAATTTATCGAATTCCCTTTTCCCGCTGTCTCAGGGATTTCTTGGATATTGAGCACATATTTGAGTGTTATTAAGAACTTTATTTGTTTTTTTGAGTTTGGTATTCTTGCTGGGAAGTTGCCCATCACGTCAGAGGTGTACGGATCCAAAAATTTTGAGACCACTGTTGCCTTGGACACAAAGAGGACATTTTGGCAAGAGTGCACAGAACCATGACCTTGGGAACTCGGTGATATCGTTTGCTCTGCTATGCTGCACAGTTACCATTGTTACAGCTCATTTACAAAATGATGCCATTCTTGATGAACTCGAGATCATAAATTTTTAAAAAAATTAAAATTAGACTATTCAAAGGCACCTCTCAGCCAAAAACCTCAACTCTAAAGACATATTGTGGAATTGCTGCCAGTGGTCTGATTCTAAGTCTTCTGTGGCACTTAAATAGACATTCTCTTATACTGTCATATAGATATGATTACCGGCATGTTTCTTGAAATGTTTATTTAAACATGCTTTGAATTTTGAGTATGATTGGATTGTTTCATTATAGAAGTACTGTGGTGTGTTTTCAGATGGTTGTCTTGTGTGCTGCTGTTGTTGCTTCAGTTCTTCTGTCTGTGCTCGTTTCATGCGATGATTCTAAGCCACTTACAATTGATCCATTTCGTTGGACCACTGAGGTCGGAACAGAGGCAGTCTTTAGTTGCAAGTTTCATGATTCAAGTACTTCTGTCATCTTGTCATGGTTCTATCCAGACAATGTGACTGAAGTGAGGCGTGAACTGAATGCATCTTCACGTGTTTATGTTGACACTGATTTCAACCTTCATGTAACAGATGTCAGAGAAAACGACACTGGACTGTATCTTTGTTCTGTGACTGTTGTATCTAATAGTACTCTTCCTGATGAGATTCCACTATCTTCTACGACAATGGTTATGGTTGGTGAAACTGTTTCTGGTTTCACAAAGACCTCAATTTTGGTGTCGACAGAAGTTGCGGTTAACACGAGTGAAGGTGAAGTCCTTGGGCACAGTGCAGCTGATAGCCTGCTTGTTTATAATGAAACTGTTTATCTGAAGGTCTATACAATGCCATCATATTTTACTGAAGGAATGATCATTCTGGGAATTAATCTAGGACTGCTTCTTATCTTTGTAATCTGTCTTGTGCAGTCATTTGTTGCAGAAAAGAAAAGAGTTCAGCTGTATTACAAGGGCTGAATTTTTTAATCAGATCAGCTTCTATAATTGCTCAAGAGGTACACATCTTAGTTATTCTTAGAATTTAATTTATGGACATTTCTGCTTAGCAAAGGGTCTTTCAAATGTCTTGAATATCTCTGGTTTCTAATGTTTTGTATTAGTAGTTGATTGTTCATATCTGATGACAGAGCATATCTTGTGTCTAATTATTGATTAAACAATTTATTTTAGCCTTTTAACTTGCAAATGTCGATTTACCGGTATTTATGTATCTCCGATTGGTTAACTTTAAGCTGTACAGTGTACACTGTACTTCAAATGCATGTGTAATATTGCAATGGGGCCATCCATATAGTACGTACGCACCGAGCAGGGAGGGGGGTTTGAGATTTAGGTGATTTTGCATACGGAAGCATACGGGGAGGGGTCACAACTGAATTATTTGTACGTATGCACAAATTTCAAATTTATAAATAGAAGGCTGGTATATTCACACAAATGTTTGATTTGAACACAATTACTCTCTGATGGTCAAACAAAGGGTCCCGACTATTGTTCCCGCGGTTATTTAAATAGAGCCTAATATTAAAAACCTTTAATTTAATAGTAAACAAATGCTTTTTGACTATGGCTAAAAATTAATTTTCGCTGTGCAGAGGAGTTGCTAATTTGTACGTACACATAGGGGGTGACCAAAATGTACAGTGTGCAACAGGGGGGGGGGTGAAAATATGACTTTTTGCATGCGCTCTATATGGATGGCCCGATCTAGTGCCAGCATTTTCAGAAGGGCCATCCATATACAGTAGAATCCTGCTATATAGAAGCTCAAGGGGCCATGATAAATACTTTGATATATCCAACAGACATGGGTCAATTACAATTACAATTGTAATTCAATTGTAATTAATTACATTTTGCCGATGTAATTGTAATTGTAATTGATCTGTGGAAAGTTCAATTACATGTAATTGTAATTGTAATTGTCGTTTGTGTAATTGTAATTGTAATTGAGCTATTGTAATTGATTTACCCAATTACAGGAATATGAGTTTTATAAGTTCTAATAGCGTATTAGCATGTATGGGACTATGAGCCAAAGTCTTGTCAGTCTATGAATGTATGGCAGTGAATACATTGGATGGTTAGTGAATTGTCAAAGCACAACGGTTATTGGTAAATGGACTCACTGCTCTGGTCAGTTTCCATGCAAACATTTACTTACCGGCATTTACTTTTTACTGCCTTTCAAATTGGAAGGGAACCAGCTTATCATATGTCTACTTCCTGTGTTCTATGGCTGCGCGCTTTTTTGTGAATAAAAGTTTAATGCCAGCTACCAGTAAAGATGAGCGTAAATAAAGAAGGAGTAATATGGAATTATTTGAAAAGTCTGATGACTTTAACAATGCTGTTTCCAATGCAAATGCTAATTAAAGTGAAGTGCCGGTTATGTGGTGAATTTGTGTCATGCTCGAAAAAGGCTACTTCGAATTTGTTGACTCATTTGCGGGTTTGTGAAACTTTGTGTTACGGTTTTTTAAATAGGCCGTAGCATATGAATTTGTTGAACTAATTTATGTTAATTATTTTAGACACTTAAGTTTTTTTAAAAGAAGCAGAAAGGAATGAAAAGTAATTGTAATTGTAATTGTAATTGACACGTTTGTAATTGTAATTGTAATTGATCCCAATGTAATTGGCCGTAATTGTAATTATAATTGTAATTGACAAAAATCCGTATAATTGTAATGTAATTGTAATTGCTTAAAACATAATTGACCCATGTCTGATATCCAAGTTTCAATATAGATGCACCAAACAGGGTAGGGTAGGCTAATTAGTGCCTACACATAGCGGGTCCACAAAATGTACAGGGTGCAGCAGTGGGAGATGGGTCTGAAAATATGACTTGTGCATACATAATATATAGGTGGGCCCTAAGTTAGAGAGATTCGAAAGACATACCAGTTCTGTTGTTAAGATTCACTTGTGATGCATTTTCTATTTCAGTGTTTTGTTGATACTGCATAATTTATAACTTCAGATTTACACAATTATGCAATTGGTAAACTTTTTCCTATAATTTGCTGTCTTATGTTAAAAGTTAAATTTACACATACCGGTAATTGTGTTTTTCTTAACTTCATTCTGAGGTAATAAATTATAATTACAGTTTAATGTGCTTTTATGATCACTATTTAATACAGTAGCTAGAAAAGTGATTAAATTCAATGATGACATTAGCCATGTTTTGCAAATGACTGGCAGTAGATGTTAGTCATGTGATGTCTTCCTTTTGGCATAACAGAAGAACTTTTACTATTGAATTATCATTTCAATACAGCTTATTGTGGCAGGCAAAATGCTTAAGGATTGAAAACTTTTAAAAGAGAATGTCTTTGGAAGTTTCATCTTTTTTAAAGGCTGGTTTTATTTTACACAAAGCACTGTCATTAGCACATTCCTTGCTTGTAAATAAGAATCACTTGTTGCATTTTTGTTGTTGAAATGACTTTCCTGTGGCATAATTTCATTTGACTGCAGCATATCCATGGGCTTAGTAATCTTAATAATTCTGAATGACTACAGATGTCTTGTGGAGGAGACCCATTGCCTGGCTTTGTATTTGGTCACAGGGTGAAACGGATGTCAGGGACTAGACTACACTTAGGCCTAATGCTGAGGTATAGATATAGAAGCACACTGAAACCATAAAGCATATATTTAGAATCTCATCTAGACAATGACCAAACCAAGACTGAATAAGCAGTAGTAAGATATTGCTATAGTGTCACTATATAATGTTCCTTATTGAGCAGTGGGCACGGTCTCAATGCTGTCAGTTGTTAACGGTTAACCTGTCCTAAGAGCATTTTAACCTTGACCGATCAACCGTAATTTCAATTTGAAAACATAAAAACGGTTTGATGTAGGACGCCGGCATAGGCGCACCGGCAACAATAGAGATAAACTCGGAATAACTTACAGGAGGGGACCTTTGTATGAAAGACGGACTGTCGTAACATAATTACTGCGGGGGGCAGGAAACAACTAGGGGGCCGCGGCCCCCGAAGTCTACATGTTAAAAAACACGGTTAAACACCGTGATATTAACTGTGACCATTGTGCTTAAATGTGTTTTGCTACTCCTGGAAAAACGTAGGCCTATGTAGTGAAACCGTGACCATTGTGTTTTGCCCCTCCTGGATAAATTTCAGTGGGCGTCCATGGCTACGATTATAATTATGATAGGCTATGTAAAGTGCAGTGGCGGTTCCACGTGGGGGGTGAGTGGCAGAGGCAATGGCGTAGCCACAGGGTTGTTTGAGGTTGTTTGAACAACCCCACTTCAAAAATATATGACCAACACAATTTATGTAAATCCGGTTGAAGCCTTGAAGGAGAGGTAGTGGGGGCGGGTCGGCCGCGGCTTCAGTGTTCACTTGCATAGTGCCTCAAGTTAACCCCACTTTGCATAAGCTGGCTACGCTGCTGGATTGACTGGGGGTGCATTCCCCACCCCACTTCCGGACTTACTTTTTTGCTTGTGAAACATATTTGGCAAATGTGAACCAATTTTCAAAATATTTTAACTATTTGACTCGGAAATAAACGGTGGACAAAACCTGATCCACTGTATAGGGGTCGTCCATAAATGACGTAACGCGATTTTGGCACTTTTACCCCTCCCCTACGTAACGCGACGTAACAAATAGTCAGACCCCCTAAAATATGACGTAACGACGGGCCAACCCCTCATTTTCGTCTTCCGAAAAGTCTCGACAAGCAAAAAGGTCATACGTCCTTCTATTTTTCCCCTCTCCAGACATAGGCTACAGCTGACAAGCAAAAACGGCAATCCTTGTATTTTCCCTCTCCAAATACCCTGTGACAAGCAAAAAAGGTCGTCACTTAAAAATTTTGTGTTGCGTTACGTCACATATAGGCCTACGGAACTCCTCGTCACACTTCGTAACAAATGTCCCCTAGACGCGTTACGTCATTTGCGGACGAGCCCAAACCAGAGATTGCAGAGAATAAGCAGGATGTCTCATGTCTGGATCTCGGCAGAGCTGTGGGCTGTGGCTGCTGCATAGGCAATCATGAGACTTGCGCTTCCATACATTCTAACGAAACAGGCATTGGCGTAGCTAGGAAAAAATTCCGACCGGTGCAAACCCGCCGCCCTCCTTGCCCCTCCCTTCCCAGAGCCGTAGCTAGGGGGCGGGAGGGCAAGCCGCCCCGGGCGCCAACTGGTGGGGGGCGCATTTCGGGTGTGAAAACAGAAAAAAAGAAAAAAAGGTCCTTTTTGACTTCGTGACGAATATAAAAAAGTTCATCAGCCGCAAAAATGGAGATGATGGAGATAAGTTGACTATGTGTTCTGTGGTCGACTAAAAAAAGGTCGTCGACAAAATTTAGGAGCGCAAAATATAAATCTTGCCCCGACGGCCGAAAACCCTGGGTACGGTGCTCTGTCCCTTCCCATCCTTTCTTCCCCTTCTCTCTCCCCCTTCCGCTCCCTCCGCCTCCCCCTTTTAATGGGGACCAGTGTCTAATCTAGACTCCTGGACTCCGGAGGGAAAGTGACAAGGACGGGGAAAATTCGCTGTAGTTTTAAAATGTCCAATATACGCAAAAGAGAAAACCACGGGCAAAATTCTGAATGCCAAGTACTTTTGATCTACAAGAGATAGTGCCGTAATTTTTGAAAAATTTGATTTCTAGGTGCTCTTCACTTGTCTGTCAAAAGTGCTGGCCATTCACACGCCTGTCAATACCATTCTCTGTAGTTTAAAAATGTCATATAAAATGTCCAATTTACGCATTAGAAAATACCACAGGCAAAATTCTGAATGCCAAGTACTTTTGATCTACAAGAGATAGTGGTCTAATTTTTGGAAAAAAAATGATTACTAGGTGCTCTTCACTTGCCTGTCAAAAGTGCTAGCCATTCACACGTCTGCCAATACCATTTTCTGTAGGTTAAAAATGTCCTTTAAAATGTCCAATTTACGCATAAGAGAATACCACGTGCAAAATTCTGAATGCCAAGCACTTTTGATCTACAAGATATAGTGGTCTAATTTTTGAAAAATCTTGATTAGCAGGTACTCTTCACTTCTGTATCAAAAGTTCTAGCCATTCACACGTCTGCCAATACCATTCTCTGTAGTTTAAAAATGTTCTTTAAAATGTCCAATTTACGCATTAGAGAATACCACCGGCAAAATTCTGAATGCCAAGCACTTTTGATCTACAAGATATAGTGGTCTAATTTTTGAAAAAAACTTGATTATCAGGTACTCTTATCAGGTACGATTATTCACTGAAGCGACCATCGACTGGTGCAGATGTACTACTACAATGGCGCTAAAGAAGTCTACTACTACTACTACTACTACTCTTCACTTCTGTGTCAAAAGTTCTAGCTATTCACACGTCTGCAATACCATTCTCTGTAGTTTAAAAATGTCATTTAAAATGTCCAATTTACGTATTAGAGAATACCACAGGCAAAATTCCGAAATGCCAAGCACTTTTGATCTACAAGAGATAGTGGCCTAGTTTTTGAAAAAACTTGATTAGCAGGTGCTCTTCACTTCTCTGTCAAAAGTGCTGGCCATTCACACGTCTGCCAATACCATTCTCCGTAGTTTAAAAATGTTCTTTAAAATGTCCAATTTACGCATTAGAGAATACCACCGGCAAAATTCTGAATGCCAAGCACTTTTGATCTACAAGAGATAGTGGTCTAATTTTTGAAAAAAACTTGATTACCAGGTGCTCTTCACTTCTCTGTCAAAAGGGCTATCCATTCACACTTCTGCCAATACCATTCTCTGTAGAAAAGTTGTATCAAACCTGTTACAGATTTGCAGAAAATACTATACCAGGTCTACCTTCCCCCCCAATAAAATTTTTTTCGGATTTACACGATTTGATCAAGTGACCCTGGGCGGTCCGACTTATGCACCAATGTAGCTACGCCACTGGAAACAGACCTACACTGATCAACTGGACTCAATTTTTTGAAATTTATTTGAGTTTTTTGCCATTTTCATTTTTGAAATGACTATTTAGGGTATCATTGTTCCAAATCTAATGTTATAATGCTATAAGAAATGGCTTGCGATTTGCACCTATGTAGCCTACTCGGTTTCATCATGCGTTTAGACATTGTGTTCGAGCTTTCAAAGAGTACTGAGATTTCCCAAAATTGTCGACTTCCAGTGGGAGACGGATAAGAACAATAGGGCCTACATCTTGAATTTTCCATCTAGGGTAAGATTCGATCAGTAGAGGTTGAACCTCCAGCAAATCGAACGTCGTTACAATCCAGGAAAGCAGCTTGTCTTCGTATAAGCCCATTATTATGGTCTAAAGTTGTTAATAGTGGAGAGAAATGCGTAAACTTATTTAGCCACCAAAGGCAGCCGTCAAAATGCCGATAAGAGCTCACAAATGACGCTCCTACCGAGACAGCCTTGCTCGGGTCCAAGTGGGGACGTCACTTCAGCAGACCATCCTGCTCCTGATCCTGGCCATCTTAAGAGCATCCGCACTGGTCGACGACCATCCCAGGCAGTCGACCGTAGACGATGTTCATGTGATTGTCGTAGTAGAGCATCGATATGGCTGACACCTTCCTCGGCGCGCAACAGGGTCCTCCGGCGGTTCCCGTCTGCTGGGCGAGGCCAGTGTGGGCGTAACGCTGGCTGTAGAGGAACGGACATTCGCCGGAGCAGTAGTAGGCCGAGTAGCGCTTAGGGACGATGATCCAGTCCCAGTGAAACTGCTCGAAATCGATGACGAGCGGGTATCGGCAGCAGCGGCGCTCGGCGCTGATCTCGTCGCAGTCTCCGTCGGTCGTTCGCCTCGGTCGCGCCGCCGCCTGATCCTTCACGTGCACCACCAGATAGGGCTTCTAAATGAGACAGAGACGAACAGACAGCAGCATCTGTGGAAGAACAGCGTCACAACGCGCCTTTGTCGTTCTCGCCCTGTGCACTGTACAGAATGATCATCGTCTTAAGCGCAGAAACGGTAATAAGTAAAAAGATTCTACCGCAGGCCTACGTTTTACGTCTCCGGGAAAAATACGCGTATCATACGTATTTCATGTCCAAAAATAAGAAACGCGTATTATACGTAAAATACATTGGCAGTGGCGTTGAGCTCCGACGTAGCTCCTACTTCTATGGTTACCTATTATCCATACATATGGCCTGTAGAATTTCACTAAGTCACGGCAGTGGCGTAGCGTGCACTCTTGCCGCCTATGGCTACTGGTAAATCTGCCCATCCCCCACCCCACCCCAAAAAAAGGTCGCCGCCGCTAAATTTGCCACCCTTTCTAATCTCTGCCGCCTTCGCCAAAACTCCCCGACAAGCAAAAAAGGTTGCCGCCACTTATTTGCCACCCCTTCGAAACTTTGCCGCCTTCGCTAAAACCTAAAACCTTCCCCGACAAGCAAAAAAGGTCGCCTCCGAAAGTTGCCACCCCGTCATGTGTGCCGCCCATGGCTAAAGCCAGTGTTTAATCTAGACTCCTGGACTCCGGGAGGAACTGAAAATGCCGGGGGGAAACTGACAAAGCCGGGGGAATTCTGCTAGGGGCCGCTGTTAGTCCATGTAGTATTCCAAAATTTCCGGGAGGGAATTTGAAATTTCCGGGGAGAAAGGGCAATTTTCCCCCCGGAAACGGCCTAGATTAAACACTGGCTAAATCCATAGTAGCCACTGGGACGCTACGCCTCCGAGTCACGGAAGCCGTCAATTCTGTGATTTTTGCGTGATTTTTGTCGTTTGTGTGAATCCATGAATTTTTCAAAATGCCGTGAATTGCCCTGATTTTCATCAATTTTGCGGAAAATGAACGAAAAATTAATGTTCCACAAACATAGCAACTGTAGGCCGATGTATCGAACGTTGACTTAACTTTCGGCCCGCGGCAATTACTTCCATCGATGGTACTTTAAAATCCATCCGAAAAAGATCCAGGTCATTCCAGAGATCAGTCAGAGGGAGAGAGTAAGTAGAACACAGACAGTTGACAACTTAGGATGCGCCTTCAAAACACCTGCCAAATCTCTAGTACAAGACTATCTTTACTTTTCACATGTACACAGAGGCGTAGCTAGGGGCGGGGACAGCAGCCCTTGGATGCCGAGGTGCGGAGAGGGTGCCTACGTTGGGTTTCGGTTTAGTGTAACAAGAAACGAAGCAAATAATTCAATAGCCTAAGTCACGACCTTTTTTGATCCGTCAAATTGGTCGTCAAGTTTCTGTCGCAGATTGAGGGGGCGCCGAATGAAAATACGTGACGATCGATGTTTTTTGCTCGCCAAAATTTTTCGGAAGTTGAAGGAGGCGCCACCAGTGTGTTTTTGCCCCGGGGCGCCTGATACCCATTACCCAGTGGTTAATGTAGACTCCTGGACTCGGGGGGGACTGACAAGACCGGGGAAAGTCAGCTAAGGGGTTTGGGGAGCGCTGTAAGTTGATATAGTATGCCAAAATTTTCGGGGGAATTTGAAATTCCCGGGGGAATGGCAATTTCCCCCGGAAACGGCCTAGATTAAATCCTGCGGATACCCTCGCTACGCCTCTGCGTGTACATGTGGTTTGAGCTGCGGGATTTGATCAGTTCAAAGGGACGGACTTTCTCAAATAATACTGTAAAACGAATACGGAAAAAGAGTTGATTAATTATTGAAAGTATGGAATTGCCTGCACTGCAGAGTGAACGCGGAGAATAAGGCAATTCAATGAGACTAAGCGGCGTGGTTCAGAAGGTTGAGAATAGTTCAAGAGGACAAATAAGAAGTATATAAGTAGACCGTATAAGCCTAGAAGGTAATCCTTGAGGCGAGACGAATATAAAGTCTTACGGGAAAGTACATGGCGGTGAGAAAGAGTAGGCCGTACGGGAGCAATGCGAGAGTGGAGTCAAACCAGCGGTGTGTAAATTTACTTAGAAGTCAAGAAGGTACGATTGCTGCAGATAAGTTAATGCTCTGGTACAGATAGTGTTAGCTCTTGATAGAAGGTTTCTCGAGGTCGTCCTGTGCAAATTATAGTAAGTTTAACGACGATAGATTGTAGACCGTCCATTCTTACTTGGTCTCTTTCTTCCGGCGACTGAGGATGTACGATTGCAAGTGGTTCTCCTCTTCCGTCCGACATTTGGACCACGATTCCGAACTGAAGCGGCTGTAGAATCCAGCGCTCGACGTAGGTTTTGATGTCGAAGGTGATCCACTGTCCGGAATTCCTCAGAGAATCCATCCGGATCCTCCTCCTGCGCATCGTCTCGCGCTCCTGCGATTCGCCGGAATTCGCCGGCAGACGGTTGAGTTGGTAGAGGAGCATCCAGGTGGCGTCGAGTCCTGGCGTCGTCGACCGACGGACGAAGATGTTGATCGACGCGTTTACGATCTGCTGATGCGACATCTCAGACTGGAACTGGAAATGGAAGACGTCGGTTGCGTTTCCTGCCACCGCCGATGGCGCTAAATAAATCAGGAAATTTCGCTCGCTGCCAATATCTTCGGAGTATTTGCTTTCCAGCTACACGTTAAGATTGGACCGTAAGTTCAAGTGACAACCAGTAGAAACTAAGAGATATTCGATGTTCGCTATAATTAACGAGAGACTGGTGTTCTTACTTGAGAAGAAAAGCCAAGTGTGGCTCAGTCTTAAGCCTAGAGTCAACTGTATCGATTTCTAAGACAACTGATGATCCATGTAACAAAGAGCAACGCAGTTGAAGCTGCCCTTGAGTTAGTTTCCTTTACACAATTTACTTGTGCGGCATAGGCAGATGATAGTGGCAAACATAATAACAGAAACACTCTTTAGATGCGCTCAGTTTTTGCATGCTTTGAGAACTCTTAGAGCACAAATTTGCGATGTCTTCAGTATTATAGAAGTACTACAAAATGGACGTAAGCAAACTACAAAACGTTTAGCACGTAAATGTCTGTCGAATTAGATGAACGTCAGGGGCGTAGCGACGGGGGGTATATCGGATTCGGTATATATACCACCAGGGTCGCCGAGAGAATTTGCGGGCCCCTGTGCAAAAAGTAGTCACGGGCCCCTGGCCTGGCAAATCTGTGAAAAAGTTGATGACCTTTTTTGCTTGTCGGTCTTTTTCAAAACAGATCTTAATTTTTTTGCTTCTCGCTCCTTTTTAAAAAAGATTACTTGATTACTTAAAATGATCGGCTCGGGCCCTCTGACTTTCCCCGGGCCCCTGTCCTCTGACGAGAAGATGGCCTCTTTTCCTTGTCAGTCTTTTTCAGGGTTCAGGCTATTGTCAATACAGTTAATACATCATCAATTCATCATCACCGGGCCCGGACCCCCGGCAGGCCGCCGGGCCCCTGTGCAATTGCCCCTCTGCTCGATTGCTTGCTTGCTTGCTTGACTGACTGATTGATTAATTGAGCATACCTGGTTGAGCGAAGAGAACATACTTGTTGGTGGATGCGAACGTGTCGTCTATTCCTCCGTCCGGAGGAAGTCCCCAAGTGCCGTTGTCATTCGAGTCGGACGATTGACGGCGATGGTCGCTGATGATTTTGTGCAGCTGCGGGATCCCCGGCAGCTGTCTTCCGGTCACATTCGGCGGAACGCTCAGCCCCAGTTTCTGCAGAAGCTTCGTTTTGACCGTCTCCAATCGATAGCTACGCTTCGCCTCCCGCGCTTCGTAACGGCTGCAGTTACCATACGACGTCGAACTGTTGACCGTCGACTGTCGTCGCTCGTCCGCCTCCTCCGAGGCAGATCTCCTGAACGATCGTCTAGAGGAAGAGGAGGAGGAGGAGGAGGAGGAGGAGGAGGAGGAGGAGAAGGAGGAGGAAGAGGAGGAGGAGGAGGAGGACATCGCCGACGAACTACCTTCGCTCTCAGCAGCGGTCGAATGAAGCCCTTGTTGGCGACGGTGATCGTCGGAGAGTAGAGTGGCCACCGACAGTGAAAGAACGGCACAACAGCAGCAACAACAGCAGCAGATGACTTCGAATCGAATCAGCATCGTGAAAGGAAATCGGAAATTGTCTGCGGTTTCTTATCTCGACGAGTTGCTTTTAAGACGAAAAGACGTTCTGTTGAATATGGGCACCCGACAGGCAACACGTACGCTCTCTGTCTTCCTATACAGTGTTAATGCTCTACGGTTGTCAAAGACGATTCGTCGATGACTTAGGCGCGGGTTAATCGTTCCAAGCTCCACTGTAGGGGCCGCGGCGAGGGCCTATAGCCCTGAGTCCATGCAAATTGATCTATTGGATCCAGCACCGGTCTCTGTTATTAGCATCTCAACGCTTAGTCGAGAAATCGTCGCCTTCCTTTCTCAGCTGCAACAGACTTCCAAATGGCTGCTTGATTTTCACAAGTGCTTTGTGGTAGAAACTTTCGTATTTTTAAAATGTAATCTCAAATTTGATTCTCTGTTGTCAAACAGCATTCGTTTGAGGCTGCAAAGCGAGCCAAAGATCAGAATATATTCCATTTGAGACACGAGCAGATGTCAATTTTCACTCAGTAACACTGCACAACATAGTTAGGCCTCCGTTCTCATTTTTGTGCATCTGGTAGATTTTGTGAAGTCTATCGCAGATGAGACCTGATATAACTTATGCATTTCTTAGAACTTGGCGGCAAATATTACACCTTTATTAATTAAGTAAAATATCGTCAAATGATACAGTAATTGTCAAAAGTATTACCGCACTGGCCGCTTATTCTTAGCAGGGTTTAATCTAGGCCGTTTCCGGGGGAATTGCCCTTCCCACCCCGGAAATTTCAAATTTCCCCCGGGAATTTTGGCATGCTACATCAACTAACAGCAGCCCATAGCAAAATTTCCCCCGGCTTTGTCAGTTTCCCCCCGGATTCCAGGAGTCTAGATTAAACACTGATTCGTAGGCGCTTAGTCTAACTTGAAATAGCTATAGCCAAAAGGTATGGGTCAGTTAGGCAGGTTTGGGACTTTACGGTCATGGAGGAAATGATCTTTGAAAAGAAATGCTTTAAGTTTAGATGGAAAGACTTGAGGTAGAAAAACTTGAGGAGACGTTGCAAGAATAATTAAAGAAAATTGTTCTTGATAAGTTGTTGTTTAAATTGTGATGTAGACAGCGGAGGGATACTGGAATTGAGTTCCAAAGTTCTGGTGCAGCATATTCTTCAAATTTTGAATAGAAATAGAAGAGGCGCTGTACAAATTCCACATTACATGATCGATTCAGAGGACGAAGAAGAATAATATGAAACGAAGATCAAGTTGATTGAAGAAGATTTTGGGGCATCGTCAGTTTTCGCATGTAGACTGGTTTTAAGGTGGCATGAAGTGAACTGTGAATTATATCAGTGATATAATTTCATATTTAGCCTAATGCGTTCCGTTATTTTCGGTCAATTGAGTAATGGTGAAATATGACAGAATTTTGGTGACTTGGCTACTTTCGCGAGCCAAAGCATTTTGGATTGAGTGAAGTTTACAGAGGGATCTTTTGTGGAGAGTGTGAAACAACGAGTCGATTTAACAATTTAATTTAACAATTTAATTTAATTTAATTTAACAATTTAATTTTATTTAGGTAACTCCACCTTTCTGTTAAAATCTTGTCCTCACTTGCTAGTATTTAGTTTAATTATACTCATTCTTTCTAGGATTACCACCTTTCGGTGGTACCTTAGGTACCTTAGGTACCTAATTACCTTAGGTACCTAATTACCTTATTACCTTAGGTAATCCTTATTTTCACATACAGTGTCACTAAGAAATTATTTATGCAAATGTTGCTTCTTTTCATTTTATTTTTTATTTTTTGGTACTTAGTATAAGTTAGTTAAAGTTAAATTTTCTAAAGTTTGCATTAAATATACTAGGTATGTATCCTGACATATTTCTATATGTATCATTTGTGTATACATGTATTATGAAAATAAAAGACCATTTGATTTGATTAAAAGACCATTTGATTTGATTAATGTTAACTATTGAAGTGGCGATAGTGGAAGTAGTTTTAATATCAAGGCAAGAACGTAGGCGGCGTAGATCACGAATGTGAGCACGAGTACAACAGATTTGAAAGTTGCGATGTGTGAGCTTTAGAGTTTAGAGAAGAGTCGAAAGTAAACCCATGATTTTAGCGGTTGGAACAGAGGTTACTATTGTGTATGGGACCAGAACCAGTGCGCAATTTAGATGGCATCCATGCTTAAATATGCGAGAACGCCAAATTCAACTTCAATGACTCGTGACGGTATAAAGGAAAGAAATAGTTAAGCGTCGTCGACGTACAGAGATGATTAAAATTCAGAGAGTTAATTAGGAATGAAAGTGGCATGATGTAAACAACTATAAGCTACTGTATGTAATTGTCTACTTGTTTCTGTGACCGCCATCCATCTGTGAATCACTGCGCCTTTCTTTGAATTATGTCCAGAGGTCAATGCAGAAATTCGCCTCTGTCCTCATCATGTTATCAATGCAATTTGCGAATTTGCAGTTGCCTCATTTGGCCAAACGAGGCTGCAGCGAAGACCCCAACAGTTTGGGCCTCGTCCGGGAAGGTGACAGATAATTACTTGGCAAAAAGCAGTCAGTTTACGATGATTTTTTAGAACTATGGAGAATTAATTTTGTTTTTTGCTCATCAGCGTTCAGGAGGCAAAAATGTCCTATGTTGAAAGTATCTCTTAAAAGTTTCTTTCGGCTGATGGCAAATAATCACAACCCAAAACTCGCAAAGTTGCTAAACGCTGAAGCGTTCATTTCTCCGCTTATCTCTTAATTCGTCCTCTTTCCACTCACATCCAGCAAAGTTGAAAGACTTAAACACAGAGGCTCGATAAAAACGTTTAGTCAATTACTGTCGAGTCGAGTGAAGGTTCTTATGCTCTCGCCAATAGGCATAAATTTAGCGTACTGTACTTCATCTTTGTATGCCTGATGGTTTGTTGAGGGGCTGTTGTTCACGAGTTTTTAGAGTGAGGATTTGACAGGCTTGTCCATTGGACATATTTTTATATGCAGATTCAATATACAAAGAGTTTATAACGAGAGCTGGTAACATCTGCTTCCGTAACTTATACTCAACAACAATCCAGCTGCACTAAATAAGCGCTCCGCTGCTGATGATGACATTGGTAGGCCTATGGCAAAAGCAATTTTTGGTATGGCAAAAGCAAAGCGAGTGCAATTTTTGCACTTGCTTTTAGCGGCGGAAACCTATCATTTTCCCAATAATTGAATGGTTGTGAAGGTGGCTGCCGTAATTCTGAAAACATGCGAAAAATATCGGAATACTTGAAGAAAAGGAAGGATAAACAGCTTCAAACAGTTTTTTAAAAATTAAAAATTAAGAGTAGCTCTGTCCTATGAGTCCCATGGACAAGCCTGGATGCGATGAAGATGAAAAACATATTTGTTAAGAGAGGCATGAATGTCGGTTTGCATTTGAATCGATGGCGTTTATGTTAGCGAAGTTAGCGAACAGGACCAGGGTGCGATTTGTGACCTGGAGCAGTGGGGGGGGGATATGTCGAGCTTGGGGGATGTAGTTGTTGAGGAAATGTAGCAGTGGGGATGTAGTTGTGGGGGGGTGTATCAGTAGGGGATGCAGTTGGGCAGTGGAGGGAAAATTCCCCTTACCTCCTACAAATCGCACCCTGAACAGGACACTTCAGCTACAACGACCTAATCAAATCCCTTACATTAAGCTTATTGAAGAAATGTCGCTCTAGACCTTATTCACTTTTTAACCTGAATTTTTCTAGTTGAATTTAAGATTTATGTGCAAACTGTTCAATAAAAACCGGAGTAATGAGCGTGCGTGTGCAACCACTTGACAGGCGTCTGCTCGGATCGTGTTTTGAGACGATTTTTAACTGAAGGAGCAAGGGGAAATGGAGCAGTGGCAAGTAGTCGCTTGCTGCAGCAGACGCGATAAGCAGCAGCAGGAGCAGCAGGGATGCTGAGATCCAGTCTGCTAGAAAGACCAAATTCCTTCTTCAGTCGCTATTACGCAATTGCCAAAGGCCGGCCGAGGAACCCATGTTAAAAACACCTGTTACATAATCTACAAGGCCAATTAACAGCAGCGTAATAGGGCAGGCCTAGATGTTCTATTTAAGCTTATGATTTGTGCTCAATGTGTTCAATAAAAATCACAGTTTTCTCTCTCTCTCTCTCTCTCTCTCTCTCTCTCTCTCTCTCTCTCTCTCTCTCTCTCTCTCTCTCTCTCTCTCTCTCTCTCTCTCTCTCTCTCTCTGAGAGAGATGTACATGGGTCCATTTTTTCAAAACCCAATCCAACCTAACTCATCAAATCTCCAATCCAAACCCATGCCGGTAGTAAGGTTACTTGACCCAACCCGCCGTAATACATTGCAATTTCTTATACCATGACTTATTCTCCAACCCAAACCAATTCACCATTAATATGGAAAAGCCTGACCAAACCCAATCCAACCGAACCCAACCCATGGGTTAACTGTTAACCCGACCAGTGGACATCTCTGCTTGCGCGCTCTCTCTCTCTAGCTCTCTCTCTCTCTCTCTCTCTCTCTCTCTCTCTCTCTCTCTCTCTCTCTCTCTCTCTCTCTCTCTCTCTCTCTCTCTCTCTCTCTCTCTCTCTCTCTCTCTCTCTCTCTCTCTCTCTCTCTCTCTCTCTCTCTCTCTCTGCGTGTATTTGTGAGCGTGCGTGTAAAATAAGCGAAGTCCTTCCCGAGCTCTCGAGACTAACCTCAAGGCTCCTAGGGCAGCGCTGATCTCCGCTTCTTCAAGGCTCTCAGCCAGACGACTGGTCCAGATTACACGATACGGGGTCAGTCACAATGCGTCCGTTTACTCCACGGATTAATCCGCTACTCAGTTGCCACCGCCATCTGACGAGTAAGGCTGAGTCGACCTTAGGGCTCCTGCGGGTTTCGAACCCTCGACTTTCTGCTCCATCGTCCAATGTTGTTACCACTCTGCTAACTATACCAGGATCCCTATGCCCCTTGTCGATAGCCCTGGTGGAAAACACTTCCAACTGGAAGCTATTTATGAGATTACTGGGACTGGCTTAGTCTGGCTACATTATGCTTAAGCGCTTAGACATCAGTTTACAGTTTTTTGTAGGGAAGTGACTGGCTCCGCTCATGAACTCCACAACTCAAGGTCTCCACAGTGTGCCTCAACTTGCCCTCAAGCACGAACTTATTCTAGAAACGAGGTTTTGAATCAGTCGGCCCTTTCCTCTGGAATGTTATTGACCCCAACATACGTAATTTAGCAGCTGCTCATCCCGTGGCCCTCTTTTTGGAACAGCGTAAAACTCGTCTCTTTATCGATATGCAGTAATCGCAGCAGGAGCGCTTCTGAGAGGAGCTGCCTCAGACGAGGCGCTGTATGGATATTCTGTTGCATTGCGTTTAGGGCTGCGCCGAATAGGGTTTTTAGCTATTCGGCCGAATACGAATAGTCCGTTTCACTATTCGGCGAATACCGAATACGAATAGTGTATACGATACCTCTCCCGCTGCAAGTCGCGATAATTAGGTCAACAATACTGCTGTGTGCTATTATAATGCTATTACTACGTATCAAGAATTAGTTTTTTAGCGCAAATTCGCAACATATATTTGTATAGCGCTGATTGGCTAGGAAAATAGAACAAAATGTTAACTCCGGCACTTGAATTTAGTTCAATTTACTAAGCGGAAGTATTCAACTATATGAAATTTTTTTAATGTCATGTGACCACTATTCGTATTCGGTTTGACCACCACTATTCGTATTCGGCCGAATAGACTATTCGCCACACTATTCGGCGCTAAACCGAATACGAATAGTCTATTCGGTGCAGCCCTAATTGCGTTATATGGAGTAACCCAAGGCCAGTCCGAGAGTGGCGGCGTCAGATTTCTGTTACCTGAGGCAGGGCTTGTTGGAGGGCCCGAAATATTTTACCAGGGCCCACTGGCGTCCTCAGCATTGCGGAAAAGAGAATTTCCCACTCAAAAAGGAGGACAAGCAAAAAATTACAGAGTAGGTTAGGCGCTGGAGCGTAAGGCGAACGGAGCGGGGTTCAAACCTCGTTAGCGCTCCTTGTGGATTTCACACAGGCAGTAATGTCTTCTAAGCCGCGTTAAATAACGCTATGTTTAAGCTCCTATAAGTTCTTGTGCCAGTGTCATATACTAACTTCAAATAGCTCCAAGCGATTTTTACTACCTACCCCTCCGGGCCCTCCCAACTTCTCAGTGGGTATGCGCGAATCCTACGACCGGTACCAACCCGAATAGTGTGGCCGGGGTCTCTGTGGCTACGCCAATGTCAGGGCCAACCCTGCCAGAGAAAGTTTTTGCCAATCACAAAATTATGTAGACTAATGCATATGCAATCGATTGTAATTAAACTTGTTGATTGCATTAATAATCATAAATTTATAATATTAAGATTCTTGCTCTGTTTGTCCAGTTTGTCTGTTACCTTCGAGCGTTCTGATTGGTCACCAATCGACGTTGCGAAGTCGAATGCGTAACCTCTGTCCTGGGCTGTGCACGAGGCTGTTGCCATTGACAACCATTGTCTATTGTTTAATCAAAACTGTGTAACAATCGAATTGCGTAACCTCTGTCCTGGCTGTGCACGACGCTGTTGCCATTGGCAACCATTGTCTATTAATCAAACTGTATAATATAATCAACGGAGCGTTCGAAGCGTCTTAATTGCAGCTCAAACCCCCGTTCCCTTTCCCTCTCCCCATCCCTCTCTCAAACAAACCCCCTCCCCTCCCCACCCTCTTCCCCTCCCCACCCTCTTTCCATCCCCTCCCTCTCTCAACCCCCCTCCTCCTCCCAACCCCCAAACCCTCTCCCAACCCCCTTCCTCCACCCCTCTTCCCAACCCCTTCTCTCCCAACCTCTACCAACCCCTTCCCTCCACCTCTCTCCCCATCCCTCTTCCACCCTCTCTCCCCATCCATCTCCCAACCAACCATCTCTTTGGTTGAGCTTGGCTGTGTGCCTTCGGAATATACCACCCCCCTTCCCCTCCCGAAATCTACCGCAATTTGACGCAAATGTGCAACGTCATGCCCTATAGATTAGCATTATGAGATTTTTGCATAGCTACGGAAATTTACCGCAATTTGATGCAAATGTGCAACGTCATGCCCTATAGATTAACATTGTCAGATTTTTGCATAGCTACGGAAATCTACCGCAATTTGACGCAAATGTGCAACGTCATGCCCTATAGATTAGCATTATGAGTTTCAAATGTTCCGTTTAGTACTTTAAACTTTAAAGGTCCCTTTTTATAATTCCTTACGTTTCTATCGATTCCTTAAATTTTTACCCCCGGGTTTCTTGCAAAGGAATTAATTATTCATCGATTATTAGTTAAATTAAATGCATGTTTGTGCAGCGCCGAATGGTGAATAGGAGCTTCGTATAGCACCTATATCTCAGCGGTTATAAACGTTAGAAAGACGCGGTTACGCTTCGCTTAAAGCTAATTTTATAGAGCACATTTAGACCCGATTTATGTAAGCAGTTGACGAACGAAGCGAGCCTGCACTGCGAGCGAAGAGAGAAGCGAGTGCGAGCGCAGCGAGCATTTTTTTAGTATAATATTAAGATCCTTGCTCTGTATGTCTATTACCTTGAAGCATTCTGATTGGTTGGCTGTGTAAGCTTTCTGATTGGTTGGCTGTGCGACGTTCTCATTCGTTACCTTCAAGCGTTCTGATTGGTTGGCTGGGTGAGCGTTCTGATTGGTCGTTCTGGAATCTTAGGCTTCGCGAAGCGAAATGCGACGCGAAGCGAACGGCGACGCGAAGCGAACGGCTTCACGAAGCGAATGGCCACGCGAAGCGAACGGCCACGCGAAGCGTTTGACGAAGCGTACGTTGCAGCGTCATAGTGTGTAGGCCTACAACTCGCGAAGCGAACGGCGACGCGAAGCGAACGGCGACGCGAAGCGAACGGCCACGCGAAGCGTTTGACGAAGCATACGTTGCAGCGTCAGAGCTTAGCTACGTGGCGTATGTACGTCATTGAAACGTTGTTCAGCAGCATGAATTCAATGATTGGGTTTTAGTATTATCCTGCACTGCGAGCGAAGCGAGCATCTTTCCAGTCTATCACATTAAAATCCTTCCTCTGTGCATCTGTTGCCTTCAAGCGTTCTGATTGGTTGGCTGTGTGAGCGTTCTGATTGGTTGGCTGTGTGATGTTCTCATTGGTTACCTTCAAGCGTTCTGATTGGTTGGCTGGGCGAGCGTTCTGATTGGTCGTTCTGGAACCTTGCGAGCGAAGCCGCGCGAGCGAGCGAAGCCGGGTGATAGATGGACAGTGTATAGGCGCATAATCAACGTAACAAAAAATCAGCTATAACTTTTGAAATACGCGACCCAGCGTTCTAATTTCAGCTTTCGCTCATGCGCTAATGTAATTAAGATCGTATTTCAGTGAGATATTTGATGGGTGGCTGTTAATAAATTCAAAAGAGCGAGCGAGCGAAGCCGTGTGAAAGATAGACAGTTATAGGCGCATAATCAACGTAACCAAATATCAGCAATAACTTTTGAAATACGCGACCCAGCGTTCTAATTTCAGCTTTCGCTCATGCGCTAATTTATTTAAGATCGTATTTCAGTGAGATATTTGATGGATGGCTGTTAATAAATCGAAAATAAGGGTTTCGAAGGTCCCATATCTCCGGTAGTTGCCCGAAGACGTGTGGCTATGACGCCGTAGATTCCAGTAGCAATAGACGAGAAATGCAAATTCTCCACAATAGTATTATCCTGCACTGCGAGCGAAGCGAGCATCTTTCTAGTAACTTATTAAATCTTTATGCCGTGTGCTTTGTTATACAAAAGAGAAACACGTGAAAAGTGACAGTAGGTCTAATTGTATTGCAATTGTATATCCATCAGTATGCTATCTCAGCTGACAGCAAGAAGTAGCGGCAGCATGATATTTGAGATGAAGATTAAGCTCAACATGTTTCTGATTTTTGGCTGATTCTGTCGTTGTCATTTTCTGTCGTTCTGTGTATTGCGCTGTACAAATATTAACACGCTCAGAGAGAGAGAGAGAGAGAGAGAGAGAGAGAGAGAGAGAGAGAGAGAGAGAGAGAGAGAGAGAGAACGAAATTATTGTTAAGACATAGCCTAATATGGGTTGGGTCGAATTGAAGCGCTTTAAGTCGAGGAAGTGACTGGTCAGAGCTACAGTTTTGGCATATGTTTTAAAACAGGCAAGAGGGAAAATAACGAAAATGTGGTTATTTACCGAGATTTTGCTCAATATTATTTTTAAAAACTCAATGTAACAGCTTCGTGCTTTCTAAGAGTTTATTAAGTCTAAATTAATCTATTTCACTGTTTGGCAGGGCCCAGCCCCAAGGCAGGGTAGAAAGACATTCAACCAAACGAACAGAAACTGAGAGTTCGAGCGTTCAACGTAGGCGCGCATTAAAAATTCGTTACAAATTTTTGGAACAAGATGAAACCCCCTCCACCTTTTTACATGGCTTATCCAACATAGACTGTCACCCGTTTGTCAGGTCGGATAGGCCTACCCTGGATTTGACCTGGATCTTGAACGACCTTAATTTTTAAACTTTGATTTGGTGTGCCATCAGCTGATGCTCCGGTGTATTATGAAGTAACGTGACCTTGGTCCTGGCCTTAAGGACTCCTTAAGGACAAGTTGTGGACCATCCATAAATGACTGGATATGATTTCAACTATAATAATTATAATGAATATTTTCAAACGAAACGTTAATTTTGACAGTGGAAAGACGACAAGAGGGGAGATCTAGCGCGTTGTGACGTCATATTTGAGAGGGCCTGACTTTTTGTGACGACGTGTGACGAAGGGGGGCAAAAACTGCCAAAATCGCGTGGTGATTTATGGATGGTCCCTTACGAAGTCCTTGGTCCTGGCCTTGAGGATTGAGTCCTTGATCCTGGCATTGAGGGTTGAGTCCTTGGTTTGTCCTTGAAATCAGTCAGTGACTTGGTCCATAAAACATTGGTGTATTAATTTAGTGTTCTAATATGTAGGCCTTAGGGGTCGTCCATAAATTACGTAACGCGATTTTGGCACTTTTTGACTCCCTCCCCCTACGTAACGCGACGTAACAAAACGTCAGACCCCCTAAAATACGACATAACAACGGGCCGAGCCCCCCATTTTCGTCTTCCGAAAAGTCTTGACAAGCCAGAAAGATCATCCTTGTATTTTTTCCTCTCGAAAAACCCTGACAAGCAAAAAATGCTATCCTTGTATTTTTCCTCTCCAAAATCCCTGACAAGCAAAATAAGGTCAAAGGTCATCACTTAAATTTTTTGCGTTACGTCACATTTACGGACCCCGTCGTAACAAATGGCCGGACCCCCAACCGCGTTACGTAATTTATGGACGACCCTAATGAATAAGAACTCGTTCAAGATATATTTTACATGTATTATGCAGTAATGTATTATGCAGTTGAACCCCGTTATATCGAAGCTCAAGGGACCATGATAAATACTTTGAAAGTCTTTGATATATCCAAGTTTCGATATATCCAATTACGGGTCATATAAAGCCAAAATTTCGTTTTGGGCAAATGTGCATGTCCGACTATTATACCGTCTAAAATATCGATTTTATGTCAAAATAGATACACAGTAGATAGATAAATACTAATTGGGCCACAATATATGAATTACAGACAAGTAGTTGTTAGTAGCTAGTGAGCCTAGCTAGTGTGTCATAAATAAAACGACTATTGGTTCTTAGCTACGCCTATAACTGATTAAGCCTATAGTGGTTCAGACTATAGCAATCAAAGACACAGAGTTAGCCTACAAATTAGGCCTACTACTTGTATTCAGCCAGGGCCAACTGATTGAGCTGGATATCAACTACATACAAAGTGCCACTGCAGCTGGCTTCTATAGGCAGAGGCGGATTTACCACGGTACCAGGTGGTGCATCTGTACCGGGCCTCCCTTCAAAATACAAATTTAGGGGCCTCCCTTTTCTAATAATGATTTTTTAAGACTTTTAATTATTGGTTTCTTAAAAGCAATTTATTTTCGGAGATATACATGAATGTTGTATTGTTAGACGTTAGTAGTGTTTGGTAGGGGTACCCCTAGGGGTAGGCGTACTCCTAGGGGTAGGGGTACCCCAAGAGGTAGGGGTACCCCTAGGTGTAGGCATACCCCTAGGGGTAAGGGTACCCCTAGGGGTAGGCGTACCCCTAGAGGTAGGGGTACCCCTAGGGCTAGCCATACCTTTAGGGGTACGCATACCCCTCAGGGTAGGCGTACCTCTAGGGGTAGGGATGCCCCTAGGGGTACTCCTAGGGGTAGGGGTACCCCTAGGGGCAGGGGTACCACTAGGTGCAGGCGTACCCTTAGGGGTAGGGGTACCCCTAGGGGGTAGGGGTACCTCTAGGTGTAGGCATACCCCTAGGGGTAAGGGTACCTTTAGGGGGTAGGGGTACCCCTTGAGGTAGGCATACCCCTAAAGGTAAGGGTACCTGTAGGGGTAGGCGTACCCCTAGGGGTAGGGGTACCCCTAGAGGTAAGGGTACCCTTAGGGGTAGGCATACCCCTAGAGGCAGGGGTACCCCTAGGGGTAGCATACCCCTAGGGGTAAGGGTACCCCTAGGGGTAGGCGTACCCTTAGAGGTAGGGGTACCTCTAGGGGTAGGCATACCCCTAGCCTAGGAGGAGGGACAAGGTTTGACATCT